>OX337247.1:54968582-55697065 GCA_946965025.1 Blera fallax
CAATAATTTTCTTTGCTGCATGTAATTTGCAGCCAAATTCCTTCACTTGAGCATTGTGAAAAGGTTGTTTGTGCTCGCTCACAATACAAACGCGGCATTTTCCACACCCTTATATTTTGAAGTCTGTTTTGAGTAAAAAATCAAAATACAAATACTTGGCGCAACGGACCATATGTCGTCCAGGGCTAGCTTCTTGCGACCATTCGTGTTGTACGTGTTATGTTTTCCAACACAATTGGAAGGGACCTACAGTTTAGAGCCATATCCGAAAGGCAAACTGAAAAGCTTTCTCATGACAGTTATTACTCTCGGATATTTGTCAGACATACGCGGTGCATACTTTTAAATGTTTGCCATTTATAAAGTATGCATCAAAAGAGTCGACAACTTGTCTGCATCGGTATTAAGACTTCCCCCACTCCATATGCCGCTATAAGTGCCTACGAAACTTAATCTCTCGTGATCTCAATAGGCCACCAAAAATCCATATTTATCTTCCAAGCGAGGTGAATTGCAAAGAACCATTAAGTGTCTAAGCGACTAATTCTCGGTGTGGCTTATGAAAATTTCCCATGTAAGTCTTTTGCGATGAGAAGTGGCCACTTTATGTTGGAGGAAATGAAAAGCAGTGCTTGCTTCGAGACTCCTCGACAAGTTGAGGCATACGGAAGATCCAGGTTTTGTTGTCTTCTTTTCCATGAAAAATTTCAACCAAGAAGGTTAATAGAATGAACGGCAGATGGCTATGTGCAGAGCCTTCAGATGTCCCGCGTGTGATGCACACTAAGTTTCCTGCCAGTGTGATAGTCCTTGGAGTAATGCGCTGTGAAATTTATGTTATTCTTCCCTGCTCTTCCGACAAGATCTTTGAGTGAAGAAGATCTAGAAGCTGTGGTTAAGTCTTGGATAGACAATGAGAGTGCAGAAAGACCATATGTGTTAAAGAAGGATTTTGCGCTAGTGCACCGACGACTGAAAATGAATGGCAATCAATTTCCATGATCACATAATTCCAAACTTATGGACACTTAACTCACCAGATGTTGGATTTCTTTGTGTGCACTTCACAGTTGAACTAAAGACATCCCCACAATACTATCCATGTTCCAAAGGATGTGATTGTCAAAGCCATGGTCAACGGCAACAAGGATCATTCAATTCAGACATGAATACGTTTCGGTCACGAGTTAAGGCTGTTATTGATGTTGAAGCTGGTTCAGTCGTAAGTTATAATTTTTTGTATAAATTATGAGCATTTTGGTTTTTCTTCTAATTAGTGCCATCAACTTCAACAGAAACACTCACACTTTTCTTGTTTAATTATATTTTTTTTGACTTTGTTGCGTTCAAGTAAAATAGTTATGTATATTAAAAATTTACAACTTCTATTAATTAATTTAAATACAATAAATATTATCAAGAGTAGAATATAGGCACTTATGACCGTTGGAAAAGTATTTCAACAATTTTCTTTTATATATAAATATTCATTTGTTTTTTAAGTTTAATATGATTGTATAAAATAATTTTTGGTCTAGTTATGAATATTTAATTTACAAAAATGTGTATAAACAAAGAGAAAGTAAAGAAATTTCTGTACGATTTGGAAGATTAATCTGGAATAAGATGCTAAATCTAAATTTCTATAATTTCTTTTTTTTTTTTACAATTATTTTAAAGTATCTCTAAGCGTTTAAAAATAGCGTGTGGAGAATTGGTTTATGAAAGGATACAAGCAGTCGATTAGTCCAAGAACATACTAGATGACACCTTGGTCCACATCAATCATATAAACACCTTGAGAATCTGCATAGCCTGTGTATCGAGTACCTAGAGGTGTCCTTTTTATCTGCTCTTCATCGATTTTGGGAAAGCTTTCGACAGCGACAGTTTGCCTAGCGTACCTTCCTCTGGAGAGTAATGTTCGAAAAACTAAATTGGTGAAGCAAGTACAAAATATTTTAAAATCAACGAAACCCCCAAGTTATGTAGTATCACTGGACAATTTTGGTTACTTAGAAAGCGTTGTCTCGGTTGTCGATGGTAATAAATTTGATGTGCAAAGCAGAATAAGGAAATTAAAAGTAAAGTTCGCTTTGCTGCCTAAAATCAGTAAAAGTAAGTTTTAGGCTTGAGGCTAAACTGCGGCTTACTTTCGTACTTAGTTTCACTATAGTTCGGGGTGAATATGGGTCTTTACCCTCCATTTAGCTCGGTCTTTAACTAACTGCTTCTAACTGCGCACACTAAGTTGGTTAAGTTGTGATTGTTTCATTTCAATATTGAGGCAGTACCAGAGTATAGATGGCGACCATTGATGTCGCTCGTAAGTTAGTCTTTCACCAGTAGAAATCTCCGCCTAACCAAATAGGCATCACAATATGGTGAAGAAAGTGGAATAATTTTTCAGCCACATAAGAAAATTCCTTTGAAGAAAATGTCCTGCAAAGAATCCTCCCTAGATTGAGTATCTGCTCCAAGAGAGCGAAGCTGTATGCAAACTTGGAAGAGTGAATCGGAGCGTATCACAGAATTACGGAAACAACGGCGAGCAGGCGTGATTAGTACCCTATTGCTGTACCATGGCGGATGAAAATATAGGTGTACATATTGCTAAAGGTAGATGCGCATAAATTGCCACTTCTTATGGAGCTGTAAATAACGAGCGCCCCAATGCACACGTTCGGAAAACAAGTAGGCTTCTTTAATACCATCCTTCTAAGTCCCTCATGAATAGTGCGCGCTTTCGCTCTAAGTACATAGTACATACATATGTACCTAGAGAATCAATGCAGTTTGATTAGTCAGTCAATGCCACAATAGTGTGTGTCTGCCGTCGACAATATTTCCTGGAGTCTGCCGTGTTTCTATACAAATTAATGACATAATACGATGGTTTATGTCCTTTTATGCGGCTTTTAATCATCTTGAGTGTAAAATTGGATTACGTACTCTGTTTAAAACTGGGATGCCCTGCTAGATCCCAGATAGCATCTCTGATCTAAAGTAAGTAAATTGCTTAGTGTGAGAACGCTTAGAACGTTTATATTAGATTAGGTTGAAGTGCAGAAGCTTTGACTTCAAAACCAATTCTCCACGTTATAAAACTAAGATGTCTTTAAAGTGGTACTATAAAATACGTAAGGCCTCTATACATAGTTAATAATAAAAAAGCTGATACAACGTACTACTTGCTTGACCTGCTTTACATAACTTCCCACTTCACATTTGTACACCTTTTCACATTCCATAAAAAAAAAAAAAACTATAACGCTTCAACTTAAGGAATAAAGCTTAAAAACCGGATGACAAATTGTAGCAGCTTCATCATATAGAATCCAATGAGATTGAACAATACCGACGGATCGTATCATATCTTCTTCCGTGATTCACTCAGATACAGCACCCAGTAGACGACAGCAAACACCAAAAAGCTTAACGGGAACAATACCAACGAGATCTGATCCAATCGTCCTCGTTGTGATCCAGCATACAGTAAAGCGTACTCAGCTACATTTCGGAATCTGTAAAAACTAAAATTGTACAAAAGCACAACAGAAAAAAAAAATTAATCATTATCAGTGGGTATTGGCTTTAAAAATTAACAACGATTACGACATGAACACCAGACACACACTGAATGACACTTAGGGTTACCTTCGCCTGTGCATCGGATTGTTAGCACGGTCAGTTGATGTAGAATCTTCTTGATCCGAAATTTGTGGCGATGTTGCCGAAGGATGCTCTGATGAACTCGGCATATTTGGGCTTAAAGAGTTTGTTTTGTTTATCGTTTTAGTTTCGGGATTTACTTTATTCAATTGAAAAGCTCTGGCAGCGTGTTCGACTCCATTTTTTCGATTACCAACTTGACGGAATGTTGTCATCTGAAAAAGTGAATGCAGTCATGGAATGGAGGAATGAATTGAAGTGATAACTGTAGGTAGCCAAGTTTACATCGATTATTTAGTCAACTAAAGGTGAGTTTATCCCAATTTTTATATAAAATTAAAATAAGATCCGCATTTGTCTGTTAAGTGGCAGGTTTAAACTCGAAACTAGTCATAGATCAGACTCCTTTGCTTAGGCATCCAAATTAAAATGCAATGAAATGAACGAACGTTCATTGGCGTACAGATGACGTTTCAGGTTTACTAGGAATCCTTAAACGTGATTATGACGCATCAAATACAAAAAAAAAGGTAAAAACCACACATAAATGACTAAATTAACGACGTAAACTAAGCCCATTATAGATATTGTCTTACGGGAGTCTCTGAGCTCATTCCGCTAGCGGCCAAGTTAATCGTTGGCGACGTCATACCCGGCAGACGCGTTTTCGAAGTGCGCCAATGTTTATCGTAGCGTATACCGAAAAGTACAATAAAATACTCCATAAGTGCGAGAAACACAAACAGCGTGCATGATATTAGCCACACCTGCAATTAAAGAAACATATGTACATACTCATAGAGCAAAGCACTTCACCAACCATCCACCCAAGAGAAAAAAACATAAAAAAGAAGATCCATTAAAGGAAAAAAAAAAAAAAATTAAATGTTACAAAAATAAAAAAAAACATAAAGAGGAACACCGTCTCGCGGACAGGATGTCTGTTATACACGCCATCGTCTATCTTACTGTCCACCAGTGGCAAATGAGCGTACAAAAGCATTTTGTTTACATTTAATTAAGTTAAGGACTTATCAAAAATAATACGACAGGGAGCTGAAAAACAAAAAAGAGCGAAACAAAAAACTAGGCACCGGGGAATTCAAGGACACTCCTGACACTCGGGGGGAGTGCGTATCTTTTCTCAAAATAAATTCATTCGTCCTTGAAGCCCCACAAATGTGGGAGAAACAACAATTAAATTAAATTTCAAGCGAAACTATTACTCACCTCAAGGCACTTCAATTCCAGAGCATCCGGAGAGTTATTGCGTACCGTGTCAAACATGGTTATCAACGATAGAAGTGTTGTCACGAGGAGTACCATGCGACCAGGTACAACCTCGGGAACGACAACGAAACTGCCCCAGGACATTGACACGAAGAGCGTCGATGGTAAATAGTTCTCGAGCAGGTAACTTTTGACTTCACGCGATAGTGTGATTTCCAAACGAGCAGACGAGTGATCCGCTAGAAGGAGCAGAATACGCTTAGTTCGAATGAAATGCTTTATAAAAGATTTGTAGACTAACCATCGCCATAGTTTATGATGTGCATGTCCAACTCAGGATGAAAGGATACCACATATTTGGGCAGTCGAAAGAAACCATCGCCAAAATCATTTGGATATGTGATGGCATTGCCCTGTTTCCAATGAAATTCCATTTCGTTCCTTGAGTATTTATCTAAATTTTATTTTACACAAAGAAATTGATAAACATGTTTAAAGTTGTTGTACTCACAACTACTGAAATCTACAGGACATTTTTGTACATCTAACGGGTACAAAACGAAGTCCATATCACATTTAATTATAATTGTAGCACTGTAAGAAGATAAAGATGTTAAAGTTTTGAACTTTTTTTTGCAAATAAAAGAAAGAACAAGTTTTGTAAGCAAAAACTAAACAGGGCGGCGACATCAGAAAGTTTATTGCGAATAAACCATTTTATTCCGACAGGACAGGCTTGGCCAGAACAGGGAGGGAACGCTATCGTATCTCCATTGACTACTTCCGAATTAGTCAGAGGATTTGTCCGGAAAAATGAGGTCCCATTTCTCGTAAAGTAAACATGCGTTCGTCTTTCAGGCGGAGATACATATAAGTAATCGTAATGGTCGCGAGGAGCTAGTCCCAGGACCACATATAGTCTGTTGCACGAAGTATTTGTATTTGTAATGGCCATTCGCTGTATTTTAAAGAGTAGATGGGTCAGACGGCTGAAATCTTGTCTAAAGTCCTGTCTGGGTCCCAAGTCCGACTGGAGTTCCGGAAAATGAGAGCTGTTATGAACTTGTAAGGCAATGCTCAGAGAAAGCCACTTCATTTTTCTAGCATCTAAACTTATTGGGCCTAAGGGATACCACCATCTGCGGTGCTTGTAAAGGCTTAAATGACGTAGGCTGATTGTTATGACTTTCCTCGAATGAGGAGACAAAATTTTGGGTCTAATTCGACCAGTTAGATGAGTAACCTCTGATAAAAAAAAAGTCTGGATGTCTATTGCAAAATAGGATCTAGAGAAGCGCCTGAAATTTAAATGCGAGAGAGGGAACGCAATATTTAGTTTTATTTCTTTTACAGTCTCATCTCTCGCGAATGCCTGATAAGCTTCCGAAAGCCCAAAATGTCATCAGAATCTTCTCAATTGTAGGTCCCTCTCTTTCATACAAATTTGAAAATTTGGATATCTCGATGAAGAAAAATGCTAAAGATATTGCTTTGTATGATTACACTCGCAAAAGTGTAAGAGAGATTTTGATTGATGAAGGAGTTGCAAAAACAAGCGTTGCAAGGATTATAGTATTGCAACAAAGCTATCGGATCCACTGCAAAGTGTCGTGAGGTTGATTTCAGAGTAAAACGTCAAACGATAGATCGCGATGACAAAATTTTGATCCTACACAGTGCAATTTATCCGTTCAATGGGACTTGGTGCCATCTGTTGCGGTGGTGCATTCATCGATTGCTCGAGATGTTCTTCTAAAAAAAAGGGCTGAAGTTCTCTGGTTTTCCTATGATGAGAAAAGGACTGCGATGGCCCAAGAAACATCAATACTTGCCTGCGGAAGAATGACGAAGAGTAATTTTTAGAGATTTTTACCTATTCCAAGTTGAGGGCAGATATCGTGAGAAGAAATGCCAATGAAAAGCTCTTCGAACTTCAGAGCCTCCAGATAGATGGTGTTATAGGACCTGACAACAGAAACTCCGATCTAGTCACAATGTTCGGGCCCATTTAACATCCATCTGAAATAAAGGGAAGAAGTTTTTTGAAATAAGATCCACTGACAACAAAAACTTCGACCTGGTCACATTGTCCAGTCTCCTAAACAACAACCTAAAATCGGGTTTTGGGGTTATGTTACCATCATGGGTTCTGAAATCTTATGGCTGATCAAAGGAATGATAAATAGCACAAAGTGCGAAAACGTCTTAACCGATATGCTTTTGCCCACCATGGAAATATATGTAGTTTTATTGACAACAAATTATAAGGTGCCAAAATGAGTCTGGCAACCCCTTGACTCAGTTTTACCCCGGGGGAATTAATCCAGTGTGCGCTGGTCCTTTCTGGCTAATTTGAGCTTTTCGACGGCTTGGAACGAATTGTAAATATATGGCAAATTGGTTCGAAGATACGACTTATGGTCATAGAGTACCATAAGCCTGTACGAGTACCAAAACTCGCGCTTGAAAAAAATCAAAGTGAATGTTACCATATTTAAAAGGATAGTTTAAGTCCCGCACCTTTAACAAAATAATTAAATATGAAATCAAAATAACTAAAGGCGAAGAAATGCGTAGTTTTCACTTTTTTAATATTTTAAGAATGTGTTTAACGTTGTATGTAGATACATTGATACTTACCCTATACTTAAAACAATTGTACTATTATTATAAAGTCGTAAACTAGATATATCCTCGAATAATTTTATTATTTTCAATTCTCTTAATTGTCTTATATACAAGTCAGGTACCTGAAAAAAGAAGAAGTTTACTAACGAGTATGAATATGGAGTTGTTATTGTACATATTTAGTATTTATCAAATTTATACTCTTAAACAATTGGCGCAAATGATAAGATTTTGAACATGTCACATGTCCCTTAAACGCAATGGCTATTATCAAAATTGTATTTAAGAACGCTCGTGTATCAAAATTATTTTTCCCATGTGAATAGAGGAGAATGACAGGTTTCCCTACATACTCCAATAAGTTTGTATTTAAACTTGGAAATATCTCCCAAAAGGCTGATTTGCGCACACGCGTTTATTTAATAGTCCTTGATAAAATAAAATAAAGTCCCATAAGAACTTGCTACGTTCATGGTACACTTACTATAAATTGTTGAAAGGTTGTAGATTATTCAAATGTATCCGAAAAGAGAGAGAGTGCAATCTACCTCGGACGGTTAGTTCGCTATGCGGATAAAAAGGCTGTTAGGCCTTGAAAAGTGGAACACCTAGTCATACAGGTCGGCTGGCACCCCACGCTCAACTTCAGGGACCACCTAACGTAAGTAGAGGAGAAGGATTTTCTGGTAGTAGCGCCTTTGGTGAGTACTGGGACATGTGGATATCCGTAGTAACACTAGGAAAAGTTACGAAATAGTAAAGAAAAGATTGGCGTTTCCACTCAGAATTGTTAACAAATTAATTAATGAAGAAACCTGAAATTGTACAAATATGGGCTTGTTTCATTTCACATGTCCCTAAAACCTGGCGGGAGGTAAAGGTAATCTTTATCCCAAAAGCAGGGAAGACAAGCCACACTTTAGGCCGATAAGCCTAACTTCCTTTATATTAAATACCCTTGAATAACTGTTGGATGCCTACATTCGAAGTCGGGTTGAATTTAACCTGATGTCAACGGCCTGACACGCTTACACAAAAGGTGAAGGGGTCGAAACAGCCTTACACAAGGTGGTCAGCGTGACTGAGAAATTACTACACGATAAAGAATTTACTCTTGCAGCGTTCTTGGACATAAAAGTAGCCTTCGACAATGTTAAGACATGTGCGATAAAACGAAATCTAAAGAATCTCAGTATCGACCAGGCTCTGATTAAATTGATTGTTAACCTACTCAACAAGAGAACTATCAATACGACTATGGGCGATGGTGAAGTAAAAGTCGCGGCTATGTCTCCACTCTATGGGTCCTGGTAGTTAATGAGATTCTGATTAAGCTAAGGCACAGGGGTATTTGTTTCCTCTTGACTTATATCTATCACGGGTCATAATCTTCTAAGATACCACACTATGAAACTAAATGTCAACAATGACGACATATGCATAGGATGTGGCGATGCAAAAAGCTGCGAAGAATATGTACACCCCATTTTCTGAGTTCAGAGTTTTTCGAAAACAGGCACAGACTCCATAATTCTCTACATGAATAATGATTAACGTCAAAGAGTACTCATGCATGACATAACCTAACCTTTGTTGCTTATTTTTGATTCAATTCATGTCAAATGTGTATGTTTTGATCAAAACTCAAGATAAACAAAGGAAATAAGGAATTAAATAAAATAAATTATGAGAAGATCAACCGCTGCATCGTGTAAAATGACAGTTAGATCAGCCATATTTCTTAAGGATATGCATTTCTGTCAATTAAATTTTTAACTTACCCAGATTTTCTGTCGTTCTTCGATCTGTAATTCTGTGAAATTTTTTGTTCTTGTCAAATTCGTTTCACGCGGCCGTATCCTTTGATCTGTCCATATGACTTGAAGAAATACATCGAAAGAGATTTCCTGAAATATTTCGTACAACTAATCAATCGACTTAATGGCACATTTTTATGTAAGCCATTTGGCGAAATCCTTACTTCTTTGTTTTCCTCCACTGCTGAGATGCGATTGATGAATAGGCCCACATCGACATAGGTTGTTGCATCTAAAAAAGAAAAAAAAAACAAACATAAGGTATCCTTTAATGCTACCCCTTCTATTTATACAACTTTTAAGATAATTGACATAAAAAAAAGACATCAAATCTTTCCCCTCCCCCCACACTGGTAACGAAGCCGATGACTTCCTACAGACAGTCATGTGAAATTATTTTCTGGTATCGCCGCGCCGAGGCAATTCTATTCAAGGCAAGGGAAAAGGTGTGCCACACGAGGCGAGTCTTTATATGGCTATGCATTGACTCTTGGTGCATTTCAATCGGAAGTGAACCAGCGCGGGAAAGTGGATAGCCGATAGCCAAGTTGGATATTTACCCACCAACACACTGTGTACTTGAACTCCATGTGATTGCAGTTACATGGAACTGCGTGTCTCTGTATCGGGATCGGAAGGGAGCAGCAATGGCATTAGATACGTCATTAATTTCCTATAATTTCAGCGATGATGGGTAGCACTTTGCCGTTTAGCACACAAAATAGAGCCGCCGAAGGAAAAGTTAATAAATAAATGCTCGTAAGTGATTAAGCGGAGCTATTTTTGGATCCACAAAACAACAGGGACGTGGATACGGGAACATGTTCCAACGTCATGTTACGTTTTCATGTAAATTCAAATTTATCGAACCCACCAGAGAACAGAAAAGGCAAGAACAGGCAAGCTTGTCCCAAATATAATTGACAAGAGGTGGGAGTACGGGTAGAACTTTTGTGCCATAAAAAAAAAGACTGTTCCGTTGAACTTGTATCATGTGTCAGAGTTCGGGGCCTTGGCATGTGTTTTTATTCAAAGGAATTACCCCAAAATAAAGCTATCGCAAGAAAGCAGGTAAGGCTAAAAGGTGTACATTTCGTGCCCGTTTTTATCGATGTTAAGTGAATTTTAATGAACCATGCAGACAAATGATTGATCGAAGCGGATGGTTTGTTTACCAGCTCCGACAAATTAGGATGCACCGCCATTATTGTTTGGGTGATGGAATTATTTTTATTATATTGTAGACGATTAATTGAAAGACAAACACATTCGCCAAAAATTATCCATCTTTAGATAGTACTTTGGTATTTATGGCATTAAAATTTCGAAAAGACAATAAGCCTTTCATAAAATTGATGGCGATTGTCGGAGGTAAGTGAGGCGGGTTTGTTTTTCGAAATTTTTGCCGTGATGTTGTACGAATCTTTGCATGTACTTGAATCAGTCCTAAACGCACTGAGGCTACATTTTCAGAACTATGTCTGAAACAAAACTTCCGTAGGCTTCTAACGCTATTAAATGCCAATAGACGTATTTTGTCCTCTATGAAACATCTTTTCATGTCACAAAGTTTTAACTCCCGGACTGAAAGACGGATGAGTCATGATCTCGGCATTTAAAGGGGTCAGAAATTTGGTAGTTGAGATGCAGTTTGCTTTGGTGCATTTTCGTAATGCAGAACAACCAGTCGTCTTGGGCTTTTTTCACGGATTTTTTGAAAAACACCTGCCATTCAGCATTGATCATCATTCGACGATTATCTAGAAGTGTCAACCATTTTCTTGCTACAGTCCTGCTCACACTTTATTTTTGTCGGCTCATTGTCGCTTGGGGAAATTTATTGTCGCTTGTTTTCTGTCTTATGACCTAAGTCCAACTTTTGTCAGCGGCTTGAATTGAAGCTTTTAAGCATTTTCTTGCTCCATACAACGCCATCTTTCTTTTGAACCTCGATCGAATTCCCGGAATCATTATCAAATATTATTGCCATGAATTGATCTTTCGAGTAAAAAGTTTAATTTTTTTTAATTTACGTATGTATATCCTTCCTGAATGAAAAGGTATTCACGTACAAATTGTTCCGCGCTTCATTTGTGTACAAACATCAGAACAAAGTTAAGTGGTTCCACGACACATTATAATAAAGTGGACCCCCTTTGCAATTAATTTTTAGTTGAGATCATAAAAAAAGCAAATAACATACTAATTGCGTTTAAATACACAGTGTTTCCGTCCACCCAAAAATTACGAAAAAAAAAATAAACTTCGCGGGCGAACTAGTGGAATCGGGGTCAAGTTCACGCGTCTGGCATTATTGTTTGAATGGATATTTGCTATTTTCTAAGGACTGCTTCTTGCCCCTTTTTTGCTATATCAGGCACGTGTATAATTTCTCGATAGAAAAAAAAAGATTGGTGTACGGCTTTTCCTTCCAAATGACGTTTCAAATCCATTTACAGTGTTATTATCGATCAAAAACACAGCAGGAGTTTTATTGCTGATAACATATAAATATGGAATCGTACGTGTACTAGATATTTTCTTTGATAAATTTTCAGCCACATGACCAAATTCCACCAAAATAGTTTCTGTAAGGATTCTCATGCTGAAACTACTCCTTTTTAGCAGTGTCACTTGAAATCTTGTAACTGCGGCCAGGGTCCGTGTCTTGTTGCAATTAATACTGGACTTGACCTATTTCACCTCATCCTCACCCCGTTGGATAAGAGCTCCTATTTCAAGATGTAAGTCAACAAACAGCGAAATACAAGGTGTGGTTTCCATTTACTTTAATAGTGTAATAACCGGGAAAACTATTATGGACACATATGCACGTACACATGTGGTAGAGTCAAGCATTTTACGATGGAATTGCTGCGTTTAATAATTCGAATTTAGATGATTGGGGATCTAAATGTTGTGGATTTGTTATGAAATTAAAAATTATTAACACGATTTTGTAATTAAGATGAATTTTAATTGATTAGAAAGGCGTTAAGGAAAATATCCTTACTGTCTGCAAGTATTTTTGATTTATGGGCCTACACGAGAGATTTGGTTTCGCTCCACAAGAAGGAATGTAAAGATATGAAACTGAACGATATCAGTGGCTAACTGATGTCTTCATCTGGCGAAATTGTTCTGCCAATAAGTTCTGCCTCTGCTTTGAGAAAAACATATCAAGCTGCATACCAGTTAAACGGACCAGCAATAATAGTAGAATTGCTTTCTTCGCGGCAAAGCCGGAAGGCACCTATCCTTAATACCAGAATTAGGCTCTGAGGGGCCTCCTGCCTGTCCTTAGGAAGGCCAGACAAGCACTGCGTCCTAGAGGGATCTTTTGTGCTATCCCTAAGTTCTCATAGTAATGGAGACAGTAGTTATGACGAGCAAAGATCAAGGTCGTGGAGGAGCCTTAGGATCGTTTTTTCGGGTGACTGGTTGACTATGTTTGGGGAACTGAATTCCCTTCCAAAATGTTGCTTCGAGCCATGGGAGGACAACCGCACAGGATATGCTCGGCGGTCTCCTGATCTTCCAAACAAAATCGGCAAATGCCCGTAGGACTTATTTCCATTTTGTGGAGATGGTAGTTGAGTGAATAGTGTCCGGTGAGAAAGTCTGTGTGGAGCTTAGCATCACGCTTGTTCAGTGTAAAAATTTCCTGACTTCTTTTGCTATTAGAAACACTGATTTCATTTTGAGATTCTTTCTTGGTGATCCCATAAGTTGAGCTCCATCTTTATGTGGTTGGTGGATAAGCCGCAAAAGAGAGACGGGCCAAAGAAAGAAGATTGCGATCCTAGTCTGGCTAGCACATCAGCAATTTTGTTGCCTTCTATTTCCTCATGTCCTGGAACCCACTGAATGGTAATTAGATTGTGAGCAGCAAGTTGCTTTAGGGCTTCCAGGCAGTTCCAGACGTTTTGGAATCAAAAGGAAAGGAGTTCAGGGCCTCTATCGCCCCAGATGACAATTTGTTTTCTACGGATGTTGCGACTGATGCACTCTGTAGCACATTGTTCAATTGGAAAAACCTCGGCTTAAAAGACAAATGTGGAGCAGCCAAGAGAAACTGCTTGTTTTAAGTTGGGGCCGTATATGCCTGTACCAACTCTGTTTTCTGTTTTTGAACTGAAGGAGGTTGGAACCACATTACTTCATCCGAGACGGCATAAAGTCCGTAATGTAAAGCGACCGGCTGGAAAGCAGCGGTATTAGTCTCCTGAATATCCTATTACTACAAGATCTGCACCAGCAGATTTATATGTCTCCTGAATGACAAATTAGCACGGCTTGGAAAATCGACAATCGATCTAATCTTTACTTTACACCAAAGCCTGAATAAGACATTGAACTGCCAGATTAATACCCCCCAACTGTTTATTGAATTAAGAGTCACATATGACAATGTGTTTTGCATGAGCCAAATCCTTTTGCTTATGGACAAAAACCATCGAAAATAATAGCTGCTCCTTTAATTGAGGAAAATAAATACTTTTACTGGCGTCACGATAATACTACAAAATGTAAAAATCATATCTACTTCCATTGCTGCTTTAAAAATATTATCAAACTTTTAATTAACTTACTTGGTCTTTGGTTCTTGTCATATCCTTCATCTAGATCGTAGTCTAATGAAGAACTAGAATTCACTATCTGGGACATGGTAATCATTTCATTATTTTTGAGCAGCAAGAAAATCAGTAAGCTGCAAATAAATTTGAAAATAAAATTTTGTTAATATTTCAGTTCTAGACGCAGTTGATAAATAAATAAAAAAGTTAAAGGTTACCGAAATTCGTCAAAATTTCCATCTCAGAAAATGTAAAAGGTAAGTAACTGTCAAAAACAGCTGATTTGAAATAAATTTTGCAAGAAACTGCTTATAGCCTTCCCCAAGCGCTTTAAATTGTGATCAAGAAAGATAAAGTTGGAAACGTAAACTTTACTCAAGGAAAACGTCTTCAACGCGAAGGCCTATGCTGACGATGTGGTCATCCTGATTTCGGGAAAATTTCCTCCAGCCCTAAGTGAAAGACTTAATCTCGCACTACAAATAGTGGATAAGTGGGTCGGTAGCAAAGGGCTGGGAGTGCACCCCTCAAAGACGGAGGTAGTTCTTTTCACTAAGAAGGGATCAGACCCCCAAATATCAGTGGTATTGAACTAAGTCTCTCAAGTTCAGCTCGGTACCTGGGCGTAATCCTAGATTACAAACTAAATTGTAAGGATAACATTACCGAAATCATCAGAAAAGCAAGCGTAGCTTTATATTCTTGTAAAAAGGCTTTCAGTAATACGTGGGGCTTCAAACCAACTGTGGTGTACTGGATATACACGGCGGTTGTAAGACCCATTCTCACATATGGCTAACCAGTATGGTGGAGAAGCAATATCAGCTTTCAAACCTCACCAAAATCCAGAGGGCAGCGTGTATCGGAATCATGAGGTCAAAGAGAACAACACCAACAGCGGCAATGGAAACCATGCTTAGTTTCATTCCGCTTGATACATACTGTAGCATTCTGTCGGCCAAAACCGCTGTGAGACTAAGAGAAGACCGATTTTGTTCATCGAGCTTTTACAGCCATGCCTCCAGTGGATCGACGGAAACTGATCACATGAACCCGATGCAAGCATTTGATAGGAGATTCAATACAAGTGTATTGGAAGAACCGAAGAACCATGGCGTTGTATACCGACGGTTCTAAGATGGACGTTGGCAGCCAGAGTTTATTGTTAAGCCCTAGGAATAAACCACTCCTTTAGAATAAACGACGACTGCAGCGTCTGTGAGGCCGAAGTCACAGCCATCATAAAGGCTGCTGAAATTTTTCGCAAGAGTAATATCGTTGGTAAAACGATCACTGTCTATATAGACAGCCAGGCAGCCGTTAAGGCTCTGGACTCTGCTGTTATTAGGTCGAGGCTTGTGAAAACCTGCAAATCACTCTTAAACGAGTTATCTAGAGCCAATGTGGTGACCCTCTGCTGGGTACCAGAGCATATATATATCGAAGGAAACGAAAGGGCTGGCGAGCTTGCTTTGAAAGGGTCGGCGCTGCACCTATCGCGGGCCCTTTTCTTTTGTAGTAACCCCAATCAGTTACTACAAGAAGATAGAAGATGAAGCCACCGCTCGAGCAAACAGACGCTGGGTTCACCTAGGAACATGCGCGGGGCGCTATGCCCTTCATCAGGAAGAGATAAACTTCTCTGGTAAAACTTAGTCGTCTTAACGTACGAGTCGTTTCCGGCATAATAACTCGCCATTGTGCCACTGGCGTTCACGCGGAGCGACTCGGTGTGCTGCATAACGACTTTTGCAGAAGCTGCAGAGACGAAGAAGAAATCTAATCTGTTTGTCACCTGCTGTGTGATTGTCCTGCCCTATCCGTCAGAAGAATGAGGACTCCTGGTAGTTACTTCTTTTCGGAGCTGGAGGACTTAGGTAATGTATAGCTGACGGACCTCCTGACATTCATATCACTATCTCCGTGGTTTTAACAGCAGACTTTACAGCGTTTGCGGAGTCAAATGATTGGGCATAATGGACCCGAACTGTTGGTCTAAGTGAGCAGTGACTCCATTTGTCACAAGGCATCCATCTACCTATTCTAGCCTGAAACATAAACTTTTTGCTACCAGAAGCAGTAAACATCTTTAGAGATTGGATAAGCAGGTCTGAACATTCATGTGTGCACTGCTCCGCGGAACTTGTTCGACTGTTCTTAAATTGTCATTAACTCTACCTCGCACGACGTAACAACGTAACCCTGGGTCTGCAGGCAGAGGTCTCTTGTAAAGGTGAAAAATTACGCCTTTGCAAGTGCGTTTGGAGTCCATGATAATTTCAACCTATTTCATCTCATTAAAGAAATTGATTGTGGTTCCATTAAGTCTTAGTAGTCGGAGGTAAGGAATCTTGTTCTTTCTTTATAAGAGTGTTCCTATCTTGCATTTTCTTCTAATGGTTATCTTTCCCACATAACTTACTCCATTGACTGAGTTCATGTTCTCATCTGTTAGTAAGTTACTCTATCCTTGGTGTCCTAGGGCTGTTTTAATATTCCTTGGCCTTACATTATTGAAGAGTCCTCCTATGTCCAGAAAGAGACCGATGGTGTTACCACCAGTGAATGTTCAATTATTCAAACCAATCCATGTAGTGTACTATCATCTATTGACTAACTGTTTGCTTGGACATGTAAAGCATTGCTGAAAATCTCATTTCTCTAGTGTGTAAGGAATCGAGGAACCTTTCTAAATTTTTAGGCAATCGACCATAACATCCCTCTCTTCTCATAAATCCCTTCCTTACATCTTCTCAGTTAATAACTTGACATATCATGTCCTTACAATCGTGGTAATAAAATTTTAATGACGCTGTTAACCAATTTGCATAAGGACCTAACATTATATAACGACAACTGTAAATCTTAGGTAGTAACAACATCGATTAGCTTTAACGACCAGTCAAATTAGAAAACCATGCCAGGTTCGTGAAGGTAACCACAATCTTAACATCCCAAACCCTTTAACTTAAATATGCGCTCAGTGAAAGTGGCTTTACTTTCTACAAAACCGTTAACATTTCCAATTTATTTATGACCAAGTGAAAACTTAAAGAAACTTCGTAAGTGAAAATCTGCTAACTTGAACGCCTTATAAGTCCTTCGCATGGGCACATGTAAAGGAAAACTTTGGCGCCAAACCAGTCAAACCAAAGAAAATTCCTTGAGTCACGTATCACAAGTGCTAGAGCATGTCATGCATGCACTAGCACTCCGTGTTTTGATATGCCCCACCCGTTGAGTGCAATGCATATTTAGTTTGGTGCTGCTCATTTTTTTTTTAAAGGATCGCGGTGGCGGCGGTGACCAAGGAATCCTTGTGCATGGTCATTGTTGACACGCTCCTTTATGAGATAATTACCCCGGGTTTGTTGGAATAACAATACTCGTACCGTGACGTGCAAGATGAAGATTGCCTTCACTCCAACACGACCGGCAGTCACGAAAAAAAAATTTGGTCTTACATCAACGATATACCGCTGCGTCCTTGTGCAGTGACTAATGATCCTGTACGATGGATCTAATGGAGTTGACATTAGTTACACTCTTGGATATGTAGTCACACACAATCAGCGATAATGAAATGGGAAATGAGAAAATACCGGATGAAATTAGCCTCTAGGCTCTCCTTGTTTACAAGGCATACATGCAGGCAGCTATTAATGGCGGATTGCTATATATCCTTAAATTGCGTAAGAAGCTAAAATGGTGCTTTGCATGATTACGTAGAGGTAAAGTGACCATTCGGTTAATTAAAACAATTATACATCTAATACTCTTGTTAGTCATGGCAGCGAAATACTGGTTGTGGTGTTCCTTTCGCGGTTAATGGTTGCAAGGAGTTTTGTGTCACAAGGACTGTCTACGTTTCGCTGGAGACTAATAAAAATTTATTGCAAAAGTAGATAAAGAACTAATTCTTTGAAATTCCAGCTTGTGTGAGCCGATGCAAAAGTGTGTGAAACTTATGTGTTGCCGTTGATTTAAAGGATTATTACTCGCTGATCTATAAATAGTAAAACTCGATGGAATGCTATTCGTTAGGTTATTTATTGAAGTGTTTTGTTTGTACTGCCAGAGATGGCAGTGCAAGTAAGTTGCACTTGACATGCAAGCATTGTGAACTATCATTATGCGAGGGGATTGAAAATAAAAGTGTTACATGGCATCGTTATTATAGAATATTTCACAGGGAATTGTGAGAATTCTGTTGTGACTATTTACGTATTTTTTTCAAAGGGGTCGCTTAAAGATCTCGTTTATCTAAGTCGGATTAGATATCATCAGATAAGAAAGAAGTATAAGGTTGGACTAACTTTTCAGTCGCAGAAAATTCTAGTTTCAAAACTAAGTGCTTGAAAGCTTGTTAATTGCGCAATTCGCATATACATACATAGTAATCTGAAGGGCTGCGCATTGAAGGACCTCATAACCTATGCTGTTTCCGTGATGTGTTTTGCTTCATAGTATAGATATAGGCTTAGTTTGCCGTTCCCTGAACGAAAGTTGTTTTTACAACCTGAGAAGCTGAAAATGCTAATATCGTGTAGATTCCAGCGTGTTTCGGAGAAGGCTTACCTCAAATTCACGTAGATGAGTGAACATCTTAACTAACCTCCGAGACATGTCATAAAAGCTTAACTTTAAGTTCAAAGACCTTACCTCAAATTCACGTAGATGAGTGAACATCTTAACTAACCTCCGAGACATGTCATAAAAGCTTAACTTTAAGTTCAAAGAATGTGGCGCCATAGCCACAGATTTTGGAAAATAATTTTTATTCGCAATCTACAGACGAGAGCTTTCGACGCGCAATTGCACCTTCGTTCCTATAATGTTCCTGTTCAATAAAGGTCTACAAGGTTCATACTAACATTTAGAATGACTTTAAAACGATTTCTACACCTTTTCTATGTACCAAGTAATAATAATCCAGTTTACCCAAGCTTCGCTATTCATCTTATGGAAATAGCCAAGCATTTACACTTCTATCTTCGTACCAAGATATTAGGAACAGTAATACTGTGTTTCGCAACTAAGCAAGAATGGATCAAAAAGAATTGAAAGTGTTGCTACAAAAGTATGATTCAGTGGAAAACTACTATCAGCGTTTTACAAGGCGTTGTTAGACTTGATAAATTGGCAAGACTGTATCAAATAGAGTTCGTGAGTTGACATCCTGATTACCATTTATACTGTTTGTACCTAATTCTCTACACAAACATGAGAATATATGTATGTATTACTTGTTTTACTGTCAAGGTCACCCTTCATAAAACTACTTAATGACTTCTATATTGTTGACGTTTTAATAAATCTGAAATCAGCAAGGCGTGCGACATTTCTTACCTTCTAAGCAATTCAAAAAAAATCGTGCAAAGGTTTAATTTAAGTAATCATAATCACAGAGCTCTATTTACTTCGCAACACTTCACAAAGTTAGAGAGTTTCCTTCAAAATAAACATGATTTGGGTCCATTTTAGAAAGCACCCTTTCACATGCCGTGACTTCGTTACCATGAATTTGCATTTATTCGATGACCCAATTCGATAAGCATGCATTCTAAGAATTCCCACAAAGCTGGCAACAGTTTGTTATTCTTGAATTTCTCCGAAAAACAAAAAAAATTGATTAGAGAAAAATTTGTTATAAAAGTATTTAGCAATAACGCGAAATGGTTGTTAGAGTTCCTTATTCCGGAACTTACCCTAACATTTTCTACTGCAAACTACGATTAGCGAAGTTTTACCATGGCAGCAAGAAATGTTTTTTTGGTAACAAGTTGATGAACTTATAGCATGACCTGTGTTTTGTATGTATTGTGTCAAAACAAATTCATAAATGAAATGAAATTGTGGGCCAGATTATTTCTTTTTGGGGGGCAGAAAGGCGTAACATCTAACATTTCTACAAAAAAATTTTTCTAATGGAAATATAAAAAAACCAAGGGCTTAGTAGGTCAAGGTTTGTGAGTTGAGAAATTAGGCGTTAAGGCAATTCAGTGTCGTTATGGTAATGTTAGGTTATGCGGTTCCCAGGTATAATGTTACTGGATAACAACATTCGCAACTCGTTACAAGAGTTACTAAGTTTAGACAATGGCATGTTTACGGATAATAATAATATATTGTTTGCATTTCTGGTCCTACATTTAAAAGTTGTGGAGAAATTTATGTAAACAGGAATACTAAGTGGAGAATAAACGCGTATCTGCCGTAGTGGAAATATATTAAGGTTTATTAAAAAGTTGGCTGTTTTGTACAGTCTACAAATAAAGGCTGCTTAATTGAATATCTGCTCAGAAGGTACTTATTTTGAACACTTTTCTTTAGACGCGAAAAACAAATACAAAAATTCTCAGATATAAAAAAAAACTGAATTGACTTGTCCAATTTCTCATATCTAAGCACAATCAAGAAATAGGTAAATTATATTATAGGTAAAGCACAATCAAGAAATAGGGAAATTATATTGATTGGATATTTTGTAGACATCTTAAGTCTGCAAATATTACTGTGTAATTAAAATCTGCTAAGTTTTTCGTTCGTGTTACTAGACCCATTTAGGATGTGAATTCCTCTTAGACACGAACAATTTAGCTTCCATGGAATAACATTTCTTATATTGTTATGGCCTTGGAATTATCATGGCAGGCAGAATAATCAAATACTAATTAGAAAAAACATGCAGACGATATAAAAGCTTAAATACCTTTTCGTATGAAATGAATCTTTCGTACAATGTTTGTCTACAGTTCAAGTATCGGAAAGAATTTGTAGCAAAGGACATAAATTTTCTAAAAATAATTGTATCCAAACTGCATTCATTTAAAACGAAAAGAAGCGGTTAGAATAGGCAACAGTGAAAAACGTTGTTTTTTTTTCCTTGCTTGAATTTTTAAAAAACTTAAAGAAAAACTTGAAAAAGAAACGAAACCCAGGAACCTCTAAATGATCTTAATTAATTTCATAGATAATAAGAACCACCCTTACCAATATATAAATATGAATAAGACTTCCTCGATTACCAAATATCTGTAATTAATGTGTTCCTTCGACTATTGATTATTATAATGCAATTATAACTCCATAATTCTAGCAATAACTACATACGTATATTTACATATATTTGAGTAAACCAGCCAACAAAAAACATATTCGACATTTTATGACTCATAAACCAAGTGTTACTAATCTCTCAATGAAATCACGTAGCTAAGAACCCACTTTCGCGTTTTCATTAGTTCATCCCTTAACACTCATTTCTTTGTGTGCGCAGAAAGTGAAGAGAATTCATTCAGAACTGTAGGTACATATGTACATCATCCATTACTATTTTTTAGTATCAATGCAAACGTGGTGTTATGCAAACACTTGCGTCTTCACCTTAAACAATTCATTGATTTGTCGTTTCAAATGACGTTTGTCATGTGTCACTAAGAATCCCGACAAAACCCCTTTTAGTTGTTATTTAATGGTCTTGAAAAATTAAAATTCATAAATAAAAGAAATAATGTCAGATGTTGAGGACCCTGTTGAATTAATGCTGAAAAAAACCGGCTGCATTGAGTTGCACTACAAAGTTCAGGTAAATTTTTATTTTCCCTGTTATTTGCATGTACTAAAGCTAACCAACAAAATGATTTTGCCAACAGGAGTGCATTGCAGAAACTGGAGACTGGCGCAGTTGTCAGGATAAAGTTAAAGAATTTAAAAAGTGCATGATTGACTACTCACAACAATTGAACGAAAAATATAAAAGAATTGATTAAGAGTAACTAAGAATGCTGTCGCGAATTTTTCGTCTACTCTCGAGTGCATCTGGAAATCAAACCAAGTTAGCTCTGCTGGTTAGGGGTGACCTAAAGATGTCCAAGGGTAAAACAGCTGCCCAATGTTCACATGCATCTATTTTATGCTATCAACGATCCCAACAAAAGAATATCAACACTTTGGAATCGTGGTGCTTTTGGGGACAACCAAAAATTGTTTTAAGAGTAGATAGTTTGGATGAGATTCTCCGACTACAGGAGGAAGCAAAGAAACTGAATGTTGTAGCGGAAATCGTTAAAGATGCTGGACGAACACAATTGGAACCGGGAACAGCTACGGTTTTGGGAATTGGACCAGATGAAGCGGAAAAGATCGATAAATTGGTGCGGCATTTGAAGTTGTTATAGGAATTGTTTGATGTTAAGTGCGTTTTATGTATTTAATAAAAATGTTAATTGAATTTTTGCAGTTTTCATTAGTATTGGTTCTCTCTATTAGTAATATCGGCGAATTATATTTGAGAGGATTTCAGAAGTACCAGAAAGCCCTACACAATAATACATAGCTTGAAAATGAAAATAAGTAGCCGAAAATATGATTTTCGGAATTGCCTTTTAAGTTCGATTTACAAATACTGTGTCTTTCCATCGGCACACTTACACTTTCAAGTACTGGAAATAAAATCCTTTAGTTTTCTAAATGAATATGGCGGCAAGGAATAATTCTCTTTCCTTTTTTATCTATATAATTTACATTTGAGTGTGTGTTGTGAAAAAAACTTGTTGGTGTTTTCTTGAATCTACCGTTCAGTAGTCCAACGCACTAACTAAACTAAAACTAGTCTTTGGTCTTCGTAGCGTAAATTGCTTAGTAACCCTGGGAATCGAAATATTTATTAGTTAGCCTGTTAAAACATCGAGAGTGAATCTCAGGGACTTATTAAGCTTTATATTTTGAAAGCCCTCAAGTCCTGAGAAGGAGCTGACGTTAAGAGCAGTACTTCTCTTGAGGGCTAGTACAGAGCAGTCACAGTCGTTGTAGTCGTTGCTACAGTAATTATTGTATGGCAGACCTATCCCTGCTGGATGGTTACTTATCGATCAATGTCTGTCAGGTTTTATGAGTAAGCCTATTATAACTAGGCTGACAGATCTCTGTAGACCTGGCTGTAGTGCATGTATTACATTAATAACTGCTTTTGTTAGTTTTCTCGATGCACTCTATGTACATATGTCCATTTCCATATGCAGTGTGGAAAGGCCTGTACAACCATAAGGGCTCTGAAGAAATTATGCCGAATATATTTCTAGCTAATTCATTTGTTTTCAGACATAGGTTTACCTTGTCCACTGTTGATGTTAGATTCAGGTTTGTTTCATAAAATTTAAAGAGCTCGAATCTTATCGAAGGTGATTGCAACGCTTTAATGTTTTATTGGCTATTTTTCTTCATGTTCAATTCCATAATTCGACTTCAGCTTGAAAAACTCTGCAGCCATTCTTAGAAACAATTTGACACTCACAGTACACGCCAGCTGCCATATCACCATCAATTCTGAATCCGCAAGTGGAGATAGATAGTTCATCCTCGGTACAGTCTATCCTGTTTCTAGTCATGCTGGGAATTCTGTTACAGAATTTCTGGTTTTAATCTCAGAATAAGACGATGTAGTTTTTTCAAATTCCATTAGGCTAGGAACATACCAGTCATTGCCGACTTTTCTGAGAATGAATACCGGTTTATTCCAATCTTCTGCAGTATACGAGTATAGTGTCTAATGATAGAAAATTCAGTATCATTCAAAGGCGACCGTTGTTTTTATACTTATCTATCTCAGTCTGCCTGTAAAATTCTCGCAAGGTACGAAGTGTGGTATTTCTTTTCGAGCGTTTTCAACAGACAATAGAATCGTAGGTTAAGATAGACGTTACCCCAGCGTATGGCCAAAAAATCGTTACGTTCTCCCAAAACGAGTTTTGCACGCCGCATAGGTTTTCTGTATACGTTCTTCAATCTTGTCTTTCCAACTTCATTTGGATTGTTATATCACACAGAGGTATTTTGCAGTTCTTGGATATGAGAACAACTCCATTCATACGAGATTATTTATGTACATATACATACTATGTGGGTGGTACTCTTCTACTAATGAAAAGTAGGCTCTATACAGACGGTCTGCTATGCGCACTGAGGCAACTCAAGGAGCCCATTTGATATAATGAAAGGCACCTAAGGTGGGGTCTCTAGCTTTGGCTTACGGTCAGACAATTAGGGGAAAACTTAAAACCCTCCACGAGGGCTCCTATGGTTTAGTAAATTAAAATACTCACCTGAAAAATGCAACTGATCTCATGCTATCCGTTTTTATTTTAATTTTGTTTAGTGATATGTATTATGATGAACATAAAAAAAAGGAGGAAGGCTCGAAAAAACGTATCCCCGATTATCCTCGATCCCAGCAAAGAAGCAAACAAATTAAACCATAATTCCTTATATTTTAGCGATAGCAGTTAAATTTTCACATTTCGATGAGTTAATAGAAATTTCTCATCGAAAGTAGAATCGACCTTTAGTTCGTTGTACTCCAGCATGTATTTCAAGCCATGCATTTTATTCTTGCGAATACTTATGTTTCACACATTAACACCTTTTCTATTTGCGGCTGCTATCGTTTCACGTTTACATTCTTCTGTGATTATTATGAAAATAATTTAAAAGTAGATAATAACAACACACCCAATGGAGGAGGCAAATAATTCCCATTGATTTCCGTTAAACATTTTTTATTTTTTTTTATTATTACACTGTGGCTGCCTCTCAAAACAAAGTTATGTAAATCCACTTCGATTTTTATTTTTAAGACTTAATTTTTCTTTTTATTTAAGGCACATGAAACTAATTTTAATCGACTATATCAGAATATTTTCGAAGCTAATCCACGTTGTAACGACGGAAGTAGACGAGAGCACTAATTGATAACCGTATCCGAACGAATGAACTTGAACGTTTGGTCAATTTGCACTGATACGTGTGACTTTTCGCAATGAAATAATCCACACAGGACTCTGGCAGGATATTTGGCCGGCCAATACGCAAAAGAAAATAAGCGAAATAGGCGACAGTAAAAAGCAAGAAAGCGCGCACTCAAGACAACATTCGTAAGGCAGAAAAGCGCTTCACGGACTATATGGGGTGCACCTTGGCCAAAATAAGTTTCCTTTTGCAAATCGCAAATCCAATTAGACGTCAAGTTCAACCAAGCTAAGGGAAGAATGAGGAAATTGTTTTAAGTTAGAACAATTTACGAAGTCTTAAGTTATGTTTTTGAAGAGCTTTCCAAGCAGCTGATTGTTGTGTACGATAGGTTTGTTGATTCAGGAGGTGAATATTCCCATAGTGGTAGGAATGTGGGAGGGGGGGTTTGTTTTGGTTTATAAAGGTGAGTTGGATAGCACTGTGGTAAAATGGAATACGGAACGTTGTATTATATGAAACGGAAATGAGGAGAGTTCCTTTGAATAAGACTCAAATCAAAGTATTTGGGAGAGTCATAATTAGATCTTGGACTTGGAATTATAACGTTGGAGAGATAATTCAGACAGCTAAGCAAAAGTGTGTCATATGAGTGTAGGAGAGTATTCGGAATATCACACCGTGGTTATTTAGATCCATGCTTAGATAGGATATAACGTTTCAAATGTCAGATTTAGAATTTGTTAAATTATTTGCTAAGCTAGGAAAAGGCTTGATTCAGAAATGGGACGGGTAAGGTAAAAGCGGATGAACTAGCCATGGTAGAGTTCCTTCTAAGCGCTTAGTAGGTCTTTCCCGAGACTAAACAGGAAGGTGTCTACCTACTGTTTAACGAGGAAGCTAGCAGGCATTGGTATCGATTAGATACAAATCGTTATGCCCAGTCTATGACAAAAAGAGATCCGCAGATCTCATGAAACTCAGTCGCAGGGAAATTCGGATAACTGTCGGCGCGGCGTCATGACAGAACATTGTGTGATATGCAGTCATGCGGCACTGCTAGGACTACCACACAACGACTTCTGTGACATTGACAGTTTCCTGTCAACTATGGCATCCAGTTATCTAAGAAATAACACTCCAAGGGTTAGTTGCAATACTCATAGGATATGAAAACCTCAGGTATTATTTAAAAAAAAAATGGATTTTCAGGAAGATGATACCCACAGGCTTGGAAAAAGTGCAGACGATGGGTCATATATCGTGTCCATCTCCGCCATTAGCTGGCAGAAGGAGATTGATCTTGAAGTATCACTGGGTGGACTTTGAATCAATAGCCAACTTGAACTCGGAAAATTGAGAGTGGGATGTTGCTGTGCAGAAATTCAATATGCATCAATGGCTGATATGTTGGTGAATTATACCACGTCAATATTAATAATATATGCAGTCTCTGGGGGAATCGAAGTACAACTCTTAGACGAATGATAAAAATGTGAAAATAATCCCCCGGGATTGGGTCAATTATTTTGGCAGCCGCAAGATGCCCAGAATCTTTTTAAAATCTTACTAAGCATACTATACCTACATACATATATACATACATATGTACATATATACATACTTAATATATTCATATTTGTATGCTGAAATTAAAGGATGGTGATGGTGATAATTTAACATTTAAAGTGTTGAGTTTATTTTACACAGAATGCTTACTCTGTCATTCTTTTTGTTTGAATAAACTTGAGCAGAAATAAAAATCAGGTTTATTTTTATTTTTATGCTCACCTCATGGCAGTCTTATCGCGCAAATTAACAGTTAAAATACCCCCAGACTAGTTGGCTGTAAATAAACATTTCGAAGATAAAGAGCGACAATGACCTTAATACAAAATCTTGCTTGAAAGAGTCAAGCGTTTCGCGGAGATACTGTCACTGACATTGGATCTGTTTTCTATTATTCAATAAAAACAATTAACTATTAAATAGGAATACTATTAATAAATCATTTAAAAATACGTAGTTAAACAGTGATGCTAGCTAGGATTTTATTTTTAGAATTTAAAAAAAATTATTGGCAGCGTTTTATTGAAATTGGGAATCGATTTATTCATGATTACTGGTTACGCATTAGCTTCTGGGGAATTAATTTCGTGGTGTTGACTGGTGATGATCTGTAGTCTGTAATGGATCGCCAATTTTCTTGTGACTAGGGCTCTGTCAAACAGAAAGCGCATGATGCCGTTCGCAAGACATAACGCAGACAACTACAAGCACCTGCGTATTATTATTCACCTCGATTTCGAAAGCAATATACAACGCCGCGATAAGAAAGAAAATTTTAAGTTTTACATAATGCAGGCTTTATACGCAGCATTTTACCCCTGACTCGCTAAAACGCCACTCTGTCTGACGCGGTATTATGAATTTCAATACAATACATCAAACACTTAAAATGGGCAATAAATCTCGGTCTATTTGACGGGAGCATGAGAATGATAACAAATCATTTTACATAAATTTAGATTCGTCCTTGTTACTGAAGAAAGTCAAGCTCTTTAATAGCTTCAGTTGTTATTCCTGCGTGTTTTTGGCACTGTGGAAGGACGGGATATATGAAATACCACTTGAATATCTATTTACATAGTTGGTAAATATATTTCGTCCCGAATGTACTAATCGAAAAAAGAATTGCGATGCAATGTGGAATATACTAAAGTCGAAGCAAGTACGAACAGTAGTTATTCATACGACGATCATTTCTGTGTACTAAGGTTTCGGTGTTCGAAGGTTCTAAGTTCACACCAGCATTAAGACATGTTTTCATCAAAACAGAAATATCATGTGGATAACAAAACCCTATTGCATTCTATTAGTAGGGGCACAGTCTAGATAAGGTTTTGAAGCTGCACATTTAGTTCTTAGTTTTTTCTTAAAGCGATTCGAAAATTCCATAGAATGAAACAAATTGTAAGTGTCTTCACGTAACCTTTTCATGTTCATCGACCAAACTGTGCTCCACCGACTTTTATTTTGTTTCGACTTGTTTTTAACTGGGCTTCACTCTTTGATTGGATAATATTAGCATTCAACAAAATCTCATCTGCAATAAAACACATTTTTTATTACAATCTTTGATAAGAACAAAAATGTTTTTTAAGTTCAGCACACGATATAAAACTACTACTACCAAAAGAAATTGTACTGAATGCGTCCATTTGTTGTGTGCATTAGTTGAACAAGCCCCTCCGCGCCGACTGTCACTTTTATCACTTGCTCCCATATGTTTTTACACAACAGAGGAAACAAAGACCTTCCAAGGCGCAGGCACAGAGATTGCGACTGCCCTCGGCTGTAACTCTCGCTGATATTCGTCATTCCGAAGTAGTAATTTGAAAAATCAATTACTCGAGCTTCTCTCGAGTCGGTTGTAAAATTTTTTTTCCTTCCTGATCTCATTTTATTCGTGTATTGTGAACGTATTGGCCAAAGAAAATTGATTCCATAAGAAGTTAACAAAAATCATGCGAAAGTCTTTATAAAGATTTGCTCGTGTTTTTCGCCTTTTTAATTTTAAACTTGACATTGAAACGTAACAAAAACAAAAGAAAATTCTTTCAGTAAAAAAATCGATATTCCCCCGACGAATAAATAAACAATGACGGAGCGCCAACCACTTCTACAGCTGCAGGAGCAATCCGACAATGAACAAGGACGAATTATTGCCAGACCGGATCTCCGTAATTCCCCCGACAATGGCCTTGTCGACGTGCAAAGCGAACAATGTCTGGACTCATTGGAGAAGCAAAGTAAACAAGACTACCACCCGTCGGCGCATCGTACGCTGGAGCATCCCACTTCGAATGTGGATACATTGGTGCATTTATTAAAGGGCAATATTGGAACGGGCATTCTTGCTATGCCAGATGCTTTCAAAAATGCTGGCCTTTATGTGGGATTGGTGGGTACCCTTATGATGGGTGTTATATGCACGCACTGCATGCATATGCTGGTAAAGTGTTCGCACGAGCTATGCCGGCGTCTACAACTGCCAGCTTTAAGTTTCCCAGAAGTGGCAGCTGCTAGCTTAGAAACTGGACCGCTGGCCCTCAGGAGATACTCAAGCGTAGCGACTAAAGTGATAACAACATTCCTGTGCATCACACAATTGGGTTTCTGTTGTGTTTACTTTCTCTTTGTGGCGCTCAATGTGCAGGAGGTCATCGCGCATTATTTCGTCAAGTTGGATGTCCGGATATACCTTATGATCATGCTGATTCCAATGATTCTCATCAATATGGTGAAAACTTTAAAGTACATCACACCAATGTCTCTGTTTGCTTCCGTTCTCACAGTCACCGGTTTGGGTATTACGTTCTATTACATGTTGGATGACTTGCCCCGGGCGGATACTGTGACACCAGTTGCTTCATGGTCCACCTTACCGCTGTACTTTGGAACCGCCATCTATGCATTCGAGGGAATTGGAGTTGTGTTGCCGCTGGAAAATAACATGAAGCATCCCGATGATTTTGGTGGAACTACTGGAGTGCTAAACACTGGAATGGTAATTGTTGCTTCAATGTATACGGCGGTTGGGTTCTTTGGATATCTCAAATACGGCGATCAGGTGCAGGGCAGCATCACACTCAATTTGCCGCCAGATGAGATCCTCTCGCAGCTGGTGCGCCTAGCCATGGCTGTGGCTATATTTTTCTCGTACACGATTCAGTTTTATGTTCCCGTGAATATTATAGAGCCTTCAGTGCGAGAGTACTTCGATACCGATCGTTCTAAGGAACTTGCTGCAACCGTGCTTAGAATTGTTATGGTTACGTTCACCTTTGTTCTATCAGCATGTATTCCAAATCTGGGACCGATTATCTCACTGGTGGGCGCTGTCAGCAGTTCAATGCTAGCTCTCATCGCACCACCAATCATCGAGATGATTACCTTCTGGCCCGTCGGCTATGGTCGCTACAACTGGATGCTCTGGAAGGATATCACGATTTTATGCTTTGGACTACTGGGCTTCGTATTTGGTACCTACGCTAGCATAGCACAGATCCTTAATCCGCATGTCAACTAAAGCTACTGTACAAATATGCATTATTTTGTATATGATGCCTGCACAAACAAAAAATATACAAAATATTTAACTCAAGCCAGTGAGGTGATAGATAACATGGCGTAGTCGTCGCTGTCTTACTGACCTAATTCACCTTTTCTTTGTGTTATTATGGTGCTGGTGCACTTAAGAAGAGCTCAACTTAAGTATATTTTGATTGTTTATTTTGAATTTATTTACAAATGCTTTTTTAAAATAATCTCAATACAACAGTATCAGGTGCTTGTAATGATTTTTGTTGCTAATTTATTCTGTGATTTATTTTAATTTAATAAATTGCCAAAATTTAAAGAATAAATTCCATTTACTGTAAGAAAAAGATGCAAATTTTGTTTTAAATTTAGTTACTTGTTTTCTTTTTTAAGACATTCCTTCTATAATTATTGGTGTAGGATATATATTTATAATCTGTTTAAGTACAACAATTGTGTAACGTTTGACAATAACAATATGTGCTATTACTACATAACTAAATATGTAATGTTCGAATTATTATTTAAAAAAAAAAAAGACAAAACAAACTAAAGAAATGCAAATTTATTGAATTTATTTTTATTAATTTATAGTGCGGGATCGACCAGCGACCGTACAAAATGACAATAACTAGATTTTAGGCAAACAACAATATAGTATTCGTAAACAAACACAATTTATCATGAAGTTGCATATTATATTTGAATTGGAAATTAAATGAAATGTATTTATCTACTTGTTAAAACCAAATATCTGTACAATCTTTAAATAAAAATATACATATACGATATTAAATGCTAATAAATAAATACGAGTTCTTTTTTTTTATGAACTACTCTTATAAACTGGTCTAAAGTTTCGGTGGGTGATGTAATCCTCTAGTGAATTCTATCGAGAGGCGTGCATAGTTACTACTTCTATTACTTCGTTGGACTTGGTGATTGTGTATCGGCATTATTTCTGTACAGACGTGGTTTATCATTTAATTTTGTTACGATAAGCGGGTATATTTATGTACATTTGTAGTTTTATGTGTGAGTTACGGCGTGAAGCTGGCGACAATGCTTAAGATCATTTTGCATTTACTTGGAGAAAATGATAAAAAGATTGTAATATGGACAAAGTAGTATTCAGACTTCAATTGCGATGTAGAGGTTTACTTACAGAACAGCGAGATAAAAATAAATATAGCTTATTCAACGTGTTCAACTAGATATTATATCTTATTTACATTGAGAGCAGCTGCAAAATAAAAGACGGCTTTTACAGAGAGGGTTTGTCCGTAAATTATGTTATGCAATTTTGCATATAATTTATCATCCCACATTAATTTTTATAATTAAGTAGAGAAATAATAGACGTCGATCCATCAAGGCATATGTGTATATAGACGTCAATTGAGCCCTATAACCAAGTTTTGGAGTCTTAACTTTTAAGCTAGAATAATTCAGTTCGGGAGAAGTCTGTTTTCGACTCATCTCTTCTGTTCGTAGAGCTCGCGAGCAGCTCTGTTTCTTTCTATTTATGTAGCGCCGTTTGGTATTGTCTAGTGTACTTCCCTAATGGCTTATTGGTAGTGTCGCCAATGGTGGAGATATTAACTGACAATCGCTTGGAAAAAGTCTTGGAGGTCTCTTCCGAATTTTAGTATTTCCTTTTCTTTGTGTTGTTTTGGATATCGGCATATCTTGACTACAACAAGGTAGTTGTCCGCGTCAATGTTGGGTCTTCAAAGAGTACGGACATTCATTGAACAGCAGAGTGTCTTGTGTCAATCAAAATGTGATCAACCCGTTTAAGAGTTGATTGATCAGGAGACTTCCTGGCTCCTTGTGAATATAACGAAACCGCGTGCTAGCTAAGATACCATTTTTCATCCGCCGTAAATTCATTAGTCTGAATCTTTTATCGGAGGAGATGTCGTGCAGGTTATACTTTCCGACAGTGTTGCTCAACATCTTCCCTCTTCCTAGCTTGGCGTTAAAATTACCCAGCTGACCATCATAGCTAAGGCCTTGGTCATACTTTTAGTACAGGTGCTCGTTAATTTGTTTTTTGTATCGTTATCTTACTTTTCTATTGGGATATTGGACGGCCTATTATGCTTATGTTGGCGAACTTAGCCTTTTATTTTTTGTGATGCCAGTGGCTGCTTGACTGTATATGACGATTGACTGAATTCAATATCGACTTCGGCTTGAAACATACTCCGGTAGTTCAAACTGATTTATGCCGAAGGGGTTTCTACATTTTCAAGCCTGTAAATAAAAATTCCTACACCAGAACTGAGGATAGTAGTTCCAATTATTGGGTGGGAATACTGATATTGAGGTCTAAGAATACGTTTAAATAGTGATCTCTAATTCGTACTGCCAATTTCATTGCACTAGGGTTTCGAATAGTTATGCAGATGCATGTTGCGCCGTTTGAATTTTATTGAGGAGAGAGAGCAAGACAATTTTTTTTGATACTGTCCACCAAATAAAGCTTCCGAACATGAGTGTTGGGCTTATTAATGAAGTAGGTGACCAATGCATTGCCTGATAAAACTTAACTTCCTTCCTATTCTTCCTTTGGCGTGAAGGTGTATGACTGGTGTCTGATGAAGTTCTAAAAATTTGAACACATAATTTTATATTTTGTCGATGGAGTGGTTCTAGACCCCTTCTGTTACATGTACCACTGTTCTGTTTGCGTGGCCTACTTACCTACTGCACACCTTTTTCGTAGAATATTTACTAACCAAAATCTTTTTAATACTTCTATAAATCTTCAAGAATTTTATTTAAGAAATGTTGATTTATCATTCAACTCCTCACAGACGGAACCCCTTTTTATATTTTAAATCTTCATTAATACACTGTTGATATAATACCACAGAGAGAACTAAGACAAAATGCAAAAGAAAAAAATAACAAACTGATTAAAAAAAAATTCCATTGCATTGTGATTTGCTTTACTATTTTCCCTATAAATCCCGTCAAATTAAACAAACCGCTGTGTTGTTGTAATACGATTCCACACTTGCACTCGAAGTCTGCTCCAGTTTGTCTCTGGTTTCAACTTCAGAATACGATCCTGTAATCATTTTTGGTTCATGGAAAATTTTCTTGTTGAGTCAGCGCTGATATCGCTCCCAGTTCCAGTACTTATTGCTACAAATTCATCCACACAATAGCCACCGATTCTGCTGTCCCAGTTTTCAGAAAACAAAAAAAAAAAAAAATCAATTTTTATTGGGGTATGCGACTGTAGATGGATGTTTTTGAATAGATTTACCTTTCTACCTGATAACACTAGAGAGTACGTCCGATGACCTTCGATGAGGTAAAATTTGTTATGAATTATTTGTACCTTCAATTTTCGGATTCCATGTGCTCTGGAATATCACGTCATGGAATTGAGATATGAAGAAATTAATTAGATTTGCGTTGAAAGTTATTATCACGTTTGCATCTCAACTCAATTGTAGATAACGTACTCTATGCCGTTTTTTAGGCATTTCATATATCAGTTCAGTGCCATTAACCTAATGATCAAGGCTTTTTAGTAAGATTAGGGGAATACATGTTGGCGATTAGTTTACACCAACGCCCGACCACTTTGTGCTTAGATAGCATTTTGATTCACAATTTATATGAGTTGGTTGAACTGATTTTTTTTGCAGTATTTTTGTGTATACCTGGAATTGCATAACAATTCTCCTTCTAAGAATTGTTTTTCGTTTTAGAGCCCGGACTTTTCTAAAATTATTTGCGCCGTGGAGTAAACATTTTTAAGGTGCACCAGAGTGGATAGTGTATAGGTATCTACTTTTTTTTTGGGGGGTCTTAGCAGCTAAAGCTCAAGTTTATATCGCGAATGTTGCGATAGTGTGTCCCATGGTTCTGCTGTCTAATGCTTGCTTGATGAAATTTTCTACGACAACACTTTGGATTTCCGTCTTAGCTCAGGTATTATTTGTGGGTTATGTGCAATACGTGTGTCTTCGAAACTCCCAAAAAAATAAGGCGCATGTTGTCAAATCATACGATCTTGCGGGCCAATTTCTTTCGCATTTCTTGATATGATGATGATGACCTGGAAATTTGTTTGTGTGCAATTGTGTGCAATGGTGTATAGTATGACAAGGGTTGCAGAGTTCTTTTGGAACTACACCTCTTCACTTTTCAATCACTATGGGGTTTTGCTTATTAATGAAGCACTTACGTTGAAAATCTGCTTTGTTCAATAGCTGATGTTCCATAAACCAATTAACAAAATCTGTTCGTTAAAAATGGTCTTCCTGTTGGAGTTCTTGGGTCAGTTGAATTTTGTACGCACGCATATGCCGTTCTGTAGTAATGATTCGATGTAGGTAGGGTGCTTCTTGAAACGTCTACTTCCTGTGAACTATGGCGAATTGATGTCCATAGAGTTTCAGTAACACTTTTTCTCATTGCGGCTAAGTTTTCCATTTCGAGAAAGCATGGGTTACAACACAATTTAGAATCAAATCAGTTTCCTCAATTTTCAAATACTTGTCTCATTTCGAGCATTATGTCGGCATGTCGGCCGAAAATTCCACGAAGCTTACGAACTGTTGAGCAAAACTCTCCCCATTTTTGGAACGAGGTTTGACAATGTAGCGATCCATACTTACTAACAATCTTAATAGATAGAGTAAGTGTAACGTCTTACACAATGGTAAGGTGTCGGAAAATTTTGAAGTCCAAAGTGGAGTACGTCAGGGGTGCATACTGTTACCGCTATTGTTCTTGGTGGTCATCAGCGATTTACTCCGTGCAGCATTGACGGAGGGTAACAATGGAATTCGATGGACTATGACAATTTATCTTAAACACCTTGACTATGCCTACTTTCACATCAGATAATGGAACTTGATCTGATGGCCCAAAATCTAAAAACCCGAAGCAAGCAAAGTGGGCCTTAATATAAAAACAGTCAAAACAAAAGCCCTGACCCGCGGTCAAGGGTGGTCTGGGCTGACTGCAGTGGCACTGAACCGTATGTGTACAGCAGAATCGGGAAGGCAAAAGATGCGTTCGGAATGCTATTGAAAGTGTGGAGAAGCAGCTAAATCACTGCTGTATATACTCGAAAGGTGAATATCACAAGCAAGCTGAAAACCTTGGTAAACAAATGTCTAAGAACTAACTTGAGGATCTTTCGGTCCAATCGCATCGCTAACGAATAACTTTAAGTGAGAACGGACCAGGAACCTATAGACATCATTGCGCGAAGGAGGAAGAGGTAGTGGATTGGATACAGTCTACGCCGCGACGATTACTCTATTGCAAAATACGCCCTGCAGTGAAATCCGCTTGCCAATGCAGGGAGAACAGCTGGAAGCTCTAGGCGAACGTGGTGCACCACAGTCGAGGGGGAATATTTGGGAATGAGTTGGAAGCAGATAAAACGCGTTGCAGAACTTCGAACAAGATAGCGCGCACGCATTGTTGACGCACCATGTCCCTCGAAGCGTGCTAGGATTTAAATTAAATAAGTAAGTAATATTGATAAACGTCATACATATATGACATTTTTAGGGCTGTCCATCTAATGGAAAGGAGAAAAATTGGGCTAAATTTAAACCCGATGGGACATTATTTACCTGCTTCGGAATTTTCCTTTCTTTCGTACATACCTACGTTTGCAGTATGTAATACACTGTCCAAAAATTGTTTGGAAACGCATCGAATTTCTTGAGTTTTCTAATTTTATTGGTGGTGTTTAAAACCAATTTTCCTCTTTCCGAAGTATAAGTAATTAGAGGAATTTCCAGAATTTTTTTTCTCAGCTGTTTAAAATATTATTGCAGTAATAAAAAAAAGAATTAAGAACATGTGCGTTGCAAAACATTTGTCGGGCAGTGTACGACTGGCGTTGCTAGGTAGAAATGTCGTACACATGCAGGATTGAACCTAGGTTGAAATCGGATCGAAATTCATGTGTACGCGGGTCGAGTCGAAACCGAGTTGACTCGACTCGACTCCACTATTTGAGCTGAGTTGAGTCGAAAATATGCCAAAGTACCTGGGTCGAGGAGTCGAACTGACAGATGGTGGTAGTGTGGGTTTTTTTTCTTTTGTAGGGATGAAAAACTAGTTTGTTTCTCCGTTTCGACTCGACCTTTCATTCCTGCATGTGTACGGGGTAGTTGTCAGTCTGACAGTGGCATACGAGAATGTAAATTCATAGTCAAATAACTTACTTCTGTCCTGATATTCCCTCGGAACGTATGAGATCAATTCTTGTAAACCTTACTGTATTCGAACACATTCTTCGCAAATGGCGTTTTCATGAATATATCAAGCTTTGTAGGTATTCGTCTACGGTTCAGCGCCATCGCTTACGAGGGCGAAGTAAAAATTTATTGGTCTGGCAGTTAGACTAGTGCGGCCTTAGTTCAAAAATGCATTTATTTTCTTACGTAGTTCAATGTACTTATCCAACTAATGTGCAAAATGTTCACGGTCACTGAAGGCTGCTACTGATTGTCAACCTCAACTCGACTGGCAGGCCATTAGGTCCAGCAGCTTTGTTGGAATTAAGCTCGGATATTGCAAATAAATGCTCACAACAAGAAGGGATATACAACATCGGCGAATTGGAGAAAACGTCACGTATAACTTCAAGGTCGTAATGGACTTTGTCTACCTTGTCTCTGCTATAAATTCTGACAACAATATGTCGGCGGAACTAAAATGAAAAATAACTCTTGCCAATCGCTGTTTCTTTGGGCTGAGAAGGTAAGGAATAAGACCCTATCCCGAACAATAAAGGAGACTCTATACAAGACCATAATCAGCGCAGTCCTGCTCTATGACGCTGAAGCATGAACACTGTCGAAAGCAGATAAAGATATCCTCGATCGTTTCGAGATAATAATTCTTCGAAAGATATTTGCTCCCACTCACGGGCTTTAGAGGAGAAGATTCAACAATGAAATATGTATACCATCTGTACACTGACATCGACTTAGTCAAAAAGCTGCGCATCAGTCGCTTAAGCTAGCTAGGACATGTAGAGCGAATGGACAACAATGCTCTGACTCGCAGAATCTTCGAATCCTCTTCGACCTCGCCTAATATTGCACGCATAAGTTGAAGGCAGTTAGCTAAGGACCGGGTTAGCTGGAGAGTTTTGTTGGTTGAGGCCCAGGTTCACCCCGAACCATCAAGTCTCTGGAATCTGTCACCTTCAAACTGCTTTTAATTGTCGCCTTTCTGCTAACGGCTGAAGGGTGCTGGCCCACAGTGAACTGCATGGCTAATGAGCTCGCCAGGCAGGGTACAACCCTTTCGATTTAAAATGCTGCTCAAGCTCAACGCTACGAACAGTACCAATCACAGATGGGCAAATGGTACTAACTATTCAATAACTAGACAGATCTGTCCTAAGCTGGATCTCAAACGCTCCAACTATATTATAAGACAGAAAAGGGAGCTTATCTCCAGTATAGCAGGTATCGTTATTAAAGGGCACTGTATTTTCGGAAGGCACGCAACTAGGCTGCACCTCTTCGCCAATGACTTCTGTATATGTGAAGCTCTCTCCGTTCAAAACTTAATTTAGGGGCCAAGCTCCTCTTGGTCTATGTTGAATAGCACGTTCTGCCTGACAGCGGTATGTTACTTAAGGAAAAGTTTATCCTACCTACTCTGACCTTCTAGATCAAATGCAGCCCTAAGTGCGACTTAAAACGCAGTCTTTTACTCTCTGTCCGGAGCTTTTCAACCTACCGTCGTTTTGGGAAACCCTATATTTTGGTTTAAGTTTGTAATTAACTCACGACTTTAAATAAAATAAAACAAATTGATTTCTTTCTTTTCAATTTAATAATTTTTATTAAAAATTTGTCATTTTCTTTCTTTTAATAATAATCATAATAATATTTAATAAATAAAAGTGATAATTTTATTAATAGCATTTTTATTTTCTTCTGTTTGCTTTATGACGTTAGCTCATTTTTTTTCGCGCGATATTGGTTTTTGTTTTCTTTATTTCTACATAAATTTAATGTTTTTTTTTTTTTTTGGTTTTAGTTTTATTCATTATATAATATATTCATATGTAAATAATTATAGCTTAGGCGTTTCGGTTTTTCTTTATTTTTGCTTTTTGGTTTAATTTTTTTTTGTTTTTTAAAATACATATAATTTAAATAAATTTTCAAATTGTCTTTTCGTATTTAAAGTTATAAATCGTCTTTTTTCATTTTTTTTTTGTTTTGAATTTTATTGTTGCTGTAAATAACAATATTTATAATTTTATTTATATAGATAATATTCATGTTATTAACTTTTCTTTATTTATCAGCCGTTTAGTGTATAATGGAATGGCACATTTTGCACTAAGCGCGTTTATTTTTCTGTTTATGCTTTACTTTTACTTTTTTTTTTTTTTGAAAAAATATGATTAAATTAGAAAAATGCTTATTTTTTTTTTTTAATTAAATTTGTGCTTCCTTTTTTTTATTGTTGTTTTAGGAAATAAAAGTAATTTATAAAAATTAAATTACTGGTGACGATAAAAAAAATGTTTTTAATTTTTTTATTTCTTTTTTTTTTAGAAAATGTTGGAAACCAATTAATAAGAAAAAATGTTCGCACACTATATCATGCATTTATATAAGAATTGATTCAATTTATCTGTAATTTTTTTTTCTCTTTTTTTTGTTTAAAAAAAAAATTTGCAATATTGCTAGCTATTGAGAATGCCTTGAGTAAGAAAAATATGCTGAATATGAAAAAGTGGTGAATATTATTGGTTTTTAATTCGTTTTGCTTAGTATTTTACATTTAGATAAAAAAGAAAAGGACGACGATATAGTAGATACCATTTGTTTTTGTTTTTTTTTTTATACAATATAATAACAATATTTACATGAGGAAATTTATTCATTTATATTTTTTTTTTTTTGGTTTTTCTTTGTTGGTTTTGTTAGCTTTAGAAGCAAGCAGTTCAGTATATTAAAAAATATTTTTTTTTATTTGGTTTTGCTCTTATATTTTGTCTTTGCCAATAATACGTATAAAGTATTAATTAAGGTTTTCAAGTAGAATGAATATAATTAAAAGTAAATGTAAGTATGTAAAAATAAAGGGAATACGATGAAGTGAAAAAGAAACGATTTAATATTTTAAATTGGTTACTACTTTCGTATGCAGGCACTATTGTATTACTTTTAACTTTAATTGTCTTACTATTACCTAAATTATTATTCGCTTATTTCAAGGTAACAGGTTATTTTAATTTATATTCCATTCAACTGTTGAGGGTTTTGTAATATTTTTTGTAGGCAACAATAAATTCAATTAATAGGAATTGTATGCCCTCCGGAAACTATGTATACTGTGCTGAAAAGAAATTGTTCGAAATTTCGGTCGCAGCTGTATGAAAGCAATATTTGTAACTAAGTATTGCGCGGAGGTGTTATTTGATTATGTAGATCTATTGTATATCTATGGTTGGTGATAATTACGCAGCTTAAGCGCATTTAACAAGAGACATTGGTAAGAGACTGATAACCGAATGTATTTGAACATAAAATGAAATAAGTTGTTGCAGAGGTGCAGAACAAATATTTTGGTTCTGGCCAAACCTCTAAGTACATTTGTATGAAATTTTTAAAAATGTCGGAATACTGGGAGTGCTGAAAAGAAGAGGTGCACTGGAAGGCTAAGAACGCCAGTGGACAATCGATTTTTATCGGGATCGTTTTAAAACCTAATTGGATATAAGGGACGCCTTTTATAAAGCTTTGCCCGGCGAAGACTGATAAAATTTGGACCAGTTTAGGAACCAGATTTTCCGCCATGAGTAATGCAAAGAAGTTGGTTATGGGATAAGAAGCATATTTTTGCGACACAGGGATTAGAAGCTTTATTTTCCGACGTTTTTAAATTTAAACTGCATGTTGCAGATAGAAGAATTCTCGTACAGAAAAGATCTGGAAAAAAAGCTTAGCGATGGGTGCCTTAGAAAGCTTCCGTCAAAAAATGACGGAGTTATGGCTTGGGGATATTTTTTTTCCCTCGAATAAGAAACGAATGTGCTTCCTTTTTCAAAAGTAACAGCATCTGTTTTCTTGAAAGCCGTACAAGACAAGGTAGACCTTGTGTGTGCAATAGCTTTTTGGTGAAACCTAGATGTGTAGTTTCCAACACGCCATACAACTTTTTTAGTATTAAATGATAGGAATTTATACCTTTTTTTCTATTTTCTTCATTAAAGGTCAGCAGGTACTTTGAACAGAAAGATTGACCTCCATATAGCCCAGATGTTAAGCCTATCGAACATTTCTGACTTCTCATGAAAATTGAAGTAGCAACGAAGCGCTCAGTTTCGATTCCAGGCTTGGAAAGTTCATAGAAAAGTACCTGGCAATCCATACATTTATCGATATTCACCAATTCTTTGGAGTCAATGAATCGTAGATGTATAGTTGTAATACAATCCAAAGGAGGTCCAAAAAAGTATTCGTTTTTAGGAATACTTTTTGAGATCAAAAGGGCAACCAAATCTATCAGGTCTACTGAACTATCAGGCAGCAACACATTTCTGAGAAAATGCCATTTTTGTTGTACTGGGCAGTTGGTTGTTGCACTTTGTACATATACAACACGGTTAGACACTATCGTGATCGAACCCCAATTTTTAAGCATAGCTCTACAGATACCCTTCACATGTAAATATAAATATTTACTCCTGATGGCAATTTGTTCCTTTTAAGAACTTTCTAGGATTCGTATCTGAAACTCAAATTTATTTTCAAATGTGTAGTCTCGAGGAAAAGTGGATAAAATGTAGTTTCGAAAACTGCCATTGGGAAAGTGTACTGCCTATGTCATGAGAGGATATTTACGTACAAGGAAGCTACAACTCTGACTTTAGTTAGTTGTTGTACTAAGGGGAGAGGTAAGTTTATTAACCTAGTCAAATGGGTAAATCATTTCAAGCAGAATGTAGATACAAAGTTGAGCCAAATAAGAATCCGGTGTGACTTACTTGATCAGATTTATTTTCCATATCTTAAACAACGAATGAAGGTATTTATTGACTCTGATCATAAGCTGTCCGATCATTTATTTAAATGAGTAAAGAACTAACCTTTTGAAAACAGTGGTCGCAGATAGACAAGGAAATTGATTTATTCCCAAGTTGGGTCAAAGATTGTTTATATAAGGCTTACTCTACGCTGTCAACTCTTTACAGATAGTTACATAGCTATCTCACAAACCTGACATAGAGTATATTTCTACATAGATCTATTGACATATGTTCCTTCCTTAAACAATCCTGTGTTCTTCATAAACTGGACGCATCATGTGCATCAGTGCTATGGGCATGACTAGCAATTTCATTACAGTTTCAGCTGGTCTATTGCACTACCAGGACCCTGTTTTACGCATTGTGCTGAAATTTCCTCATAGGCAAGTAGGTATTTCGAAGCACATCAGCACTGAATATTTGCCACCTGATACGAGCGAATGCTGGACAATATTTTCAACAAACAGACGTAAGAACCGCACTGGGGTGGAAATAAATAAATATTTTCGAATAAATTTTCTAGTTGGATTCGAATTAGAATATGATCTCCATCAAGCTATTAAGTCGGCGACAAGCGTGGTATACACATGGCTTAGCTCAAATAATGGTAAAATGAAAAGCAAGAGCCAAAACGGTACGATATGTTCCAAAAGAATTTTATTCACGGATGAAAAATGTTGACGTGTAGAAAGTTTGTCGGATTATATAAAGAATGATCAGAACTATTTCCGAGAGTCGAGTGGGACCATCATATCGCATCTGTGATGGTTGGGTTTACCAAACATATGCTTTGGATGTTGCTGTGAAGGTTCGTAACCAAACATTATTTTAAAACAAATAACGGACTCTACTACAGGACTCCACGCAGTTCTCAAAGCGAAACAAATTTTGTAGTGATTGGAAAAATCTGTGCCGGCTACATGGCTCGCACGAATGGCTCGCAATCATGCAGTCCATAACTCAATCCTTTGAATAATAAGATGGGATCTACTTTTCAGGGGATGGCTTAATATACTCGACATCCAAATATTGAGTCATAGTAGCATGCATTTATCAATGCAGTAAACAACTTCCTCAAGGATGAGGTATATGCTGTGATCTAAAGGCTTGTGTAGATGCACATGGCGTATAGTTTATGTGGATTTGAGGTGGATTTGAAGACATTTCATTTCCAAACGACTTCGTGATCCATTAATACATGATGTTTTGTTTGTACAACTGTGTTCAAAAGGGAGTCCACCCCACGCAATACCTTAGAGTAGTGCAAAAAGGCGGCATTATAGTTTCGATTTGTACTGTGTACTATACTCAAAAGGAGGGCACCGAAAGGAGTACGCCTTGTCGCCTTTAATGGAGATAATTACTCTTTGAAGTTTCAGACATTCGCGGAATGTAGAATTTCAAGATTCATATGTACGTTTTGCCTCCTGTTCAGTATTCCAACCCGGGGGTTGTTAAGAAACTTTCAAGTGGGACTAATACTGCCTATTCTTACTAGCATACATGTATAATATTACAAGGATCGGTATTCCTATGAATAACTAAAGAAAAGTGTCTTTTTATATGTATGCTCTACTGTAGCCTGAACAGCTGGACATATATATACCCTGACTCTGTAGGGTAACAATTCGGAATTTTCATTTTTACTTAAAAAATGAATGGAGCTTTACAAGGTGAAATTTCTAATTTTCTCGATTCGACTCTTACGACTTCGTTTAAAATTTATACCACGCTTCCATTTTGACTCTTGAAGTTGGAGTGATGAACATATGTGGGTGCAAGTATGGGCCACCTAGTGGTGAAGTTTCTTTGAGAATATAGTCTTACTATAGTACATCTGCGGCGTCTTACTCGACACAAAGGAGAGCACTGTTTCATGTTACCATTTGATCGTAAGACATTTTTACAGGACCTACATATGTCATACATGTCTCCCATCTTATATTTACTTTGACTGAATTTGATTGCTTTCAAACTTCGGGGGATTGTATTGGGATTTATAAATGTCTTGCAAGGCGGACCTGACACAGGAACATATAAGGAGAAGCGTTACATTTTCTGTTCTTTTTGTCAACCAGTGATAGTTAAAAATAATTAATAAGCAATATAAAAGAAAGGTATTTTAGTTCGAATTTGAAATTATAGGAGATAATACATTTCTGTTTGCCTTAGCAGTTTTTTTGACTTCTTTTTAATTAGGAGGATTGTATTCTTTTCATTTTTAGTTACAGACATCTTTGTCATTTAATTTAACAGCCAATTATCAATAAATTTATACTAATACGCGGGTTGAGGTTCTTCTTCATGAATTATACATTATTGTCCTTAACATTTAACTTCATTTTACACTAAACTAAAAAGAAACAACTAAAACTAAAACCAAAGTTCTACGTTAAACACAAAACTAATTGATATGTGTTGTATGAATAAACCTTGAATTTTGGTGATAAAAAATAAAACAAACATATTTAAAAAATAATTAAATATAATTTCCATTTTATTTAAACTTTAAAAATTAAACTTAAAACTAAATCAGACGATTTTTGTTGTTCATTTTAAATTAAACCGAACACTATTGCCTTAAAAAATAAGAGAAAAACTAATATCATGAGCATATTTAATTTTCTATATTTATGTATAAGTCACTAAAATTAATGTCGTTTCGGTAGAATACAAATAAAAAAAAAAATTAAATTAAATTCGCCACCTACTATTGCCTCCTATAACGATTGTTTTTCCGTACTCCTGATCGGAACTAATAATACAATAATATCGTTTCTTTTTACAATAAATACATGGTTGTTTTTTTCTTTTTCTATTTCGAGTAAATAACGATTACATTTTTTTAAATGTAATTTCTTAAAAAAAAAAATTATTCTCGGCTCTATATTACACTAAACTTAAAAATAAAGCGTTCACTATGTGTCTCTTTTTAAAACTATTATTATTATTTTATTTTTTAATTGTATCGGTACCTAAGGTCGCATTTATGAATTTTTAACTTATTCAAATCAAACACATACTCATACACGTACATATAATGTGTGTTAAGTGTTCGAAAAATGAAACTTAAAGTACCTTAATTCTTAAACAAAGTGATGGGAATGTTCGATTAGAAAAACAAAAATCAAAACAGATCGATGATGAAATTAAATTTAAAGGCAAACTTATAGTAAACTTGAGATACTTAAATAATTATTATTCGATAAACTAATGAACCATAAAATAGGAATTTATACTTTTTCGCTTTTTGATATTTTTTGTTTTGTTTTTTTTTTTATCTTTAATTTAAAGTAGCAGCGGTATTTTTTTTCTATTAAACTTTTGTGTTTTTTTTTTTGTTATTTGCATTTAAATAGAAAATCTAAATTTTTTTTACTGTTTTTATGTAAGCAAAACCATTTAACATCGTTTTAAATTTAGCTTATTTTGTTCATGTTTTTTTTTGCGTTTTTTTTCTTAGTTCTTAAGTAAAAATTCATTTTTATTTAAAAAAAATGTATGCTTATGGTTTTACATGTTTATGATTTTTTGTTTGTTTTATTTTTAACATTGTGGTATAATTATTTATTATTTTTTGGTTGGTTTGTTGCTGTTTGCTGGTTGATTTTTATGGTAATCACATGGATCATACTTGATCTATTTCGTCTAATGATTCCAGTTTTGCGATTGGTGCGAAAACAGTTGTCCAATTTTCAGGATCTTCCATTGTTTGATTAAAGGATGAGTATTTTGAGCACCTGCAAAATAATTAGTGGACGATTATATTTTATATTTTAGCGCATAAGTATATAATTTCCTTCGATCTAGGGCTTAGCTTCTTGTATTCGTGAAGTGGGTATTATATTTCGCACGAATAGAAAAGATCTACAATACTATTGGGAGTTTGGTCAGTGAAAAGTTTGTTGGTATTCTGGACATCCCACTCAGCAGTCCTACGCACTAACCAAGTAACAAGATGCCTACTTAAGTAGTGTTTTAAACGTAAAGGGTAAAGCCCACACCGAAGGCACAGTCTTTCAAAAGTCTGCGCACGCCAAAGACATTGACTTTTGACATCGTTGACAGAACACAGTGGGTTGTCACTGATGTGTTCGCTAGTATCGAAACAGAAGCCGCCAAAATGAGATGGCTAGGACATGTAGAGCGAATGGATACCAATGCTTCAGCCCGCAAAGACTTCGAATCTAACCCGGAGGGACAAAACAGTAGAGGACAACCTCGCCTAAGGTGGAGCGCACAAGTAGAAGGGGGTCTCAACCAACTTAGAGTACGCAACTGAATGCAGTTAGCCAAAGACTGGGCTAATTGGAGAGGTTTGTTGGTCGAGGCCAGATTCACCCCGAACTGTACCGCCTCCTAAGCGAGTGAGTGTAAGGAGGATTGTGGCTGCCTGCAGTATTCACTCATAATCAACGGATAATATTTAAGACAAAGGGCAATATTGTAATTACTAGAAAAGAAAACTTTAAGGACATCCCCATCCTTTGAGTGAACAAAGTCCAGGGTCAGAAAAGCATGCTTTAAACAGTAATCTTTCCAAGATTGAGACATCGTTCTTAAATTTCATTTATTTTATGGAGAAATGCGTTTTAGCTGGAGTCCCGCAAGCAACTCATTTTAGGCCAACTTTCTCTACGTTAACAGGAGTACTAAATAAACTATCTTTACCTGAACAAACTTTTGTCAGTCCCGGACGCCGCTGTACATTCTGGCTGTGAAACAGATCTCTGTACATTGGTTCGTTGTGTTGCTGTTGACGATGTGATTGATGATGATGGCTGTAAATGTGGTGGTTGTGGTTGTGGCTGTAGTTGTTGTAGCTGATGTTGCAGTGGCTGTTGTTGTTGTTGTTGTTGTTGTAGTTGTTGTAGTTGAAGTTGAGTTGCTGCTGATGTCTGAGGTTTATCAGTTGTGATTGCTGCACATAAATCAAATGAGAAATCACTTTCGGACGGCTGATAGGATGTTGCGATTTGTTGTTTGCCAGCTAACAGCTGCTGTTGATGTTGCAATTGCTGTTGATGCAATTTCATCTGTTGCTGTTGATGCAGGATGTCAAGAATTGTACGAATGTCTTTATGCAAATTTGTTTCTAATGTATCGATACGTTGCGTTAATTCACCTATTTGTGTTTTGATTGAGCTGCATAATAAAAAAATAATAATATTTATTCATAAGAGTATCTTAAGAGCCCAAGAAGTATCTTAGACCGACCTAATTTCTGATGTTTTCGTACAGTGATGACAAGTGGAATGTGTTGGTTGCTCTGCACCATGACCACTTACTCCAGCACTGCCGGAGCTTTCGGTGCGCATATGAAGTTTTACTCTGCTACATGGTTGCGGCTCCTTTTGGCCACAACAACAGGTATTTGTCGCAGTCGCGCAGAGTGTAATAGCTTCGGTTTCTTGCAGTTCATCGGGTATTATTTCACCCAATGGAAGGCTCATTCCAGTGGCGGTGGATGAAGGCATTTGATGACGGCGCCGGTGTCCTAAAAGCGGATCATACGGTTCATTGCCTCCACCTGGTATACTTCCACCTCCTCCTCCTCCTCCTCCGCCTCCTACCCCTCCACCGCCGACGCCGCCACCGCCATTATCAACACCTCCACCCAAATTACCAACAATACTGCTTCGGGTTCTGTGCGCGTTTTGTTGACTATCCGTTGGTGAAGTTGCTACATGCATCAAATAAAATCAAGTATATCACTTAAAAATCTGAGATTTGATTAATTAGGATTTCGCACATCAAAGACAAACAGTTAGTATCTAAGGCAGGAAATGTGAAATAAAAAATTTCTACACGATAGTGTGTTAGAAAGAGTAAAAAACTCGCCAAGCAAATTATAATCTAATTTAAGAGTTTTTAAGGCAGCATTCGACAGTTTCTCGGTCGTTTTCTTATCCTTATCTGCTTTATGACGATATCTAGGCTAAATTTTAGGTCTAAACTCTGGGTACTAACCTAATATTGCCCTGAAGGATTGTATGTGTTATGTGTACATTGCGTGATGTAATTGAAACTCTTTTTTTTTAGTATCTTTAAAACTTAACGTTTTTTAAGTACGAAAACGAGAAAATTGACTAGATAACAGCTGCGCGAGCACTGAGGAGTTTGAAAATTATAAAAGTTCGACGATCCTTTAACAGATTTATGTTCAAAATACATTGCATGCAGCGTTGCGTAAAGTGCTGGAAGTGAAACAGATGTGAAGAATTTGTTGACACGCAGCGCATCGGCTACTGTCATTCGTTGACTTACAGCTGACGTGTTGTGAAAATTTGTCTGACACTAAATTCTCTTAAAATGTAAATGTACTTCAGAACGGAGAGCTTTACGTATTCATATGTTCCTAAGGAAGAGAGACTGTTCGTTGACGCCAAGTATTTCCTTCGAAAAATACATGAAACGAGCTTCTAGTTGTCAAACATTTACGAGATTTTTACATATAGTTTGGATCAGTAAGTTAGGTTAAGTTGTCGTGGCAGGCTGCACTAGATGCAACCTCACTTAGACCAGTAAGGTCTATTGTGTTACCACAGAATCAACATCTCCAAAGAGCTACTCATACTTGCATTAGCCAGTTCATCAAGGTTGCTGAAGAAGTAGCCTCCTAAATGCAGTTTCCTGCAAGGGGAGAAAGCTTCGCATGTGCAAAGAAGATGTAGTAGGGTTTCTTCCTCTTCTTCATCTATGCAGCTTGCGAAGAGGCTCATCTTGGCGGCGTGCCTACCGATAATGCAGTGCCCTGTAGCGACACGTACTCTGTTTAAGATGAGCTCCCTTTTCTGTCTAGTGAGACAGTTCGAGCATTTCTGATACAGCGTTGCCCAGATCTGTCTAGTGATGAGGCACGTAGTGCCATTTGCACATCTACGTGATTGGTTAGGTTAGTGGTGCTAAGCTTGAGCACCAATGACGTTACAAAGTTTTGGGCGATAAAATGCGGATTTTTTTATTTCCTTGTGAGGAGGGCTAGTTCTGTTTTTTTTTGGAAATTACCGCCTAAACCGTACATGCATACTTATAAGATCCAGTTGACACAAGAATTGAGGTCAATTCTGAGTGACGGCACAATTCAATTCGCCTGGAAAAAACTGTCGCATCTGGGGCTCCGAAAATTCATCCATAACGAGTGACAGTTGGGCTGGCGGTGTCATAGGGCGACATTTCTTCGAAAATGATGCGCACACAGCTGGTGAAACAATGGCTCTATTGTGTGACAAAATTTCCTGGGCGTGTGATTTCTCAAAATGGAGACTTCAATTGGCCGCTGAGATCGTGCGATTTAACACCATTAGACTTTTTCCTTTGAGGTTATGTGAAAGACAAAGTCTACGCAAATGGTCCACCAATGGTTTATGCAATCATGCCAAGGCTCGATGAAATTTCATCTAAAGAATGTCTATTTGTAGGCAGAGCCAAGGCGAACATTTGGCAGATATTGTAAAAAAATTTCACCACTTTTAATAAAAATGTTGCGTTGTTTTATTGACCTAAAATGACACCTCTTGTTGGGTGACACTTTATCAAAAGATTTGGGGATGTGCACCAGATCCAGGCAGCTATTGAAAATGACAATAATCCAGGGTTAGATAGGTAAGAACTGTACTAAATATAATAATTAATAATGTTATATTCAAATGCTATATCTCACTATAAGAATTATGTATTAGAAAAAAAAAAAAAATTTTTTTTACAAGCTAACCTCTTCGTGTAACTTTTCTAAAAATTAAGACCGAGAAACTGTAATATACCATTGAACACCATAAAAAATATACACAACTTATGAGTTTAGTCACACGTTCACAACCATACAAGAAGGATTATTACAAAATACAAACAAAATCAAAAAAACCATATAAGCACCATTTGGAATGCTGAAGACATTTTTTAGTGTTCTCTGATCGTATTGATGATATTGTTGACTTTTTCGTTTCATGTACAGTCCTAAGAAATTTTTGTTTTTTTTTTTCATTTACCATTTTTTATACATCGATTTTGATTTAATTATGTGATTTTTTATTTTACGGTGTTTTTTTTTTTAAGTGTTTGATGAAATTTAAAAAATACATTTTTATTTATTTGTGTTTTAATTTTTATGTTTTTTTTTTTTATTATTATTTTTCATGGACGGTGCAAAAAAGACAAAAAAAAAAAAGATTTACATATGAATACCAAATAATGTAAAAATTTTGGAGTTGCAAAAATATTTAAGGAACAAAAAGAAAAAAAAAATTAGTTTTCTTGTAACCTCTCAAGAATATACAAAATTTGTACTAAAATACAAAAAAAAAAGTCATATGTGTGTTTGGAATGTGCTAGTTTACCTGTTCGCGGATAATGCGGTTTACCATTACTCCCTATTGTGATGTCCTTGTCAGTGTCACTGAGAACGCCTGGCGACAGTCGCTCGTTGGGATTATCACAAATGTTTGCTTTGCAAGGTCTGTTATGAATTCCAGTACTAAAAAATTGTAAAGTATTTATCAGTCCTCTACATAACCTAAGTTAACATTTTATTTCTCATGAATTTGAATTTTTTTTTCAAAGGGAGTCTAAGGATATCTTTTCAGAGCTAAATATATAAAGTTTCTCAGATTTAAGAACAAATTTTTACAAGAAAACACATTTACTAAATAGTTTCAATTCCAAAATTTCTTAATTTTGTTTATAAATATATAAAAAAAAAAACATTTAAAAAAAGAGTTCTTTTGTTTTTTTTTTTTAAAATAGGTTATCAACAGTAGAAAAGTACTTACAGCCTAATTGATCTAGTATCACTAGTACTTCTGTCTCTATCATGTGATGTGGCTCGCATGTATCTATGTTTAACCTCTACACCAGCTTGCTCTTCCTGTAAACGGTGGTGCATTGGTGTGGGTTTGTTTATATTTTTTATATAATTTTTTTTTTTGTAGCCAAATTGTTATTGTTTTTAATTTTAAATATTTTTTTGTTTATTTTTTTTTTTTTTTGCGGTAGAGACAGTTTTCCAAGCATCCAGATTTTTATTTTTATATTTTTTTAATTTTTGTTAAATACATAAAACGAAAGAAAAGAAAAAAAAGAAACAACAATAATAACAGTAAACTTTGTATATATACGTAAGTGGCAATAGTTAACATTTAGTAATAATATATATTTTTTTTGGGGGGGAAGCAAATTACAATTTAAAGGGGGTTGGAAGGAGGTTCTACTCTAGATGCGCTATTTCTAAGCTATCAAGTCAAAGTTATAACAGATTTATACAAGAGGATTAAAATTTCGATCACAACTAGGGGCGAATACAAATTCTATCTTTTGCTCGGGTTTTCATGTCATTTTGTTTTATGCAAGTTTTTCTTACTCTGGAAAGCAGTCCTGCATATTTATTGAAAAAGTCCGGGGCTCTTGAATAAAACTGCATGAATAGTATATATTTTAAGGTATACATGGAAATGAAGTGTTGAATTGAATTTCAAAAAGGAACTATGCAATCATGATCTGAACGTTAACCTCCCCTTACGGCTTAGGGTCAGTTTTTTCGTATGTTACAGATGCATGAACGCTGAAGATAATGACCATAAATACGTTAGAAGCCTTTAAGGTGTTATGTTATCGTAGACTGTCAACCCGATCGAGTCACAAGTACTGAAGATCTTAGAAAACCGCAAAAAGATCGAGAGTTTCTAGCTTTAGCCACATAATACGTGGAACAAAATAGAAACTATTACAACTTATCGTTCAAAAAGGAATAGAAGGTAGACGAAATGGGTGCACTTAGACTCCAGTAGTGGTCCAAAGTATTGACTATGTACATAGACACGACCTTTAAAAGCCGGACAATAACAATGCTTTTGTCCCTTAAATCCAGCATGTTGAAGTTCTTGACCTGTAAAGACGTCTAAAAGTCAACTACAGTCGATTCGCCTGAGGAATTTTTGGCAGATAAACGGCCGTATACACTTGGTTTGTCTGCATTCAGCAGAGGTATGCAACCTACAATTGTGTTCACGTGAAACCCAGCCATCAATGGAAATACTAATCGCAGATGCAGTTTAATCTTGCGCTGGTTCGGGTCCTGAAAAAAGTTCCTCTCAGCTTCATCTTGCAAGTTCATCGAAGATTTTGCTTTTTTGGATTCCAGTGTAACCTGGCACTTAGACAAAACCAAATGAATCTAGTCTTCCAGCCAGATTTAGAAAGATCTACCTTGGAAGTTGTGAAAGGGTTACGTAGCGCCAAATACTTGATGCAACAAACCGTATGTGGTCCAGAGCCTAGCTTCTCATGACCATTTGTATTGGGCGAGTTATATAGACAATAGAAGGAACCTACAGTTTAGAGTCAGAGTTTTCTCACGACAGTAATTACTCTCAGACATTTGCGAAAGGTGTAAAAATTTGTTGGTATTTCCTGGGTTTCAAACCTAGATCTTCCCGCTTAGTAATCTAAGGTACTAGCCACTGACGCATATGCCCCTTCTTTTCTTCGCAATGAAGCACATTTCTATTACGATTGCGTAGATCTGTGCTTACAGGACAGACGCATATTGGCCTAACAGAGAGTTGAGTTTAATTTGTTCGCTTTCTGCAGAAAAACTGTTACTGGAGCCCTGTCTAGTTTGGGACCTATCCGTAAAGATACGAGGGCATTCCTTCCCAGGCTGAGAGTGTTGCCAAAGCCAGAGGAAAATCGACTATGTAGTTGTATGTTAATTGGATTTCTGGTGCCATTGCATCAGAGGCCACATCCTTCAGACTAGGGACGTAGGATATTTCTCGTGCAAGATCATCGAGCTCCAGTGTGAGTGGTTCTTAAAATCGCTTCTCTGTAGATCATAGATGGCTTTCAGTATATACCCAATAGCCAAGCCAAGCCAAGCGTGCTTGAGAAGGCCCCTGTGCAGCCGAGACAAACAACAGAAGCAACAATAGAGAAATCTTATTCCACTTGGATTGGTATTACCGTTGCCGTAAAGACCCAAAGGATAAGTCCCATATCTTGCCAAATGCTTCCTTGCACTTTCAGAAGAATGACACAGCGCTTTTCTGAGAAGTTTGCTGTCCAAGATGACTCCCAGATTTATAATTCATCTAATATTTGAATGGTTGGCACCTTTAAGAAATAGCAAAACTTCAACTGGGTTAAGAACCATTGGAGAAGTGTTACACACAACAAGGTCTTACAAAGAAAGTGACAAAATAATTCTCAACTTCAACAAGAACTGTCAAGTGATTGCTGGCGCCTAGAAGTAGACATCGAACTAAACAATTTTTCATTTAAAAAGTGTCAAAAAGTGCAATCGGGTTCAAATGATCCTGCCAAACTGTTTGACACCATTTGACCGTTCGACTATTCCAGATGAAATGGTTACTTAATTTTACTCAAGCCCTTCTGAATTCAAATTCATTATTTATTTAATTTTCATATTTATCGTTCAAACAATATTTGCAGAATATTTTGCTCTGCGGATATGATTTAATTAGGGATAATTCTCGTAGCACTATTTACAATATTTTATGTACCTTTGAACTACAGGAATGTGCAATGTAATCCTGTCAGTCAGGTATTTGCAATATAGACTAGACATATTTGCTTTTTAATTTATCTTCGATTGTATTTTTATTTATTCCCATATCGTTGGCACCACGTAGACGGTTCATTTTTCATTTTTGCATTTTAATTAACTATTTGAAGTTGGTATGAATGGTCTTTTTAAAAACACGCAAATACGAGTACGCCACGTTTATGCACATTTTTTGACCTTCAGTCAAAATACTACCTCACAATGGAATAATTAATCAGCCCCCTTGTGTCTAGAAAACGAAATGTCTAACTGTCACGCAAGGACATCTGTTAAAAAACAACAAAATCCTCCTTCAGATACCTGTTTGCAATGAAAAAATAATGATATTTTGGAATGCTATAGGACAAGGGCACATTAAAAAGAAAAAAACAAATTAAATACTTGTATCCCTCAACAACTTGCAATAAAAGTTAAACATTCACTATATCAGCATCATGGTCCACTATCTACAGCTAATATAAGCAAAAAAAAAAAATAAAACTCTCTATATAAACACAAGACTATTACGTATCGTGTAGCAGATTTTTTTTTACTGAATTTAAATTACAAAATTTTTTTTGTTTAAGTATATTATTACTAAACATTTTTTTTCTGAGCATAATTTTAAAAATAAAGTTAAAAAAGAAAACAGTAAAAGGATTATACTCACATCTCTCATATTGTACGTTATCACTAAATTATTTACAAAACTGTCATAGAACTCCGGATAGAGATCAAGGACATCGAGCATATCCTCGCGATGGATTTTATGTAAATCACAATACGTAAGCGCTCGTACGTTACTATTCGATTTTCCAATTGTCGAGTATATACAAGGATTTTCACCGAAAATATCGTCTTTTCCTAAAATTAGAAATCGAAAAAACGAAAACCAAACGGCACCAAGAAGAAAAAAGGAAGCATAAATAAATTTATTCAAAAATTAAGGAAACATTAAAGTGAAGGGCACTTACCTAAAATTACCATAACTACATCGTCTCGAAGGATTTCTATAGATCCACGTGCTATAAAATACAATGATGTAAGGACATCGCCCTTATGAACTAGTGTGTCGCCGGGAGGTGCATGTGTTGTTTTGAACTTAAGTGACAAAGCTCTGAAAAATTACACACATTTTGTTTTTTTTTTTTTGCTGTTTTTCGTTTTTATTTTTTCTTTTCTGGAAATTTTGTAACTTTAAAGTGTTTTTCCTTTTTTTTTGTGGGAGAGAGGGGAGGAAAAAGGATGAAGGATAGAAAGTTTACAATGATCACAAACAAACAGCTCTTCGTCCATTGGACGGAACGGGCAGCACTTGTATTTGGGAAATGCCTTCACTTTGGATTTATTGGTAGGATAGATAGTTGCGGAGGACAATAGTTCGATAGATTTGGAAATTGGATATCCAAAGAATAGGAAAGAATAGTTGGTAAATAATTTCTGTGGTCTGGTTGAGTGCAATAATTTGAAATGCAGAATTCAATTTAAATTGTGTCAACAACAAAATGGCATCAGAGGATTGTAGAGAACCAGTGTTGCGTCGAATAATGTAAGGGAAGCGGCGACTGCTATTGGGAATTCATTAAAATGCAGTGCAACCAAAAACAGACCGGGGGTTCATTAGGAATGCTTTTTATGGAGAAGAGATGATTGCAGTTTGAATGGGAGTTTAATACACGACATATGAGTGTGTGAGTGTAAAAAATCACAAGGAGGCATGACTTGAACTTGGATCCAACGGCGGATTCAAACGAAATTTGAAATTTGGAAGCACTTAACGACGTTGCCGACGTCGCTGATTGGAAAACTACTGAAACAGTATTGTCACGTAGCTTGTAGAAAAATTTGTGAGTCTTACCTTCAAGACATCTCTGCAAGATCGACAAGGGGTAAAGAAGGTTGCGTTTGTCGACATAGGGTTTGCCTTCTCCCAGAAGGCATGAAGGAGACAAAGGCACGGTCAGATGGGTCTATTTCATTTTGTCCAAAAGGCTAATACGCTGGGGTGGCAGAGTGACGGTTGAGGTTGAGAAGCTGTTATGAAGCTGTTCATAAGGAGTAGTTCTTGGTTAACACTTCTACATTGCATGCAGACATCGTCAGTTTTTAAAGCAAAATGCCAGCAGCCCTGGGCGTTTCCGATTGCCTTAAATTATTTCCGAATGGAGCCCTAATGTTATTGGTTTGTAAGATAGGACATGATGAGTTGTTGCTGGGAGGACGTTTCTCTTTGACTAGATTCTAAAGTTAAGATTCCAAATTCTAAACGTCAGTTAAGTCTGCCTATAGTGACAGCAAATTCCACGAGAAAATGGAATAATTGGTGCCATCCGAACCAGTTTTATTGACGCTTAAAACAATTTGCTTGAGCTCAGTAAAATGTAGCACTCAAACCGATTTATTGACTCAGAGCAAATGGAGTCTGGCATTAGGGACGTGGGGGCTTCTTTGCTATAATTCTGAGTTACGCTCTTCGTCTATGATTTCTAAGAGCTTTGTCGTCACTTTCTGCAGCAGATATGAAGCTCTACTAATCCAGTAGAAGAGCACTTGAAAAGCATGTGAGGTAAGCTGGTTTTCTATTAACATGTATGCTGTCGCAAACAGAGAAGCATCCGTCCACTAACTACGACAAAACTACACTATCAACAGCTATAACTTCGATGAAGTCAAAGAGTTTAACTACCTCGGAGTAAACATATACTCAACAAAAACTGTTGTTACGTAACGGCTTGACCAAACTGTTGAGCTCAAAACTTTTAGCTCCAAGAAATAATCACGTGCTCTAAAGAATATTTATGGATCTTTTCTCTCAAATTATACCCGCATATTAAGTGGCGGGTGCTGGATGGAGTATAATCAGGAATGCTAAGCAAATGTTGGGTCCTTTCGAAAGAAAAATCCTTCATCGGTTATGTATTGGCCTTGTGAGTAAGGGATTGTGATACGTAAAATCATAATCCCTCGAAGCTAGGACAGATTAGTTTTTGACAAAGTGGATGAAAATATCGTCTTAGTCCAGTAATGAATTATCAAGTGGAGCCCCAATATTAAGGTTACCTGAGGTTCTCGAAAATAATAACAGGTAACTGGGCACCTCCGTGTGATAAGGAATTAATTTTAACAAGAAAGAACTCAAGTACGGTACTCTTGTATAGATTTATAACCACAGTATATTTTCTTGTGTCATCATTTCGTATCCTTGACCAGAACACCACCCACGGGTTAATATAAAAACAAGGAGTGCCGATGTTTCTTTTCTAGCCACTACATACACAAAAATTGTTTCTTTGAACTACAAGTACAAGTATAGCAGAAAAATAACCCCTTGAGCTTTATAAGTTGATTAAACAAAAAATTGTCTTTGGAGAAACGAGTAAAGCGTACATTTTTCTCCAACGAAATTGTCTGGCGAAAGAAAAAAAATTAAATTCTTTAGCTTATTATCCAGGAGCAATAAAAAAAACCGTTGGTTCTTTAAATTGTCCTCGTTTTTTTTTCAAATTTTGAAGTCGATGCAGGACTAAAATAGAAGCAAATATTAAAATGAGTCTTGATGAGTAGATAACCACACCACATTTATACTCTATCAGTGCTGCCAAGTCAAATACTTTTTTTTTTTTCCTTTCATCGCTTTACAACAATTATAGTAGCTTATACACATATATGTTTGTATATAAATATAAAAACTCCACCGATGTATGTGTATATCTATGTGTTAAGCATTAATCCTCACGCTGGCACATATGCACATCAAACACAACCTATGGCTAAAGGAAAGCAAAAGAATAAGAAAATAGTTAAAGATTATATGTAGAAATATTTACATTTTTTTTTTTTTAATTTTGTTTCTTGTTTTCTTATATAAAAATGTAGGTATGGATATTTTCAAAAAATAAAAAATAAATAAATAAATTTGCGCTAAAATGTCTGTTTCGACTCAAGAGATTTAATAATTTTTGAAATAAATCAAAAATTTAAACATGAATACTTTCTGGTGATTATGGTAAATGATAAAATTAAACATAACAATCTCGTGGGTGTATTGAAAGATTGAAAAATTAAATAAGAAATACAAACAACAACAATAAATTCATAGCAACAAGTACATGTTGTAAAAAAAAACGAAAACTCAAAAAATAGAGAAAAATTATACGAAAAATAGTTTTTTTTTTGTTTTTTATTTAAATTTTTAACACTAGGCATATGGACCCATTCTTAAATTGCATTTAATAGTACTATACAGACAGAGGAGGCCAGCAGCAATATTAAAGCTTTACTTAAGAATAGATGAATATCCTATCATCAAGTCTACCAGATGAAAACCAAAATACAACAAGACAACGGTACAAAGAATATTAAAACAACAGATTTTTTGTGTTATTCCTTATGTACAGTTAATTTTTTTCGAATTTTCATATTTCTATTGTACGAAAATATTTATAAGTTTATAAGTTCAAAAGCTGAAACAAGTAGTAAGATAAGGACTGAGAGCAGCATGGCGCAGAGCTTCGATTTTTATTTTCCGGATTGTAGAGCAGATTTTTATTTTTTTATGTTCTTTTTTTTAGCAGAGCTATAGCTTATAGATACAGTTTTTGATAGAAAATTCAGCAATAAATTCGTATAAACAAAATCACATATCCCTTTTACAGATAAAAAAAAAACTTTACAAGGCGAAACACGGCGATGAAAGTGCAAGCATTTCATTGAACTGCGCGCTATGACATATTTTATAGTTTATCCTTTACACACAGTATATAATCTCATCCATTCATCATACGGGGGGGAATCACAGTGACAGATATACACAGATAGGAGAGTAAAGCTCAGTGTGATGTCAGATCAGAGTTGAGCAGTTTTGGTACCAGTACAACTGCATGGCCATGATTCTGTAATTGACTGGAGTTCTTTTGATCAAATTTTAAGGACAACGCTTACTCCTCATTCGATTAGAAGTACTTCAACCAAAAAAACAGGATCAGATTGTAGCTGAATATAGTTCTGCTTTTGCCATCTAATTCTACTGGTACACTACAAACCCAAGTCTGTGTTTTTCATTTTTTTTTTTTTGTTTGTTGACGTTGTGTAGATTTCTTACCTCAAACAACCAGGACTGGCTCCTTCGAAAGCTGGACAACTTGTCAGCAAGTTACGATTCAAATGCAAACAAATGTCGGCTTGCAAGCATTCGGGAAATCCTTTCAATACAGAATTCATATCGATTCCATTGGTATACGTCCAGGCGTGTTGAAAATATTCTTCTAAACGTTGTCTTAATGGATTTGGTATCTGTGTGTGTTAAAAACAGAACACGAAGAAGAAAACAAAACGAAAAAAAAAACCAAAATATATATATTCGATGTGATTTCAAATAACATAGAAAGACCGAAAAGTGATTGAAAATCTTTTTTTTTTTTTTGATTTTAAAATGAAAAACCACGCGAATTACGATACCAAAATCATAGACCATTAAGACAATTTTACATGAGTTATACAAAATAATACAAAAAAAAAAAAATGGATGAGACGAACTTAAAGAAAAAAAAAATAAAAACGTAGAACGTAGATAGACACTGACAGACATATACAGCGCCGCGATTTTTTTTTTTTTTTTTTTACATCCGTAGACGCGTAGAGACAGAGCGATAGAGAGAGAGAGAGAGATGATCACCGATCAGCGGAGCTGATCCGAACTTACCTGATGAAATCGAATGAATTCTCGTACGCGTAGCATTTGGGTATGATACCTGGCGGTACCAGAGTAGAGCCTTTGGATGATCGCCGATACATTACCGAATATGCTGGCGTACATGAGGGCTGCAAGCAAACAGAAAAGTAAGAAATTTGAATCGAAGATTGATGGTTTAATGATGATGGATGGTTTGAATGGAACGCAAAACCAGTGGTAATTGAATGTTGGTGTGAACGTTTGTTTTTTTCTAATTTTTTTTTTCTTAAGTTTTGTCGATCCTTGTTGTGCATCTGTCGAATGCGAGATAGTACAATTAATCCTGGAAAAGACGATGACGAGATAAACACAAATGCAATTGTTTCCCATAAGCATAGGCAAGGTGTGCTAAAAAGATCCGCCAAAGGATCCCTGCACACAGAGAATTTAGCTTAAATTCAGTATGTGCCGTGAATATGTGGAAACATATGTCAAACAGAGAGATAAAAATCATATTTTGGAGCTCCCGCCTTCTCAAACATGAACCAAAATTAACTAAGAACGCCGGTAATACTGAAGACCGTTAACTCTCTATAACCACGGTAATTGCCTTACCTGTGTTAAGAAGAACCTACGAGTATTGCAATCTTTTTTAACGCTCTTATCACGACCTCCGACGACCAATACAGACTGGTGGTTTTTCATGACGAAGGATGTCTCAAATTTACTTAAAAAATATCAAAAATTTCGTAAACACCGTCATTACATCATTTAAACTAAATTTTAGCGAAAACTAATTGCCTTACTCAAACACATCAATTAAACGTAAATTGTCCTCCTCCTGAAGATGGCGTTACTCGTCAAACTACCTTAGCGCTAGAATTATGCATCGATTCCCCGAAAGGTACTTTTAAACATTTCAGCCATTTTGAACTGATAGACCAGAGTGCAACTATTTGACGCAACAGACCGTATGTGGTCCAGAGCCTAGCTTATCGCGACCATTCGTGTTGTGCGTGTTATATTTTTCTAGCACAAATGGAAGGGACCTACAATTTAGAGCCATGTCCGAAAGGCTAAGCTTTCTGGTGGCTCTGTGCGCACAGAAACGTCATCGGTGCAAATAAATGAAAGTGCCCCATCTCCAGACGACGTTTCAAGTCATGAAGAAGAAACTTCAGGGCAGTTGCAAACATTCACCCACGTCCGCAGAATTTTGAAAAAATCAGTTATGGTCGTCAAAACAAGCGTTCAGGCTTCTTAACATCGCGTATGCCGGGCTGTGTAAATGAGCCGTCAACAAACTGATCGGTCCATACGAGTGTGGTTTTAGGCCAGGCAAGTCCTCCGTCGATCAAATATTCATTCTACAGTAGATTTTGGAAGGAGCTTCAAATCGATACCCACCACGAACTCAAGGCCGCATAGGGCAGCATTTATAGGGACGAGCTAGACAGAGCAATACATAGTCTTGGCTCGTCCGTTTGTGCACGACGACAATGGAGAGTGTTCGCTACTCTATCAAGGTTGGTAAAGAACTCAGCGAGATCTTTGATGTCAAAAAAGGTTTCAGATAAGGCGACGCACTGTCATGCGCCAACGCCAGGGGCAGAGAGTCCGTCGTATACGCCAACGATATTGACGTAATCGGAAGAACGCAGCGTGGTCTTAGTGGCGCTTTCGTGTGTATTGAGACGGAAAAGGCGAAGTTGGGCCTAACGGTCAACGAGGGCAACACCAAGTATATGATTGCAACAAGAAAGGACAATCAACATCGATGTCTTGGACAAAAAGTCGCCGTAGACAGATATAACTTGAAGGTAGTTAAGGACTTGTTCTACTTAGGCTCCGCTATTAATACAGATGACATCACCACCGTTGAGCTCAAACGAAGAATAGCTCCTGCCAAATGCTGTTTTCTTGGGCTAAGAAAGCAATTGAAATTCTCTTTCAAACAACTAAAGTGAGCCACCATCCTGGTCCTGCTCTATAGTGCAGAGGCATGGACTTTGTCAAAAGTCGATGAGATTTCTCTTGGTTGTTTCGTGAGGAAAATACTTCGAGTGACTTTCGGTCCCATCTGCATAGATGTTGAGTGGAGAAAGAGATACAACGACGAACTGTACTGGTGACGTCTACTTACCCAGAAGAGTGAAGGTCCAACCCCTGAAGTGACTGCGTCTTGCAAAGCGTATGGACACCAATGCTCCAGCCGGAAAAATCCTCGAATCCATCTCCGATGGACAGAGCAGTAGAGAAGGACCGCGAATCAGGTGGCCCACGCAAGTGGAAGGGGACCTCACCCACCTTAGAAACTGAATGTGAAACTGGAGACAGCTAGCTTAATATTGAGCTGGTTGGACACGCTTGTTGGTTGAGGTCCAGATCCATTCCGAACTGTAGCGCCACCTTGAGAAAGTACGTTAGTCCTTCCATTATGTATTTTTCGTAGAAGCCCTGCAAGTGTGAAAAAAATTGGGAACCATAAAGCGTCTGTACCCGATGGCTTCCCCAATATAGTGCTCATTTGATGTTGCATGTATGAGGGAAGGAGTTTTTCCAGATACCAGTTCTCCTTTCAAAAGGAAAAACAAATCACCTCAAGGTGGGGAAAAAGTCTACCTAACGTATTCACAAGTTCTTGTCCCTGGAATTTTTTCGGTTTTATGAGTTCAAAGTTTAGCTTGGAGGGCAGAGATTTGATCGAACAATGGACATCCCCTTGCAAAACAAGATGTCAATTGTTACGTTAATTTTTTATGTAAAATGAAGACTTTTCAACAGATTCATGCTGAAGGCGATTTTTTTTTCAGACTGTGCTCTTTGTGACGTTTGTTTAGTTCCAACTACGAAAGAAATAGTTCGACGGGAAAAGATTCGCGTCAAACAAGGAGTTCATCAGTGAAACAAACGTCTATTTCGAAAAGTTCGAAATAGTTTCAAAGAAGTTCGGGTACCGTTGAGGGAAGTGTATAAACCCAAAGGGGACTTCGTGGAAAATAAAGCAAAATTTGGTTAAAGTCTCCTTCATTTAAAATTCATCTATAAGCAGGTTATTTAGATTATTATGCATATTTTCTGTAAAAGCATTTCGTTGAGCATTTACCCATAAATCCCTTTTCCCTAAAACACGACATATTATCTTCAGAATATATAAAGAGATTATTTGCAAAACAGTACATTAATGCTAAGAATCCAGACCACTGTAAGCCGTAGAGATCAGCGCAAAGAAACAGTCAATATTCGCAAACTTGAGTTAGCTAAACACCTTCGATGTCCTTTTCTAAATATGTTAAATGCAGCATCAATTATAAATTGCAAATCACTCACGACACTCATCTTACTTAGTTCTAAGTGCAGCAGGTTACGATACTAGTAACATTACCTTAGATATTAGATGGCTAGCTTAATGTCACAGAAAGCAGTTTAAAGTACACTAGAAATCAGTAAGTAAAAAAAAAATTAAAAAACTCTTCTTAAAGTGCAATAATTTTGTCAAAAGTTTCTTGATTTAATTCGAAAATGAAAAAGCTTACAACTATTCAATTACCACTGTCATTTGAGTTTTTGTAATTTTTCTGCACACAAAACTAAAAATAAAATAAAAATAAGTGCAACAATACTTACATCCCACTAACATAACACATATCGTAAAAATTTTCTCCGCATCTGTATTTGGTGCCACATTTCCAAACCCCACCGATGTTAGCGATGTAAACGTAAAATATAGCGCCGTTATATAGCGTGACTGCAACGAGACAAATCGATAACCGATTAGGTACAATCGTGTCAGTCTGACATTTATTATTGTAAATCCTCAATCTGTCACATAAATCAACTTAGCCGCAACAATACTCGTATAATGGAAAATCAAATTGTCAAAATGTCAAACGATTATTGGGTTATGTATACGCCTCAGTTGTCATCATCAGAACAGAAAAAGAAAAAAAAAAATGTGTAGGGCTACTATATACATCTGAGTATATTGTCACCTTTATCGAAGGACCTCCCGTTTTGTTATCATAATACGGCTCCTGTATATCATTTCCCAGTGAATGCAACCAGCCAACATCCTTTGGCAACATACTTCTTTCTGCATTTCCAATTGCATACCTGGAAAAATTTATTTTTGGGATTTTTTTTTATTTACTTCTAAATGTATTTAAAAAAAAAAAAAATACAAATACTCCACATAAACATAGAAAAAAAATAAAAGTAAAAATAACAAAAACCTTGATTGTTCGTACCAGATGCACGCCAACCAATGGGCAATCAGGGCAAACGTTGCCATGAGTAGCACAAGGACCGCTGCCCCATATTCCGAATATCGATCGATTTTTCTTGCAACTCTCACGAGGCGAAGCAAGCGGGCGGTTTTAAGGAGTCCAATCAGTGTTGTTGTCTGTTCAATGAGACGAAGGATACCAAAAATAAAATAAAAACCAAACACACCAACAACAACAATAACAAAAAAAAAATCCATAAAATTATGAAACATTACTGTGTGGCAATTAAAAAAACAAAAAAATTGTTTTTTTAAATATATTTATTTTTCTTATATTTTTTTTTTGTTATGTGCAAATAATTTTTGAGTTTGTCTGCTCAATAAACTAAAAAAAAAAATAAATAAACTTAACATTTTTGAAGGAAAAACAAAATAAAAAAAAATTCCGAAATGTCATTTCCACTAATAAAAAAAATAAAACAAAGTGTTGTCCTAATTTGTGTATAAAAAAAATTTTAAATAAAAATAAAAAAACTAAATAAAAAAATACTATTTCCAGGGGCCGGGGGAAGACACAAACTCAAAAGGATAATAAACTCGAAAGCATACACAGAGACATTAAACACTATGAAGTACTGAAAGAGCATGCTTCTTGCAGAGAGAGAGCGTGCCTAGCTTTGTGCCTAAAGCGTAATTAGTATTGTTAATATTTGTATTCATTAAGGCATGCAAAATGTATTCGACTTTTGTATTGGGATGTATTATACCAACCCTGGCGGGCTTAAATTATTCATCATGCAGAGAATAATTTAAGATTTCTTAGCTTTAGAATATGACTATGATTGCGGTTCATTGTTGATGGTAGTGAAGGATTATTTTATGACTCCATATGAGTATGTTATAATGTGAGGACAGTTATTGAATTAGGATATCGATGTGGAATGCGTTTCGAATGATACGATTTTTATCTGAAAGTGTGTAGACTTTTATTTATGGTTCGACATTGTGAGGATGAAAAATTATTTTACTTCTCAAGCGATTTTCATTTCTTTCAAATTATTTTCAAGGACTTTACGACAAACAGTAGCATATGTGACTTCAACATTTTAAGTTTGACATTTTGTTTTTTATAAGTAGACAATTACTAGCGGATGACACACCGACCTAAAAAAAAATCAATTACACCATAGAGCAGTGGAGGATATTTTTAAAGAGTATCAGAGCTTTGAGTTGAAATAGAACGTAAAATAGTCGTCGAACAAGGAGCGATTTACTCGAAAATTAATATGACATCGAATATTATAAATGACTTCGGGTATAAGGACACCGTGTCTGCCAGTGACAAAGCGCATCCTGTGAGTCCAAATTCGGGTAACTTTTCCAGCATCTGTAGCCTTATTCCACAAGTGACGGGAGCTGTGTTGGCTTCCAATGAAGTAATTTTGACATAAACCGGTGGCTACATGCACTCTTAAAGAAAAGTATCCAAAGGCGTTGGTTGAGTCACACGATCTTAAAGGCCGATTCACAGGTTCATTTCTCGAAATAATTTTTAAAATTTCAATAATTTGATCGTTCTGCGCTATTGACGATAACGTACTGTTCGCTTTCCTTTCCAAAAAAAAAACTAGGCCGCCATGATGCCCTCTGCGAATAACGCAATAAAAAATGCACGAAAGCAAGAAATAGCCAGATGAAGACATTAGACCAGAGCTACTAAACCGTTTTAGTTTGGAAGCTACATACGTAACGTCATATCATGAATCTATCAATAAGAATGACTGCTAAAAGCATGGACAAATGACTAACGCGACAACTACAAGGTCATAATGCTTCCAAGCGTATACTCTCTTGCTTCTTGTTGGAGTATTTGAAAGGCGTATCAGAACGAGCGCTAGACTTAGGCATTCCTTAGACATTCCTCATAAAACAGAAGTGCTTTAAGGATAGCATTGACTTGCATATACCATTTATCAACTTTAAGAAAGCATTTAATACAGGTATTGTCTAAAGGTATAATGAAGCTCGGGGCTTGCTTGAGGTTGAGTCAAGATACAGCAAAAATGTTCGCACGCTTTCAACATTAATAGTGGGTTAAGACAGAGTAACTATCTTTCTACAACCATTTTTAATTTTATGCTGGATTATGTTTGCTCTGTAGCTCAGTGGTAAGTAGGTTCGACTACTGACCGGGAGGTCGGCGTTCGAAACACCAACAAGTTTTTCCATGGTCTCACCTCTCGCTAATATTTGTCAAACGTCCACGAGTAATGATAGTTATGAGATGCTTCTCGATTATCAAATATAGAATTGAACTATAAGTCCTTCTATTCATGCAAAAATATGACAAATACAGCACAAATGGCTACGAAAAGCTATGACAGCTGTATATGCTGTATAAGCTGTATATGAGGTAGGCCGTTTACGTCACTAATAATATTTATTTTGCTACAGTATACGGTCAGAAAAATGTGTCTTCATTAACTTAATCATATTAACGCATATCAATGCATATATTTGCAATATCAAAGACACAAACCTTTTGTATGAAAAATTGTCTTCTTTGTGACAATTTTTTTTAATGCGCAACAGGCAGTATGTGGTCCAATGCCTAGCTTCTCGCGACCATTCGTGTTGTGCGTGTTATACTTTTTCGCATAAAAGGAAGGGATCTACAGTTTATAGTCATATCCGAATGGTTTCTTTTTTGAAGCTTTTTCATGAACCTTCAGACGTTTGTCAGACATTCGCGATCGGTGGGAAAAGTTTTTGGGATTCGAACCTCCTCTCAGTAGTCCAATACACTAACCACTGAGCCATGGCACCCATTAAGGAAGCTCCGAACTTCTCGAGACAGTTGGATTCTTTCCGTCGTTGCTGGAATGAGTTTTAATAGTGAACCTCTTATCAAATGTTTTTGCCTGGGAGAGGTAATTGTCCAGCACAACCCACCAATGTAGTGGGTAAGATACATGGCCATTGGCTACTACTGACCATAATTTTTGTTCTTTCAGATGGAATGCAGTCTTCTCTTGCAGTAGAGATAAAATGGGATGAAATTTGGCATAGTTTCGAGGTCTGCCGAAGGATATCCAAATGCAGGCTGATGTCTGGATTTTCGTTAGCCCTCTTCTCAATAAGGTTTCATCAAACCGCTGTAGCGTATTTAATCAGGATTTTCTGGATTTCAGCTTATAGTGGCTCAACTGACAATCAAAAGGCAGATTACTTATTCAAAACTACTGCATTTGTGTACCAGCTTGGTGGCAAATTCACTGCATCATTTCATTATTCCCTACGTTGGCACACAATGCAAATTCTGAATGAACCTAGACGGATACAATCATGGAATTCCAATAGGAGTAGTTGACTGCAGTTTTTGCAAAAGCAAAGTGCCATAACCACCGCCATAGAAGTAGGAAGTAGACGTACACACCGGTCGCCTCCTAATGGCCATGCAGGAGAGCACCTAGATTTCCTGGAATAATTTATAAATGACTGACTGCGTATTAAAATACATCACTTAATAGTGCACAATGCAGCCTGAGTCATATTCAATTCTCTTTAATATTTTAAGGACAATTTCTCTTTGTTGAAAATAATGGCAATTCCCAAGTTAATCATTTAACTTGCGTTGATTATAATTTTTAATCAACTAAAGGTTGTGAATATAAATACATACACGTGTAATTTGCGCTCTTTAAATCGATTTATATTCCAAAGGGATTATACACATGTATATTTTTTTAAATTAAAATTATACCACTCCCTTGCTACGACGTCAATTGTATTACATCAAAACTACCCTCATTTTCGTTTATGCAACAATTTAAATTTAAAACAAAATAAAAAAAAAACTGGATAATAATCAACTCAATACTTTATAATAATTACACATACCCATGTTTCAACATAATTATTCAACAAACATTTCTATAGAAATACAATTACACTCTACCAGAAAAAAATAAGAACTAACACAATTTTAAATAGCAATTAAGAATAAATGCAAAACAATTTTAAAATAAAACAAACTACAATAATATTATACGCAAAAACCACACAAAATTTGAAGATAGTGTGAAAGGAAATTTTTGAAATTTTGAGTTGAAATTCGAAAATTTCGTCGCATGGAAATATTATTATCCTGAAAATAATTTGTTAAATAAAAATGAAAATGGAAATAAAGTTAAAAAAAAATATAGAACTCGTATGAAAGAAATTAAAAACAACTACAGGATGACTTGGACAATTGATATCTGGTTTGTAGAACAGTATTTAAATTTTTTTTTGTATATATTTTGTACAAATAGATAATGTTTGAATGCTATAAGGTATTTTTTTTTTTTATTTTGTTTTTACAAAACATTAACTTGGATTTATATTGTTTTATTTCAAATGAAACAATTTTCCACGCAAACAAAAACATGATGTTAAGTAATATAGTTTACAGTTGTTTTTCTTAAAAGTACTTTACACTACTACCTTTGGATGGATTTTACAAAATATGTTTTGAATTTTTTTTTCTGATTTCTTTTTTTTTAACAAATGTCTTTGTTTGAGTATTTGGGAGATGTTTTTGAAAACGTGTTAAAATGTTGTGACTATGAAAATGATATATATTCATATATACACAAATTACTAAACAAATAAATAAATTTACAGATAATTTTGATAAAATTTTTCATTTAAAACTAAATGCAGTAGCCAATGAAAGTTTATAAAATAATTAAATAAAACAAACAGATCCATAAGAAGCAAATATTTGGCGGTTAAATTAAAAAATAATGGCTACAAGGATATATAGTTTTATTTATTTTTTTTTTAAAACATTTCTAAATACATGGGCAGTTTCTGAGTTTTTTTATCTACATGAAAATAAATTCAAAATGGGGGATCCCTACAGGCGCGCTCTGTATTGCCATTCGCTTACTACATTGTTGGGTGCATTCAGAGACACTCCTATTATTTTTTTACTCGAAATGCAATGCTTTTTTTATTTATTCCAAGCGCAATGGAAGAAGCATTAAATAGAAATGCTAGAGTATCACTGCTGCGTAAAATGTTGCCCAAAGTACACAATTTTATTCAAATATTTTTTTTTTATAATTTCGCTCAGGAGATTAACAGCTTTGAATGCGCCCAACTATCGTTGTATGTCAAATGGAATCCTTTTTTCTCCCCTAGATGCCAGAAATACAAATATTTTCACTAAACAAAAAAGAAAGTGCTATACACAGAGAATAAATTGTCCTTAGATGCGAATCATTTTATTCTGCTAGACTGACATTTTGCATGACGATGCACTGTTAGGGGTTAAGCTGTTGATGGAAATTCGGTGACGTCAAATGGCGGATATCAATGTCAGAGCAATATGCAATGCTCGTCTATTTTGGATACGAATCTTGACATGTGTTACTTTCGTTTTGTTTTTTCTTTTTAGTGCGGTAGAATTGTCAGTCAGTCTAAAAAGTTGATGGAAAAGTTTTCATTTTTCCGAACTATGCAAAAATATGCTCGTACGGTGTAGTGTTTTTATAGTACAGGGTGAGTCCTGTAAAATGGTTTATTTGAGTAAAATTTATGAGCATTATAGGGAACAAAGGAAAAGTTTTTAGGGCACTTCGAATGGCCTTAATTTTAAGATCTTTTTCTTAAATGAAAATAAGTATTCTTGTGATATATAGGAGAACAGAAAAAAGTTTTACTTGATTGTAAGGTTCGCTATTTTGGAGATATGTAGGAAACTCATTTTTTACAAAAGACGCGCGGTAAACTATTTTGACATTTCACGCTTCCCAACAAAATTAGACGAATCGTGAAGTTTTAGTTTTTGCAGTCTTAAGGCTTTCCAGTTTTCGATTATCACTGCAGATAATAGTTTGTATCCGATATTTAGAAAGTTGTTGTAGTTGAAGTAGATGAGGTGATTTCTAGATCTAACAATTAGACCAATAAGTCTAGCCATCGGGTATAGCTTTATCTGCATACTCCTTATCAAGTCATTTTCGGCAGCCTGAAATAATGTTGGACGTTATTTTTGAATTCCATGTTATTTTGACGCATGCTTGAAGGAATAACAAATACATGGCGTTACAGAAAGTGTGTGAAATTTGATAGCAGTCGATTGAAAAGCCTTTCAGCTGCTGGAATAAGGAAATCCATAAGGAAAATTCGTTGAACCAATCGTCAGCATATCCGGGTGCTCGATATCAGTCGCAGTTCTCTGAGGAGAATATTGCGTAAGGACCTTAAATTATTTGTTTACAAAGTTAAACTAATACAAGAGTAGTTTTGTGCAACGAGCCACAACGATCGTCAAATAATCGATTCATGGTGAACTTTTCACTTATCAGAAACTGTATAGGTCTGTTGTTGCTCCAATGATCAGAAAGCAACTGATGCACTTATGGAAAATATCCATGAAGCTACTCATGAAATGCAGTCATAAACATCCGTCGGTGTATTGCCAAATTGGATTGCAAGGATAAGCTTTATTCTGATTTCCGTCGGCATCAAGAGCATACTTGTTTAAATTAAATAATAAATTAGCGAAAAAATGTTTTCGTATGAGCTAAATTTGTACTGTCAAAGCACGCCTGTCAGTGGGTGGCGAACAGTGCTGCCACAGCAATTGTCATGTCAACTTCAGCAGCCATCTGAGTGAAATTATTTTCCATTAATAAATCACAAGGTGTAGTCTTTTCAATAAAGCAACAATGATTGAAAAAATTTAAATAAGAAACCAATGGATAACCCCCGCTTTAGCTCTGTCGAGCTCTCCCATATCTGTTTTAATTTGGCTTAGAATGATTATGAGCATCCAAATCGAGGTGAGAAAGATTGTCTTCTGCTAGAATAATTTTGATACTTGTTCAACATTCCCCAACTGTTGTGAGTTCTATGATGTTTGATGCTTTAATCTTACAGATTCGTTTCTATCTTCTGGTAGAAATGATGGAAGTTCTCATTTAAGAAAATATTTGATTGGTTCGTATCGTTAGGATCAAGAATTTTTTAAGAACATTCACTATCATCAAATGATGTTCCCATTTCTTGTGTACATCTACGCTCATACTTGTGAGTGCTTACTATCATCTCTCACGTTTTTTAAATAAAATTAGGCGTCGTTTTTAAGAAACTTTTTTTATCACAATCTTTTTTATCATTAAGCACATTTTTCAAGTTTGTCTTGCTAACGCTCCAGTTTCAATAAATACATCAATGTCCGTCTGACGTTATTACTTAATAAATATTTTTATTTTTTACAGAATTTTTTATTACATTACGCGAAGTTATATAACCAAAATCGATACTTACAGAAAAGTTGCAATTGTTTATCATTATTCTCGTCTAGGTAAAATGTATCTGTTACGTTTTTTTCTATACAAAGAGGAGTAATAATGACAAGGCTTGTGCAATTGGTTAGCTTATTTTTTTCGTGTACATACAAAAAAAGGCGCATGAGTGTGTCTTTTTTTTTGAATTTGTTTTGAAAAGTGTTGCGATAGTTGTAAGCGTCATGAACTTGCAAAGACTTGCGATATGATTATTTTTAGTTTTTTTTTTGTTAATTAAAGAGATTTAAAAAAGCCTTTAAAACTGTTTTTTATTGTTGTATAGTAACTATAATTGCGTTGTTGATGCCCGATCCTGAGCAGTGGTAAAGTATACGAGAATACAAAATGAAGGGTATAACTTGCTCCCATGGCGCAGTTTGTTTGGATTTGTATTCTGAAAATATCCATAAAATGCCTTCTTTGAAAAACTTGGTTACAAACACCAGAATATTCATTGTAACAGATAATCTGTAATCCTGCTGTGAGTCACTTTAAAAAAATTACAATTCCCTCGAAAATAAATCTGACATAAGTCTAACTTTTCTACTCACTTTGTATACTCTATCGGATAGGGTATACTAAGTTCGACTTATGCTTTGTAACATAGCAAGAAATCAATAGGCCTCTAAAATATATACGAGAACACAAATATTCCAATATCAACGGTCGACTCAAATAAACAATATCCTATGTACCTCGGGTCGATACACACGTTACCACTTCTTGGGGCTACAATTTTGAAAAACAAGTGTAAACATTTTGGAAATGGAAATCCGCCAACATTGGAAAAATATATGCACAAAATATTTACAAGTAATTCAAATGTGTAAGTAAAATTTTAACGATAACCTTAAAATTTTAATTATTTGCTTCGTATTGAGCTTTGAACAGATTCAGAAAGCAGATTTTGTACCAATAAACATTTGTTTCCAATTTCAAATGTCTTCAGAATTTTAAAATAAGCTCGATGGCAAAAAAAAGGTACTTCGCACTTCAGAAACGTATGTATCTTCGTGAGATTCTTGCATCTAGTATTTAGTAGAAGCTTTTCAGTCTTATAAGTTCCTCGCACAGTTTTATTTTCAAAATTACGAATTTAGGTATTTCTGTTGAGCTCTGTTCAGAAGCTCATATGTATTTAGGCATCTCTTTCAGTTCTCGAGATCAATCCGGGGTTTTTGCAAAGTATCCAACAAACACTTTTAACTCATTTCGGTACCAAAAATTAGTAGAATTACGAGTAAGACGTTATACATTTTTCAACCAATAGGTAAAAACCGGCTTATGTAAGCCCGTTTTCAAAATCCCGTCCAAAAAAAAGTCCAGAGCAAATGACCGAAAATAAAAGACTAACTATCTATGCAACTATTTGCATTAAAATTGTGTGATTCTTACAAAAAATATTTCACTCTCAGTCATGATTTATTATCTCGGGTCTCCTCAGTTTATCTGTTCAAAAACAATTAATTATTATCCACCCTAAAAAGGTCATTTACAGGCGAAATTATTACCCTCACAGGTATGAACGCACTCTTCAGCTTCACTTAACCAAGTTATAGATAGTAAGAAGCCGAATATAGTGCATCTATCAAATATGAAACGATATTTTAGCAGTCAGGAGATTTTTCAGTGCTCTCTGGCTCTCCCTACTTTTCAGGTATTCCTACTTTTTGATTCTCACAGAATGTACATTAGTAAGCAATTCACTATTTGATTTCCTTCGAATCAATTTGTATGATGTCTAAGTCTCAATTAGGAAGAGAGAAAATACATGCACACATTGAAATCTTTTACCAAATATAAATGACTTTGTGGTAGTGCACTGGATTAATAGGGTAGGATTTCGAATCTCAGAAAACAGCAACAAGTTTGTTCAAAGCCCTGCCTCTCGCGAATTTCTGACAAACGTCCGAGAGTAATAAATGTCAGGACAGAGATTCTCAATTGGCCTTTTGGATATGACTGTGAATTGTAGGTCTCTTCCATTTGTGCAAAGTATAAAACGCACAATACAAATGGTCACCGGAAGGTAGGTGATTGAATGCCTTTCAGACTTTTCTCGGTTGTTACGAGAGTTGGGTTTTGGATGCAAAAATACTTATCTTTGGAAATATGTGTATTTAACACTGTTGCCGTTTTAACTGCTTTCCAGTCAGATTTGACTGCTACTTTTTTTCCAATCAGTACTTTTTAAAATTCAAAGTAACCGTGTAAAAACAAAAATAGAAGAAAAGCTTTGGTCGCAAATTTACGATTTTTGATCTAAACTTGGAAATCAGTTTTGACATTTTTTGTATTTTTTTTAAATGTACTAGGAAGCTGAATTTTTAGCTGGATTTGTGTTTACAATTCTTTGACTGTTTTCTTTTTGACTGGATTTCAGTTTTATGACTGAAAAAAAAGACAAGAAAAAACAGAAAAGCCCGGGAATGCCAAGCAGTTCCCCGTTTTTATTTTCAAGGCTCTTAATTTCAAAGCTCAAATGCGTAAGAGCTGTGCGAAATTTCCTTCTTTAAAATATTGATCGTACTAAGTAGGCCCAATGTGGCCGCAGTGATAAGGTGAGTAGTGTAAGCCAATGTTCTCGAATTTTGATTCTTCCGCTGGTCAAAACCACACGATTTATTGATTTCATTTATAGACTGAAAGTGGACTATTACGCATTCGTCAATTTATTTCTCCTAGTAAAAGAAAGTAGAAGGCTTTATCAATCAGCTTCTGAATTCGCCAGGCTACGAGTATTTGTATTTTTTTCTAGTAAAAATCATCCAACAGATGGTGCATAGACACGCGTACATTTTTAGTTTCGACATCCTATTTCCGAAGCTTGTGCTTTTTAAATACACAGATACATAGTACATCTGTGTTTCTATACAAATAAAGCAAACTGGCACATACATATGACAAACATTTTAAACTGACACGCCTAGCTGAGTTTTCGAATATTTCATACAATAAATTTTCAAAAAATAAAAAAAATCGGCAAATTCAAAAAATTTCAAAAAAAATCCATGGAACCTAAAAAAGCACTTTTTTAAAACGTAGCAAAAATAATATTAAATAAAATATATTTGAAAAAAGAAATTAAATAGAAACAAAAAACATTGTTGTGACCGAAATGAAGCTTGTGTTTTTGGTTATGTTTTGTAGTTTTTTTTTCTTTATATCTTGCTCGTACATATTACTTAAACATAAAACAGAAGAAAATATAGGTAAATAACAACAAATTGTATTTTCATTTCTTTTAAAATTGGACGGCAGGAAGGTGTATAAACAACGGCAGTGGGACAAAAATGTTCTTAACTTTTCATTAAATTGGAAAGCATTGTATAATTTCGTGTGTAACACAAAAAAAAAAAAAAACAATTAACAAGAAAAACCGATAGAATAAAGACACAAGTATATCTGTGTGTTGGAAAGTATATACTATATTAGGGAAAAGTGTGTAGGTATAGGTGTTTTCTTTAATTTCTTTAATTCTCTCTGTGTAGGTAAAGTGAGTATAGTTGGCAACCATTTCAAAAACTTTCAATTCCAGATGGGGACTAAAATTTGTGTGTGTAAATTTTATTTTTGTTGTAAAACGAAACTTTAATAAAAATAATTTAAAATTTTTGTTCGTTCTACGATTTTTTTTTTTTAATTATTTTCCTTTTGTTTGTGTTAAAATTGTTTATTTTTGTCTGAATGAAAATATTGTATATTTCAAAACTAAATTTTGGAAATTTGTTTTGTTCTTTTGGTATTTTTTTTTTTTAATTTGTTTTGAATTGGCTTATAATACCTCTTCGTTGTCCAAGCCAAGCTGTAAAATATTTTTAATTTAAAAATTTTAGATTATTCTTGATCATACATACATACATACATAAAAGTAGTGATTGTGTATGTGTGCTTATCTATAGATATTTTTTTTTTTTATAAAATTTTTGCTTTACAGAAGATTTTTCGTTTTTTGTTTTAGCGGTATTTAATTTTTCTCTCCACATTTGATATTTATAATTTCATACACTTTGGTAAATGGTTTTAAAATAAAATTTATATTGGTTCTCTTGTAGGATATATATGTAGAGTATACATTTTGAAAGTAGGTAGGTAGATATATAGAAGATCTGCACGGAAATTTGAAGTGGCTAGTGCAGTGAATATGGGAGAAGTATAGCTTCCTGGCAACTTGACGCTGCGGCGGCTAGAAACGAAAATAAATGGATTGGACGTGAATATTTAAGCCTTAGTTATCCCATATTCACTGCATTCCATAAAATTTTGTGCCTCTCATAACAGACACATGTCAAGTTGAGTATTTTTTAAAAATATATGATTTAAAACAAAACTATAAGAATACTATTACTATGCGATCTAAAACACCGACTATTTCTCATCACGAAACACACTAGTCTTAATAAACTCTCTAGAGTTAACAAAAAAATACAGGCACCACTTCAAATCTCTCAACTATTTAAAAAAAAAATTCTTTTTAACAAATTAGAAAGTGATAAAGAAATTAAAAAAGAAATGCATTAACTAAATTCCACACAAAAAAAAAAAAACAAGTTATTTTAATTACTGATCTCTCGTCTCTTACTAACACAAAACAATATTTAAAGCAAAAACATAATTTTATTCTTATTTTCTTTGATTTTAATGTAATGAATTATAAATAAAATTTGTTATTCTTTTATCCTTAATCAAATTAGTCACAACAAACATGCATGAAAGTAGTTAATACACACAAAAAAAAAATAAAAGATTCTCTTATATTAAATATATAAAAATTTCCTTTAAAGAAAAAAAATTATCATCAACAAATTAACTGTAGAAAAAAGGACACTTATTTATTTATCATTATGTAAATATTTAATAGTTAACAAAAAACAAAAAAAAAAAATTATGCCCACAACAAAAAACAAAATTTTCTGTTTCCACAAAATGCAAAAGTATTTTTGTCTTGGATCATTACACTTTTTTTTTCAAATAAAATCTTAAATCTATAATAATTGTTAAACAATAAAATTTAGAAAATTAGAAATAAGCAAAAATTATAATTTTTTTGTACAGAACTGTAGTATAATTTAAAATGGTTCAAGTCTTGCTTCACGTACTTTAAAGATTGTGTTTTCGAAGAATAACTAGGACTGTTATACAGGAAAAATAAATATTTGAGCGCAAGATCCAAAACAGATCCTGGCGTAAGCTTTTCGTAGACAATCGTGTTGTATATTGAAATGACCTTCCGTATCTGAAATGTTGAATAGAGAAGCTTCTCATATGCTCTGATACATATTTGACAGATGTTTCGCGAAATGTTGAATAATGCTGTCTGTGCTTTTTAAGAACATGAACTCGAATTCGAACCTCCCCCTTAACAAGGACATTTCTACTGCCTTTTATCAGAATGAAGATGGTCTGTCTAAGGCAGACCTCTCTTTTTGAAAAAATTGCTAGTTTCTGACGCATATGTCAAGCGAAGAGTGGAAGGCGTTGCAGTATTTATATAATTTTGTTTCAAGAGCAACTTAAGAGTTGCAAAGGAATGGAACCACTAATCCTTTTAATTAATTTTGGTTCGATATACCCGTCGCTTCCGTGATCAGGAGAATATGAGTGACGGTATGCCCCTCGTCGCAAATTGTAAATAAGTGCTACATCCCGTGCCAAAAAAAAACGTTTTGTAAAAATGTTATGAATTTATGACTTCCGGGTATCATTGAAATTTTTCTCTGTGATATGCTTATCCTTTTTGATGTATCAAGTCGATAACGCATTAGTGCTCTAGGCCACGACAAAGATTTTTGTAAACTGTCAATAATTTTACGATGGTTTTGAGCGAAGGAGATAAAGGACGTATTCTAAGCAAAATAGTGTAACGAGGATACACGTCCCATTACGCCCTTCTGTCAAACACTTTGGGCATACTAATAAAATGGATTCATAGGGAAGACAATTGCTCATAGGATAGCGTAGGAGCGAACTGACCTTAAGCCGTCTAGGGTTCGAACCCGCCGATCTCAAATTCTTTGTCAGTTAAATTAAATTCTGCACAGGAAACTATCAACGGCTTACTTAGACTAGCGATGAGTCCATTGTACCCAATAGTAGACCCCTGAGAACTTGAATTTCATTACTGACAGCTGAACTTAATAACCCAGATATATGTATGAGTTGCAGGAAATTGTTCAGCTCAATGTTTCCTAAGTCATGCAGCTCCACAGGGAAGTAGCTTCCAAGAGTGTCCTTCCTTTTGGTGGATAATGCTGTGCAATCGCATAGCAAGCGGCGAATGGATTCTATTTCCTCTTCATCCCTGCAGTTCCTACAGAAGTCGTTGTGGGGTAGTTGCTGTCATGACGACGACAGCTGTCGGAATATCCATGTGAAAAAAGAGCAAAACTCTGCTCAGGTTTACAAGTCATGAACATGTGAAAAAATTTAAATTTAATTTCGCTGAACCTAAGGGACATCTTTTAACATTTTTCGTGTGCTTCTTGTATCCAATTATGATTGATTCTTGTGCCACTTATTCTTGACGTCATAAAAAACTTCAAGCAAACGCAGCTTTGAATGCTTTTTTCATGAATTTCTCTGCATCTATATCTGACACAGGTTTCTGTTTTAAAAGAGCTCCAATGTAGGCATACAATTTTTTCCATTCTTTCTATTGAATGAGTCTGGTATGCTACTAGCCAATGGCATAGTGTGGAGGTAGGCTACCCTTCAATCCACCATAACAAAATAGGGGAATGCCAAAGATTAACCTTTCTGTACATTGACGATGAACTAAGGATGAATCTATCTGCAGCATTGACGCTCTCTTCTACCAAATCAAATTTAATATCTTGGGCAAACATATAACAGCTAATGCAACTGCGAGACTCAAAGCTATCACACAATGGTCTAGTATCTAAACTAGCAAGTCCCCGATTCTAAACAATCAGGATATTCCCGAAAACTCTGATATACTCTAACCCTATTCGAATCTGGTAATTGGTTTCAAGTCACTAGATGCCGTGTGAAGGGTCAATGGCGATTGAAGAGCTTTGTCTCGGTTAAAGAGGAGTCTACTATCTGTTAGGGATATTAGCATTTTTAAGGACAGTAAAGTATAAAGTAAAATATTTTCGTATCAGTCTCATCAAAGTGTAAAGTGCCTCTACATTTCCACTCATCTCTTAACGAGATGGCTAAGCTGTATAACATCCACCTTTGATGGGGTTAGCGGAATAGAGATGTTCCAGGATCTTTTCATCGCAAAAGTACGATACTATAACACCCATCTAGGCTGACATGCAAAGTCTCGGCAGATCCCTTCATTTTATTATGGTACCCCTTAAGCTTAACGCCAATGAAATGTGCCAAGTTGAGTAAAGCTAGATCTAAAAGTTTACTCGTCCTTAAAAGACTCAACATCAGGACAGGGATAGATGCCATTACATGACAGAGCCTAACCAACAACATGGTATTCAAATAAAAGGAAAATGATTCCAACATACTGGGTACTGGGTACCCATGTCCAGCCTCAAAAGTAATATTCACATAGAAGGTTCCTGTTTCATGTCACCCTCGGCAACCTGATATATATAGTAGATGTCAAATACCTGCTTGTCTTCATAAGAAAGTCTAAATGGTTCTTCAATCAATGTATGTAGCTCTCAGTGTGCTAACGCTTTTGCTGCAAATCTAACCTAAACTAAGTTACCCTTAAAGGAACCCAGCACTGTTAATGCAATGGAAATCTGCAGAGACCTAATTCCAGCGATGCTTGCAAAAGCTGGTGAGATAAAAGGGACTAACATCGGAGAGACTCCATTTAATCAGACCTTAGTATTGTGTCAAATTCCAGATTTGATAAGAACTAGTTTGTATCCTTTCGTAAAGCACAGCTAGCATTGGAATACCATTGCGCTACGCCATCATGCTTCGTAAGAAAATGCATCAGACTGAAAAACTTGCATCAAACCCTGCATGCTGTACAATGTCCTGCTAATTTAGGATAGCTAATGAGCGAGAATATCGGGTACGTCATTATGCGATACCTCGATATACTCTGCTAACCAAATTGTGCTATAAGATTGAAAGTTGTTGAATTCGACCGTACATAGTTGGAACGTTTGACATTGCCCAATCGGTGTACGTATCTATCGTATACTAGCAGTCGTTTGAAAAGCCCAATTTTACAAATTAAGTTGACCACGAACGTTACTATTTTGCAGCAAAACTTTGTACGTAATCCTGTTAGAAGTGCAACTTATGTAAGGTAAGTGATTTGAAACTACCTTTCATTCCCACTTGAAAAAAAGTTTGTTCGAGTTTGCTGTCGGCCTCATGTGACAGGAAAGATAAACATTTTATTTTAGGGCAGTGATGTTGGTCAACTGCGACTGACTGAAGTACAACTTTTGTAGTTTTAATCTTTCATTCGAGTTTTTATTTCTACATGAAATAGTAGTTTATTAAATTTTTTTCTCATCTATGTGTGGAAAATAATGTCATTTAAGTGACCTCCTTTGACTTGTTGACGAGCAATGGCTCTTGCAATGCAGAAGTTAAAAAAATTTAAATTCAGGCAGTTAAAGTTGGTCCTCCCTGTAATTGGTTTTGTGTTTTACGACGGAAATCCTGCCGAAATATGATTTATAATTAATGGGAGTTCAAACAGCTGAAAAATATTAATAGCCGTGAAAATATTGACGTTTGAAATAAATTTCAAACTCGAAATGCATTGTTTTTTTAATGGCCACAGATCACGAATATGCAAACTATAAATTGTAAAAAAATTAGTTTGAAGTTACAAGTGTTTAAATCGTTTCTTTACCCATTTAAAGGGGTATGCTATAATTTCGACACTTACTGCCCGACCACAATGCACGGTAGCTGTGGCGTAGCAGTAACATAGTATGAGCTGTCAAATGGTGTGGCGCAATGGCGTAGCGTGGCATTGCAAATTAATTGACACTCAGCTGATTGAAATTGTTTAGTTAGTACCCATATTGCGAAAAATATTTTTTCCTTTTTCTATTAAACATTTTAATCTAGAAAAATGGTTGACGAAGAACGATTAATTCCACAATATTTAATTTTTTTTTACGGATTCTACATGTTCGTCTTCCATTTCTTTTGTTTTTGAAAATCGTTTGTTTGACTGCTGAAATCAGTCGAAGAATCCACCACAAAAACATCGTATAGAGAACCAACGCATACACAGCAAAAAAGTTACGCATGCCCTCTCTTCAACAGTCGTCAATTTCTATGGCTGTCACTTGTAGCGCTGCAAAAGTTGAAAGTAAACCAACTCTTACTACCGCCACAGCTACGCATTCTAGGCGCATCATTGAGTTTCTATATATTTCTACTTTTGACAGCGCTTACTACGCGCTACTGCTACGCCACAGCTACCTCATTGTGGTCGGGCAGTTGAGCCCCTAATGGATCTACATATCTAGTTATTACCGAAGTTTAATTTACATGCTAATAAACAGCGGACAATATTATGCCGATTAAAAATATTCGAAAATAGTATGGAGCGACCTGTTTAAGAACGTTTTGTGGGCTCCAAAATAGATGGAAACGATTTTCAACCTTTTTAACATTAGCAGTGATAATTTAATGGGCCCTAGAAAAACTGGTCCTGTAAATAAAAAGAACAAACAACCAGAGGTTGCGGATAATGGAAGGTAAAAACCTTCGATTCTCTTTGGTAATGCGAGCCTTTTACCTCACCTCGCCCTAAAGAAAAAGGCATGCCAACGTTTAATGTTTGATTGAAATCTTTTGTTACTTAGAAGCCACATATTTAAAATTTAATAGATTTGATAAGAAAAACTGATTTTAGTGCACTTTTTGAAAAAAATAATGGGCGTGGCTGACACCACTTAGAGATGACCATTTTGAGATGAAGCACAATCGCTACCATTAGTTGATTCAAAACGTCAAAAGCCAAAACAGTGGGTGTGGCCGTTGTAGTGTATGAACGAACTGCACAGGAATAAAAATGGCTGAATATTTTGTAAGACAATTTTTTTCTAGAGTCTAGTAAAAATATTGAAAGATAGTAAGCGTGTCTATTGGTGGAGGATCAACATTTTCTTCCTTCTAAAAGCTAATGCTTCAAATTTTATCTTCGTTGCTTGAAATTTTAGGACTAAAAAGAGGTTGTATTCAGACGGACGTGCCTATTCAAATGCGTTATTGCTACGGATTAATTTTTTAATGTTCTTTACGGATCTATGGATAAACAGCGTATAAAAAATGAAGAAAAATTACAATTTGGAAGGATCGCTTGATACCTTATCCTTCGTTTTTCAGTCCTGCCTTAAAATGTACTTAAGTGCGATGCTGTGAAATTCGAAGGACATTTCTTTTGTTAGCAAGGCCATTATTTTGAGTTAGAAAAATTTCAGCACTGGTGTTAACGTTTGTATTGAAAATTTACAGATTAAGATAAAATATTTAAAATAGCCATGAAAAGTTTTGAAAACGTGAAACGTCAATTTTTTGATTTGAAACCGCTCATAAATTATGGCGTCGCAAATGCAGTGTATGGTCCTGTTGCATAGATTTGGATGAAAAAATATAATATCCACTTTTCAGTTTCTCTCTACTCCTAAAGTAGTAGGTTAAGAGCACATCAAGATTTTAACAGAAATGTCAGAAATTTTGAGATTCAACATTTTTTTTTATAGCAACAATAGCCGTATTTTATTATCACCCATGATTCATATAGATCATTGATTTGTAAACATTACAACAATAATACGAGATCTTGCTTTTGATCAAGATCAATTTTCGTGATCCAAAAATTAGTTCGGGCTATTGCTCACTAGGACACACTTTCGTTCGTGAATGTTGGTATAATTATCGACGATTGTCAAGGGTACATGTTACCAAATTAGAATATGGGGTATTATTTGCAAATAAAATTTTAATAAATAATTTGTATATTCGAATAAATTTATATTCTGCTCATAGTGATATAAAATTAATAATAAACTCTTATGGCGCAGCGGGTACAAGATTTGTACCACGTTTTTTTTACCCATTTATTCACATTGCAACCTCGCGCTAAATGTCAAAAAGGAACTCAGCTGTGCAATAACAATGGATGGTGGGTTGAGCCTGAGGGAAAATTCTCGGTATCAAACGAGGAACCCATGCTTTCAACATTGAAAAACGAAAAACCTGATGAGATACTTTCGTCGCTTTCAAATAAGAACTATGGAATACACAAATCCAACCTCAAATGCAACTGCTTTCATTTTTGCTTTTGCTTTTTTTTAAACGTCTTATTTTGACAGAGTTAATTGTCAAAATTTTTCGTTGTTCTGGACTGTTTTATTTTCATCGTGTGATCTACATATGTATATGGATCATAGGTGATAATAAAACACGGCTAACAAGCACTTTGCACACAGCCCCAATCAGTCCAAGCAACTGTAGTTAGATTGACATTTAACGAAATTTAAACCACGTACGCAGGATTATAGCCGTTAAGCATTTTTTTGTGAAATTTGTAGAGACGGGACCAACTTCATGGATGGAATTGTTTCTTTTTTTTTTTATTTTTTTTAAATAACCATAACAAGCCGACTTGTTAACAGACGATTAGTCCGATACTGAACTTTTTTTTGGTCTTACAACGGGCGTCTGATAAAGACCAGTGTTTGATGGCTGAGGCTCTGATGATTCAAATTTTTTGTACCAATTTGTGTAGGTACTATCCTTTTAATGAAAACTGTCAGAGAAATTCATCGAGTAGTTCTGTTTTGACAGATTTTGTTTGTTTTGTGTTTTGTTTGCAACTATAGAAAGAGGACAATATGTTTAAGTCAGCTACTCCATTTGGTTTTCTTTTTGGAAACTGCCCGAGGAATTTAAAAAGAAGTTGCATGTGGATTATAAAGGCACATCATTTATGAGTATGAGTAGAATCGGATATTGGGCAAATGAATTTAAGCCGAACACGAGACTTTGATGAAGGGCGCCCAGGTTTCCCGACTGGGGTGACTATAAAGGATATTTTGAATAAATTCCATGATACTGCTGACTCTTGAACAAAAGCGGAATTAGGTGACAATTTCAAAGCAAAATTTAGCTACATTCTGGCATTAAGTAACAGTTGATGAAACATGGATCCATCAATAAAAAAACAAATATTTGGTCGAGGGCATACTTTCTCGTAGCTGTTTGTGTTGTGCGTGTTATATTTTTTCGCACAAATGGAAATGGAAATCAATATGCACCAGAAATTAAGTACGGTCAGTGAGTTTCTTTCTGCAAACATGCAATAAAAAGAAGGCGACGACGAAGCCCAACTTCGGACGTACTGTCAAATATAGGGATTCGTTTATAAGCCGAACGACACGTATGTGGAATAATCTTGCAGGCTCTGTATTTCCTCATCGGTACAACATTCAATCATTTAAAGCCAACGTGCACCGGTATCTCCTCTGTTCCTCTTTCCCCTTTTCCCAAACGCCCGTGCCCTGAATACTCAGCATAAGGGTATTCATACCCCCTTTGGTGCGCGCTAATTATAAAAAAAAAAAACGATGGTTGCATTTCCCGAAAAGGTCATGGCCACCCTCTTTTTTTTGGGATTCGTAAGACATAATCTTCATTGACTGTTTGAACCAAAGAATAATAATCACGGAACAATATTATGCTTACTTATAGCTCCTATTCGATACTGAAGTGAAAAGAAAATGGGTCCACCTGGGTGAGAAAAATATACCCACGCATCAGTTCATTCGTCCGTATTCGTCACAGGGATAGTAGTCGAGTTACTCTATAAACCGAATCCTTTTCATTATATTTTTCAGATCAGGCTCTCATCGATTTCTTCTACTTCTAAAAAAATGATTTTCGGTAGAAAGTTCATGTCATACGTTGCAGTCAGTGTTCCCAGATTTTCTAAATGAATTTCCCCTTTTTGTGTCGCATTTCGCCATTTTTTCCCCCTTTTCTTCAGTTTATTTTTCCCGCAATATTCCCCTTTTTTAACAAAGGAACAACATGTATTTAACCTTTATTCATATTCAGCCTTATCGAGATATCCGTTCGGAAAACTTCCGAATCGTTAAAAAAATCCACCGGAATGCGTATCGCCTTCCTGCTATCCGCCTTCGAACAGAAATTATCAATGTGTATTAACGCATGGACTTGACTTGATAGTTTCCTACGATGTTCGCAAAAACCAATCATTTGTTGACAATGAAGATTTATGCATATTGGTGACTTATTATTATAAGATTTTATGATTTTGAAAATAATATTTCAAATACGCGTTTTCCCCTTTTTTGAGACAGTTTCCCCTTTTCCCCTTTTCTGCTCAAAAAGCGCCAAAAGTGGCGCTTTTCCCCGCAATCTGGCAACACTGGTTACAGTCATCACCAAAAGAGAAGCCTTAAAAATTTGCAGAGTTTGAAAATCATACTTTTGGGATGGCTTAGAAAGTTGAAAAATAATTGAATGTAGTTCGTGGCGCTGAAACGAAACTACGTTGAAAGAATAAATAAGAAAATCATTTCCTTTTGAATGGCATCGTAAGTTAAGTCCAACTATTGGAATATTCATCCTTAGTTAAGCTGAAGTTCCTGAAAATCATGAAGATTCACGAATTTTGTAAGAATTATTTCACTGGGAGTTCACTTCGGACTTTCGCTGCTACAATCACGAGTTTTTTAGTTCTACTACAACAGCAACAGACGTATATGGTTCAGGGCCTAGCTTCTAGCGACCATTCGTGTTGTGCGAGTTATATTTGTCACACAAATAGAAGGGACCTACAGTTTAGAGCCATATCCGAAAGGCAAATTGAGAAGCTTTCTCCTGACAGTTATTGCTCCCGGACGTTTGTCAGACATTCGCGAGAGGTGGCACCGCGAAAAAATTTTTTGGTGTTTCGAACCTCGAACTCCCGCTCAGCGATCCATTGCACTAACCACTTGAGCCACGGCGCCCACAAAATCCAAAAAGAATATTTTACTTAAAATCACCTCAAAAACTAGAAAACGATTTTGGCTGAACAACTCCTTTCTGAGAGTTTACTTGAGGCCAAAAGGCGAACCCCACAGGAGGACCAGTAGAGATGCAGTAAAGTAAGAGGGCTGTGTCCCTATAATCCTGATCATAACTTCGCCGAACAAAAGGAAAGAAGAATACTAGTGGGCTAAAGCTCGATCGAACCTGCTTATATTTTGTAAAATAAATAATATTGCTTTCAGTACAGAATGCCTCATTTTGGACATAAATTTGAATTCTATCTAAACAAAGAATACACACCACGTTTTTCTAGGATAAACGATTCGAGAAACATTCCCCGACAACTACTTCGTTACCTCAAAACACAATCATTAAAATATGCTACTACAGTTTGGAACCAAAACATAAATTATTGAAAAAAAAAATTTTGAATACTAAAAACCAAATCACTAAAATAAAATAAAAGGTTTTACACTCACTAATTTTTTTTTTTTGTTAAATAATAAAATATTTTATATATTCTTTTAAATATTATTGTATATAAAAATGTTGTTGTAGGAAAAAAAAGAGAGAATAAATTTGAAATAAAATCAGACTTACCTCATCAGTATCGCTACCAACTAATAATAAATCAAAGGGTATCGCGGCTACCAAATCGATTAGAAACCATCCACTTAAATAGTGAACCGCTATCCGTCCAGGATGTGATACAACTTCGTCCTGGCCATTTACGAATGTTGTGCGAAAATTTATTAATATATCTATCACAAATGTTACATCCACTGTAAATGGAAATTAAGAAAAGAAAAAAAATTGTTGTTGTTTCTCTTTCTTGTAACCATTTTCATTTTTTTTTTTTTTTTTTTGGTTTTTTTTTCTGCACACAAATTAATGATAACAATAAATTGTATTGCATTGTTGTTGTATTTATTTTGTGTTGTTTTATTTTTTAAAGGAAAATAGTTTTTTTTATTTCGTGTTGGTTTTATTTATTATTTTTAAAATGTTTAAAGAGTATAATTGTTTTTCTTTTGTGCTGTAGTTAGTATCGTGTATGGTTGGTTTTTGGTATTTTATTTGCTAATAAAATATTATTTGCTTTGCGTAACAAATTGCATTAGATATATAATAACATTTAAGCATAACTATATTCTTTTTTTTTTCTGAAAGGCATTCTATGAGTTTGCAGCGATTCAGCGAAATTAAAAATAAAAAAAAAAACGAAAGTAATTGAAATAAAAAATTGATACATCGAAAAACACATTGAAAAAAGGATTCATTGGAGCAGCTAAACATTCGATGATGTGACTATGTAAGGATGTCAAACGAAATATGAAGTAGAAGAAGGGATACTTGTGTGAGCTCTTATGCTACTCTGACGGTTGTTTTTGCCTGCATAATTATGAAGATAATTGAAGTGGCGAGATTAATGTTGTTTTGCGCTGGTTGACATGGTAAAAGCGTCTTAGGGAAAAGCCTAATTGAAATGCTGTGAAGGCTGTTGGCTTAAGGTCTTGTGAGCAGTCAAGGATACTTGATTCGTGAGAGATGATTAATTATGCAGAAGATCGATGGGGCTATTGTATGAAATGTGTTGCAATTGAAAGCCAATTGAAACCTACTGATATGTACTGGATAATTTGTGTCGTTAATCGGAATTGTAATGAAGATTTATATTTTTTTTGCGAGATAAGATCAGCAGTTGTAAACACTTTTGGGATTCAAATTGTCGTCGAAAAGGTATCCTAAGGTATCCTGGCACTCGAAATAATAATGGAATGCAAAGTCAGGCGTTAAATCCGTTCTCATTTGCTGAGTAATTCATTAAAAGTAGATGAGTTAAGAGGATTTTCTGAAGGAGGTTGTGTCACTTTATGTCCTACTTCTAATTTTTAAGATTTAGTGACAACGTACATATGGATGACAAAACGGAGAATCTCTTAAAGAAAGGAGATGTCTAGATCTGCCACCACAGATGAGATAGTGAGCTATGTACGTATGCACGATCCAGGCTGGATACATCACGTGAAAAGGGCAAAACTTAGCCTTTACGCAGGTAAATTGGATCTGGAAACCATGAGTACCCAGAGGCAGTAGAATCGATACTAGGACTCATACCTCTAGACATTTTGCCAGAAAGTATCACATCCTACAGTCCTCATTGACTGTAGTCCTAAATGATGCAAGGTAAAAAGAGGTGCACCACAGGGGTTCCTACGCGGACCTCTACGTCTGACAGTTCCCAATACTCGAGAAGTTTTCGCAAATGATGTAGTCATCGTGGTAACTGCCAAACTGATAAAAGGATGTCAGATTGGCAATTAAATAATAAGGATCGTACTATGGTGGCTCATTTCGGCGGGTGTAACTTTAGATGGTCTAGCATTCAGCGCAGATCAAAATGGAGGCAGTACTGGTAGCCAGTAGAAATAATCATCTTTTTAGCCAGCGGCCATGAAATTTGGGTATCTGCATTGCGATTGATGGGGAAACTACTGACTGCTCAAAACTTGGCTTGGGCCAGTAGCGCAACAATCAAGTTCGTGATGAAGTGCTTGCTTTACCTCCTAGTGGTGGACCCCGGGCAACTATACGTATGAACCCTTATGCGTTTAGGCTAGAATTGCAAGTGCGGGCTGTCTAGGGCCATGATTCTAGACCTGTGTTACCAAACCCTGCTCGCTACAGAAACCGACATTATGCCTCGGATAAGGAATGATCACATATTGACGACTTTTGGCTATTGTACCCGGACAAAGATAGGTTTCTGGAATGTGAAGACGCTCCTCGGCTCGGGAAGCGAAGGACCTCACAATGCCAGATTCCTTCAATTGGAAAAAGAATTCATGCGATATAGACTGGACATTTTGTGGGTAAGCGAAATCAGATGGTTAGAGGCGGGTGAGTACCAGTCCCCAACGCGCAACACTGTACTACTCTATTCCGGAAGACCATCCGGAAGCCCGCGGGAATATGGAATATGTTGCTAACACCAACAGCACACAAAGGTCTAATGTCGGCCAGATTCCGGACTAGAGTACGACGCATCACCATCACACAGTGTTATGCCCCAACGGACGGCTCGTCTGAGGACGAGAAGGAGAGCTTCTACAATCTCTTAAGCGCCGTCTTCAATAAAACACCAAATGGAGACATTGTCATAGTAATGGGGGATTTGAATGCCAAGGTAGGCAATGACAATGAAGGGATGTTGTCCAAAATATGGCGAAGCAATGCAATCAGCTTGAACACCAAGCTAAGAATGTTCCGCTCCAACGTTGAATCCGTGCTGTCATATGGATGCAGCACGAGGAGAGTGACCACTGCTATCACCAGAAAGCTGCAAACGTTCGTTAATAGGTGCCTGCGCAACATCTTAAGGATTTTCTGGCCCAATCGTATCTCTAACGAACACCTTTACGAGAGAACGGGTCAGGAACCAATAGGCACAACCATCCAACGACGGAAGTGGCACTGGATTGGTCACACGCTCCGAAAGGGTGACAGCTCCATAGCGAACCATGCTATGCAATGGAACCTCTTCACTCAGGACGGAGGAAGACCTGGTGGTCCAAGGAGAACATGGCGCAGAACAGTCGAGAAGGAAGCACGGCAGTTGGGGAAAAGTTGGGGAGAGCTAACACACATTGCCAGTAACCGTACACGATGGCGGGTAGGTGTAATAGAGGCCCTAGGACCCACAAGGGGATACAGGACATAAGTAAATAAGTAAGGACATGAAATTATATCCAAATTGTTCATTAAGCATCTAAGAGTCAGGAAAGAGAAAAAATTGACTTGTTAGCCATGGAGCCGCAATTGGTAGTGTTGCACTTGCACGTATCATGAGAAATTTCAGAACGAACTAAACAGTCGATTAAAGTAGACGACGAGGCCCACAGCAAAACAGATACTTCACAGAAATTAGGGAAAATGTAAGGAATTTCAAGAGTGGTGAAATACTTCTGCAAAAGTCTGATAGGTACACCGAAAAGCGTTGGATTAATACTTGAAAGCCTTCTTTCGTACTTGTAAATACATATGCACTCTCTCCTTACGGACACCCCTCATAAGCGGACACCCGTCATAACCGGACAGATTCTTCGGAACCGTCGGTGTCTGCTTATAAGGGGTCCAAATACGACGACAACCTTTACTGTTGGGTGGAAAGCCTAAAAAAGTAGGGCACTTGCTTCATCAAGGAAAACACTAAAAAGTGAATTCCGCAAGCCACCATTTCCTGAAAATATTGTTGGCGAAATAATTAAAAGCCAAGAGGCTGGAAATTTGGAAGCTCAACACGCACAAAGTCTCAACGGAAGGAACCCAGACTTAGAGCAAGCAATTTGTAAATATATGTATGTCACCGTGGGCTAAGGGTGCAGGGTGCGAACACATGCAAATATCGGCGCTGTTGAGGCTAGCTTTGAGGGAGATCCTAATTCATCGATTCTTCATCATGCGCAAGAACTTGGCTTGTGCCCATCGACCTTGTGGAGTTTGGATTTTACGCACAGATCTTGGTTCACACGCTATCAAGATTCAATTGGTGCACAAATTGGAGCCAGACGCTTATCGTTTGCGTCGTGACTTTGCTAATTGAGTGTTTGAACAGTTGGAAGTGACATTTTTACCGTCGAATTTTGTTCAGTCATTAGGCTTACTTCTGTCTCAGCGGCTTTGCACTGTTTAGTGCAGTTTATGAGCTGGCGGCATTAGTCGTACTGCTACAAAAATTAAGAAAATCGAAATGTCACCATAAATGGCGCCCGGTACAGAGCCATGATTAACGATTTTTCGTTTGTAAAAGTGCGTGAACATGGTCTGCAGGAGATTTTCCATACTAAAATCATTGAGTTATTGGAGGAATTGTTCAATGACAAAATTATCTCCAAAAATGAACCTGTGCCCTGGCCTCCAAGATCGTCTGATTTGACGCCGCTGTACTATTTTCTGTAGAGCTAGTCTTTGGACTATGCAGACAAACTAACAAAGATTAAAGCCTTGGAAGCCAACACCGGGTCCTCCATTCGTGAGATAGGCCCCAAGTGCTCGAAAAAGTAGTCGAAAATTGGAGCCTCCCGTAGTGGCCATATGCCCGAAATCATTTATCATTTATTTGGGGAATCACATTAACAGCGTAAAGTCACGCAGTAGAGAAAAGGACAGCACCAAAAGCTCTATCTGCCATAACCTCGAAAAAGTTATAAACTCGAAAATCACTTAAATAATTTCAACTCTGGTTCACCTTTTTAGCAAGGCACTGCTTTCGACCTGGAGAGAAATAATCACCAGAAATCAGTGGAAAAGATTCCAGTAATGTGGCATGTCACTCCACTGAGCCATGCTGCACTTCTTTTCAATCGACATCGTCAGCAAACAAGTATTTACGAGCAGTGGAGGAAACAACGCACTGCACAAGCCAGTATCTTATCAATCCGCAATCATCTTCCTTCCAACTGTAACTGATTAACTGCCCTCTGAACAAGTCTTTATTTTAGCCTACAAACATTTAATAACAGACATGAACATTCATCCCAAATTTAACCTTTTGAAGCAGCCTTTTTAAGCTAAAACGGTTCGTCATGTCGTTGTCAGGTTGGCGATTCATCCGCACAACCATCAGTCATATTGTTTACATTCATCACCATAAGATCTAAAGTAATGAAGGACTGTTGCGTATCTCTTAACGAGATACTAGTTGAACAGTACAAATTCACTCTTTGCTGGATACCAGGTCACTGTGACATTCTGGAGAAGAGTGCAGCTGACTAAATGCTACAGCAAACCTCTTTAGATATAAGACACATAATCGTTTGCTAAATAGCTTATAAGGTCAACGAAATATGAAAACATCTAGATGAATGCAATACCGCCAGGCTACTATGTGAACTTCTCTTACTTAAGAAAGGACCTCTCTTAAAACCATAACCAAATACTGTGCTGTAGGTGCCATAGATATGCTAAGGAGCTGGGCATTCCTGCAGAAGCCATAGACATGAGGTGGACATTTTATGCGCATATGCTCTGCACTCGCTAATATTAGTTAGGTTACCTTAGGTCTTATCTTAGCCCAATGAAGCCAATCTAACTGATATGGCGTCAGATGTACTAAAAATGAAATAGTCTCAGGAGGAGGCAGTCTGAACCTACTTTTGGATTAAGTGTACCTCATCGAGGGTCAAATCATCCCCCCAAACAAAGGATTCTTTGGTGATTTAGGCTATCATTGTATTCCGCTCTAAGCCTCCTGACCAACAGCCGACAAAATGCTTACATTTTGAAAAAATGAATCCAAATTCAGGATAATTTACGGAACTCAAAATATTTGTTACGTAATTTGGCAGTACAGCGATATGTGGTTGGTTGGTTGATGTTTTTTTTTTTTTTATAATCCGCTCGCGCTAAAGGGAGTATGAATACCCTTCAGGGCAAGGGCTTTTGAAGGAAGGGGAAAGAGGAACAGAGGAGGTACCGGTGCACGTTGGTTTTAAATGCTTGAAGGTTGCAACGATGAAAAAAACACAGAGCCTGGAAGATCATTCCACACACGTGCCGTTCGGCGTATGAACGAATCCCTACATTTGACAGTACGTCCGAAGTTGGGCTTAAGGGTGAACTACTGATGTGCATTCGAAGCGTGATGCGTATTGCGGTTGAAATTTTGAAGGGGAAGAATGCAAGGGGCTATTTCGCTGGAGCATTTTTTTTTTTTTTTTGATGTGGCCCTTGATGATGTACACTTGGACCAAAGTAGGTCCATTGGGCTGCCACAGGGTAGGGGCAGGTGGATCTCTCCGTCCGCTCCTGGAATCAATTGCTTTTCTTTATGAAATTGTTTATGTAGAGGCGTTATTAAGATCATTGAGACCAACGAAATAGTAATGACCTAGTGTAGCCTTCCTAATGTTAGCAATTGCAGGACACGTGCACAAGGAATGAAGGATTACAAGGGATGCCCAACCTTTGAGCATGCCTGCCTATCGTGCAGTCTCCGGTTATAACGTTGGTGAGAGTAGGGAGGGTTCCTCTCTTGTGCTTAAGAAGTTCATTAGATCTTCTTTGGTCTAGTTTTGGCCATAGTTGCCCAGCTAAGTTGCACTGGCTAAGTTGGCGCCATCTAGGGTTAGCTTTGTTAAGCGCATCGGCTTGGATGAGGTACTTGGCATAAGACATTGGTGTAATGGAGAAGAGTACTTCCTCTTATTGTTCAGGGAGTTTATGAGTATTTGCGATTTTTTTTTAATTATACGTCGATGATGTTCGGTGTTTATCTATTCCGGTTTACTGCATCGGCAATGGTTGGCTGGAGCACAGTTCATGTTATGTGCCTTCTCATTGGCATTACAACCTAGTCACGTAGGTTAACGAGCAATTTATTTTTGACCTATTCAATTAGGTTAACTTCATTCTCCGGAGAGTTCTGTCGATCGACGCCTCTCAACTGGTGATAGTTGTGATTGAAACCACTAAGGACGTTGGGGGATGAATTGACCCCGTACGTTCCTCGCAGATGGACCCACAAGCAGATTCAAATGATAGGGGTCTGGAGAAAGGGAGCACAGAGGGGGCTGCAACTACCACCTTATGTCACTGCTGTCCGGTCACGGCAATAGCTCTCTCCTGAGTCCAGAATCATGTCCAGATGAAGAGGAAGACGTAGAGCATGCAATGTAGACACTTTACAGAGGGAAGAATAAACATATCGATCTCGCAGCTTCTAGTAAGCCATATCACAAGGGCAGGGAACGATTGGTTGGAGATGTGTTCCTGTATACAGAGCGAGTTAAAAAGACGAGAAGAAGAGCCGAAATGGCAGATACTGAGGACATAGCATAAGTAGCAGTCCCGCTAAGTATTACCTAACGTCAGGTCTGCAGGCAAAGTGGTAGGAGTGTACCAGGTGTGAATTAGTACGTAAGCTTACTCCAGGCATCAATTATTCGTGCATACTGATAGTGTCATTGGAAGCTTACCACACCCATTGTCGTATCCACAAAAAACCTACGCACCACACTCTTAAGTCCCTGTTTAAGGCATCATTCCTTATATGCCATGAATAGGGAATAAAATACAAGACTGTGTACTGGTTGATGGGAAGAAATCATTACTACCAGTCTGCGATCAGCTATTGTCATATAAGCAAACACTGAAGCCCGAAAAATTCAAATAGGAAGGTCTGGTCCTATACCAAACAGAACATGACACACATCGTTCAAAGATTGCAAAACAAGGTGCCAAGGAATGTCGTCATTGCATCAAAGTGCAGTAATCAGCTATTTTTTCTGAAGCAGAACATAGTGTTCAAAAATTGAAAACAGGCTGCAATAGGGACACTATACCCAGCAGCATTCTTAAACATACACCAAAAAACAGACAAACGATGATGATCACGGACAACTTCATGGCCAGGATTCTAGCAATGGAGCTAGAGATTAACAAAGAACCTGACATTGCCGAGAGATGAGAGGAGGAGCCACCCACAAAGTATTGCAATAGGGGAATACAACTTGTACAATGGGATTCAAGCCAAGATGCAGTCACAACTTCTCCCAAGGCACACAAAGCTAAGTTCATATAAAATAATTATGCGCCCAGTTGTAACCTATAGCTACGAGGCATGAACTCTTACACTAGCTGATGAGTTTTTGAACTCAAAATTTTGATCAGATTTCATGGTCCGAATCGACTAGAAAACGGTCGACAACTGAGAAAGCAACGAAGAACTGAAAGACCTAATTTTAGGAGAATACTGCACCAAGTTTATAAAAGCGACACATCTCCGGAGGACTAGTCATGTCGTAAGGATGAGTGATGTGGATGAAAAGCAAACTCGGTTAACGTCATCAACTGCGCTAAAGTTTGTAGGCTTAATGCCAAAGTAGTTAACAGAAAACTGTTTCTATTCACCAGGGGCGCACAAGATTACCTTCATTTCAAAGTGCCTTAGGTGAGTGGTGTGTAGCTGCCCTTTGGGATCATGCGAAACATTTTGGTGCAGTACTGGATCTGACTGTTTGAAGTCAGAAAGATGGCAGACGCGTACCATGACTGTCAGACCCATACTAGGGGATGGTATAGTAGGGTGGTGGAAAGCAACACACAGGACAATTTGCTCCGATATCATGCAGTTTAGGAAATACAATACAATGCAATCCACAAGTACCACGGCTGCATTAGACACCTTTTTCTAATATTTGCCACGAAATTCGCAGATTTTTGCATTAATAGGAAACTAATTTTGACTTCTTCGGGAGTAGCAGCATAGGGTGCAGCTCAATTATAAGCGAAGTCCTTGACTTTCAATAAGAATATCGCATTGATATCGTACTACACGATTAGAACCAAGCGAGACTATCGGGGAGCTTGGTCACTGCGGAGTGGCCGTCGCACTGAGCGGGAGGTTTGGACGTTCGAATCGCAGAGAATACCTGCCAGTTTTTTCACGGTCCCACCTCTCGCAAATGTCTGACAAACGTCCGGGAGTAATAAGAAAACTTCTGCATTTGCCTATGGATGGGGCTCTAAACTGTAGGTCTCGTACATTTGTGTGAAAAATATAACACGCACAACACGAATAGTTGCGAGAAGCTAGGCTCTGAACCACATATTTTTGGTCACTGCGTAATAGTGAGAAATGAACTTCCAAGTATTGATGGAGAAAAGCTATAACCTGGCGAGGAGGCGGAGCTAGGACCACCCTCGTGATGTAGAAAGCAATTGTATAAAAGTAGAGTAAGCTAAATGGCCGTCCAGCGGTAGACCCTGTGAATTGCTTTCGATTTTAAGAAACCCAGGAATATTTCAAAACTGAGTAGGAAACAGGTACAAAAAGTCATAGGAATCCTATGGGGACAATGCCTTTTGCCAAAGGACTCTTCTTTCAGACTTGGACGAATGTAGGTATGCGCTATAGTAGGTAATATGCAAATTTGTCCTGGACTCCGGTCGAAAGGAGACATTCTTCTGCAGTAACTTAGAGGAGGTAGAATGGATCATTCAGAAATCGTAAGGTTTCCAGTGAAAGTGAATAGGGTTTGGGCTTTAGTGGATGTTCTTCAGCGATGGCGACGGATCAATTGCGTTGTCGAGTGTTCTATAAATCGCAGAATCCTATCTCACTTACTTTAATGTCAGTCTTCTTTGCGAAGACTTAAAATCATCCTTATGCTCCTACAACGACGAAAGTGGCAGTGTATTGATCACACATTTCGAAAAGGTGACAGGTCCATAGCTAGCCATGCGATGCAATGGAACCCGCTTACTCAGGATGGCAGATTACGCGGCGGTCCTGGGAGTACATGGCGCAGGATAGTCGAGAGGGAAGAACGGCAACTGGGAAAGAGTTTGGGAGAGCTGAGGCACATTGCCAGAAACCGCACACGATGGCGTGTAGGCGTTGTGAAGGCCCTAGGACCCTAGCATGAAAGAAGAGGGTATACGCAGTCTCTCGGCAAAAGGATATCGGAGAGCCCCGCGGTAGAAACAACATTCGAATGTTCTATAGGCAATCCAAGCAATTGGAACCCGGAACCCAGGCTCTTAGAATTAGTAGAGGAAACCTATGTAGTCATCGGGTGAGTAGTACATGTCTTTTAGCAAGACTTCCAGGAGGTGCTAAATGGGCATCTTGTAGAGAGAATATTAGGAGGAGAAGAACACCCACATCGAAAAAACAGAGGTCGGAACAGCCATTACATAGCTGAAGAACAACACGGCCGCCGGATATGATAGATTGCCAGCAGAGCTCTTGAAATAAGATGGCCATGTTTTGGTAACTTGCATGCACCAATTCATGAACAAAGTGTGGAAGGATGAAAGGATGAAAAATCGGCATCATTCATCTCCATATGCAGCATCTACAAAAGAGGCGATTTTATGTCTGCAGAGATATATCCGTGCTGAATGTATCGTATAACATTCAACGTAGTATGTGAACGTCTCAAGCCTTTCTGCAATACACTCATCGGCGCATACCTGTGTGGCTACCGGGGCGGCAAATCGACGACAGACCAAATTTTCACATTAAAAGAAATCCTGGAAAACACCAACGAATTTCAAGTCGAGACTCACCACCTTTACGTCGACTCCAAAGCCGCATGTGGAAGTTTTTAACGCCGTGAGCTCTACATGGCGATGGCTGACTTCGGCATCACGCACAAACTGATCCAGCTGTGTCGCTTTACGCTGGAAAAGACGCGATGTAATATGAAGTTCGGAAATAATACTTCTGAACTATTCCAAACGCGTACCGAATTTCGACAAGGAGATGCGTTATCATGTGACTTTTTCAATCTAGTGCTGGACCAGATAGGGCGCAAGGCAGGCATCAACACAGAGGGCACTATCTTCAGCAGATCTGTTCAGTTGCAAATCTGCAGCGTGCCATCATAGAGGTTTTCACGGCAGTGGAAGAGCAGGTGGAAGAGCAGGTAATCAGGAGAAAATTAAGTAATGTTGTCAACAAACAAAGCTCCATCGGTCGACCGCCTAGGACCAAACGTCACTGTTGATAGCAGTAACTTCGAAGTGGTTAAGGAGTTTACCTACCTCGGAGTAAACATCGGTTCCACGAACGACACCTTAGTGGAGATTCGACGCAGACTAATCCAAGGAAACCGCTGTTACTTAGGTTTGGCAACACAACTGGGTTCAAAACTCCTAACTTGGAGGACCAAATGCATGCTCTACAAAATACTGATCCTGCCAGTCCTACTCTGTGGCGTCAAGTGCTGGACGATAAGCAGGAAAATGGAGCAGATTTTGAATACTTTTGAGAGGAAAATATTTCATCGAATATTCGGAGGCGAAGATACAACCGCAAACTCTATGAGCTGCATCAGGTCCGAAAACTCGACTACCCTGGCTCGGCCATATCGAGTGAACTAACAATACTGTTCCAGCTAAGAGGATCTTTAAATCTCATCCCTCAGGTTTAAGATGAAAAGGAAGACCGAGCCTCCGTTTTAAGGACCAAGCTATTGTGGATGCCAGAGTTCTTGATCTGGAAACAGTGTGCCTTTGATCGAAGATGATCGAGTCGGGAGCCATTTAAGTAAGCGAGGAAGTAGCAGATGCATCTTACGTCCCTATGGTGAACGGATGTCACTTTGATAACATATAGTCCTCATAAGAAAAAACGAGGATGTAAGCCTACTCGCTGCCATCGGCTAGTGCTGAAATAAACTACGGTCGACCATGGGAAGGTGTTTGTCAATAAAACCCCAGTAACACGACGGCATGGATTTTCCTCAAAGATTTCAAATTATTTTCTGTTTTTGAACAGCTCGAGTATGGCGCCTGAATTTTGTTTGAAACTCTTCGTTCGGCTTCGGTTTTATACATTTAACATTTTTTTGACGCAGGCATTGAAACATTTAACTGAGTATTAAGTCTGAATTCTGGTCAGACAGTCTTATGTCTTTCATTGAAAACGACGGGATTACATTCGACACTGACGAGGAGCTTATGGCGCAGATTAAATTGCTTGACGAATGTTTGGTGAACCCCAAGGAGTGTCAGTAAGTTGTTTGCAGGGACTGGAGGGACCGCTAAGTTAAGGCATGTTCTTGCCACACGTTATTAGAGGGAACCTTTTCAGACTCTCCCAAGTGACGTTTAAAAAATTCAGTTTAATCGAACAAAATTCAAATCACGTTCTAAAACCATAAAATCAAATCTGACGACACATGGAGAACATAATTACTCGTGAATTCAAAATTAAAATTGAAAATAAATAAAATTGATGACAAACGTATCAAAATACAATTTCATGCTATTCACTGTAAACTTTTATAGAAATTTTCCTTTTCGGGTGATAAATTTTGTTTTGTCTTCGAATCCCCGTAAGGATTTTTCTTCGTTTAGCTAGAAACAATGGAAAATTTTTAATAAAACAATAAATTTTATAGCCAATTGTATATATTTGTCTGATTTTCTTTTTTTGGTTTTTTTTTCACTTTTTTTAACTTGCCGGATACGATACATGTATGTATGTTGATGGACGCAACTTTTCCCAGATGATTTTTATGGAAAAAAATCTCAATCACGTGCAGCATCAGTTTCGAGGATAACGAAGAAAAATCCAAACTGAAAAAGTCATCCATGGTATTTTGCATTCTGTTCATATTTTGTGTTAAAAACTCATGACAGGTTGATAGTTAAATGAAAGTTAGATTAAAAACAGAAATGAAGAGAAAGAACTCTGTGTTGGTAGTGTGTAAAGAATAGGAATTAAAACAAAAAAAGAGAACAATCAAACGAGCACATGATAGTTTACATAAATAGTGATCAATAGGACACATGCTATTGTAAAGGATAGAAATGGAAATGGAAAGCCAGTGTTGACCGAAGAGAGTAGACAAAAGGGGAAGCCCATTAGGACAGAGTGAGGTGTCATGTAAGCTATATGGAAGCTGAATGAACATTGAATGCAGCAGTATGTGGATACTGATTCGTGAGCAGAACATTCATGCAGATACCTCGTTTCTGCTAAAGTGTATTGGTAATGTTGTTTCCGAAATGCTTTTCGAAGAATGAGTTGAATTCTGAAGTTATGCAATGATGTTTGGTTGATGTACGTTATTATTCGTTGAAATCTCTGAATTTGTAGTCATACTCTTGAACTGAAAGGTTTTGTCGTACTGCTAGCCACGTGTGGGAGCATAACGTAATTGCTGGTCACGTTGCTGTTAAATTTCTAGTTACATCACCCTTTTTGATTGTCAATTCAAGCTAGCAAGTTGAATTTCCATTTAATTTGGTAGAAATTTAGGGCTAACAGCCGATAAATGGTGCAACATTCGCTTTGGCGCCCGACACGGGACGCAATATGATTTTCTGTCATTTGAAATTGAGGCGATTTTACTCAACTTTGGTCGTCTCCTGAAGAAGGAAACTTTTTTTAAAACCTCTTAGTGCTGTCATTCTCTTGTCCATGTAGGTGGTCTTTTATTTCTTGTCCCCACCAGATAGGGGTTCATAGATAAAATGATAAACAAAATTTACCTAGGAAACCACGTCTTGTATCTTTCAATGGTGTACGAATGCATTACGGATCTCTGAGGTGACTGGAGCAGGAGAATTCTAGATTATGTTAGGAAGCCAAGCCAATGCCATCGAAGCATTATAATCCTACGAAATAAGCTCTAAGACAGCATGAAACTAGCAGTATAACGGGAACTTATTGAGACTGGTGAGGAATATGACTGTTTAGCTCTGCGTACAGAATCTTTTCCACCGTATGGGGGGTACTTCTAGATGTAATTTCCGCATAACGCTAAAAGTACCTCGGTTTGAGTATGACACCTCTGATTTCGTCAAGGAGATGTTCTGTCATGTGGTGTCTTCAATCTCGTTCCATAACAGACAATAACGTAGGGCCGCTATCACCACTGACGGCGTGATCTTGAACATATTCCGTCGGCTGCTGCGATATTCACACGCTATTGGGTTCATCGGATGCTCCCAGCTGGATATCACAGAAGGTTCTGCGGCCATTGAAAGCAGGTAAGCAAAGTGGGTGTTGTCCTTGAAGTGAATGAGGACAAACTCAAATACGTGCTTTCGACTAACAAAGACCAAGAGAAAATGTCATCAGATATGGCTTCGAAGTATCCAATGAATTTTTTGTCGAATTTGGTAAACACAAATCGATTGATCCTCGAAATCGGCTCTAATGAAATTGATGTTTTATCGGAGGCTAATCCCTGTTGTCCTATGCAGGAAGGCTGATTAAATTTTTGGTTTTTTCGAAATATTTCCCGGATATTTGGACTTGCATATGAGGAGGGCGAATTGAGAGAGCTCTATGAACTGCACTATGTGATGTGGGTGTGATCATAATTGGTTGTCAACATTGGTCCAATTTCATCGAGCGAATTGACCCAAAGCCCAGAGAAAAATATTCTAGCCACCGGCCACAATACTTCTTGGAAGCCTGAACCTTTGTTTGAAGACTAAGAGATCCCCGATATCAGGCCACTGGTTGAGAGAACTGGAAGAAATGTCAACGGTCGGGAGCCTGTTAGCTAGTATATACTTGCGACTCTCTGCGAGTACGTAAGCCAACCTACCTCTTGAAACACTAATCCCGTGTCGATTGAGGCCTGAAACAGTTATAAAATGACGTAGATACTGAGGCCTCAAATTTAAGAAATGACGTAGATACTGGTAAAAAAGCCTATTTTTGTTCAATGAATTCATAAACATTAGAGATCTTAGAACACCCATTTTAAGGCAACTATGTTGTATGTATTTTTCTCTGGCGGCACTATTGACCCCTGAGTTCTTGAACGAGAAGCAGGTCCAATAATGCTTTGGGATTGCTTCACTTGGTAGGGTATTGGTCCCATTTTTCAAAACCCTGCCATCATGACTAGATTCGAATACGGGGACATATTGGAAAATGTAGAGCTTCTCTTCGCCTAGGAAAACATGCCACTCCTGTGGCTTTTCCAGCAGGATAATCCGAAACACACATCGAGTCTCGTGAAAGACTGGTTTCGAGAAAGTGCTACAACTTTATAGCCAGGTCAATCCCCAGATCTCAATACACTTGAGGACTTGTGGAATGAGCTAAAGAGGAAATTGGCCGGTCCATACAGAGAAATTGTGGGAAGCCATTCAAAAAGAGTGGTGACTTTTGACGCACTTTCACAACGTGTTAAAAAAGTGAAAATTCATTACGAAACGCGCAAACATTTCGTAAAGTTCAGAAAAATTTTGGTTATCATCAATCGCCTTCTTGCACAGCTCTATATAGTGAATTTAACCGATACACTTGAACGTCTCGGATAGGTTAGCGAAAACTCCAACCATTGTTCATCCGGCAAGGTCAGCTGAAAATATTGTGGCCGAAGGCGAAAGTGTGACCGAACACCTAGGCCATTTCGAGACGATCACATGCTTGGCCTACATGCTTATAAGGCCCAAGTGACATGAGAATTGAAGCCAGCAGACCACGCACAATTCCATACTTTCGCTCATGATCATGATTTTTTACACAAAATTATTCTGACTGATGAGGTCAATTTCCATTTGTCTGGGTTCGTAAACAAACTCTGAAAACCCAAGAGAAATAGTGGAACAACTTCCCATCCACAACGAGTGACAGTTTGGTGCGGTTTATGGCCTGGAGCGGTGGTGTCATTGGGAAATTTTTTTTTCGAAAATGATGCTAGTGCGACCGTTTCAGTAAATGGATTGCGTTACGGGACGGTGTTGCCTGACTTTTTTCCTGAAATTGATGGTATGGACGAAGTTCATTTTCAGCAGGACGTTGGCACATCGCAAATAGCTGGTGAAGCAATGCGTAACAAATTTCTGGACGTGTGATTTTTCGAAATGGAGACTTCAATTGGCCACCGAGATCCTGCGATTTAACACCATTCGAATTTTTTCGTTGCGGCTAAGTTTAAGACAAACTCCACGCCAATGCTCCACCAACGATTGGCGGAGAGTTTGTTCGCGAAACACAGCCGGAATTATTCGCAAGATCAAAAATTTCATTCAAAGGATGGCTATTAATAGGCAGGGCCGAGGTGGACATTTGGTAGACATTGTATTCCATTACTAACCTCAGAGTTTGTACTTCGAATAAATAAGAAAGCGAAGAACTTTTTTGACCCCCATTCCACTGGCCAGCTGTGTATATTTTTGGGCCTAAGAGTTGACCCCGGACTGAAGTTAGTACGCAAGTCCCTTTCTGACAAAAGCAAAGAGAAACTTGCTTGGAAAAATAAAGCTAAATGGGTGGCTGATAAAATTTTTTAATTTATGCACAGTGCCCTGCCGGCGGAAGTCTTTGACTGGACTTCCATTTTTTTTAAGTTTAAATTCCTTCGATAAACATCATCTGAAACCAACATCAGATGATGTTCTCTACGGTCAGAAGTCCTACACCAATATTATCATTATCCTGGCATATTAAATAGAAAACCTATAAAAACAAAAAGTAATGTAGTAAGGGCAACAATACCGAGACTGGACGCAAGGATATGGGTTATATGTACACAAAGATTGAAATGAATGAATGCTACGAGTATGTATGTGTCATCACAATGATTTCAATAAAAAGGACTCCCTCCTAAATTTCGCTGATCACATTTGCAATACAAAAAAAAAAGCAAAAACCAAAAGCAAATAGCGTTAATTGTTTCATTAAATCATATCGTGATATAGTGTACTACAGTGTATGTAATAATTAAGGTTATGTGCCTGTGTCGTGTGTAGTGTGTGTGTACATGTGTTTGTATTTTTTTTTTTTAGAATTAAACACGGGTAAAATAAAATACAAAAAATCATTAGAAAAAAAAAAGAAAATCATATAAAACATCATTATTACAACGTTCAATACAAGAGACAAAGAATTTAATTAAACTTACCAATTAAATCTACTATCACAATTGGATCGTTATTAATATACTTATTATTACGTCGCTGATAATCAGGTTCGCCGAGTAAAAAAGCTGCTACATATGGTGTAAAAATTGCTGTATACATAACTAATATAAGTATTACCCAATCCCACACCGCTTTAAATGGTGAATAATGGAGTATTGTCCATTTATGTACACTAGGACTTTGCATTTTGTATTCTGGCAGGACATCAGCACCAAGCGATAAGACCTGTAAGAAAATTTTGTTTATTAATTAAATTTACATAGTAAGGTTAATGGATTTAAATTTTTTTTTTTTTATAGAAAAATTTAAGATCATGCAAACGAGCCTCCTTCGAGAAGGCCTTATTTTTAATTTAAGTTCTACAGCTCAATAAAGTCCTTACAATTTATCATTTACGTAAGAAAGTATTTTTCCCCGAGTAAGGATAAAGTTTGGTTTAATTAAATGTGCAACACATCCTCAACAAAGAAGTGTATGCGTGTTTGGCATTTCCTTTGTTGTCCTTGGTAAGAAAACTGCATGCACGTATGGATTTTTGTTCCTCAATTTGAATAAATTGCAATACTTTCGCCTTCGTTAAGTTCGCGTGCGAAAGTTATTTTTTACTTCGATAAAAGTTTATATTTCACTCTCGTGAGTTCATGAGATACAAATAACGAAAGAAAGAATTTTACGCATTTTCTTGTTCTCAATTAAATGCGTTCCACGTATTCTCCATCTTTTAAAATATTTTGTAGAATAAATTATAAAAAAAAAAAAAAACTATTTCAAGGAAGCTTATACCATTTCTGTTACAACGAATAACTTGCCGAAGGAGAAGGGTGCAAAATGAATTAAATTAAAACCACCAAAGGATGACAAAATTCATGGTAAATTGGGAAAATTCACTTATTTTGTGTTATAATTGAGAAAGTTCTTTGAAAGTGTGAAGAACTTACAAATTTTCGTTGACAAATTGCTCAAAAGAAAAGTTTTCGTTCAAATTAAATCGTTTTCCTATTAAACCTGGCGCTGGCGGTATTGTCCTTTACAGGGGATACCCTACAACGTGTTTCGTGTCAGAGGTGGGTTTTTAGTTTTTAAAGTACAGTGAAACAGCAGTTTTGGGAAATTTCGAAAGTGGGTCAATTGATTGATTCAGAAAGTCATACAGGAAGACGTGATGAGGAGTTTAAAAAACTGTGATGAGTTGTCCTTGATGTTAGAAATGCCGCCACTGGTGCCACACATATTGTGGTGACGTCACCAGCGCAAGGCATTTATTATAGAACATAGCACGGCTCGATGACAGCTGCAACCATCATCATGGATCGATACCAGAATACAAATACCCTCGGTATCGATACCCCAGTAAACTGCTAAATATCTCGGTGTAGTATTGGGCTCCAAACTAAATTGGAAAGCCAACATTGACAATCGAATCAAGAAGGCCTTTGTGGCATGCAGAAGAGCCTTCGGGAAATCATAGGGATTCAGGCCTAAAGTGGTATACTGGTTATATACAGCGATATCCTACGAATCGGTCGTCTGGTGGAAAACGCTCGAGAAGAAATACAAACTTGAAAGCGTTACAAAGATTCAATGGGCAGGCTGTCTGGGGGTGACGGTATCGATGAGATCAACACTAACAGCAGCTCTGGAAACAATACTGAATCTGCTTCGGCTTGACATATACCAACAGCAGCTCTGGAAACAATACTGAATCTGCTTCCACATGACATATACTGTGCAAACTCGGCAGCTAAAACTGCACTAAGACTAAGGAAGTGTATGGATGGCTAAACCTTATGCTCATGCCTCTAAATCGATGGAATGCATCGAGAATCCGCACGGAAACGGACTACATCATCCCACTACCAGACTGCAACCGGAGATTCTCTATTAGAATTCCTAGCAGAGAAGAATGGAATGAAGGCAGAGACCCTTTCGAACTGGCCATCTTCACCGACGGATCTAAAATGATCGCTGGTACGGGTGCCGGTGTATACTGTCTCGAAACACATTTCGCTCGTTTAGACTTGAGGACAGGTGCAGTGTTTTCCAAGCTGAAGTTGCTGCAATAAAACAAGCTGCGGACATGATTATTGAGGAAAATATTTCAGAAAAATAATCAGAATCTATGTAATAGATAGCCAGAGAAGGGTCGCTTATAAACTCCTCACGGACCCTCTCTGAAGCCAGTATACCGCTCAGTACACTGCAAAGGGAGATAGACATCGAGGCCAATGAGGAGGCCAATAAACGCTGGTACCGATTCGATACCTGCGCAACAGCCAAATCAACTAAGTCGAAGGGATATCCGAATAGCTGTTGGCGTCGTGACAGGACACTGTGTGATAGGCAATCACGCAGCACGGCTAGGATTACCGCACAACGACTACTGTAGCAGCTGTTGGGACGAACAGGAAAGAGAATCCGTTCCTCACCTCCTTTGTGATGGTCCAGCGCTGGCCATTAAAAGATGACGTGCTCTTGGCAATTACTTCTTTTCAGAACTGGACGAGTTAGGTAACATTGAGCTAAGCAAACTCCTGAAGTTCCTTCCAAATCTAGATTTCTTGACTGAAAGCAACCAAGTTTATGTATTGTAACAGTTTTTACCCAGTTTTACCCAGGCTTTCCAAATAGCTAATCCTGGACATTGACACGATATATGTTTCCCTGCAGGCATTATCTTCTGAAGTCACATCTTCTGCAGATGGCGTCTTAAGTTCTCATATTTATTGGGCATCGCAGCTAAACATTTTGAGTTTTTCTCGTAGACCCTTTAGGCTTGCCTGCACTCAGTCACAGTTGGGCAAAGGTGATGGTGTTCAAAAATGGTCCATTTTCAAATCGAGCCCCTGACCATCCTTCTGCTTAGTGTGGCAAAAGTTCGGCACTTCTAACTGTGGGTGTACCCTGTTTAGCAAGAGCATTCACTTATTGAATTCCTTTGAACTCTATGTGATCCTTCACCTATGTCTGGCCACATGCGGCTCTATTATCTAGAAGCCATTTGGAGCTAATGGACTACCAACGAAGCTGTTCAAAACAGTGGGAGATGATTTGGTGAGGAGTATACACCAACTCATTTGCATTATTTGTTCAAATGCTGTACGACAACGGGGACGAATTTATTTCTTGGAAAATAAAGGACACACCTTTAAATTTTTTTTTTACCCTTGATGTACAGTATCGACCCGAAATAGCTTCAAATCCAGGCTACAGTCGTTAGCTACCAGACCAAATGGACGACTTTCCATTTTTCATGGACAACTTCAAGACTAGGAACGGTGACGGTACGGGAGAATTCCTTGAAAACGCCCCCTTAACCATCAAGATCACTGCAGTGGGTTCTAGTAAAAATTGTAAATCTCATATCTCTGCGAATGAAATTTAGGATAGTGGACGACTGTTGCGCCAATCGAAGCCCAGACCGAGGATGCAGACAGATCCAACGCAAGTTCAGGACCTAAGAAATTTTTTCATCAGATATTTACATCATTCCCCATGATTCTAGTCTAACCTGGGACCCAAACAAGACCCGAAAAGTTCAGCTTTGCGACCGAATTTAGAGATGTGTTTGCACTCTTGAACTATTTGGGAAGTGGTTGAGGGGTTGAGCACAGCCTTGAGCCTAGTTTGACGTTCACTACAGACCCAAATACTCCGATCCTTCACCTTACTTACTTACTTTCTTAGGTGGTGCTATAGTTCGGTATGAACCCGGGCTTCAACCAACAAGCATCTCCAGTAGCCAGATCTTTTGCTAACAGCCTCCAGTTGCACACTCCAAGTTGGTTGTGGTCTCCTCCTACTTGTGCATTCCACCTCAGGCGAGGTCATCCTCAACTGCCTGGTCCCTCCTGGTTAGATTCAAAAACTCTGCGAGCCGAAGCAGTGCTGTCCATTTCCTCTACATGTCCTAGCCATCTTAAGCGACTGATGCGCAGCTCTTTGCCTAGGTTGACGTCGCTGTTCAGCTCGTAAACTTTATCGTTGAATCTTTTCCAACAAAGCCCGTCAACGCAAATGGGACCGAATAGCTTGCAAGGTATTTTTATTATTCCCTGTAATATAGTTCATGGCCATTAGGATTGCATAAGTTTTCCTGGAAGGCAGACGCATACTATCGTTGTTGTTAATTTACGCGAATGTTCGAAGTTCGAGTCCCAGAAAGCACAAGAAAGTTTGTCATGGTCCCAGCCCTCCCGAATGTGTGACAGACGTCCGCGAGTAAAATTGTCATGAGGAAGCTTGGCAATTAGAACTATTGGGAGAGTTATACAGGGAGTCCTCCACCATGTGCCATAAAAGTGGAGATGGAACGCTACCTTGTGGAAGACCCTCTAGACGAATCAGCCATTATCCACATCCACAACCAAAGCTCTCATAAATTTAATCTGCAGCACTAAAGTTTCATCCACCACACGTTGCCTGGGAGAGTCACATATGAAATCAAAGGTTGAAGGATATCTATGGCGTATTTCCTGATGGAAGGGAGGTATATTTCTTATTTAAACATCGCAGTTCTAGTTTGTCAGAATTGTAACAAGAATGGTGGTCCAATGGACTATGGAGGTTTGGTTGACATTGGCGAGGGGTGGAATCGTTAAAAATTTTTTGTTTCCGGGATTTGAACCTCGAACTTTCCCACAACGGTCGAATGGACTACTCAGAAAAAAAGTTATTCCTAAATTCACGAAGACCTTAGGAGTCACTTCACTATAGATAGACATGCTATGACGCCAGGGATAACTTCTAGTTATAAGAACGTAGTCTAGTTCCTGTGTATCTGCACGGTTTACCTACTCAACGATCTCGATAAAATCAGCAGCACCTTTATAGCTTAATTTAAATATTTCATTATTTTCCAGGACCAAATGGCGTCAACCACATTAAATTTATGAGTAGTTGTCACCGTACAGAAGGTGGGCACTCTCAAGCACCGAAATGAAACCCCAAGACTCCTTATCCCGACAGATGACTGTGCCAGTTCTACCGATAGATAGATAGCTTCAGATACCAATGAATGAGAATGAATGAATAATGACGCTCTTCAATGATTTCTTTTTGAATAAAATTTCCTTCCTCCATTCTCCATGAGTCGATGAATTTTTAACAAAACGATCCAATAAACTTCAAAGTCCATGCAACAAATTTCATCCACAGGACACCATGCAAACACAATAAATTGCTTCAATGTGCATGCATCCGGCGCACGTACTCGTATTTAGAAATTGTTGTAAAAATAAATCACACAACGTAATTTAAATGCAATTTACACGAAATAAAAAAGCGTTACGTATACGCCCCGGTACACACATTGGATCTCAATTTTGGCCTTTTGTTGAGCTGTTACGCAATTATTCCCAATTTAAATCCTTTTTAAACGCTTTAATCCGATGTGTAGAATAACATCGTAAGGTTTTCCTCCAATTAACGCGACGTCAGATCCTGTCAAACGGAAAATCCAATCCGATTTCAGTATTTCGTTGAATGCTTAACTGTAGGACCTTCGGTCGACTTAAGGGACAGCATTTGTTATTAATTACAAGGAGTACAAGGACTAAAAAAAAACAGAAAACCCTTAGTCCATTTCAACAAACTAAAACTAATCCATTTGGCATACGAACTTAAATACTGCTTAAGCCTTGAAGTATAAAGTCTCTATATATGCAAAAATTCTTGACATACAATCCGTTTGGGTATTATCCAGCTGGAGACATCCGTATCTCATGCAAACCTATGACGACGCGCGCGGAATATCAGAGGGAGAGATATGTGTGAGTATCTTGGCAAAAAAGGAAAACCTCTCCGCCACCGATAGGGGGTAAGGGCCAAGGATGATGCAGCAATCGGTATGACGAAGTGTGTGGCAAATCCATAAAACAGGCTGGATACCACTTAAGCATCAGCATGAAGGACTCTTTTGTTTTGTGTTGTTCCTTTCGTTATGGTTTTCTTTTATTTTATTCGCCACTGAGTGCCACCAGCGCTTTGAACGGGAAATCTTTATCTGCACTCTTTAGGGGTTTTTCTTTCTGGTTTGTGTCCTTTTTTATTTTCATGTGGCTTTCGTAAAGGATTAAAATTAGGAACAAGGAAATATTTACACAGGGGGAGATACGATTCTTTTTGGTTATTGATTCTCGGTTAAACTGTGACTTTATGTTTGGATAACTGTTGCAGATTAAAGGGTAATAAAGGAAGGACCAGCGGTATTCATAAAAGGACTCTACACCGAGTCGACAGCAGTGAGTGTGCAGGATGCGTGGTACTGGAAATTGACGAGAATTCTAATAATTTCTTAAAATTAATTGATTTCAAAATTTTTCAAGAGAATTTGAAAACAGATACGCCCCCCTTCAGGGGGTACAAGAACCTTTTTTAAGTACATCTAGGACAACAAGGGTGCGCTTGAATTATCAGGAAAAGGACAATCAGTTATATTCCGCCAACGGGCTTAGTGCTTCTCTGCTTTTCATAAGAGGTAAACACCTGGGATGAGCTTGCGACAGGATACCAATTGCTGAATTGCCATGTCCAGGCGATTTCTGGAAAAATCGTTTGTTTGGAAGTTGAAATGGATGTGAAGCTATGATGCAGAAGGTTATACAACCTGAATACAGGCTACCATCTAAGTGGCTTTGTGCCGGAAAGAGCGCGAGTTTCCTCGACTCAAAACAAAGGCATTCAAGATGGGCATAGTATCATGGAACAGTGATCGGAAAGAACGGAGTTGCTACAGTATTGGAAGATGAACTGCTGGAGAATATCATAAGTCTTTTGGAAATAAATGTCTGGCTGATGAGTCTCAAGTAAGTTGGGCAAAAAGATGTATGAAGCATCGACAGTGTGAACGCCCCTGGCAGCAGATAGAAAGCGATACATAGACTGGGTCAAAACAATAAAATAATCCTTATCCGGGTATTAAAGGATAAGAGAGTTGGGAAAGAGGTAATCGCTCGGAAATCCTATCAATTGAACTGAATTGTTACAGTGAAACCGCACACTTATTGGAAAGGCTGGGGAAAGGGAAACCGAAGGTCCAAAGGCCAAGTTTTCAGCTGATGTACCCTCAACTAGGATAGGTCGAACAACTTTTCGGAAACCACAATTATGAGAGAAGGAAGCCCGTGTACGAAACTATGTTGTCTGAGGAATGAGGCAGACAGGCACTTGGGTACCACCACCACAGCTTTGCAGATGGACAGATGATGTCACATTGTGGGATGAAATTGGAGGCGAATTTATCTACCTGTTTCAATGCCGACAACTGTATTGTATTGTATTTGTAGGGGGCTGTCCACCATTGAACACCTGCACGTAGTCTGAGGGACCATTATTCTTCGACCGAAGGTCGCCCCATGCGACACAGGAGCAATGCCCCTTATGTGGTTTATATTTCCGCACTCCAAACCTGTCAACCATCGTTTCTATAAAAAATGGAAAAATGCAGGATATTAATGGGTGAAGACTTACGATAGGGCTCACTGACTCCTCCCTGCCAAAAGCACCGGCTCTTTCCTTAACCGGTATCCTGGAACCAACGTCACTGAGTTACACAGCCTGAGCCGGTTCAGCTTGATTATTGCCTTCTTCAAGATGTTGGTGGCCATCACTTAAGGAAAACAAGCCAGGAGCAGATGTACATAAATAGCTCCACCCCTCATCTTTCTTTAAAAGCAGCATGAGCTACACTTGCGATAGCAAGGATTTCGGTTTGAACGACCGTAGAATAGCCTTATTCACATTCGCTTCTTCCGAATAGATGCCTGCTTCCGAGAGCCCATCAATCAGAGAACTGTCTTTATAGAAGATTAACTGATTCAGACCCGGCCCATTTGCCGTTTCTGGATCCCGAACCGGCCAGAAAAGACGGTCGGAATCTACGCGCAAAGATAAGTTCCATTCGCATGATATCCAATGTTCCATCACAATCGCGTCAAATAGGGCCAAGAAGCTCCTCAGCCTCACCTTCTAAAAGATTACCACCCATTCAAGCAGCGTTCCAATGCGGAATACTGCTTTCCTGACCACGTGCACGATAAAGAAATGCAAGAGAGGAGGGCTTTATTGCAACAGTTGGGCTTTCTCTCAACCCACCAGTAATGCATGCACAGGCAAGGGGTTGCAGTTAACTTAGTGTGTGTAGCCGTTGGCCACCATACAACCGCATCATACACCAGGTATGGTCTGACTATGTCAGTGTATATCCAGTGGAGCATCTTAGGGCTTAAACCTCAGGTCCTGCTGATCATTCTACGGCACTGGCAAGGCTTGCTGGTGTACCTTAAGATCCCGGTCACAAAGTGATCCTTGAAAGCAAGCTTAGGGTCTTACATGACTCCCAAGTACTTAACTTTTTTCGAAAGTTGTAACTGTGGGAAGGACACAGATGCGCTTCAAAGCTTGAGGTCTGAGTATGTATGTACTGCGGCGACACATGTGTTATTGTCTGCCTTCGTCCTCATTCGATCTCATGTTCATCACGTTTCATCTGGGTTTCATGGATAGTCCACATTTCTAGGAAAAATCACATGATAACGCATCTCCTTGTTGAAATCCTTTACATATATTCCATGGGATACCCCATGTTTTCCAGCATTATGCAGCTTGCGATGTTGGTCATTACCTTGCTACAACCTTAAAGACGATGGGTTTCAACTTCTAATTCGTGGGATTCTATCACTTGTCCAAGTGTGAACACTGTTCATAAAATTGATCACTTCAAACACTGTGACTAGACTTGGATTCACCCATAGACAAGGACATCAGATTCACAATTATTTCCGGGTGGAATAAGTGAAGCTTACAACATCATTGTTACAATCAAAGTCAAAGGAAAATGCTTTATGAGGAAGGTTTGCTTTGTCGGTATCGACATAGAAATTCAAACACCACATCGTAGGCCTTGTAGACACCTACAAGCAAAGTGTTCTTCGAATATTTCAAAGGAACGTCGCAAACGTCCAATTAAAAAGGGACGTACCGCTGAGCACTGAAGGAATTATTAGACAGTAAGTAAACAGCCACAGGATTGGGCATATCAACGTTTTCGGTGATTTCATAGCTTCCTATACCTCAGCGGACATCAAGCGTAAATAACTTCGAAGCAACATTACGATGCCTCAAAGGGGAAATTCGAACCAAAGGCAGGACTTATAACACCGTGGTCACACCAATGTTGTACAACATAATTCAAGTGAAATTCCGTTTGCACAGATACAGCCCCCAAACCATCGTAACCTTGTAGACCCTTGGAAGCGTTTCAAAGAAACTTCACTTTGACCAAATGAGTGACGATAAATGTTCCTTTCGATTTTGTGTAAATTGATATGATCAAAAGCAAAGAGGGAAAGGACATTGGTGTCAACATTTTAGTTGATGTTATAGCTGCGTGGAACACCGTCAGCAACCAAACTAATTTGGTTTGGCTTGCAGCTCCTTCAGTGTACGATAGGACATATGTGATGCCTTTTCCTTCAGGAAGGGCATGGAGCTTTCTCGATGATTTTCCATAAAATATTTTCGTAACTCAAACTTCCGAACTACTCTCATCGCACGAAAACTGTTGTAAGGCAAGGGTAGGTCTTCAGTGACAGGTCATCCTGGCCCATTAACTGGAATGATAATGTAACCTTCAACGATTATATGTAGCATTGGACCTTTCAAGATACTCCGGCAATCACAGAAGCAACATGATAAAGCACAGACATCTCAAGGACGATATGTACTACGCTTAAGATAGCATAGTTTTGGTGTTTATATACGAATTGGAGTACAAAGTATGCATGTCCTTGAGCAACTACTACCTGACGCAGTTACTTACAGGACACGGGTGCTTTGAAGCATATCTTCACTGTTTTGGACAGGACGACAATCCAGATTGTCCAACCTGCCCGGATGCAGGAACATATCTGGTTCCATTGTCTGTGGTACGAAGCAGAACGACAGTTAGTGGCACAGAAGCTGGAGGAAATCTTAGCCCAGGAAAACATGATTAAGCACATGATCAGCTCGGAAGGTAGTTGGAGCGCCGTTAGTGAAATAGTGGCGATCATTATGTCGAGACAGCAACAAGAGGAGTGACAAAGGAATGCAGTGCAGGAGCCTGAAACTGCAAATACAGACGAGTAACGAAGTACAGCTTTAGAGTTAACCAGCCCCGCGAAGTAATACCTTTTGGCAATTCCGCGAGGAGAGTGGTTGAAGTGTGCAGGGGATGGGTAAGTACGTAGGCGTATTCCTGACATCAATTATTCAGGTTTGCAAATTGTGCAGGGTAGTAGCCCGGGTTACAAGTATTTTTAGAAGATTACACATCCTTTGGCGCAACCAAAACAAAAAACAAAAATATCCTTGCGCCGTACCGTACCAACTCCAGCGACGTAGCCGTTGTGGCAAAATGCTACCAATAGACATTTTGGCAAAAGTCCAACGACGACAATGCGAACTCAAGCAGGCAGGATGAGAGTTAACTGCTTCAATCGGTGAAAGCCAGCATTGATCCCTCCCTGGCAAGAGCAACTGCTCTTTCGTTACCCGGTACCCCGGAATGTCCCAGGACCTAGACCAGCGTCACCGAGGAGTACTGTTCGAGCGAGTTCAGCTTAACGTTTTCCATTCTTCTCGCTAGTCTCTAGGTCTAGGTCTTCAATGACGAACTACATACATATGTATATGTCTTACAACGACCTCGACTTAACCAGCACACCCGGTGGGATTATGCATCTTAGGAAAGCCTCAGCTTAAGTGGACCGGACAACTGGAATGGGATCTCAATCAACCAAATTGGAGGCAGCTACAAACTAAAAATCGCGCAGGCTTATGTTGATTAAGACTCTATTCTTTGCCCGATTGTAGCGCCATCTTAAGTAAGTAAAGAGACAGTTAGTCACTGCTGACATTCGTGAATTTTTTAACTATTTGTGCATAGTTTGTCGAACGGAAAGTGCAACCATCTACTCGAATGCTTCTTAGAAATTCAAGGAATTTAGTTTGTGTTTTGTGCCATTTTCCTCGGCCTTTCAAGTGTTCTCAGAACTGCAGTCCTTCAGTGAATCCAACTGTTACGGATTCATTCGAATTTTTTTTTAATAAAAACGTTGAGTATTTTACTTACGTGGAGTATCCTTCCGATTTTAACTTTCAGAGAAATACGCTTTTTGACAATTCTATGACCTAAGATTCTTTGACAGATTATGTCAAACAAGATACTTTTCTTTCAGTGGGAAGGCTTCCGTCGAATTTCGAAATCTTCGACTTCGTTATAGCATATGTATCAAATAGGAATCAAAAAGGAATTTACATTCCCAAGATTCTCCAGACTTACAATTTAAGGAAACCAAATAAAAGCACGGAACGGGACACTAATGGTGTGCGGCCCAACTAGTTAATTCAATTACATAAAAAAAGCTTTAAGAACAATGTAAAATATCGAAGGACGAAGAAGCAGTGGAGATAGATTGATATAATTTAAGAAAATGTATCTGCGAAAAATAAATCGATTTTATAGGAAGGAAAAAAAGCATAGAATCCAGCAGAATAAGTGCTCTGCGATAACGATCATGACTCGTTAAATCTAGGACTCATTTCGAATGCGGAAAATCGTATAAACACGAATGCCATACGTCCTTTATGGGCTCCCTCCTGTTGACTGCGATTCGTTGTTAGGACTAACCATCAAGTCGTCGAACTTTAAAACAGGTCATGATTTTTCTCATGCACTTAACTGTTAACCAAACTAAAAAAGATAATCAAACTTATTCTGCTGATCCTTGTACGAAATTTTCAAGACTTCGCAGTAAATTTACGTAAAACCAAAGCGGATATAAAAAAAGTATTTTTTTGAATTTCACATTACCTCCTTGCCAACGTGATTTCCTTTTCCTTTAATACTGTTACTCTCACTGCCGAATCCATTTAGATTTAAATTCGAATTAATCGATATATGATTTTCAATTTTAATTTTATTTTTCGAATCTGTACTCAAACGAACACTGGACCATTTTTCCGTTGCCTATTGTGGTGAATAATAATGAATGACATGCGATTAATTTAAATTTAAATTATTTCGGTCGATTTGATTTGAATTAACTGCGTGGTTTACTTTTGTTGCGCTTTAAACAAATAACAATAACTGACCAAAAAATTTGTCTCCCAAAGGAAACACAGGAAAAAAAAAAAAACAACGACGATAAACAAACTCGGAACATTAAACGAATAAAAAGCATTTTTATATAAGAAAAAACCAAAATTACATATAGAAATAAAATTTAATTGAAGCGTAAACCCGAAGGCATGGCAGGACGCCTGTTTCAACATAATTTCTCAATTTAGACACATTAAAAATGAATTGTGGATTGTAAGACCTTAACAACCACAAACACACGTAAGTTTAACTTTAAAGTTAATTGCACGATTTCTTAATTTAGATACATTAAAAATGAGTTGTGGATTGCATGATTTTTACAACCACAAACACACTAAAATTTGACTTTAAAGTTAATTGCATTCTAAATGATGGAAAAGGTAGTGTGGAAGGTATGTATAATTAAATTATACCATTGTTTTCAACACACATACGCAACATTCTCTGTATAACACACTAGTATGAGTGATAACCTAAATTAATATTAACATATTCACACATTTTGCACATTCACACAGATACGCGAAAACCTTTAGGTGCATATTAAATTAGTGTCGACAGGAGATGGCAACTTTGTGCACTACTTGTGTAAAATTCTGCCCCATTATTCGTGTAAATCGGGTTTCTTATTAGAGCGTAGAGGAATCCTTGAACTTTAAGTGGTAAAACGGTGCAGTTTTAGTTGGAGGGTGGGTTTTCTATTGTCTTTCATGGCATTAAACGCTTGCCAGAGTGCATAGATACTTTAGTGAGCCTAGTAAGGCCGGATGGAATGCCTCGATGGGCAAGTAGCATTACAACCAATGTGGTGGTGGATAAGATTTTAATGTGAGGCGGTTATGTTTCACAACTGAAATTTTATTTAGTTTAAGTTAGACTTGGTCTTGTTGAAGCACATACACGTACATTTGTGCACACGTAAACAATTGAAATTGTTCGGACTTATTTTGTAGAGTTGGGTGATGTTTTTAATTTGAGGCATAAAGTTTTACGAGTACAGCCGTGTAGCCAGGAGAAACTAATGAGCTTTTGTAAATTTTGTAGCTTGGTGTTAATTAAACAAGGGGCCTGACGTTTTCCCTGTGGTAGTCAGTGATTTCTTCCGAGGGCTTTGTCGGTGCGTAGGTATGGAATCTAATGAAATCTTGCAGTGTAATTGATGTAGTCAAGAACTACATACATGAATCGACAGAGGCCAACCTGGTTTGGCTACACATAACCCTCGCTAAAACCGCAACTCTCAGTCTTTCTGACAATCAACCTTAAAAATAAGGATGTTCGACCGGAGGCCATTTGAGTACCGATACCCTGGAAATAGTGTCTTGATTGAGGACGGCACTGATTAGCAGTCGAATAGCCTTTGTTTGGAAAGTTGTCTGAGATTTAAAAAAAATAGTGTCGTAGGCTTTTACTCCAATCTGTGACAGTTCCGCTGAAACCTATAAACGATGCCTAATACTGGCAATTAAGTGCTTACATCCTGACTACACAATCCACCAGGAGAACAAGTTGCCCCAGAAAAACGTGACACAAGACAGTCGCAGAGGATTCTACGCAATTAGTTAAGAGGTTCATACATCGCCAGGTACCGTGCACGATGGTGCATAGGTTTGGTAAATACCCTTAGATCTACATAAAAGGAGACATTCAAAGAGAAATCTAGACAATAAAGGTAGAGTTGGTTGGTAGGCTACCAGGAACCATTCACGAAGGCGAGTAGGCGTAGTAGTTCTCCTAAGATCCATAAAAAGAGAGAGAACTTCAATAAGCAACACTCGAAAAAAATCTTCGCAATTAGCTTATACACATCTGGTTGGAGCTGAAACATTTTATCAGAATCAGCAAGATCCTTTTAAAGTCTGAGAGCGTCCGACAGTATTAACTGCCATGTGGAACTTCTCTTTCGGATTTGGCATCAAGCTAGCTTTACATCCCTCCCATTCGTTTGACAAATACAAAATGCACAACGTACCATCATCTAAGATCTTAGACCTTAGAACTTGGCCCTTTACACACGATTTTTTCCCGATACGGAACTTCTTTTAATTGGTGAGTTGCTTAAAAATTCCAACAAAATATTTGAAATACGCTTAGGCTAGCTACTTGAGCTGTAAGTACGCACACACTAGGTCCAGAAGAGGTCATTCGTTATACCCCTGAATATAGAGATTCTCTAGCTCTACATTAGGACCGATACAAGCAACTTTGCTAGCTCATCAAGTTGATAAAAAGAAAAGCTGCTATGTTAAGATCCTTTCTAACAAGTACAAGCACATACGCTGGACATAAAAGGCTCCTCGTCTTCTTCGTCCATACAAAATTTATTTGAAGAGAGGTAAGTCTAAGGTGTGTAAGTAGGCAAGATACAGTTCTGCAATGATAATTGTGTCAATGAGCATCCTACTAAGCGATACCCGGCACCTATAGTGCTGCATATCCAGCTCAGATTTGTTCATGATTCAGAGCACTTCTTTATAAGTAGTGAAAGGCATAATAAGATTCTTGCTTTCTGTGGCTTTTAAGATCATCAGCCCTGCAGTTCTCTGGATTACCTCTATCCCCCAGTATCCAGTACGTGGACACTGATTTATTTAGCTACTCGTATGTTAGTAAGCCCGTTTCTAGAAATTTTTGGATAACTTGCCTATCAGTACTCCAGCATACGAATAAAAATGCTTGTATCCGTATGAAATATAAAATTATATCACGCCAGAGTTACGAGTTACGATACTTGAACTGCTCACTGAACTACCATCTCCACAACATGGGCATAAGTCCTAAAATCCTAAGTGCCGATTTTGTCGGGAAGATCAAGAGACTGCCGAGCATATCCTGTGCGATTTTCCTGCCATGGCTCGAAGCAGGCAAAGACACAAACATAGTCAACCAGTCACCCGCAAAAACCATCCTGAGGTTCCTTCACGAATTTGATATTTACTCGGGATAAATATTCTCTCCTTTACTAGGTGAACCTAGGGATAGCACAAAAGATCTTTTAGGTCGCAATGCTTGTCTGGCCTTTCCAGGGATAGGCAGAAGGCCCCTCAGAGCCTAATTCTGGTTATCCAGAATAGGTGCCTTCCAGCTTTTGTCGCGAAGAAAGCAATTCTTACTTGTATAGCTTTGATGTCCTCCTAGAAAAGGTTTGACTGTGGCTTAGAGATGAGTTTGTGGCTTGTAAATGAGTGGAATTATGTTGTATGAATACAGGGTTCTAGTGCACAAGGATGATTCCCTTCAGTTAAGGAGGATCTACACTGGTCATTTTTTTTTGCTCTTGAATAGGGCAACAGGACTGCACACATTTATTAGACTCAAGATCCTACTCTACCTTCTAAAATAAAGTTTCCTGGCAATGAATTGAAAATTTGCGGAGATGGGGTTCCGCCTTTTGTCACCTCGTATAACAGTTTAACTATCCGGCTTTGGAGTAATTAAAGTTTGACGATGTATAGTCGATTGCTGTTGCTGTATAAAAACTCAAATATTTATCAACGAAATCAATCATGATATACTGCTTGTACTTCAACAATTTTCTGCAGATTCCAGACAGCAGACAGCACATCTGTCCTGTTTTCGGAAGTACAGACGGACGGAATCGCTTCATATAAGGATTTTTCGAATTGACGACAGTCTTGAAATCAAAGGAATGGTGCCTAATAGAGTATTGCTTGAAGAAACTAGCAAAAAAAACGAGAACTTAACATTAATGCTGACGTTGCACTTCTAAAAGAAACAAACTTTTTCGGACGTGTTTACGATGGCGATAATGCAGGTTGCACTTCTTCATCTTGTCAAAGAAGCTATTTTCGAAACTCCAGTCGCCAACAAAAGTAAAACTAACTCCTGGTCATGACAAAAGCAGTCTTGTGGATTTGCCATACATCGTTTGATATAATTTCTTGTGGATTTGATTTTCCAAGAGGATTACACGTCATAAAAGGAAATGAGTTTTGAAAGGAACACCATTGCTGCTGAAAAAACACGCACGCTTTCCCCTGCGAAAGGCCACATAGATACATATGAGCAAGACTTATGTGACGGCAGATTCAACAAGGATGTGGAAAATCAAACTTCGAGGGTTTTATTAAGTTAGAGAGAGGCAACGCTTGCAACTTTCGAGGTGTTTCCGTGCAATGGTTTTGAAAAATGATGACGATTGTGGGCAACTTAATGAAAAGCCACTTGCGAGATTGCCAGGGTCGCTTTCGAAAAATGTATCAAGAAAATGGCAAATTGGTCTAATAGAGGTGCGTGAAATTGTCATGAGAACTTATGAGATACATTGAGACTTTGGATGATTATTAAAGGAGCAGACAAAATGAAGATTTCAGAGAGAAATGGGAAGCATCCCTGGTTCGAGTCAACAAAAGCTAAGAAGATAGAAACATTCGAACCATTCCAGCGTATCTTTACATGTTTAAATACATATATTAACTGGCTTAAGTGTCTATCCGAACACCATGCTGGGAGAAGCTCGAATACTAGAAAAAACTGGGGAGACATGCTACTTAAAATACAATTAGCTACAGTCTACAATGAACCAAAGCAGCTTAAGCCGAGAGAGCTCAATACCAGTTATACCAGTTCACTGTGAGCTTGAAATATCCTATACAGGGTATGGAGATATTTAAGGACATGTCTATGTTTAGGAGCAGTATTGATCACGTCGTTATGTATGTGTATACCTCAAAATATCGCCCGAACATTCAATCACAAGTTTTGCGTCGGCCTGAAGGCTTCTGTTTATTAAGTCACTTGAGCAACATAAAGGGCATGCAACACGTTCGGGCATCAAGAAAAGCCGAAATTTGTTCAACAAACCCAACATCGTGTTCACGAGGACCTTGAAACTGAGTGTCTTAGCCAATAATTCGCAGATGTGCCTCACGAAAATCTCCGATAAATGTAAGTCTTATACCACGACTTCTTTGGCCACTACAACCCCCTGCCCCTGCCATGTCCTCCCACCCTTCTTCTTTGTTTGGATTTAGTTCGGTCGGTCGTCTTGTTGGTCTCGTCAGTCTGTATGTCGCCGAATTCAAAAATTCTCGTTCCTACCCGAATCACCATTAATGAGGGTGGACAACTTTTATCTGCGTTGCCATATACGTGTGTGTGCATCTGATTCTGTAGATACATCTTGTTTTTTTTTTTTTTTTTGCACGATTGTTCTTTACGTATGTTGGAGTCCCAGTAGGAAAATTTGTACCCTGTCAAGTTTAAATCTTGTGATCCATCTGTCGGTGTAACAGGGCGCAGCTCACGCCAGAGGAAACGAAAAAGCAGTGTGTGCTCGGAGGATGGCAACTGGTCAACAAGTTGTAGAATACAGACAATACAGGCTTCCCTTGGATTTTTTCTATGCAACAAATTTCGACTGAGACCACAAGAAAAATACTTAGAAGGAACGCCAGATGACTGTGTGCAGAGCCTTCAGACGTTTCCGTGTAGTTTCCGTATTAAGTTTTCTGTCATTGTTATGGTTCCAGCAGGGAGCAGTAAAGTCGTTTAATGGACATCCTTTTACAATATTGTACACCATAAGCAAGGAACAGACAACAGAATGTCTCTAAAAAGTTGAGGCGAACAGGAACATCTCTTCAACTGCCTGCGATATCCTGGTCCACCCGTTATTTAAAGATGTTTGTGGCAAATAAACGGCAGCCTGCATACTGGACACTCCACAATTCTAAAGAAAACTAGAATGTATCCTGAAGTCGATCACATGCTGTTAAGAAATACCTTCTCTAGGAAGTTCGAGGCTAACATTTCTTTCAGACAGGAAAAGGAAGAAAAGTTATATTGCAAGGAGTAGTCGTGAACTTCTACATGAATGGGTCTAAAACCGAAGGCGGTTTTACCACAGGACACTGCAGAGATGAAGGCAAAAGGTGGTCTTTAAGATCGTGTTGGTGCTTCCAGGGAAAGATCATGGCGATTAAGGCCATTAAGAACCTCCCATGACTAAAGTAGAATATAATATCTGGACTGCAAAGCCGTTATCAAAACTTTAGAAACTGTCCACTAAGACCACCCTCCATCGTCATCTATCTCGAGACGAGATGGCTAAGCAGTTTGACATTAACATTTTCTGGCTGTCAGGGCAATGGACATTCCGAATAACTGCGTAGGATATGAACTCGCCAGGCATGGCACCACTTTCCATGCCTCTCGCTGAGTGTAATCTTTTATTTAAGCCAAATGTGATCGACAGTATCAACCAAAGTTTGGCGAATGACACTATGGGTCAGGTTGCTAGACAGATTCGGACTGAGCTGCATGGTTAGCACTCTAACGATTTGACACCACTTATTGCACATCAGCATAATGAAAGGAGACATGAGGTAGTACTCTGTACCTCATCTGTTAATATGCCAAAAGGGCTGGTCTTTTCTCAAACGAGCTGTCAGAATAAAGAGGAACAAAGTGACAACCCATCACTTACTTATCTAGCCCCGTCCATTCAAAGAAACCTCCATTTATGAAGGAGCATACTTCCTTTACAGCTTAGGCGACCTGTCTAATAAAGAATCCAGTGCTCCACAAAGCTCTCCAGTTGGTTCTACAGGTAGCTTCCGGGGACAACCCAGATCTTTATGGTTTTACAGTGGACCGATGTACTTCTGGTCTAAGTGTGTCTACGCTTTGAACCACTCCAGCCTTATTTGACCATCCTTACCTTTTAAATCATAAGAAAAACCACTTCTGACGAATAAACAAAGTCTTGTTACTTCAGAAGGGTAAGTGGTCAGCAATGATTTACGGATACCAAGATACAAAAGTATTCAAATTGATTCGTCTCCATTCAGTTGAAATGCCAAACATTTGTTTCCACATTCAGCTGCATGAGTCAAACGTCTGTGTAGCAATGCTGGTCATGCGTTCATCATGGCGATGGAATTTATTTTTTTCATTATTCTATTGCCAAAGGAGCTGAGCACCTGACAACTTATTTAATTTATCTAAGGAAACACTACAAAATATACAAAATCAATAGCAACTCTTTCACATTACAATCAACTTGCAGAAGAACTGCCAATCAAACAGCTTTCATCCATTCATGCTTGAGTCCGTCTGTCAGTATTATGATTGAGTTGATGTTGAATCCTTTTCAAATACCGTGAAAAATAACACAATACTCGTACAAGCCAGACCGTTGCATAATGTTTCCTTTCAATTCCAAGTGGGAGTTCAATTTGGAAAATGAAAGCGAGCAACGCCATTAAAAAAATTAAATCCTTCTCCCCTCAACCCCTCAAAAGTAAAATTTAACAGTAAATGCTCACTGCACTTACACCGCCAAACGAAATACAGAGCAACCATATAAGTAACCGGAAGAGCGTATAAATATTTTTAACGTACGAATATAAAGCAATAAAAACGACAAAAAAATACAATCCACACCCACTTACAGAAATTAATTAATTCCACATGCCGTTGTGCCGCACTTTGTGGTAAAAGGTCAGGACGATATCGGGTACACACAGGTTACACGTTACACGCCAAAGAAAACATTTACTTTTCTGTGCCAAGGAATTGAGAAAACTTTGGGTACGATATGCCGCCAATTTTAGGCCTTTGTTTTGGGGATAGTCTGCCTATTCGTCCGTAGACATGGTTGAAGTAATACACAAGGATTTGTAGGTCAACCACTTGCAACAACGATGACGGAGCAGTTACCTTCAGTCATTCTCCGAATACTGTGAACACTCAAGTCATGCATATTAATGAAAAGGATAACACGTCCTTGCGGTGGTGTTGCTGTTCTGATTGTTGAAATTACTACACTCAACGACACTGGGTTGGGTATGTTCATCCATTTTTTTGTTCGTTAATCGCTTAAGACACGCAAGGATAACATGAAATGAGAGTCAATTTATAAAAGTGCACTGATTTCATTTTACCTCGTCCCGTAGCACTACTTTGAGGATTTAATTACACACGCGGTTGTCCTCGATTGAAAATTACCACTGCGGTGGATATACGAACACCTCAATACAGTTGCACGCGCTGAATAATTTACACAACGCTTTCGATGTCCTTACAATCAATGAAAAAAAAAAAAGAAACGAGAACAAAAATTCATTGCAAGTGCATTCGAAGTTACAGAGAGCTTGCACCCAAGTTCACACACGGGACACCACTATCGAAGGACTTTGCACATCAACTCAGGATTTTATCCGATTCGCTATCGCATTTATACACCTGTCAAGGAGTGGAGATTCTCAGATCCCTAAATGAACTCATTTCGGTCTCCTCAATGAGATTTTTCTCTCTCGCATTCGCTCTCTCTCTCTCTTCCTCGAATTCCATCCGATACGAGTGGAAGGAGTGGATTAAACTTCTTCGCATGTCTCAGTTCTGTCAAAATTGTTTTTTGACATTTCGCGATTTATACACTCTTCGCCTATGATCCCCTGTTAATTGACAAAAAGATGGAAATTTGCTAAAAAAAAAACTTCTCGCCTTCTTTCCCAGTCAAAAAAAATGGAAAAGAGAGAGAGAGAGAGAGAAAGAGAGTGGAAGGGGAAGAGGCAAAGTTCAAGTGGAAGCTTTATCCATGGGTGCATTGCACAGAGGCAGAAAAATTCGCTGAAATACGAGTCGAGTTAGAGTTTTTTTTTCTTTGGAAATCCTTGTTTCTTTCTGTTTTTTTTTTTTTCATTTCATTTCGCTGCTTTATTTGAGTTTTGCATTCATTTTTAAGGCATACATACGAAGGATAGAAATGAGGGTAAATGAAAAAAAAAAAACACAACAGCGGAAACGGAAATTTAGGCTATGCCAGCAAAGGTATGCATATACAAGTACGTGCATTTGAACGGGTGGAAAAGGATGCCTAGAAAAGGCTGTCATTGAATGGCGGGCGGTAGAAAGCGTCTGGTTTAATAAGTCAAATTGGGTGCAACCTTAACCTCAAATTAGAGTTATTGCATTTTTCCCATTTGCAGAATGCAATTTAAGGCTGCAGCCAACAGCATAGTGCTTATAAATTATGTGGGTAGTAACTCCTTTTTAGGGACGACGATGAACTGGCAAAAGAATGGCTTCAAAGCCTGTGCGAGTTTTACAAACTGGATGAATATTGCATAAGGAGGCAGCCAGCCTTTTAAAAAGCCCTCATCAGCCCACGTAAGTAAATTATCTGCAGTGAAAAATCTAATTTTCAACTTGGAGAAGGAAATACATGTGTTTGAATAGGTCCTGCAAGTCGTAGCCGTAGACAGGTCATATATCAGCTAAGTTTATAACAATTAAAGTATAATTAATGCAGGGATGTGGATAGCATTCAAAAGGGAATTTAAACTGAGTTTGCCACACTTAACGAAACCAACGACTCTCTTGACAAAGAGAAAACCAGACCGAATCAGGATAAACATTGTGTGCCACAAACTCAACACAAACTAGCTCAGTAAAGTACTTGAAAGCCTTGTTTATTCATCGTGTGTGGTTCTATTCCATCCTGTTGACTTGGCTCACTATTGCATAGAAATTATGAAAACTTTAACTTGCTTTAGCCAAGGATCGTTCGTAGGCTCTCCCGTATGGCAAAAGTTTACACTCTCTCTACACAGTCTACACTCTCTTTCTCTCTTTCCTTTGTTTGTACGTGAATATTTGTCTTAAACTTATTTTTTTGGACTAAGAACTGCTTTATTCATGAAACACCAAATTCCATGTAAACAGCTTCACTGCGTATAAATTAAGATACGCCACTTCTGAAAGGTGGGTGGATAGATGTCCCAGAGGATGTGGATTGGTTTCTTTGGAACTGGTCGTTGTTAAATGACCGCTTTAGACTAATAAATTCAATCGTCAGCAGGATAACAATGGCTTCGGCAAATAGAAGTTTCTATGAAGTAAGTATCTCAAATCTGAGAGGAGCCAGAAAACAGAGTGGAGGTCCAAATTCGACGCGAGTCTAAATCACTGTCAAGTGGTTCCCGGATGAGTTCAAGTCATCCCAAGACACGGTGTACTGGGACAAAATAGGATTTTCAATATTTCTGGAAATCACTTCACCATCTTTCACGTAGCGGTTTATGGCATCGCCTGATTCAACATCGAGAGGGGATTTCAAGGATAAGGCATTGTCATATAAACTGGGTGCCATGGTACACTGATTTCCCATGAAACTAGGCTGAAATTGGTGTGAAAAGAGCTTAGAAAAAAATGAAGACGATAGAGGGCCTAGCTGCAACGAAAAACTGAGATAATTACCGTTCTATTAAGCTGATATCACACACCATAAAGATCTTTGAGCGGATATTACTCGTAAATGGCAGATTGCGGCAAATAATATGGCTATGACCAGTGCTAGAGATCTGACATCGAGTAGTTCTAGAACCCTACATATCCTATGATCGTGGATATTTATGACAAAGCAAAATCAGAAGTAAGATTCCCCGCCGGAGTCACCGAAGAGTTCCCAATTAAAATCGGTGTGCACCAGGGAAGCATCTTAAGTCCTTTGTTATTTATTGTAGTCCTAGATTATCTACTTGAAGGCAAAGTTACGGATCCCAAAGTGCATCAGTTAATCTTTGCTGACGATGGAGCCATCATAAGTGAGGATCAAGCGTCCCTGCAACGAGCACTTGATGTATGGGTGGATGGTTTGGAGGGAAATGGGTATCGAATCAGTCCAAAAAAGACAGAGTACTTGTACTTCCGATTCTCTGTTCCACTCCGACCTATTCCTCGGTGACGAAGTGATCCGCAACCGAACGGCCCGCAGATTTGAGATCAGATCGGATGCTGAAAAGTGAGAGGATTATGGACCTTATAATCCTGATTTTAACCTTGCCGAACAAAATGAAAAGAAGAAGAGAGCCTACCTACTGTCTCCTCATGACAGTTGTTACATGCCATCGTGGTTTTTCATGCGCTTCTGGGATTTAAACAGCAAACCTCCCACGCAGTAGTATGATGTACAAGACACTGACTCAGGGTACATTGCAAGAAGATACTTAAGCAGACTTGTACTTATAGAGGTAAATGGAGACTGCAGAAAAGGTAAGAAGGGCTCCTCAGGGAATATGGAGCACCACTAAAGAGGGGACTATCTGGACAATTTCACACTCCACATACCCGGCTTCATCAGGCTATTTGAATGCCTTATCGACTGGAACTTCAAATTAAGGGTGAACAACAGATTTCAGTTCAGAAAAAATATCTTGAAACGCACATAAATCTAAAATACTTAGAATCCACAACGCATTACAACCCAACAAAAGACGAAGACTAGTCGATTTGAAGCACCTCGTAATATGGGACAAGTACTACCAAATTCACGCCCATTGGACTCGTATAGTATCCTAGCTGTTCCATGCAACAGCTGTCCCTTAACAGCAGGTATGTTAGGTATTAGATTTTAGAGTACAGACGCTAATCCTGACTGTTTGTTGGTTGCTGTTCTAAGGTCAAATAATGAATTGAAAGAGGGAGACATCAACACCAAAGTAGAAGTGGACGCCGTGGCTCATAGGAAGCTGTAGATTCACGTTGAAATCCCATCAAGCACTAAGGAAGTTTCTTTCACGGTCCCAGCCACTACGAATATCTGAAAAATTTTGGACTATAATTCTGATGAGAAAGCTTCTATGTTCTGGATTTGGTCTATTGTCGATCTCACTATGGAGCAGGAAAGTCCCTCGATAGTTGGTTCGAGACATACATATGATCTCCCTGCTGGTAGATGGGGCATTTGGCGTTGCTTTCCAGTCATTGGCCATGCATGTCCGCCGATACATTACTCCCGTATGAGAAAAGCTCCGCTTGCAAGCCATCAGAGCCGGTGGACTTATTATTCTTCAGCTTATGAGTAGCTGCGCCAACCTCTTCTATACTGGGGAGATGATTACTTCTCTTCCTGTTCTATTACCCTCTGTCCATTTAGGAGGCTGACGAAAGTGCTGATTAAACACATCTGCAATTTACTGTCTCAAAGGCCCCATTTGAGCCAAGCGCATTTGTGAAGTTTTTCTGATGCACACCTTTTAGCCGGGATAACCTCTAGATGTACAGCACGGTAGCTAGTAATTTCTTCCGCAGATGACACACCATAGATTGCAAAGCAGTTGTAGGTGAAGCGCAAATTCACGGTATCACCGAGGCCTGCCGACACCTCTCCACACTGAACAACAACAGACAGGTTGATTTTTTCATACACAGCCAAGCAGCCATTAAAGCTATTACCTCCATCAACACCAAATCTAAATTGGTCCAAAGATGCAAAGAGGAACTCAAATCCCTCAGCACGAGACACAAAATGACGCTCTGCTGGATCCCGGGCCATATGGGTAGCCACGGGAATGAGGTGGCCGACGAACTCGCCAGGAAAGGCTCAGAATCAGATGACCTACAAGCAGACAACTCTGTACTATCCTCCATCAATCTCCTCATGTCCAAAATCTCTACGGACTTCTTAAATAAGGCCAACGCAAGGTGGAATACCATCAACGCATGCCGAGTCTCTAGAAAACTTTGGACCCAATTTGACAGAAAGAGGACCAAAGAACTCCTATCATTAAACAGACCACAGCTGTTGGAATCCTCATTGGAATCCTTACTGGCCACAATTCAATGGCGGCCCATCTAAGGAAAATGAGAATCAGCACCACCGACCTATGCAGAGGCTGTGGCGACACAGAGGTAGATGAAAACTAAACACACTTCCTCTGCGAATGCCCAAGCCTCTTCAGAACCAGATACTCAACCCTCGGAAAATCACACTTCAAAGACCTTAGCGAACTAGCAAACACGCCACCCAAAACTACCCGAAAATTCATCATGAAATCGGGCTGGTTCAGGAGGGCCACCCCTGCTGCTGACTAATCAGCTAACCCACCGCCATATCTTTCCTCTTTTCTTTTTCTTTTTGTTTTCAGGTAATCCACACCGGGGGAACACAATGGATCCGTTGAGACCCAAGTGAGATTGCACCCCTGCTGATGCAGATGCAGCAGCAGATGTCCTAGAGGTCTGCAAAAACATCAAGGATAAAAAAGCACCTCGAGTCGATGCAATCCCAAACATCGCATTAAAAGCACAATTAATTGGCGCCCACGTATACAACGCCTGCCTCAAGGAAGGAGTTTTCCCTGATCAGTGGAAGAAGCAAAGACTTGTCCTCTTATCTATAGGTAATAAACCACCGCAGGATCCTTCATCATAAAGGCCTCTATGCATGCTGGACACCATGGGCAAAATACTGGAGCGCATAATAAGTGATAGATTGGAAAGCGCGATCGATGAAGCGGGAGGCCTCGCAGATAGCCAGTATGGCTTCCGTAAAGCACGTTCTACGATTGACGCCATCGATAAAGTCGTAAATATAGCGAGAAAAGCCATCGAAGGAAGACGATGGAAGGGTGGAAGTAAACAGTACTGTGCAATAATAACACTGGATGCTAAAAACGCCTTCAACACCGCAAACTAGAGTAACATTCTACGAGCTCTTACCACCAAGAGAATACCGGACTACTTGCAGAAAATAATAACGGACTATTTTAAAAATAGAATACTGCACTACTACACCGACGACGGAATGAAGCAGTATAACGTCACAGGAGGTGTCCCGCAAGGATCAGTACTGGGTCCATTACCGTGGACCTTAATGTACGATGACGTCCTCAGACTTCGAATGCCGAGGTCCTCGAAAATAATTGGCTTCGCTGACGATATAGCTATCGTTGTAGTGACCAAATTCCTTGAAGATTTGGAGCATGATTGTAATGAAGCTATCGGGATGGTACAGGACTGGCTAGTAAACATGGACCTTAAACTAGCAGAGGAAAAGACCGAAGTAGTGCTCATCAGTAGTAGACGAGTTATGGAGACTATAAGAGTAATCGTAGGTGATCACGTTGTAGTTTCCAAACCAGAGCTGAAGTACCTTGGCGTTATTATTGATGCAAGGTTAACTTTTAAGCAACACCTACAACACGCAGCTGAGAAGGCAGCAAGAACAACGGCTGCCCTGGCAAGGATCATGCCAAATATTGGAGGACCTAAACAGAAGAAGAGACTGCTCTTAGCACGAGTTGCGACGTCTATGTTGCTTTACGGCTCCCAAATATGGGCTGGTGCGATGAGGACGAAGTCGTACAGAAGAAAGATGGAGGCGGTCTACAGAACCAATGTCTTGAGAACATGCAGCGCCTTTCGAACAACCTCCTACGACGCGGCATGCGTAGTGGCTGGAATGGTGCCAATAGACCTCCTTGTTAAAGAAGCGGAGCGGAAATATCGTGCCAACAGGACAATGGTGTCAACAGCGACGGGTCGAAGTGACACTGAAGTATCACCAGAAGTAAGCCTCGAGGAATGGCAAAAGAAATGGAACTCGTCTGACAGAGGCAGATGGACGCAAAGATTGATCCCCAACATAGACCCATGGATTAATAGGAAGCATGGAGAGCTGAACGTCTACCTGACGCAGATGCTTACTGGTCATGGATGTTTCAAAGCTTATCTCCATAGATTTGGACACGAAGACAACCCTTACTGCCCAACGTGCACGGAAGCGGTCGAAGATGCGGAACACATTATGTTCCGCTGTGGACGATACCATGAAGAGCATAACTGGCTGGCGAATTGACTGGGTGTGGGCTTAATGGACTTAACACCAGAGAACATGACCAGACATATGCTGAAGACGCAAGAAGCTTGGGAAGCAGTAAGAGAAACTGCGGCTACCATCGTGAGGGAGCAAAGAAGACAGGAGCGACAGCGAAACGTGGCGCAGCTCTAGAACTAACCAGCCCCGCGAAGTAATACCTAACGGCAGTTCCGTGGGGAGAGTGGTTGAAGTGTGCAGGGGATGGGTTAGTACGTAGGCGTATTCCTAACATCGATTATTCAGGTTTGTGAATCGTGCATGCTAGTGACCCGGGTTACTGGTATCTTTAGAAGATTACACATCCTTTGGCGCAACCATAAAAAAAAAAAACCCTGCTGGGCAGTCGCTGGATGGATTCTCCTTCCTCTTCATCTTGGCCTCTCCTGCAGTAGTCCGGGGTGTTGATACCTAGTTCTTTGGCTTGGCAGTACACCCATCAAGACTCGGATTATTTTTTCCCCATAGCTAGTAAGCATTTGGTTCTACCTTCATTTAATTGTGGCCATAGGTTGTGGGATAAGACACAACCTCCTCTTGATAACCAAGCAGTGTTGGTTAATTCCCTGGTCCTGTGGTTAATTTTCACTTTGCTTATCCCAATAGGGATGTCTATTTGAGTGTGAGTATATTCTGTGCCTAGTTCTGAACCTTTCCTGGCTAGTTCATCTGCTATCTCATTCCCCTCTATATCACTATGTTCGGGAACCCAACAGAGCTTGACGACGGGGATACGAGTATTGTTCAGTTTGTTCATGATTTCATGACATACTGTCCTAGATCTTATTGTCTCGCTATACAATGCCTTGATAACTGCTCGGCTGTCCACGAAGATTGTAGTCCGGGATGGATTTATTTTCTTTGTGAGGATTGACCATGCCGCTCTATCAATGGCAAATATTTCAGCTTGAAATCGGTGTATAACTGGATGTGAAAAGTATCTACGAGTACCTGTATCTATGTAACCAGAATATATTTAGGGTAACCAGAGACTTCTTACGACATTTAATCATATTTGCTTCCTGTAGGTAGCACCGTCTGAGATATCGTGGGCAGAGCTTTCAAATTTGAGGCAAGTTATGCGCTTTTTCTTGTGCATGGAGCCGGCCCTCTCCAGGTTACCTTTGGCACTCCGACCACAATTGTCAGTCCATGAAATTAGTTTGACTACAGGACGTCAATTCGTTCCCTCGAAATAAACCTAACACAACAGTGGTGGTGGATGCAGATACATCCGATAAAACCAGAAAACATGTGCACTCCATAGGAAAACAGTAGACCGTTGCAAATTTCTTTTCCTATCCAATTTGCGAACAGATACATTTCCCTCCACCCTCGAGATATTTGGTCATTTCCAGAATGAAAACAAAGCCGCAAACGAGACAAGAATTTGCAACGAGCTCTGTACCCTAAGGCAATGCGCAAATTGATATCTTATCATCGACTGTATAAATACATTCGAGTAGTAAGACTAGATTCATTAAAACGTCTCACTTCTGAGTTGAGTGTCCAGCAATCTCCCACAGAACTTGAGATTCGGGTCACGTAACATTATTATGCCGTCTACTTAAAAAGTTCTATCTTTAGATAGAAATAAGCACGAAGCCCAGGTCTTTCATAGCAAATTAGCCAATGTGTTATCCTTAAAAAATTGTTGACAAATTTTTAAGAACCACTAACACACTCTCATTCATTCAAAAAAAAATTCTGAAACTAATTTTCATCAAAGCAACAAAAAATCTAGTTCTAGGATTTTTAAGGACGATATGAGTGTACGCCTCAGGCACTTTATCTGTATTGTTGTTTTGTGTTTGCATATTTTTTTCGTTTTTCTTTAATGCTTCTGAAAGGTCGAAATCCACCCAGAGAGCGCATGATCCACTTCGAAAATGAGTCTGCTATAAAAATCCCAATTTGTGTCCTGAATTAACTAAACAAAAAGCTTTTCTTTCAGGATTGAAATGGAGAAGTGATGGGAATGTCAAGACTCAAACTTTAAGGATTCGATAAGAGAGAGAAAAAAAAAACTGTTGATTTCTAGGTGTCTCCCTTCCAAATCCTTTCCAAGCGTAAACTGTTTGTTATGCTAATCTGTGTTCCATTAAAAGCCTGCTTTAATGTTTATTAGTCTCCTTTAACGGCTCCCACACTGGGATGACGGGTGTAAGTGTTTTGAATAAATCTGAATGAGGAAAGGATACTGGGTACAGAGTGCTTAGAAGTGAAATTAAGATGAAGTCCAAGTGTCCAAAGACAAACTCAGTCGTTGCGCCTTAAAGTCTCCGTGGAATCTATATAAATCCCTGTCATACTTAAGAGTTATTCGTGTGTCCTAGAAAACTCCTTAAAATTGACCATAAATCTTAACCCACAATGCATTGAAGGACGATTGCTTTACTCACAGAGGAAATGCAAAATTACGATTATTTATGGGAATAAAGTAAAAATCCTTCGATTTGAGTGTGGACTTTAGTCAGATTGCCAAATCGATGTAGTCCTGCCATCAGCATGAGTAGCGCCCACAAAATTCAATGAAAAAAAAAAAAAGTTTTCCTTTCTATGGGGTTTCTAAGGAGCAACACCTTTGCAGGTACATGCAAGGATCTGTTTATACACAAGCGTATGACCTGTGAACTTTTCCAATTCAGAATGTAATGCGATTTTCTATTGAAAACCGTTGAGGAAGGTACTTCACTTAAACCGAAGCTCGTTTAAATTGAGGGTTTTGTTAAATAATCACGTGCACTGGGGTAGGGTTTGTAATGCGATGATGAAATGTGGATATGAACGGCAGGTAATTTGTATTTTGAGATGACAGTACATTGGCGTCATCAGAATTGACAGGAGATGCGTTGCACGTTTCCTGTGCCACTTGGCATAGGAACCTCAGATGAGAGGCGAATTTATTTACGTGATGAACTTGGTCTACAACGTGTTTTAAGGAAGAGAGTATCTGTAGCTCAAGATGTGGATTTAAGTCTGCTTTTAGTGTGGTGTACTTATCGTTAAATCACTTGTCTTGTAATGAAGGTTGGAATTGTGAAGAGAGTGGGTGTAAGGGCAACAGGGAAATGAATATCTGAAAGGATGCGAAGGAAAATAAAGGCAAACATACGAGAGATTAAGAAAATTAGCTGGAAGCATCTAACAACCATTTAAAAGCATTTTTGTAAGTGCAATAGGTGCGCAGATATGTGCAAAATAATTAATTGGCGCACGTTGATGGACACAAATTGAAATCACCCCTCTATCGCAAGGACTTAAGCTGATCAAAGGAAATATCTTAGAGGGGTCGTCTCCCACCTCAAACTGCTCCTTCTAGGAGGACTGCTGTTTTCTCAGCTCTGATGCAACTTTGATTGAATTCTTACTACATTCGTCGCCTTATATAGGGTAAGTGTAAGCTTAAAATACATTCCACAGGCTTGGGGTAGGTAGACAGATACAATATTAATCTGCACTCTATCCTCTGATTAGCTCATCACCATGGAAAATCATGAAAATTTCTTGAAAGTTCTATACTTGTGCACTCCACTTCTTTGAAAAGGTCGACCTATATGTGAATTTGTTTGCCAAAGGTCGATATGGAAAATGTCAACGAACGGATGGTGTCATACAAATAAAAGCAGTTTTCCGCTTATAAGAGGCCACATTATGAACCTGCCTTCATGCAGAGATTGCTTTGCCAACACCAGCCATGATTTTTCTATGAGATCGAGAGGATTCAATCATCCAACAACCGGGCGTCCAACATTCACGACGATGCTTGCAGGGCAACAAATTGCATGCGTCCTGGGGGGCGTCTTTCTGATCAAAAAGCCCGACCCCAACGCGAAGTCTTCTAGCCTCTATTATGGTCACTTTATGTGGCTATGGGCGACCTAGTCATCATAGTCAGACTTAAGTATGATGACAGTGTGAGCCAGCTATCGCAAAGTTTCTTCCAGGAAGTCTCTGATGAGCGAGAGAAGGTCTTTCAGTAAACATTAACGAAAGAGGTGGCCACGGAGTAGTAGGAAGCGTGTTTCCTAGTGACCTGGCCGGTGCAAGTTCAAGCCAAGCACAACAGAGAAACGAATGAAATCTAAGTAGCTCCAACTACTAAATCAAAAGGAGTTGCTGACTGGAAATACACTGGAGCGTGTAGAGTCTGAGTGCCTCTGGGATGTGGCTGTTCTTCTTAAAGCGATTGCATCTATGAAACTCTGTAAAATAATCTGCTAATGGCTTAAATGGTAGACATAGCGGTAAGGAAAACTATCCTTTATGAATGATATAATTAGGTTAGGCTAAGTTGGAGTGGCTGCCAACTAGGAGTCGCTAACACACTTAGACCAATGGTAGGTCCATTGTGATACCACGTAGATCATGGGAGAAAGTTTCTCCCTACCTACTCGTTAAAACCAATTTGAGCTTCTAATGAAGCGTAAGAGGCTCTTAATGGCAATTTTCAGGTCGCCTACATCGTTGTAATAGTGAGCTCCTAAGTGATCCTTCTACGGGAGAGAGGTGGACAGAAACAAAGAAGGTGAGGGATGGTTTCCTCCTCTCCTTCATCCATGCAGCTTCTACAAAAGTCGTTCGCAAGGAGGCCTAGCCTAGTAGCATGCTTGCCTATTAGACAGTGTCCAGTGATGACACCCATTGTGGTGCCGATATGCAATCTATTGAGAGAAATCAAATTCGTAGAGCGTTTCAGATCCAGCTTTGGCCAAATCTGTTTTGTCGCTAGACATGTCCACCTAAAATCTGTACTCTCGACAGCATCCAGCCTGCGAGTAGCGATTGGAATACCTAAGCTTCCTTTGTCCGGGAAGATGGGTATAGTTGTTCCTATTCTGGCGAGTTCATCGGCCTTACAATTCCCTGGAATGTCTCTATGCCCCGGCACCCAACAGAGGTGAATATTGAACTACTCAGCCATCTCCACAAGAGACGAACGGCAGTCTAGAGCTACCAAGGAATTTATAGAGGTCGATTCCAGGGATTTGATTGCTGCTTGGTTGTCTGAAAGGATGCGGATATCTCTAACAGATATCACGTTTTTCTCAAGCCAAGATAGGGCTTCTTGATCGCCATAAATTCCGACTGGAACACGCTATACTGATTTGGAAGACGGAAGGAGATCGTAAGATTAAGCCTACCACCAACTCCGTCTTTGGTCTTTGACCCGTCAGTGTAGAAGTGAATTGATTCATCTTCTGAAAATGCATCGTCCTTCCAGAGTGATCTGGAAGGGATGGTGACTAGGAAGTTCTCTCAAAATGTAGACGTGGGATGGTGTAGTCCGTGTTTTCTAGATAGATTTGGAATTTATTCAGAATAGAAGCGTCGCCGAATTCTTTTTTTGCCCACTGTTGGGGGGTAGCTTCAAGGCGAACGGCTCCTATCGCTGCTATTTGCTTGCTAAATATGTCGAGAAGTAACAGATGGAACATAATGTCCAGTGCCGCAGAGGGAGTTGTACGAAGTGCTCGGCTTAAGCACAGACAAGCTGTACGTTGGACCTTCCTTAGATAATGAATGATATACTTTCCTTGAAATACTCTAGTATCATCATTGAGTAGCCAGTAAAGTTATTGCTAATCGACCATCTTTAGCGCAAATTGGTTTAAAAGCTGACGGTTTCCAATGTTCTTTTCATTTATTATTCGTTCAAACCATGGGATGCACCTACTGAACGCACCCGACGAAGAGGGAAATTTCATACACATGAAACAATTAGACCGGGTAATTTGAATTCGGCTTGTCTTACTGCACTTTCAAGAAGCCCGACGGAGAACTTCGATTATTGACTTTAAGCCTAAAGGCAGTTGAAAATTGGTTTATAATTCACATAATTTGCAGGGATGTGTCCGTAGGTATGTGAAATTTCAAATTCACCACAGAAAATGTGGGGTCGTGCTTGATTTTTTTTTCTTGCAAATTATGTTGCTTTTGCAATGGTTATTGGGGATGAGAGGGATGAACGCTTAATCCTTATCATTGACTTCGTGGCACACGGATAATCGACTACAAATGCCCCTGGATCCTGTGAAATTTTGGAATGTGTTCGTTTTATTAATGTTAATAAAATCCAATTCAGCCTTCAGAAAATCGGAGAAATTGAATTTGTTTGTTTTCGTATGTTTCCAGGAACAAAATTATTGCAGTTCAATAGTACAGGAAGACAAATAGTAAAATGGTAAACAGAAATCCTCATTTAGTAGGTAGGGAGCAAAAAAAAAAGAAACTTTGCTGCTATTTCCACGAATCCATCCAAAGCGTTATTTATCGGATGTATCCCCTTACCGTTCCTTTGTATTTCAAAGAAGGAAAGAATAAATTAAAGCGAATTGTTGTCAGTTTTATAGACGACATCACAGGATGTTGTGAACACTGAATTCGAGAAGCTTCAAGAGGATTTCTTAAGAACTGTTTGGTGGTTGTTAAAAAAAATATTTCAATATTGTTGAGGATTAAGTTTCGAATTTCCAAGCGTTGAGAAGTAGAAGGAACTGGAAAATTACTTTTTGTATATTAATTCCAGTGCAGCTTAGTGACATTTTTTTTAAACCTAATTCACGGTTCGGATGAGCGTTTTTCAGGCGGAAATCATGGTGATTAAGGAAGCCCTGTCCTGGCTGAAGTGTAATGTACTATCTGTTAGGGATATTACGATTCTCACTGACAGCCAAGCGGCAATCAAGTCCCGGGAATCGTGCTCCTTTACTTCAAAGGCCGCTCTCAACTGCCGTTCAACATTCACCTATGCTGGGTGCCAGGCCACAGAGACATTCCAGGTAACTGCAGGGCAGACGAACTCGCCAGGCAAGGTACTACTTGTCTGATAAGCAATCCCTAGGTATGCCCCTAGCTATATGTAGGCATCTACTAAAGCTGAATGCTATTAGCAAGACCAACCTCAGATGGGAAAATGGCTCAACGTGAATCACCTCGAGACAAATCTGGCCCAAGCTGGACCGTAAACGTAGTGCCGAGTTGGTCAAACTAAAGCGATCACAGATCAGCTGGGTTGTCAGTGTTCTCATTGGACACTGTCTTGTAGGCCAACAGGCGAAAACACTTGGTCTCTTTTCTAACGACTCTGCAGAAGCTGTAGGGACGAGGAGGTGGAATGGAAGAAATAATTTTTCCATTAAGAGTCCCCCTTCCTTGAAGACCTTGGTGATATAGCGTCCTTAGGCATCAAGTGCATCTTATCAAAAGCTCCGACTGGTTCTGTTGGTCCCTGAGTGGCCAAATGGTTTTGATCCACGGTATCACAAAGGACCTTTACCGGTCTAAGTGTGTCTGCACTCCCATGCGGACAGCCAAACTAACCTACCCTAACCTATTCGAATGAGCTAGGATTTTTACAGGAGAAGATTTCTGATAGTCCTTTTTTGGATATTCATAGCAAATTTTTAAAAGCTAAATGCGTACTCTTTAAATTTTTGTGTACAGGAAAGAGGTTTGAAAAGGGTTTCAATGGTTGTCAAAGAAAAACTTTGAGTCGTAGTGGACCTTAAGCCCAATATTTATAGTATTAGAGCAACGGCGGTTAAAGAAAGACTGCAAATGTAAGTCAATTTAAATCCCCGACCTAATCGAGATCACCGACAAAAAAAGTTTTATTGACTGACGAGGATATTCGATGTCAGAAGCCTCAGAGGCTCCCGAAGACGAATATATATTTCACATCAGCCTTGAAATAACGTATTGCCGCATTAGTTAAAGACGACATTAAGCTATATGGAGCAAGACGCAGAAAACGACCAAGATACGCAACTCTCCACATGGTAGGATTCATTGTTTGGAGCTCTATAAGGAAATGCCAGGTTATGGTGAAACTGATCTGGCAATGCCGTGGAATGTAGAATTTGGACTAGTTCCCCTGAATTATTTTGAAACATGCATCGGATACCATCAAAAAAATGCGCTATCATGTCATTCCTTCAACATGAGCCGATAGTCTTTAGGTTAACTATTAATACAGACGATACGGTCTTCAATACAGTCTTTCAGCTGCTGGTATACGATGATAATAGCGACACTATTACCCGTTGTCAGTGTGCTGTACTATAGCCCCCTATATTAGGAGTTAATGAACAAACGCATAAAACTCATCTATGAATGTACACGTTATCAATAAACAAAGTAGTCTTTGTCCACCGAAGTACCCACATCCTTGGAGAAGGTCGTTCACCGAAACCTATTGGGGCGAGTGCACAGGTCGGCTTGCATATGCAGTAGTGGAGCCCTAAGAACTACACCAACAGCTGGAGTAGAAATGCTTGCCACCCTTAGACCTACAGTACACAGAGGGCAGGGTGTGCAGCTATTCCCATGAAGGCCACTTACTGGTTTAGTCTACGGTCTTTAATTCCATCCGAAAGACGCCAACTACACTCTTCCACTCTTTGACAAACATTTTAAAACCCGAATACTCGTCTGACTAGACCAGCAAGAGGGTCTTGGGTTTCAAAAGGAATCCAAGTCTTTCTATGTCGATGGATCTGAAACAGAATCAGGGGTGGGTGGGGTTGTCTTCTCCAATGATCACGACTTAAAAATCTTCTTCCAAGGGAAACGTTGTGGTGGATAGGATACAATGTGATATGTATCTAAGCGGGATATCATCATTTTTAAGTCTCTCGAATCTATCATCTTTAACTCGAGAACTGCCCTAAATTGTTGCCTGTCCAGGGAATTGCATGACTGGCAGGGTACAACCCTGTCGATTTTGCGGAACAAGGGGAATCTCGATGTGCCTACTGCTAATCAAGCTCAACACTATTTACTTAACCAACCGCAGATGGGCAGATGGCACTACGTGCCTCATCATTAGATGGATCTGGCCTAAGCTGGATAAGAAAAGCTCGAAATGTTTCATTAGACTGAGAAGGTTGCTCATTTCAAATGCAGTAGATGTCATACCAGGGCACTGCAGTATCGGCAGGGATGTCACCAGGCTGGGCCTCCTCTCAAACGACTTCTGTAGAAGCTGTATAGATGAAGAAGAGGAAGAATCCATTTTACATCTAGTAGGAAGTAGGAAACTGCCTTAAGGAGCCAAAATTTTCAAAAACCTTTAGCGAACTGGCTAAGGCAAACATTAGTAGTCTCCAGCATTTTATTACTAGCTCCTCCTGATTAAGTAGATAGCTCTTGGAGATGTTGATCCTATGGTAACACAATAAACCTTACAGGGCTAAGAGAGGTCGGGTCTAGTGCAGCCTGCCACTATAGCCTAAACTAATCACAGAGCTATGAACCTGCGTTATACGGGTACACAATTTCGATCCCTTTCGTGATTATAATAGTCACTGCATATATGTACATATGTATGTATGCCCGTTTATACAATTTAATTGTCAGCCGTAGAATATAACGTTGACTGACAGCAGGAGCATTTTTAATAACGTTATGAAAACATGAACCACGCAAGGTAAGGCGATAATATAAAGAATATTCCGCTGCACAACTTAATTACGCAGGCGATTAAAAAAACTGCGATCGATATTTATATAAAAAGGACTCGATAATTATTTCTCAGATTTAATCAATTTTTCTTTTAACGCAGTTCTCAAAGGGTCGAATAAAATAGAGAATTAATTTTTAAAATTGCATACAGTTCATGGAACGCTGTTAAACTCTTCCGGGAATTGACTGTCAGAAACCGTTTTTCAGAATTTTACAATCGCACGAATATTTATCGTGAAATTCCAACAGAAAATAAAAATTTAAATCAATCAAAGGGGTTGAGCAATAAATACTGCGGTAAATAAGTGCGTATTTGAAATTGGGTACTAACAGAGGTTTTAGATTGAAATACAGAAACCAAAATTTACTTTCTTTGGAAGGGTAATACAATTCAAGCTCAAAAGAGTTACACAAATACGATGTCTATTCAATGGATTCAATTTAATTCAGTCTTTGAAATAAGGTTTTCTTGTACGACTCACCAATGTATCTTGCATCATAACAAATCTCCTCGTAATTGAAAATGATACTACATTCTCATCTCTCAACGAATAAAAAAATATTTTCAATATTCTATATATGTATATAAAAATGAATGTTTGTCTGTATGTCCTTTATAGAATCGTAAACTATGCATTTGATCATGTGATGATCTTTAGCAAAGTTGTTTTGCATGAGCCCACGAAGGTTTCTGAGTTGGTACGACCAATTTTCGACAGATGGCGCCACTGTCATTCCAATGAATTTCATATATTGATCGTACACTGCGAGATTTGAGAGGAAACGCACGGATCTTCGGTGGCTCATTTTACTGTCTGGTGATTTTCGACAAACACTGCCGGTAATACCACGTTCAACACCCGCTGATGAACTTAATGCAAGTCTCAAATCATCAGTTTTATGGCGTCATTTACAGAAATTGACTTTGAAAACCAACATGCGTGTACAACTACAACGGGATGCATCGGCTGGAAATTTTGCAAAACAATTAATGGATATTGGAAATGGGCGAATGCAAATTGATTAATCTACGCAATGTATCACCTTGCCAGCAAACTTCTGTAAGATCACAGAAAGCATAGACGAATTGGTGCAAAAAGTTTTCCCAAACATTGCACAGAACAACCAAAATCATCAGTGGCTCAGTACGCGTGCTATATTAGCGGCCAAAAACATCGATGTCAATGCCATCAACTTCACCATTCAGAATGGAATACCCAGCGAAACGACAACATATAAGTCCATCGATACTGTGGTGAATCAAGACGAAGTTGTCAACTATCCAACTGAATTCTTGAATTCGCCAGGCATGCCACCGCACGTTCTTACATTGAAAATTGGCGTACCCATCATTTTTCTTCGAAACATAAATCCACCACGACTTTGCAACGGAACCAGACTCTCAGTCAAGAAAATGATGAACAATGTTATCGAGGCAACAATTTTGACTGGAAAATTTAAAGGTGAAGACGTACTGTTGCCGCGTATCCCAATGATCCCGACAGATATGCCATTCGAATTCAAACGTTTGCAGTTCCCGGTGCGACTCGCTTTCGCAATGACTATCAACAAAGCACAAGGACAATCGTTGCAAGTGTGTGGATTAATTTTGGAGAATCCATGCTTCTCACATGGGCAGCTCTATGTGGCCTGCTCACGTGTCGGAAAACCTTCTGATTTATTCGTTTACGCACCAGATGGAAAAACAAGAAATATTGTGTACCCCACAGCACTTCATTAAATATCGAATTGAAACGAAACGCTGCAATATCACAATTTTTTCGAAATGAACAAAATCAATAAAATGACTCAAAATGAGTTGAACATTTGTGTAATGTCTTTCCTTCAAATTTATTTTAGTTGGTGGCGTTGCAACGCGCGCAGGGTACAGCTAGTACTCAAATAAATATAAAGATACCCGTTTGAAAATGAACCATAAACACATGCGACGACGATAGTCCGTGTATTGGAAGTATCGATTTAAAATCTAGTTTCGATACTGAATATCTAGGACCATTAAAAAAAGGATATCGTAGCGCTAGAATGGTGTTGAGAGACATAAACATTCCTCCACAAAGATTTCAAATTCAAATTTTCGTATCCGAATGTCCACAAATAAATTATTTGTAGATGAAGGATATCTGTCATAATTGTTGTAGAAATGTAAGATACTTATCGATCAGGCAAACAAATTTAAGGTAATTTGTGAACAATTTTTATGAACTTTATTAAAATTTAACGACTTTCGAGAATAGTTGTAGATAAAAAGTTTGGAAAAGTGTAAATTAAGAGACCCTTTCAAGGAGAAGATACTTCGAATAAATGTTGAAAACGTGATTTCAAAACAAAATTTTTATAGAAATCTATGAATTCTTACATATTTTCTCAGACATACGATTTAACATTACATTAGTCTCCACATAGGAACACCCTAAGGGTATCTGTTTTCTTGCAATCCTAAGAGATACAAGTGAAGTGAACAACGCTGCGTGAATTACAATCGTCTCTGTTGAGAGAGCCTTAACCAAGAAAAATTATTGTTTTATTGTTGTTAAGCACAAATGGCACACTCAGTTGTTTACACAAAAACAAAATAAAAAAAAAATAAAACAACTGAAATGGTTAAATCGGACTCAAAAGCAGTGTGGATGGCCATGAGTGCGCACATAGATACATTTGACGATAAATTGCATTTGTTACAGTTAAACACACGCTGGCACGTGAGTGGTCATTACAACGGTTTGTATTAATGCATACATACATATGTATATATATGACTGACTGGGGAATAGGGAATCGAGGATAATTCAATTTTTATTGTGCTTTCGATTGTATCTTTAGGCTTGCAAAGGTTTTTAGAGAGAAATTTATTTGTTTCACTGTTGTCCTGGAATGTGATTACTGGACCACTGGGAATAAAATTAGGCTAGTTCTTTAGTACCTGTCTACACACAAGAGATTAGTACATATAACAGCACGGGTATCAATATACATGCTGATGGGAATATGGTTTAGCATGGTATGATAGTGGTACGTAGGCTAGTCCTCTCCGATAAATAGCTTCAATCAACTAAATCTAAGACTTGACTCAATAGGTATCAAGAGACGCCTGTTCCCAGTGGTTGAAAGGGCATCCACCATATCAAACCTCTGCGTACAGTTCTCGAGCAATGAGCCGAGCTTAAGTCGTCGCCTGCACTATATCTTAAGGATATGTTGGTCGCAAATCATATTGAAATAAGAATCCTGCGACGAGATAAGATAGGACACCTGGCAATACTTATGGTCTTTGAATTGAGTCCGCAGATTGGACAATGGATTGGAAGGCCAAGAACAATGTGGATATCAACAGTCTTGGCAGAAGTCGAGACCCAGCACAAAACGTAGCCACACCTGAAATATATAGCCTCAGACCGGGAGGGATGGGAAAAGTTTTGCTGTCTCCGACCCAAGCTTTGGTTATAAAACAAACTTTTAAGAGAAAGGAGTCACACAAGCGATCATTTGAGGAGACAGAGACAGACAAACATGCAGGATTTCTAGTCAGAAAAGAAGTCTGCAGGGACCGAGCTAGCTAAAGAAGAGCGAAATGCCGACGCTGACCAATTCTCCGCTGGCAAGCAGTATGAGGCATCCAACAGTGATGATGACAGACAAGAATCCCCTCAACTAGATCTGAATGAAGTCAAGATAACTTCTACTATATGATCTAGCCGACGAACTTTTGAAAGCTTGAAATGGTTTGGTAAGGAGCATGCGCTAACTCATCTGTAAAATTTGTTCGGATGAAAGTCGTTTGCCCTAACCTGAAGAAAGGAGTGCCAACTATAGAGGCATCAGTCTCCTTAACATTGCATAGAATATTTAATCGATAACCAACACCTGCTCACCTATCCCTGCCAAGGTAATCTGTCATGACGAAAAGAACGCCCGCCGATAACATCAGCGAATCTTTTGTTGACAGACGAGGTCTTGGACGGGGTGACAAGCTATCATGCGACTTTTTTAATGCAGTACATGGAGGATGGTACTAAAGTAGCACCAGTGAGCAACTTGTCGCTTACACTAATGAGATTGCCGAGATATGGGGAACTCATCGGGCTCTGAATAGGAAATTTGAGAGTATTGAAGCTAGGATGCGCTGCGATGAAGGAAAACATATGCCGTCTATGTTTAATTTTAAGGTAGTGAAGGAATTTTTTTTTTATCTAGGATGCGTGGTGAACTTCGACAATAAAATCAGCGAGATCAAACGAATCACAACACTTGCTGATCGCTGTTTCTGTGAACGTAAAAAGCAGCGCTCTCTCAAACTACACAGACTATCCTAGGCACGAAACTATCCTCGGTTGTTTCGAGAGAAAAGACGGTGAGTAGAGAGGGAAGAGATAACGGTGATATCCTGTACCTGTACAGTGACACCAACATAGCCAAAATAGCTTGTGAAGAACGGATAAGATGAATGCGATCTGTAGATGCGATGGACATCAACGAACGGAAGGATTTCAAATAAATTCCGAGGGGGATTGCGTTAGAGGAAAGCCTCAAAATAAATAAGTGCAATAGGTGTCACACATTTTTCGAACGCGTACATATAATATCAAAGAGCGTAAAATAGTTTTAAACCGTTCAGCAAACTATCTGATCCAGAAATCCCGGCACAAAATCTCACGAAAAAATACAAATATTGGGCACACCAGACCCTCAGTGGTTCAGGGCCTAGCTTTTTGTGACAATTTTTGTTGTGCGTGCCATAATTTACGCACCAATGGAAGGGTTTAGAGCAATGTCCGAAAGGATTTCTTTTTGGGAAAGCTTTCTCTCGAAAGTTATTACTCTCGGACGTTTGTTGGACATTTGCGAGGGCTGTGGACATTTTTTTGATGTTTTCTGGGACTCGAACCCTGAACCTCTCGTTTAGTAACCACTGAGTCACAGCCTCCACATAAGAAGCAGTAGCGTATGGCCCTCGGACACGAAATAAAACAGGTGTTAGTCTTGAATTTGTGGCATTTTTTCGGTGAATGTTGGACACTGTTTGGAATAGTGAAGGCGCAGCTTTATGTAGTTTATGTAGCGAGAGAAGCTTTGTGAATCATTTTATTAAAGATGACGTCTCCATTGAACTTTGCAACTTTTTTGAATAAATTCTGATCAGCATTATGGAAAACAGGACCAACCAAATCCAGACAAATAATTTCAAAAGGAAACCAGTGATGTGCATATTTATGGGCTTGTTTATCAGACACGCATTTGTTTTAAGGTTTGAAAAGATTAAATGTCATTTTATCTACACAGATACGTGTATCCTGTTCGCTTCCTTCCCCTACAAACTAAACGTTAATAAAAAGAAAATATTTTTATTTGTTTTCTTTAGTCATAAAGGGGACATTTGGGGACATTTGGGGTACATGCCAATTGGAGCGACACTCTGAAATTATTTCAGTTTGTATGTACAGTCGGTTAGAACAAAGGCTTCAAGGCCCCAAGCCATTCAACTTGCCAAATTTTAAACACAGAGAGTAATACAACTTGTGAGTCAGTTAATTGTCGAATTGCTGAAAGTGCAATTTCGTGTATCCATTTCGGCATCAGAATACATTTATGCCAGAGGGTACGAGTATATTTTTGGGACACTTGTGTCAGATGTCTAACTGTCCTAACTGTCTGCCTTTTCATTGCGTAGTCATCGCCCAAAATAAGCTTTTATGTACAATAAATTCACGTTTTATTTATTATGTCACCATGAAGCGTCTATTAAACTTAAACATTTATAGTACCATAACTAAAATAGGAAAAAAAACACAACTTTTCGACTGACACTATCCAATCATGTCAACAAAACGCCCCTTAGATGATTCAGCTTGAATCGCGACAAAAAGGACAAAAAAAAGTAAAATTGGGTCTACCCAAGGCAATGTCATGCTATTGTGCCACTTGAAATGATGTCAGCCTTACATTTAATAAGACTTCTCCCCGCCCAACCGCCAACCAATTGCACAAAAAAAAAAAAAAAACAAACATGAATGCGCAAGGAACGTGTCCTTTTTTTTTCGTACATAATTCCAAAACGACCGCGCGTCAAATTGTCAACAATTGTGGCTCGTAAAAACAAGCACGTTGACTGACAAATGTCGGCGCTTACACTCGCATGCAAATAAACTCTCACTCAGCGAACAACAAACATTTCTATGGAAATATCCTTGATAGGACAAAACCAAAACAATATTGTATGTAGCCCTTCTAAAATTATACCACCCACACACACGTATACATACGCAAACACTCATTCAGCAAAGTGCTGTCAAAAATTTGACACACTCGTATTCCCCAGGCCAGGGATGAAACTTTTTTTTTATAGCAACACATGCGCTCCACATGAATGCACAAAACTTTTTATGGGAACTTTTTTTCTCAATTATTTTTACGCTTCAATTAAATTTTATGGAAAAAAAAAATTAAACAAATAGATAACAGTACTAATGGATAAAATTGAAACCTGTAAACTATGCGGAACGGATTTATTGCGATGCTCCGAGCTCAACTTCGATTGGCGCACAAAACTGCGACAGGATCTGTCCTTGAAATTGAGCTCGAGACCATGGTCACTAGTGTTCGCGCTATCCGGACTCAATGCCGGCCTATTGCCACCACTCCCATTGTGCGTTGTCCCATTATTATGGTTTCCATTGTTGATGTAGCTCAGGGCATTCGGATCGAAGTAGTTCAAGTGATTGGCGTAGTATGCGTTGCAATGCTCATTGGCGGTGATGTTAATAACATTCGAAAAGCTTGTACTATGGTTGAGGTTGTAGCCGTTGCTGGGTGATTTTTTGGAATTCCTGTTATAGCCCTTTCCAGGTGGACACTTTGAAGCAGCGGTGGTAGTTGCATGGTGGGTGGCGGTGGCAATGGCAGCAACGGCAGGACTATTAACAACACTAGCTTTAGCAGCAACAGCGGCAGGAGCAGCAGCGGTAGAGGAGCAGGTGGATGCAGCAGCAGGACTGGTAGGTGGCGAAGTAGCACCACCACCTCCAGCAGCAGCGGTAACACAAACAGGAGATGAAGATGAGAGCTGAGTTGTAGATGTAAATGATGATGTTTGTTCAGGTTGAGGTTGCGGATTCGCAGCAATTGCCAGCCCAGAACAACTATTGCCAAACGACGAGGCATGGCTACTAATGAAATTGTTCACCTTGTCATCGGTGTCATCTATGATCGATGGTGTTGGTGCACCAACACCAACACCAATAACTTTTTGTTTACTATACGGTGAACGACGATAGATGGTTGCTTGGTCAGCGTCTTCATTGTCATCGTCTTCGTGGTGGGGAATGCTATTTGAGGCACTTACACCAACACCACCAGCACTGTCCATAAGTATCTTTGTTGCAATTGCATCGTCGTCGTCGTCACCATCCGAGCTGTCACTGTCTATGCCACTGAAATTTTGATTGTTTGTGTTTGTTAGGATGAGCGGTACACTTGAGCTATCTATTATTCCGGATTTGCTCATTTTATTTAATTTTTAATTTCTGTATTTATACACATTTAACACTTAAGAATTTTGCATTTAAAATTTTAAGAAAACATTTCTTTTTTATATTTTTTTTTTCTGTGGATTTTATCGTAAATTCATTTTATTTGGATGGAATTGGAGTGATTTTGTTTTTGGCACTGTGAAGGATAAGTTTCAAGGATTTTATTTATGAGTTACATTTTAAAGTAACTTTTGTATTTCATTTCTGAAAGATTCCGATAAAAGTGGTCGTATCGTGGGTGTTTTTCTTTAACCTGTCCTCAGCTAAGGGCGTATCTAGATACAGAATCTAGACTTGTTATGGTTTTAAAAAATTATGAAGTTCATCTTTGAATAGAGACCCTTGTCGATTCCCGTGTAATATTGCAAAAACTAGTACTGGGTATAGTCACTGAATCATGCACGAGTTAGTGAGAGTTCGAATATCGTCGACATTCTTTAGTATTTATCTAAGAAACGGAACTGCTTGTAAGCCTCATGACTTAGTAAGTAGATGAGTACTTTGTTGCAATTTTAGTTGAACCAAAATAGGTCCTAAAATACTGCATAAGTACCTTTGGGGAAATAGATTCATACCCTGCTTGAATGACAGACGTCAGTTCGTTTGAAGCTGGGACCCAGGACGTCAGCTCCACACTCTATTTTGCAGCCAACAGTAGGTATACGGCATAAAGTGGGAGCTTCCGAATGGGGAAATTATAATCTGCGATGGTGATTTGGAGTGAATGACAGAAGTTTATTTAGTCCTTAAATGACATCGTTTGAAAACTTGACAGCCGATTGTGGTTAAATTTAAAATGACAGCGCCCTCGTTCTGTGGCCATTTTGAACTGTCATAGCTGTCATTTAACAACGGAAAACAGCACCATTCAGCAGGAAATCGAAATTGTAAAACTTTAATATTATATTTTGTGCTTTGTTCGCCAAATGATGCAACTTAAATGAAACAGTTGGTCAGTGTGCGTCTTGCCGAAGCCTTAATTCGGTAAATTATCACAAAATTCGCGAAATTTTGTTCATTCGATAATCGAAAAATAGCTATGCGTCACCTCAATGCTCATTCGTACGAAAATATTCCAGCTGACACTCAAAGTCTGTGCGAGAACCGAATTGTCTCAATCCTTCATCGTTCATAAGAAGAGGGCCATCAACTTTGGGTCTCTCTTCATAAAAGGTTCAATTGACTCAACAACCAAGGCTGCAAGACCACAGCATCCTTTGCACGTTCGTTGACTGGCCCATTCATCAGTTGGAAAGGAATCCCAATTTCGGTGAAAGAAACGAATCGGAAACGAATCAGATTTTAGGCTGAATGGCTTCATAAATGGCAAATCTACGTTATGCGAATTCACATCGGTTCCAAGAATTTCCTTAATTTCGAGAAAAACTTACTTTATAGTGTGAATTTTGAGTAGACGTCATCATCAGGCCAATCGTCTTTCGAAATAAAAGGCATTGCTAACTGCCAACAGCGAAAGGTTTGGAGATATAATAATCAATTTTGGGTTTTCTTGAATCGAGTGATATGGGTATTCACAGCCTGTGGTTCCACCAAGATAATGCTACGTGCCACATACTGAAAATTTAAAGACCACGTTATTGTGGGCAGAGATGGTGTCAAATGGTAGTGGGCAGCAGACCTTAGATTTTTTCTTTGGCCGTAGACTCACCAATGTGCATAAATGGACAGCACTCAAACCATTGTTGAGATCCAGCTCGATTTGTGTGGGGGAGGAGTTATAAAAAATTGGTTCTCTAGGATCCAAACGAAATCATTGCGATTATTTGAACCCCTTTATTGGAAGACCCTCTTTCTTCGCTAGAAGGACAAATATTTATTGTTTTAGGGGGACATCTAGTACAATGGACCAGTTACGTTTTTGTCCTCCAGTGGAGTTTATTCTAGCCCGAGAAAAAAAGATCGACAGTTGATCTGAAGCGGGGACCGAAAATGCCAGTGCCAATTCCATACTCCATTTCTATACTGACAGTGAACCATATTGAAGAATAGGATAGTGATTTGGTTTCTAGTTCTGAACATTCAAGCCCGTGATAAAATTTTGTAGTTGGGCTGTCAAATAGCGATTAAGATTAAGCTTTGCATGTGTTTAGTAAGGTCACTTGGTTTGAAGCTATGGATTAATTGAAGGTTTTATGAGCTAAAAGCTGCAGCTTTTTACTTAATGCTAGCCTTTGCCTTAGCTTTGATTCCAACTTATTTTGGTATCTCTCCACTCCGGCGATGAATCCGTCATCGCAAGCTATGATGCAAGTTTGCCGGAAAGAACATATAGTGTTGACTATACTGGCGTATACTGATGGATCCTTTCATCACCAGTGGTCTTATAAAACTTCTAAAACTCACTCGAGGTGCGCTTAAACATGCAGCTAATATTTCTTTAAATGCGATTCTTTTTTTCGTCAATAGTCAGCAACTCGTCACATAGCTTTGTCATGACCAATTTTTGATCATTCTCTGCAGCTGTCGAAACTAAACTACATTGCATTGAGATAGTCTGCGTTAATCTTTAGATTCCAAACAAGTATCTATGCCCTACTGAAGTTTATTGATCTTTTATGCTTGGACATGCCTGTACTCATAGTAGCTGCTTCGGTAAGAGGAAACCCTGCTTTCTCGAAGCCATTTTTGTAAAATTATTTAAGCTTCAAATGCTGCACAACTTTGCTTCAACACCACGGTTAGATCATCCATTTTTAATCACATAACTTTAATCACTTTTGGACCAAATCGAAACTCTATTAAGACCGGACCACTATCAATCAGTTTATTCTTGTCAAAAATTGTCAAAGTTTTAGTGGAAGCCACGTAGTTTGCAAATGACTTCGACCAATCTGAAACGTGACATGAATCACCAAAAATATCGAATTAACTCTCAGCTGCAGGCCATGTATCTATGTATATCCCTAACTCCTCAAACTGGAATCATATTACCATGTCCTTCGATTTATTACTTTATGATAATGCGCCGTGATGCATGAAGACTGCTTTAATTACTTTTCTCCTCCAAAAAAAAGCTTGAAAAAAACGTTCTATGAAACATTCAGGAAGTCGTCGTATCTCTAGGTTACTGGTGGGCATTACTTTCTCCGAATAGTGGTATTGATTGGTTCATTACAATCATAGTCGATGTGTTGAAAGCTAGGAAGGAAACCGGGTACAGGCGGATTGGAATAGCTGGTGAGCGATGAGTACGTGCATACACATATATGTTCTTGTCGTTGACTGCTTCAAGAGATTGCAAGTCAATCAGTTTCAAACGATCCGCACAGAGCAATAAATTCAATATAATATCTGTGGCACCAAACTTCGTGTGAAAAACGGATTAACGTGTGTTGAATAGTCTCGATTCGCATTGAATAGGCATCATGAATGTGCTAACACACGCATAGTCAAGGGCGGACCACAGAAATGTTTTCAACTTTCCATATTTGACGCAGTATACCGTGGTTCCCCTATATAGAAATTGCCCTTAATAGTATACTAGCGACGAGCTTCTACTGAGTCTAGCGATGCATACATGGAAGAAACAAACAAGGTCCTGCTCATACAGGTTGACTAAACAGTTACGAAGCAACCAGAAGCGTCGGAAATGCATGATTACAACGTACACTCTTCTGATCACGTCTAGCCAAACAATTTGCGGATGATTTAGACGGCGCAGTGTCATAAGTCTACAATGGTCCCTACGCCGCTATAGACATCTACAGGTATCACCGCCATTCAAGAAGTACTGCAGACAACTGGCTCTATTCGGATGTGGATTAGAGGCAGACGTAGGCAATAAGGCTCATGTCAAAAAATTTAACTTGTCTTCCGAGGCAAAAGTTATGAAAAATCCTTTAGCTATGATCTGAAATTTCCCTGGACAATTTTGGCGCAAGATTAAGGCTTTGATAGCGTGATCGAATCCACAATCAACACGACATCATATTTGATAACGGATTCAGGCTGGTGAATAGAAATGTTGTCGTAGTCAGACGATGGTTCCACGGATCAAAATGCAGAAAAAATCCCTCTCACACTCGTCCAGTATACTGAGTCTCCAACTAAGATTCAAATGATTACCTAGTTGCAGTGATACCGAAAACAGATTCGACCCAGTGAAATACTGTGAAGAAGTTTGACGTCGTACAACTGGAGAGCCTTTGCCGAAGGCGTATGGCCTCACGTCACCAGTGCAGCCAGTAAACTACCATAAATGCTGCTTCCATTGTGCAGGGTTTCGTCTTGATCACCATGATGAAACCCATGTTTTGACGAAAAATTTCGACAAAACGGTGCTGCACCAAAAGACCAGAGCTGCGTATAAGCTTCATAAACAGAAAGAATAAAGGAGTATCGACTTCAAAAGAATTTGAGGGGCATCAATCTGTGGGAGTTGATGGCCTAGCGGTCGAACTTTTCAAAGCTGGAGGAGGTGACTTGGTAGGGTGCATGAATGGAATCGCCTGAAGAATGGAAATTTTTTGAGCAGCGTCAGCTGTGGAGGTATAAGTCTTTTTACTATTGCATGGAAGATCCTGTCTGCCGTATTATGTGAGCACCTTAAAGTGATGGTCAACAACTTTCACACAACGGAAAGAGCCCATGAACATGAAATCGACACCCACCCTTGCACTGATTGTTGGCTATGATAACATGTACGAGATGAGCTACGTATATGGAGCCATATCCAATCTCCACATTCCTTTGCAGGATAGCAATGGTGAAGTCTTGCTGTTTTATCAAAGTCGATAGAACATGACTGAACTTTTTGATGGGGAAACGCGACATCATGCGACTCCTACACAAAACACAACGCATGACAGGATTGTTCGAAACTCTCAAGCTAACAACATTGTTATGATCTCTTGCAAGGCTGTGGAGCTTTTCGCTTAATGGTATTTTCATAATTGAAAAACCTCTGTGGGTAATCAGCAGGTCATTTGAGATCATTGGGACTCATCCTGCGTCCTCGATCACACGATCACAATTTTTTGTGGCATGACTCTCAAAAATGCAAGACGTCTGCAAGAAATCCGTAGCATTCTCGCTGTCTTTTAGTAAAAAAGACCGTAAACTGTGAGTTGGACTCAAGTAACCCTACAATCTGCGACGCCTATCCTGACTTCACTCGTATCGTATGGTAGATCTTCGGTGCTAATGTGATGCATTCTAAGCTCGCCATTTAGTTGAAACACTCCTGTCGACTGTCTTACTTCAGAATTTTCCTTCTGCTGGACAAAATGTTTGCTAGCGGTAAGAACGTATCGTTTTAAGACAGGATGAAGGATGAACTTAAAAAGACGGAATCAGCGCTGCGTATTTCACAGGCTCTCCCCTTTGTAAGAGCTCCCATTAGGTCCTTCAATAAGTTTAAGTACGACAAAGCGGTACCGGTTTAGCTAACAATCACTGAGTCCACTTGGATAGATGTGTGATGGCTTCAACCCTATGGCTGGCCTATGACAAGAAGAGATCCTCTTTCTCTAGGTAAATTAAATTGTATAACATACCAGTCGTCTATGGCATCCTTGGGGGGCACTGTGCCACGCGGAGTGTCTTGGAGTTACACCCAACAATTACCGCAGAAGTTGCAGGGAAAAAGAAGAAATTGAGTCTGTTCATCAGCCGCTATGTGATAGTCTTCCCTTTCCAATAGAAGAAAGAGGACTTTTGGTAGACTCTTCTTCATGGAATTGGAGGACTTGAACAATATCGAGTTGAAGATTCACATCCTTATGTGAGTGGCGGATTTCCTTCTCTCTTTTTAGGTTCCGCAGGGTTAAGCGGATGAAGATATTCTTGGTCGCTTCGAGAGAAAAATTCTTCGGAACATATACGGTCCCGTTTGCGTTGACGGGCTTTGGAGGAGAAGATTCAACGACGAAATCTACGAGCTGTACAGCGACATCGACCTAGTCAAAAAACTGCACATCAGTCGCCTAAGATGGCTAGGACATGTAGAGCGAATGAACACCAATGCTCCGGCCCGCAGTGTCTTCGAATCTAACCCGGAGGGACAACGCAGTAGAGGAAGACCTCGCCTAAGGTGGCGCGCACAAGTAGAAAGGGACCTCAACCAACTTGGAGTGCGCAACTGGAGGCAGCTTGTTGGTTGAGGCCCAGGTTCACCCCGAACTGTAGCGCCACCTAAGTAAGTAAGTAAGGGTTAAAAACAATTTAAATGGGTACAATGGACTGTGGGTCTTTGTGAGCGAGCAGTAACAAGCAAGTCACAGGGTACTCATCTACCTAACCTAAGGCTCATAAAGACAGGCCTTTTAAGAAAATTTTATGATGAAAACGCCGTCTTTCTATTTGTCCTTAAGCTTCTACCTCGTCTTACGTTTTTTGGAAGGAGAAATTCAAATGATTTTTCCCTAATCACTTCCAAACTACTGAACCGATTTCAATGAAGTTTACGCCCATTCAAGGATGGTATACGCGTTAGCAAAGCATCATAAAATTCCGTCATAGAGCTGCTTACCGAAGAAGGTGCAAGTTATGCAGTCGCGCTATAAGAGAATTCGTATAGGACGTACGCAGCTAAGTAGAGATCAGCTGGAAACTTCACAGGACGAGATGAAATATTTACACATTCCATGTCCCGAAATCTAGTACGTTTCGTTAAAATAGCAAACCAATCGTGTGGGGTTCTCAATTGTCCCGCAGAAAATTCCATTTCCATTTCCCTACCATAATCCTTTTGAATAAAAATGCCGAGCCTCAGCGATACACAAATACGGAAAGTATATGCAAACATGCAGATGTATAGAGACACATGAGCAAATACGTGCTCATTATTGTATCAGCTAATTGGTTTCGGTATGTATTCACCTGAAAGGGATTCATTCATAATGAATTGCATTTCATCAATATGCGAAAATTTATTCTCATCCTATCCCCTTGCATTTTCGCGCTTAAATAATGCAAGCAACCAGATACTCATGCCTCAAATTAGCACCCTTAAGCATAGATCATTAAAATAAATCGCATTCAAATGCATTCAAACGGATTCTATCTCCCCCCTAACTAAGCTGATACAAAATAAATTAAAATTTATTGCACCTAACACTCTCCATGAAAAGTGAACAGATACAGATACATGTGTAAGCCAGAACCACTCAATGTGATCAAAAGTAACCCACTAATGTGCCATCTTACAACCGCTACTATAACCAATCGAATTAATTTAATTTATCACCACTGGCTTCCCTTAATAATTCCCACAAAAATAGAAAAAAAAAAATCATTTTTTTTTAGTATAACATTCTACAACCACATTTTATCGATTTTCAGAAATGCATACAGTCGAAAATGTATGTCTCTCACTCTATGTACACTTAGATGAGTAAAATAGACAAAAAAAAACGGATACGTCTAGGTACACACTAACTGTAAGTGTATATAGTATAAAATTCAAAGCGAAAAAAGGGTAAATTTCTACGAATTTAACGGCACACTGATGAATTTCGAAAATATGTAAGTAAACATTTACTTTTATGGTTTTATTTTTAAGAGGATTTTTTTGGTTGTATTTATTTTTTAACTTAAGAACTTTCACTATGGCCGGTTGTATTTATTTTGAACCGGTTATACACTCACTACACAATTCACATTTAGTGGATTATTTATTTTTTTTTTTTTATAATTTTATTTAATTTTTAAGAATAAGAAGTAAACAAAAATAAAATTAAATAAAAATCATTTAATTTGAAGAATTAGAACGCGATTGCAAGGAAGAGAAAAAAACTGGCTCGGTTCGGTGGTACATACTGCATAGCGTACCCCGTCAGGACTATCGCAGTATCCTTTAAATGAAATACACCCAACCGTTGAAAAAACAGGGGATGCTATAAAATTCTCTCTCGCGGTCCTAATTTTGGTGTCTCTCTTTTGGAAATTGAGAGGGACTAAAGCTTTCTATTCAAAAAAAAAACTCAAAATTTCCTTCAGTTGCTCTGGGCTATGTTATGAAGAAAAAAAGGAAAACAAATCCAAAACCATCCCCTAATTGCAGCGTCTAACCAGCAATGAGAGAGAGAGAGGACATTTTTTTTTTTCGGTGAATTGTTTTGAACTTTCCCATAAAATGTTCGTATAAAGTAGAAGGGTGTATGGCCGGGTGGGAGCTTTCCTCCAGTTAACCCTCAATTCAAGTGAATAGTAACCCCTTTACAGGGGACGAGGTTTCTCGTTTGAGCCTTTTGGGGGTTCAATTTTTTTTTCTTTCTTTCTTGTGGTTTGATCCATTTGCGGGGGGAATTGTTATAGAACAATTGAATGAAAAGAAATCATAAAAAATATACAAATGGACGACATTAGGTTCCTTAATCCACTTGACCACCATTAATTAGCTAATTGACACGAGAAATAAAACAGACCTGGCCTGGCTACAGTATTGATGTCATTTTGGTTAAAATTTCATGAGAGAATGCATAGTACGCGCCAATGGAATTGTATCTATTCTAAGTATTCTCATGAGATGCTAGTGAACTCCAACTGGTTAAACGATATTAAAGGTCAATGGGGGTTGGTACGGGGAGTAGTGTAGCAAAAGCTCACCATATTTATTTACTAGTGGCAGAGATATGGGCTGGGTCACTGTTGCATTTTAAGCAACCTACGCAGGGGTGGGGAAAATTTATGCACACACATTGTGAACGAGGATGGATTTAAATTTTGATAAAACTGGAAAAAATGGAAAACGTTATTTTACTTGAGGCTTGGTTGCTGAATTCGCTTTTGAACATATGAGGTCTTCTAAACACTCACGTTGAAAAAAATTCGAATAAGAAACTCAATTGTTTATGCTGAATTTTGCATGGGCCAAAGGGCCTCTTGAGACCCGTATCTTTGGTCTGAAATGTCAATTATTTAAAAGGTTAGAATTTTTATTTATAGCCGTGAGAAGGTTAAGTGTGCCGTATTTTTGGGATGTTAAGGAACACCCTACACAGCAGGGAAAATCGAGTTGAAATAAGGTCCACTGTCATTTGATCTGCTTCGTACTTTATATTGAAAGAGTACCGGCTGGTAGTGGGTGCTACGTGGGACTGCTGGGTGGGAGTCTTGAAGTTCAAACGGCAGAAAATATCAAAACGCTTTTCTACGGAATATCTGAGGAACGTCCGAGAGCAATAACTGCCTTGAGAAAGCTTCTCGATTCGCCCCTCGGATGTGACCTTAAACTGTAGGTCCCTTCTATTTGTGCGAACAACTTTAGCACGCACAACACGACTGGTCGTGAGAACCTAGGCGATGGAAAACATGCAGTTTGTTGCGCCACAGGTACCCTTTGGTATCTTACATAACGTATCTTCCACACTGAGCCACGAGTATCTCCGGCAGCTATAAAAAGTTCTGCTACTCTCCTTCACTTGAGCCATAACTACTTTGATTTTATTGCCGTCAAGTGGTTTAAAATTCTATTTGTCGTCCCTTAACTGCATCCATAAACAAGGTCCCTATATTTTCATCATACATGCATACACATGCTTTACAGCTTTCATGGTTTTGCAGGCTGTGGTTTGAGCATTTAAATTTAAGGTTGGCTACGCTAGAAGATTTGGATTTTATTCCTCCTATAATACAGGGTGACTCAATTTCAAACGACTAAATCTGGGAAATAAAAGGACGTAGACAAGTAAGAAAGAAAATTTACGTTTCATTTAATCGTACGGCTGTTGAACGCTTGGATATAACATTCTTTGGTAAACTGAAAACGCAATAAGCAAGGGGGTATAGCCTTAGCCATAATTTATCCCAACCCCATTCGTTTATAATGATGTCACAGTCACCTTTATTGACCGGCACGTCAAACGTAATAAAATTAGCGTCCATGAAATTAAGCTGCATTCTTTGAGTAAAGGGATGCCTCTTATCGGCGCATGTCCCTTTGCTGTATAAGGTACAATTTAGAGCGTGTCTTGAGTATTTTTGACTTTTGGAACTTGGTTCTAGAACATTTTCAACAGATTACAGAGGCAAGAAGGTGGCATAGTACTATATTTAGCGTTGGCCCATTAAAATCAGATAACAAATACATGTGGGAGCCATGACTCAAAAGTTAGTGCTTTGGACTACTGACCGGGAAGTTCAAATCCAAGAAAACACCTTCCTTAAAGCCTCCAGCTAGGAAAGACCGCTTTCCATGTTTGCAAATCCAAGGTATGACAGGGTTACATACTTTCATCACCATTGTTCTAAGTGGCCTATCCATGTATCTTTGTCGAATCTTGTGATGTGCTGCCGTGAAGAATTTAAGGCTCTTGATACGCAGCACAAGGTTGAACTCTGCTGGGTTCCTGGACATGAAGGAATACCAGAGCTGGCAAGTGGTGGCTCGGCATCGACCAATGAATTGATAGACTCATCCGTGAGTATCCCACCTTATACACTTAAGCTTGAAGCGGGAAAAAAAGCCACGAAACAACAGGTGGAACTCTATAGACACCTGCGTTATCACAGGAAAACTATGGCCCACTTTTGATAAAGCTTGAAGCGAGAGACTTGGTCTTAATCCATTTTCACCCTCGTGGGTATCATCACAGGGCATTACACTCTGCGGTATTGAGGATACAGTGCACTTCCCATGCCAGTGTCCCGGCCTCCAACATTCAAGACACAAGTTCCTGGGGAGCCACTTCTTCAATGATTTAGAGGAACATTATTGCTTTTTGCCTGCTTTTACATAGGGTAATGGAATGGTCGAAAATAATCATGTCGATGCAAACAAAGTAAGGCTGACGTTGAATATGGCAAAAATAAAAGCCCTGAGCATTACGAAGTCACACGCTCAACTCAGCATTGACAAGCACCCAAACTTGGATATTCTTGACGACGCGACGTGAGGTCCCGGGGAACTTTTGGCTGAATTAGCTAGACGAGACTCTTCCAGTACTAAAGCGTAATTATAGTCAATATTGATACATCGATGTCTTAAATGAAGCTAATCACAGATGAAGCCAACTCTGCGAATGCTTTATCGCTGGACAACTATGCTCGAAACTAGACAAAAAAAGATCTACGGACTAGGGATCTACGCTCTCTATACTTATCAAGGTAATAACTGGACACTGCTAGATAGGCAGGCATGCTCAAAGGTTGGTCATCGCCTATAATAACTTCTAGAGTTGAAGAGACGAGGAAGAAGAAGAAACACTCCTCCACTTCCTGCGCACTTTATTAAGGCTACACTAGGTCATCACTATTTCGATGGACTCATTGATTTTAGTAATGGCTCTACGGCTAACATAAGAAGCTTCATAAGAAAATTAAATCGATTCCAGGAGCGGGCAGAGTGACCCACCTACCCCTACCGAGTGGCAGCATACTGGACCTACCTTGGCTTAAATAACCCTTATTGAGGGCCACATCAAACCATAACCATCCAGGATGTTCTTAGCCGAAGGTGGCACTGAAATAAATGTGAATCGGTGGAATCGGAAAATCTAAGGCTCCACTTGAAATTTCATCAAAACTCTGGAAGCGTATTCAGCACAAGAATCAAACTGGACCGTTCCTCGGAGCTAGTTAGATACGTAGAATTTTAAGATCGCTAATATGCAGCTGAATAATTCAAGGAGGCCCTGGACTGATCAAAGCAGATACCTCTGTTACCCAGGAAAGCCGATGGAATGGCCAAGTTATAGGGAATATAATTAACACCGTAAGCCACAGATAATCGATTATGAATTCGTAGTTCTAGGTCAGAAGTCTTAAGCTTCAAACAAAGCAGAGAATGCTTGATGAAAATCCACGTCCAAGACGAAGTAAGAAATATAAATTTGATACAACCTCGTGGTCCACAGAGCAGAAGGATGATCCAACCACAGACAGCATCCGTGGACTGCAGGACATACAAACAATATTCGAAGTAGAACATTAACAGAACAGACGGATAAAAAATGGACTCTGGAGTCTGAACGTCTCGAAATCTTTCCATCTACCGAATTTCGCCAGTGTTTTTCAAGCAGAGCTTCCCGGGATTCGTGAGGCCTGCCGATTAATGAACATTCTTTCAACACCCAACCGGAATCTTTACGTACCTTATATCTTTACGTATACCCAAACTGCTATCAAAGCCATTGATTCAGCTATCACATCCTCAAAACTGGTAGAGCAATGCCGGAAAGAGCTAAACAATTTGGGTGCTCAATCAAATATCACCCTCATCTAAGTCCCAGAACACTGTATTTATAAGGGAAACGAACGGGCAAATGATCTGGCCAGGCAAGGGTCAGACCTTTGCGGCTCTCTGGCAGAAAAAGTCAATGTTCCACTTCTTAAAGCTGGACAACCTGGGTTGGAACACGCTTTCCAGCTGCACTATATCAAGAAGGACATGGCCCAGCTGTACCAAACCTAAATCAAATGAGCTATTAGGCAGACCAAGACCAGATATTGCCAGAATTGTAGCCATAAGCACGGGCCACTGACCGATAGGAGACCATGCAGCCAAGCTTGGTATCCCCCACAACACTTTCTGCCATAGCTGCAGAGATACTGCATCAAAATAGTGCTAGACTATCTGAAAGACAGAAAGGCTGACTTTTTTAGTAGTAGCAGTCGAAAACATAACCTGTCGAGTGAAAAGGTCGTTCACAATAATAAGTGTCACCACGGGGCTCTGCATTATTGGCAAGTACGGCATTAGGCCGTATCAAATAAGGGCACAAAAACTAAAATCATCTTTAAGACTAGAACCTTAGTGAAACCCGTACCGAGGCAATACTTTGCATTAACCATCCACTCAGAAAAGTTTCATTACCGATCAAAGCCTGAAACTGAGAGCCAGCTTATTTTTCTAACCCCAAAATGGTCGCTGTCAGTCCTTTACCTCGAGCGAAAAAAAATGGTTTACATTAGCGTTGATTAAAAGCGAAGGAAGCAGATGAAAAAAGGACGAAAGAAGACAAAACGAAAACACGAAATCAATACGATGGAAAAATATTGAAACTTTTCCTTGCAAAAAGTTGACACTGTCCTTAACTTTCTTTGGCCCCTATTTTAACTTCTTGTTCTAATTACCCTGATTGATTCTCCTTCACCGATAAAGGCTAGAACAAAAGTGTATCCTTTGTCCTAAATTAAAGTAAATTGAATGATTTGAAAGTTTTGCAGGGAAAAATCAATTTCAATCTCACACGGATGAAGCCAGTTAACTTTCCCTTGTGTTCACTCGAGAATATTTTCTATTTTTTTTTTTGCTCAAAGACGCAAGTAAAAGACCATCAAGGACTCCTTGTGAATCCCTTTTGAGTAATTTGTATTTTTGTTGGAATTGTCAATTAAGAGGATTCCTTATTCAGAGAATTTTTTCTGGGAAAAAACTTACATATGAGTGCTTGTCATGTGTGGAATATGTATCCCCGTAGTTTTCGTGACATTGAAGACAAGGTTTACTTTGTAAGATACGCATTCAGAAGAAAAATATCCTTCTTTGGTATAAGTAACGCTGAGCAACGGTATTTCAATTAATTAGTGTTTTGTTTAAGTTGAGTGGTTGGTTGGTATGTTTGAAGTGGTATTTGACAAATATGTTGGGAGAAACGGGGGGATTTCTGTCCGCTACTTCTGAAGTTGTTTTGCCCTCCGGACTCCTGAGATACGAGTGCGCACATAAGAATCGCATAGTTTAGGACTAAATTTTCCAGGAAACCCCTAGTCTGAATAACTTTGTTCGAGGAGTCTTTGCAACAGAATAGATGACCGAGTGGTTGGTTAATTTGAATGGATTTCATAGACTTAAACTTTCATAGAGGATCCATGTAGGTATTGCTACAAGACTTCGAGTATAGGAGCCGTACTTATGTCCCCATTCTAAGGACGTAGGAACTCCAGAGGGTAGATATCGTACCCACGCACTGGGTGGATCTTACATAGAACTGAATATTAAATCCTTTTCAGGCACAGATGGGTAAGAATCAGCACACGTGTATAATACCTTGACGGGCTGAAATATACCATCAGATGTCAAGCCAGAGTCCTCAGAAGGATGACATGCGTCGGAAGAAATTGCCTTGACGGGTTCAAAGGTGGCTTTAATAGTTGGACTAGTAAATACCACAGTACCTATTCTAGAGCCCGGATAGGTGAGGATTTCCATGACCAAGACAGAGTCGTGGAAAGGAAATTGTGGTCAATTGACTCTGAATGGGCCAACGGTAGAGCTTACGAATATATCTCCGAATTGGGTAACTGCCATTGGTTCAACCGACTCCTCCTTTTGGCATTGGATCAACTTTCTTGCACACGTAAAAATTTATAGTCATGGGAGACACTCAGCCTCAGATAATGATCTCTTCTTCATTCGGGTGCCACTCAAACATCTAAATCTGTTCTCTCGCAGTATAAGGTAGACATTACCACGACCCAGGAGATATAGGATCGTTCCTTGTACTTGTCCATCCTCTGAGCAGTTTTGAATCTCCTATCAAAGCAGTTCATCCCTAGGGCCAAAATGGAGTTCCGATGGCCTTTCTTCACTTTTATCCTTCGACCTTGGTCTCATGGATATGTCAGACGCAATGATACAAGAACTTCAACAAGAGCTCATCTCGTAATGAGATGAGGCTGCTCTGGATGAGGGGACAATGAAACAGCCGACTCTCTAGCAAAGCAAGAGTCAACCTCAGAGTTCTCTTGTGAAGGTGATAAACCGTGGAAGGTTGTAGGCACGCTATAATGGCTATTTAAATGCCGACTGGCACCACTTATAGAGAAGTTCTAAGCTTGGAGCAAAGAGCACTGAAAAGGGTGGTATCATATGAATTTCGGGTTTCACCTAATGAAGATGGATCTTCTAGTAGATGACTCCTGTGACGGTGACGATGACGGCCCACATATATTCTGTCAATGTCCGGCATTAGCTAGCAGAAGAAGGCAGGTCATGGGGCGTCACTGGGTAGAAACTCAGAAGATGAACCAGATTTCTGTTAAACAGATGCTAGCCATGACACGAGGAATCAAAGCCAGGGAAGAACTGTGGAGAAATCCAGAGAGTCTCTCGGGTTAAGATGGATCGTGGAAGAGGGAAAAGGAACCCATCACTGAGGTGATGGGTGGAATGGTTAAGATATTTGCATCATCAGTGACAGTCAGACTACGCTTCAGGTCTTGCCCAATCCTGTAACCACTTCGAAATGGCTCATGAATGCAAGAACTCGATGAACTCGGTCGCAAGGCTGAATCCTTTGGTTTTGTCTCGACTTCAGCACCTTCTGTGATCATGGGGAATGAGATCTCTGAAAAAATTGCTAGGAAATGGTCAGAGAAGGAGAATTTTTTACGTCGAACGTTGGATATTCTTACATCCTTGGTCAGGGCTACCATTTACGACTGTCTTTCTTGCGAACAGAATTTTCTAGCTTAGTTATTTGATCTACGGGATATTTAGTTGTGGTGCAGGGAGAAGTAGTGTCCCTGGGATGGAGGAAGACTAAAGTAATGCTCCCATACGTCTGTACGAAATTTATGTGTTTCATGCTGACTCATAGTAGAAAAGACTGTATTCAGTTTCTTGCCATCCCAGTAGGGCCATAAGCTTTCAAAATGCTTGCTTTGGGACGTTTTTGGAGAAGCTGGTGATACTGCGGAACATTTTCTCTAAGCCTCGCATTAGGTGGCAGATGATCGGTGCTGATATGATGAAAATCGCTATCATAAGCCCAGCACTTGAGTGGGAAGTTCCAGTAAAATGGAAAAATATGGTTTATTTCCGACCCAAAAAAACGGCAACTGCCGATGCAGCTCATGAGGAATTTTTGGCTTTCCAAGCAACTAAAGATGCATTTCTTCTAATACATCGACGTCGAGGTTTTGTATTTACAAAATCAATGGTAGTTGTACTGAGTCGTAGAAAGTGGGGGTTGACATCCATTTTCCCCACTGCAGGCGTGCACCTGAAAACAGCTTACAAAGTATGTAGTGCGCTCATCGAATTAGTTGCTCCACATCTGTACCTTTATTTGATAATATTCAGCCGGGATAGCTGGCAAAGTCAGAAAAAGAAATTGTTGTTCCCTGACTCAAGGATATGTGTACTGGATGCCCTAGGCTCTACCACGTTTTGAATTCTTGGAGAAGAAGGTGCGAGTCATACCGCTATTGGTCTCCAATTCTTGATTTTTTAAAAAGAAGTATCGACCTAAATTTGACGGCAATTTCTATGAATGGATCGCTTTACTACTACTACAGAACAACGACTTTTCCTTACGTGCATTTCAAGGTAATATGTCGACCTTCAAAGACGTTAAAAAATTAATGGCTCTTGGACAGGGAAAATTCAATGATGGGCCAATGCTCAGGGAACACATGATAGATTCAACCCAAGAGGCTATCAGTAGTAGGGTGAGTCCGTTTATGAAACCCCGCTACAAAGGACGACGAAACTTCAATATACAACGAAACGCATGCTTTGAACTGTATGTCCACTCTCTCACTCAAATCCCAGCACAAAATCAACACATTTCCTAAAAGTGAGGCAGTGCAAGTAGCCTGTAGGTACAGATACTATTACTCTTCATTACACTCCCGCAAGGTTTCAACTCCAAAAGTCTCTGGAAGTCTGCCAAACAAGAAATGAAAACATTTTGGCGAGGACATTGTACCCTTGCAGTGTACATCATATATTTGCAGCAAGCTCTACATCACTTGAAGTGACCTCAAAAACGAGCCAATTCATGTGTGGTAGGTAAGTGTAACAGATCCTTGCCCATTAACCCATACGACATGCTAATTTGGCCGCATTTAACGTGGCTTGTAACTCAAATTTACATGACAGACGATACTGGATGAATACCCCCCGCAATACTGTTGCCAAAAACTACTCGTACTTAAGATTCGAAAATACGGACTCACACAGACGGTTGCCAATAAAAGTAAGTATCTCTCACCCACTAAATGTATCTAAAGATACATGTGTTCTATATTTAAATCGATTGCATGTTCACGAATCATTCATATTCCGATTTCGGAATCACTTCAAACCCATGTCCTTTTTTTTTGTTTTTTGTTTTCTTGTGGGAGCTAAATTTGAAGCATGTCTATGCCGACATGTCTACATCAAAAATCAATTTTCCACCCAAATCGACCGAATTTATTATCCTTCGAGGGAAATTCTCGGAGAAAAAAAAATGGAAAAATTCCCATTTACTTGGGCATTGTTTACAGTTAAGCCTCGAATGGGATATGGGTTGCGAAAATTGCATTACCTACGGTTTGTTACATTGCAATTTTTCCAACTGACGGGTTGACCTCCGTCAGGGGAGTATTTCTTGGCAGACCGATTCCACCCACACATGGAGAAAAAAAAAGCAGAAAATCCATTTCAAAGGTAGGAAATTATTTACAGATGAATAAATATATGCAGAGCACGTAGAGAATCTCGGGACTGTGCCACAAGATAAAAGAGCAGTTCCTTGACAGGAGAAGCTTGAGAAATGTGTACCTGCAAAGGAGCACTTTCATGGCATTTCCCACTGCAGTTTTAAAGTATTTAATAAATATTTGCCGGATGCAATTAATTGGGCGAACTGACCGCTCTAGCCACGTATTTATTTGCACAGAGAGTTAAAATTTAATTTAATTACCTTCCATTAAATTGATAATAAAAAACCTGTTTATTTGTAGATAATGAGCAGATTGTTTTTAATTTATTTAATTTATTCGATTTAATATCTGTTTAATGGCAACGGTGTTGGTATACAAGGTGAGCGTCAAAAATTGCATTTTTGCAATTAAAACTTATTAACATCTTTTGTTAAGCGATTTATTGCTTTGAGAGAAACGCTTGACGGATTTTTACGATCAACTGTTAATTTTATAGCTAAGCGTTCCAGAAATTTCCTGATTTTCATTCAACTCGAGTGCCAAAAAGTAGGATTTCGAAGGGGGCTTAGTACCACTCGTGCCACCTGTAGGTAGGAGTATTTTCTCCGGGTCTTAGTATCGGAAGCATCGCGACTATCCAAGTAAGGTCCAACGTACAGCTTGTCTGTGCATAAGCCGAGAACTTCGCACAACTCCCTTTGCGGCACTGGACATTATGTTCCATCTGATACCCCTCGACATAGGTATTTGGCAAGCAAATGGCGGCTATAGGAGCCGTTCGCTTTGAAGCTACCCCCCAACAGTGGTCAAGAAAATAATTCGTCCACGCTTCTATTCCGAATAAATTCAAAATCTCTCCCGAATACACGGACTACACCATCCCCTAGTCAGATCACTCTGGGAGGATGGTGCATTTTCAGAAGATGAATCAATTCACTTCTACACCGACGGGTCAAAGACCAAAGACGGAGTTGGTGGTAGGCTTAATCTTACGATCTCCTTCCGTCTTCCAAATCAGTATAGCGTGTTCCAGTCGTAATTTATGGCGATCAAGAAGCCCTGTCTTGGCTTAAGAAAAACGCGAAGTCTGTTAGAGATATCTGCATCCTTTCAGACAACCAAGCAGCAATCAAATCCCTGGAATCAACTTGTGTTGGGTGCCAGGGTGTAGGGATATTCCAGCGAATTGTAAGGCCGATGAACTCGCCAGAGTAGGAACAACTTTACCCATTTTCCCAGACAAAGGCACCTTAGGTATTCCAATCGCTACTCGCAGACTTAAACTTAAGCTGGATGCTGTCGAGAGTATAAATCTTAGGTGGACAAGTGAATCAACATGTCTAGCGACGAAACAGATTTGGCCAAAGCTGGATCTAAAAAGCTCTGAAAATTTGATTTCTCTCAATAGATTGCATATCGGCACCACAATAGGTGTCATCACTGGACACTGTCTAATAGAAAAGCATGCTACAAGGGTACGCCTCTTTGCGAACGACTTTTTGAAACTATCCCTCGACGTCTTCGTTTCTGCCCAGCTCTCTCCCGTAGAAGGAAGCTTCACTTAGGAGCTCCCTATTACAACGATATAGGCGACCTGACGAAAATTGCCATTAAGAGCCTCCTACGCTTCACTAGAAGCTCAAATTGGTTTCAACGAGTAGGTAGAGAGAAACTTTCTCCCATGATCCACGTGGTATCACAATGGACCTACCATTGGTCTAAGTGTGTTGGCGACTCCTAGCTGGCAGCCACTCCAACCTAACCTAACCTAGTATCAGAAGCTGTTACAGTGACAGTATCTGCTCACGATTAAGACAGCAACGAAAGCAATATTGCACGTTGACACTCTGCTACATCTAAGGATATGACGTGGCATGGATCCATGTAAATGCAATAAAAATTCGGAAAACCTTTGTTCTGGTGGAATGATTGCATCACTAAGAGGAGAGTAGACTGCTTTAAAATGTAAAGGAGCCAGTAGCGAACAAGACAAAGACAAGGAGAAAACTCCGAAGAGATGCGCGATGAATTCGTAAGGAAAAGAAAGGAACTTCGAAAACTTCTAAAAGGGGTGAAACCAAGTCAAGAGATGACCTCTAACATAACTAGTTATGGACAAACTGAAAAGTGACACGGCAGCTGCACCGACTTGCCCGAGACCATAGACAGCAGCCTATTTCCAAGAAACACCAGTGTCCATATTCCTCGAATAAGAACAGAGGATACGGAAACAATACCACCGGTCAGCGCTGCCGAAGTTCTTGAATACAACAGAATGGACGATATCCCAAACCTCGTCCTAAAGGAAGCCATTGATTCTGAACCAGAGGCGTTTGGGAATCTCTACCCAAGGTACCTAGCAGATGGAAAATTTCCTCTACAGTGGAACGGACGGAGTCTGGTATTATTTCCAAAAGGCGACAAGCACCCTCCGCAATCGTCGTCATACAGAACACTGTGCATGCTAGATGGAAAGGGCTGAAATTAATTATTTGTGACAGACTCGACCAGTAAATCGAATGTGACAACGAGCTTCCCATCTGACACTACGGTTTCAGGAAAAGACGAAGCACCACCCATGTGATACAAGCAGTTTGCGATATCTGGGACTAGATGGAAAGGACGAAACAGCAGTACTGCGCTGTAGTCACCTTGGATGTCAAAAGTGTACTCAACAGCACCCTTTTCTACGATACAGATGAAGGTCCGAAAAGATACAAAATTAGAGGAGGAGTCCCACAGGGATATGTCTTGGGTCCAGCCCTGTGGAACATTATGTACGATAGATACGCCGATGACATAGCGGTGGTTGTAGTAGCTAAACCCTAGAAGAGGAGACGAAAAATTACAACAACCCTATCAAAGACTTCGATCATTTGGTCTGGAACTAGTGCATCATAAAATGGAGGTTGTCCTCACTAGCAGAAAGTTGATAGCCTGGTCATACAAGCAGATGAGTACCTAACTTACACAAGATGGAGATGTTGCCGCAATATCCTGACTAATGCCAAATATTGGAGGACTCAGGCGGCCCACAAGAAACCTGCTTGCTACAATCAGCAAGCTAATCCTCATTTACGCAGGCCCTATATGGGGACCAGCAATATCTATAAATTTGTACATGAGCATCATCGCTTAGAGTATGTTGCGTACACAGAATGGTATCGGGGGATGCTAAGTGTTATATAGACGTAAATGCCTATAGTCTTGCCAATTAAAAGCAACATGATTGTGATTGGTGTGGATGGAAGCTTATTTTGGCTCAGACTGAGACTCTTCATGAGTTAGGAGCCCATGAGGATGGTTATCATAAGAGTTCTGCCATTAGAGGCCGGAATCGACGAAGATTGAAAGCTGTATTCTCTCTGCCAAGAATGCTCCACGGGTGGGGCGCCCGTTAAGGGTGTAAAAAAATGTAGTATTCACCGATGTTATGACCCCAACCCCAATACAGCTCTCAAGCTCACCATTTTCCCAAATCTGCAAATAGGAAGGCAATTTAAAGGCAACAACGCAACAGGACTTGACTGCATACCTGGTGATCTTTACCTAAAAAAAAAAATAAAACAGAAGGATACAACATCTCCTCTTTAAACTGTCATTTTACATAAATGTGTTGCTTCGTCCTTGCGTACAAATTGACATAACTTTTCCTGCGATATTGAAATAGTTCCTCGAAAAGCTCCCCTAAAATAAGTGTTGGCAGAGGTAAAAAGGGTAACATTGAAGGTAACAGAGGAAAAGAATATCTGGTCCACACCTGAGAATATTCAGTTGACTAACTTTAAAAAGAAATCGTTCAACCTTGGTGAAGGAAAAGGACTCTGAAACATGCTTTGATTTTTTTTTGTGTTTTTTGAAATACTTGCAATTACAAGTTTTGTTTTTTTTTTTTGTATCTGTCACCCTTTCCTTGCATCCTCCTTTCGTTTGCAAGGTGATGTCTATTACTTTGTTTCGGTCCTTCTCTTTTGTTTGCAGTACGAGGATATTTAGTGTACAGATGAGCTTCTATAAATATTTTTGTTTTTCTCATTGAATATTCAGATATTTTTTTTATCTCCGTTATCATAGATATTTTGAATTCATTAAAATTAAAAGAAGATGGGTGTCTTTGAAAAAGCATTGTGAAGGACGAAATGCTTCGCTGAGCAGTTATAATTGAAAAGATTCAAATTAAATGATTGCTTGTTAATAGAATCCATCCATGGACATGAACGACACTGGGGGAGGGTGGGTGACAGGCCTCAAAGAGGTCATTTCAACTGAGTTGTACTTTAATTTACGTGAATTTAAAATATACACACTGTTACTGGTACAAGCGAAGTTCCACAAGGCTCAGTGGCAGGCCCTATGCTGTGGAACTTGGTGCATGACGCCGACAGTGTGCCTTAGCTACAAATACTAGAGGATGCGAAGATAATAGGCTTCGATGATGATATTTTTATCGTAGTGATAGCCAAGCAAATAATTAATAACACTTTTCGAACAGTACAATGGTGGCTAACATCTAAGTCCACCTATCTAATGGCACTCACCAAAGTTCAAAGACTAGCGTACATTGGTGCCACCAGTGCAATGAGAACAGCTCCAACTGCAGGCCTTGAGGCTATTCTCAACCTGCTTCCGCTAGACATCTTTACAAAAACATCAGCAGCCACTAGCGCTCTGAGAATCAGTCAGTCAGCGAATTGGAAGTCAAATGCAACAGGGCATTCGGCCATCTTTCAAGGATTTTTTGGCCATGTAACCAAGACAGACTACATTACGCCATATTTGGATTTAAGCATGCCTTTTACGGCAGCCTACCCTAGCAAAGTAGAATGGAAAAGCGGAAATATAGCTAATACCAGATCCATTAAACTACCAGACCACAGCAGTGTTTTTCAAGCGGAGGTCCTGGCAGTGACAGCAGCTGCCCGTGAGTCTGCCGTAAGGGCAATACCACAGGATGGTATCATCTTCTTTATCGACAGCCAGGCAGCTATAAAAGCAATTACTGCTACCGAAATTAAATTGAAGCTTGTGAGATGCTGCCGCGAAGGTTCTTGGAATACAGCACAAGGTATCGCTCTGCTGGGTTCTTGGACATGAGGGTATCCCAGGCAATGAAAAGCTGATGAATTAGCTAGGAAAGGTTCAACAGATTTAATAGAACCAACGAATCTCTCTGTAAGCATCCCGCCTTGCATGCTCAAGCTTGAAGCAGGGAATTTAGCCATAAGAGAGGCGAACCTAAGATGGAAGTCCATGGAAACGTGTAACATCACAAGAAAACTATGGCCGTCCTTCGATAGAACAAGGACCGAGAGACTTTTCCCTTTCTATCCTCGTGGGTATCATCACGAGGCATAATAGTCTGCGGTACCACATGAAGAACCTGCGCCGGAGAGAAGAAGAACTTTGCAGAGGTTGTGGCGACGAGGGAGTTCTTGAGGCCACCACCCACTTCCTATGCCACAGTCCTGGACTCCAACATTTCAGAAACAAATTCCTCGGTAAACACTTCACCTATAGCCTTGAAGAGCTCTCTGTCGTTCCTACAGACAAGATGCTGAACTTTGCCAAGTCATCAAAGTGGGTTGTACTTGAAATCAAGTAAGTAACTAGAGTAGAGTTGATTAGACACTTACAGGGTTCCATTGGGCGGAGGAGCACCTCCCCCCCCCCCTATGGGTAACAAAATGGGTCAGCACTGACCTGAGGGTGGCAGGAGGTTTTTCTCTCTCTGCCAGCCCGCTTACCTAACCTAACCTAACATCTATGGGTTTAAAATTAAAGGGAGAACAGATGGACGTTGCACTTATCGGCAGTAGGAGTATAAAAGGAACCATCACAGTTTCTGTGGATGGACGTCAAATCGCATTGAAAGGAGCACTCAAGTATTTTAGTGTCAGAATCAGTCAGAAATATACGAAAAGGCGTCTACTAGTGGATGTTACCAAATCGATAATCCTGTACTGATTGCAAATTTTGGGAAAAGCCATGCAGGGGTAGTAGAAACTACAGAATAAATGCATTGAGAGCTAGTCGTGATTTTTAGGCGACCTCATATGGAACAGCGAATGCCGTTGATGGTCTGGAACTTTGTGGCGGAGGCACAGAGAAGATATCAGCAGGGCTCAAAAAGAGTCCAATTTACCCAAGAAGATGAAAAGGCCTGAACAATTTTTTCCCGGAAACTGCTCTATTAGCAAGAGGCAGGAGCGATGTGTCCACTCAACGAAAGATAGGTAGATATACAAAGCGATCCACAACCTCGGCAGTTCGATAAATCCAAACGCCAAGGATATTTTCGGGCACATCTGTAGTACTTACTGTGTAATTTGTACTGATACCAATCTAATTGAAGATGCAGAACACATAATGTTCCTTGATTAATGGTCCTTGACACGAAATGGCAAGGGGAATACTCGAAGGTACTCTAGGCGAAATTATATCCCTCAGTCAACATTTTGTGACATTTTTTTTCAGCAGAGGAGAAGCGGGAAACTGTTCGTCTTTTCGTAGCTACATATGTAGTACCAATCGGTGAAAATGCAGCAAGACAGTCTTTTGCCCAGCACTGTGGAACATTATGTACGATGGAGTACTACGTATGCGGAGACCAAAAGGATTGGACATAATGGGTGGTTGTAGTAGCTTAAACCCCAGAGGAGATGACACAGCACTGCAACAACACCATCAAAGACGTAAAGTCATCAAGTCTGGAATTAGCGGATCAAAAAACGGAAGCGGTTCGCATTAGCAGATGCAATAAAGCTCCTGAACATACAAGTAGGTGAACACACCATAAAATCAATGCCTTACATAAATGACCTGGGAGTACTGCTTGACCTTAAGCTTAATTTTAGAGGACAAATAACTTACATAAGCGTGAAGGCCAATAGGTATGTTGCCAGAATATCGAGGCCAATGCCAAATATAGGTCAACCCATGCAGCTAACAAGAAACCTACTTCTATATGGCCTCTATAGCCTCTATATGGGCACCAGCAATATCTATCAATTCGTACATGAGAAGGATAAACTCTGCACAGAAGAGCATCGCTTAGAATGTTGTGCATGCAAAATGGAATCGGAAGCTTCCGCGAATACATTCACAAACAGATGGCCCATGATGACTGTAACGGCAGAGTTCAGGATGGTGACCACGTGTTGCTGGAATGCAAAAAGTACGAAGTCAGCAGAAATGTCTTGATATCGATCATGCTATCAACGGGGGAATATGGGACACTGCCACGCGAGCATTGCGAGCATCATGCGGGAAGCAAGTAGCATGGGCTACCGAGTATCCATAAAGGATTTCACCTCTCTAGCGCATAAAAAAATATGGTCTACATCATCAAGAAGGAATTTACAATGGATTAGGAGCATCTCAACAGATGGAGGGAACACTTTGTAACAATTCTTAGCCATTTGGCTTACAACGATAACTCAAACGGGCGCACTAAAGCAACAGATTATGGATATAAATGGTTACCAGATCCCATAGGAGAAACAAACCGTCAAGATGAGTCCTCCTGCAAAGGCCACGTTAACAACTTGCGGATTGTTATAGAACAATAGAACAGACCTTTAATTAAAGGTCCTCCCATCGAAGGTCTACGAAGTGGCTTCAATCGAGAAAATTCGCTCTACTAGTTCCTCGCATTCTTAAATTCTACATACAGTAACCAACAAATCAAAATTCGCCCAAAAGAATTAAAATAAAAAACAAAAATTATGTAATCCAACTACCACACTGGAAAGCTCTACCCAAAGGGAATTATTTAACAAAAACATACGAATTTACACATCGATACACCTTAATCGTATAAGCCTATGAAATCGGTTGCCAGGATACAATTTTAATTAGCAACCACTCTGCACAAAAACGTGCAGATAAACCGACCTTCATCTTCCTGGATTATAACTTTATCTCAGAACACCTAATAATTAACCCAAAAATATTACAAGTAATTTGGATAAGGCCCAGTATTTTTTTTTTTTTTTTAAAGAAAAAAAAATCATTATTTTCATAACACGTACGGATATCCTTGTTACTTTTAGAGCCGGATGTTGTGGTACATTTGGTATCAAAGCCAATTCCTCTAAGTGCCCAACAAAAGTATCCTTTTAGGATAATTGCCAAGAGACAAAAATAATTTTAAATATACCTCTCAATGTAATAAGGACATCTCGTTAAAATGTTAAATTTTAGTATCTCCTTTGAAAATAGAAATCGTATGTACGTCATACAAACAATAAACCAAATAAAAAAAGAAATAAGAATAAAAAAATAAAATAGAAAACGTACTTAATTTGAAAGTTAAAAGCAATTCATGTTCTCATTAACAATCGAATTAAAGGCGGAAATTCTGATTAAAAAAGCATCTGAAAAAGTTTATCGCCATCTCTTGGCCATTAGTGGAACCTAAAAGCTTTACCATTAAGCACAAGTAAAAGTTTTCGTACAAATTATTAGCAAAAGCTTGCTGCATTAAAAAGCTAGCGTGACCAAAACTTTGTTTTCGTGGCTTTTCTACACCTGTTTTGAGTTGAATTTTGACTTTTTTTTTTTATGTATTTATGTTCACCTGGTCTAATGTTGGCTATAAAAGAAAGAAATAAAAAGAAAAGAAATAGAAGAGAAGTTTAAAGAAATTGTGCATAAATGTATTTACAAAATAAATTTTGCTGTGTTACGTTGGGCGCCAGTTTATAGCAAAATGATAAAATGCGTTGTGGGAGGATTTGTTGTGATGATGCGAGCTTTGTTTCGTTGAGTTTGTTTTAGCGTTAAAAAGCTTATGTGCTTTTCATGTGATTTTTTATGGTGAAATGGTGGGCAGAGAATGAATAAGTGGTAAGTAAATAAACGCATGAGGAGGAGAGACGACCGCTTTGTTCACATTCGTTACGTTATAATATTGTGTTCGGATAAATTTGCTGTCGAATTTTAATAGTGAACATCAATTTGATTTCTACTTAATTAAGTACAAACAACGGTATACACTGCTTGGGAAATCCAAGCTGTTATCCGTTTTTTGATCGGCGGCTTTGGACATGTTTGGTCCCAAATTTAATGTACAAAAAGCTGCATTATCTGTTTTCTTTAAGGAAAATCTAAATATGTGAATACAAGGTGGTGCAAAATTAATCATCCTATCGGAAGATGTTATAATTTTTGCAAATGGCGTCGTACGTCATATTTGACATTTGTGAACTAGACAGCTGCAGTATACAAACAGACAAGCAATGGAGCGCTATACTCCGCAAGAGCGTGGAATAATTGTGTCGATTTTTTTGATCAATAATCGGTCGGTGGCGTTAGCGCAGCGTCAATTTCGACGTCGATGTCCTTATCATGTCGCCCCAACTGGGCAAACATTCCGGCGCTTAGCTACTCGACTCGAACAGACTGGAACCACAGGAGACCATGCAGGGCGTGGCCGCCACCGGACTGGTCGTTCGGCCGAGAATATCGCGGCTGTGGCGGCCGATGTCGCTGAGAACGAAGAAACATCAACCAGACGACGGGCCACGCAATTGGGCATCACCAGACGGACCCTACAGTGAATTTTAGTGAAAGATTTACACATGTTCCCGTACAAAGTACAAACAGTGTATCAGTTAATGCCTCCTGACCGTCAGTCGCGTGTGAATTACTGTCAAGCCATCCTCAATCTCAACAACGAAGAGGACGAGTGTCGAAAATCATCTTGAGTCACGAGGAGCATTTCCACTTAATCTTCGTTTCTGGGGCACTGAAAATCCACGTGTGATCCACTCAAAGCCACTGTGTGGTGCGGCGTTCAAGCGGGAAGAGTGATTGAGCCGGTTTTTTTTTTTTGAGGACGCCATCGGCAATACGGTCACTGTTACTGGCGAACGCTACAGGGCCATGATAAACGACTTCTTACTGCAGGAATTGGATGAGCGGGGATTGGTGAACATGTGGTTTCAACAAGACGGTTCAACCGCACACACAGCACGAGTCACAATGGATATTGTGAAGGAAGCGTTTCCTGGTCACGTAATCTCCCGTTTTGGCGATTTGGCATGGCCAGCAAGAGCGCCCGATTTAACCATCCCAGACTTCTTTCCTTGGGGCTACTTGAAGTCGCGGGTTTATGCCAACAAGCCTCAGACAATCGCAGCCCTTAAGGAGAATATTCGACAGGAATGCGAACAGTTATCACCGGAAATCTTGCGGAAAGTCATGGAAAATGCGATGAAACGGGCACAAATGTGTATCAACACTGGCGGCACCCATTGGCTGATATCATCTTTTCCACTTAACAGAAAAAATTTGAAAGGTCCAAATAAAGATTTCCATCACTCAAAATCATTTTTTTTTATTTAGCAAAAAAGTAATTCAAAATCAAAATTCGAGGATTAATCATCGAAATTTCTATCAAATATCTAATGTGGGAGACAGACTGCTGGTATTGATACCATGGTATAGCAATACTACGTTCTATACTACATGTCTGTCACTGCAATACCACGTTAAAACCTAGTATACGATGAATAGAACCTAGTATTGAGATTCGCAAATTTTTGGTGGTATACCACCATCTTATTGCTTGCAGTGCCACTTTCTTTCTGTTGGTGGTTCTTCATAGCTTCTTTGACAATTCAAAAGCAAGCAATCACAGCGAAAAATGTTTTGAAAATCGATTAAGGAGGACAATTTTATCCGCATTGGAAACAATGAAGTAAGACAAGTTTAGAGGAATTAGATCGGCGAGCTACGAGGAGCAAGACGCAATATTGGAGTGTTGCAAAAAATGTGTAAGGAGCTGGAGGAGGCGCAACACAAATGTCAAAGTATACTACGAAGTGCAGTCTGTCACGGGTTAAAGTATTCACTATACCATGGTATCAATACCAGCAGAGTCTGTCTCCCACATTAGAGGATGCCGTTTGCATACTTGCTTTTCTTCTAGTTCTGTGACAAATAAGTCATACCTTAAAATTCGGATATCTGAAGGCCATCTGTTGAAGCTTCTTGATGTCTATACTTATGCAGAAGTCTTTCCATGTTTTCCATTCTTTACAGCCCTAGTTCTCTCGATTATAGGCATTTTTAATCTAATTCCTCAGAGAATTAAAAAAAAGTAACGACACGTAGCCCCATAGGAAATAAGGGAAATAAGGTTTTAAATTAGACGGTCTTGAAGAGCCATTGCCAGGTTTATTTTTCAATGTCAAGAAGGGCCATTCTGCTGAAGCTATGTCCCTTCATGATTCGTTGCATTCCAGTTAAGAAAAAAAATAACCAAGATCAGTACGATGACCACTAAACGATGCATTTTTCTGAATATTATCCGGTCTGTACGGTATCTTTTGGATTGATCTTGCTCCATTTAAACCCGGTAAGCTAAAGGGAGCTGATTACAACTTTGCGATAAAACAATGGATTAGCTTGGAACTCCTCTCGAGCCCATGAGAGAAAGAACGACGCAAATGATACTCTTGGGGCTTTAAGCCATGCACCAGCTGGGTTTTATATGGGCGTAGGGCAGGATCTTTGCGCAAAATTGGCGGACAGCAGCTTTATTCCCGTCGGTACCCACATTCAATGGAGGTATTGGGATTATTGCATCATTTAGACGGAATGCAAAAATCGAGTCCACAGGTGTGCTTATTCAGATGTGTGTCTCATAAAAATCTAGAAGTAATCTGAAGTCGAGAACCGATTTTCAAAGCGAATTTTAGAATCTAGGGTCTTTTCGTATAGTGCGGGTAGATTCACGGAAACTGCCCTGTTTTCCCTTACAAACGCGGTGGAGAAGGTGGCAACACTTCAGTAAAACCCATTGCGACTGCCCTAAAGAGGCAAAAGGTGAATGGAATGGCAATGTCTTGATTGATGTGAAAAGTGTAAAGCCAGTAAGCTGCCGAAAGATTTAATTAGAGTCAGTTCTTCCAAAAGCGTTGTTCTATCACCCTTAATGCGGATCATATACTAACAGCGTAGGATATACCGATGATACCATAGCCAATTGGACTCTCTGGGAGTTAATAGCTGTTTACTCTTGTAAAAAAGAGTCCTGACAGGAGATTGGGTAGCACATTTGGCGATACGTGTGTCTTATGAGGCCATTATTATTGTACGGAGTGATCAAGGTTTACAATCATACATTTAAGCCTTCTTGGGACATTCAAAGACCTGAATACATGTGCGTAAGTGGCGCTTTCATGTAATTCCCCTAGATACATCCGACATACATATGACTGCTGGAAAAGCCACTGTTTCGTACAACTCTCAAAATAAGAAGATACCCATTTTCTTATTGTAGATTGACTTAATTCTACATCTGAAAGCACCGAATACAGCACATACTTGCTGTTCCCCAAGTTGGGTTTGAGCTTACACCGGCCAGGTCACAAGCAAACACACCACCTACTACTCCATGGTCACCTTGAGACTATCCTTGTACACTTCAAGCGAAATAATGGAAATCTTGTTCTGGTTAAAGTGCAATATCATACCTGTCAGCCAAGCATCAACTGGATCCCTCTAATCATCCTCATTTGCTTCAAAGATCGCTTTAGATGGCCTTTCATGCCTCATGGTGATGAAGAATCATATTAGCAATCACTTGTGCTCTGTCCTAGGTCACCGAAATGTACTGAAGACTTACTAAAGCTTACGAGCTCACCAAACAGGGTGCTATTTTCAGTATTTTTTACGGCGAACAGTTCGATTAGCCTACACACAAATTCTTCTACACAGATTGGACGTACCTTTAAAAATTTTTTACGACCTATAAAGAGGAATGGACAAACTCCACATCCTTTGAACATATCGGGCTCGGTCTTAAAAAATAAAATTGCTCTATATTGAGGCACATCACTTCGGTCATCTCGGTGATCTGGCGAATATCGACGTCAGAAGTTTTCTTTGTTTCGTAAAGTATCCAGTTTGTGCAGAAACTCCTTTGGCTGGTTTCGAATAGCTATACATCCTGTATAGCTCCTCCTTGCATAACCGAATACCATACCCACTGGGAACATAAAACCATAAACTCCGTGGCTAACTTGGAGATTTCGATTAAGCAGCTGCCACCTCGGTATTCAGCAACTATAGGTCCTTTCGTTATGGCGCCCATTCAACTTTTGTCAAATCGGTTCAACCGCTGAATTAAAATACACGCCAATGCATCCCAATAGCCTGACCATGACCCTGTTACGTGGCTACAAAAAAACATTCCTCCGTAAATCCTTTCATGAACGGTTTTCCTCTGGTTTAGTGTCATTCTCCGCATGCTTACAGACCATTTGGAACAAAAAAAAAACAGCATTGCTCACAATCACGTCTGGCTAAATTTAATTCCATCATTTAACCTGTATTAATGGACAACCGAACAGGCATATGCCATGTCCTTTTATCTCAAGCTTCATTGAAATTCTCCTTGCATACGACTGGTTACACGTTGCACGTGAACCCTGCACAGAGTGATTTCAATATAAAACACAATTCTGACATAGCTTCGCGGTATTATTTGTCACAAGGACAGAAACACGCTATGCTTATGCAAATTCGCAACCACACGCCTACACCATCAGCCTCCATCCGGCATTAACAATTCAATCCGCATCATCACGGGGAGTACGCGAATAAATTAGATAAAAGTGCAGCAAATGCATCTCCCTGCCCCGTGTAGCAGTAGCAATAAATTTCATTTATATTCTCGAAGACGGAAAAACCGAGCGATATTCGCTAAGTGCACACCGCAGGAATGCATTCGCGTATCCTGGAAACTACACGTATTTCCATATGCATGTGCTCGGATCCTTTGGAATGTTTGCCTCGTACACATGAGAGCATTCATCAAATTAACATTTCACCGCGATAAAGGGATAAGATGGCTGCAGCTCTACACTATTCCATAAATATTAGGTGAGTTGAACGGGAAGGACCCTGGCCAGTCAATTTGCCGTCGCTATGCTAATGGTATATGCATATCGGCGGTAATGTATTATGCAGTGTCAGCCCGTGAAAAGGACGAAAGGAGCGATTAAAATTCTATACAAACGACAACGATAAGCCAAGAGTGGTACATAATCGTTGCTCTTGGAGCTTCCCTCAGCGTTTAATGACTAAAAGTGCGATAAATATCCTTGTGCCGCTAAACGACCCACATTAGGAGTTCGGTGGTACGATACTCGATGGAAACTTAACATTAACACGCAGGAATAATGTAGTTCTTGGGGTGAGGACAAGAAAATGCAGAACCTGAATGTTATGGCTATCAATGTCTCAATAGGGTACTTTCGATACGGTCCGCAATTGTTCCACTTCAAGGAGGTCTTGCTAGTGTCAAGGGTGCACTTTTGTGCTTCGGAGTATGCTGAACACGATTCGGTTGCTAATTTTTGCGGTCTTTTTGGAAATAGTGAAGTTCTGGTAGAAGAAGCAACAAGGATTTCCATCAGGGGAATCCCAAAGAGGCGAGGAATATTTTAGCAGATTTTTACTATAAATCTTAAAAACCATCATTTGGGCACGAGTTGGCCTCCTAAATCTATTCGATGAACTATGTAGTTCAACTGCAAAAGGACGTCGATAGGTCTATAAAGATTCAAGTGTGACGAAGTTAACGTCTGTTGACAACTCGCGTGCCCTACGGTGCAAGAAAAAAGAGGGAACCAATCAACGAACTCTTAGAGAGGACGTACGGAAGTAGGCCAAGTACGAAGTCGAAATCGAAAACCGGTTTATTCATCGAGGCAGTACCACAGTTTGGACCTCAACATCTCAGGAAATTAACTCAATCTTATCGACTTTACAACAGAGTGGTACAACATCATAGTCAGCACTACTTTCTTGTGCTTTAATATTCGCTGTCTTCAAATGAATGAACCGCCCTGTATGTCCACATATTTTAATTTAAGAAAATCGTCCCGAATCAATTCGCGGAAGCAAAGCGCAACAACATCAACAGAATACTGGGAGCAGGCTCGACTTCGAACGGCTGCAATCGCAAAAGACTTTTACGATTGGGTGCCTTGTGACAAATAAAGTCACAGCTCGCTTAGACCACCAATTCGCGTCAATTATGCAAAAGACTGTTGCAATGTATAACGAGATTCCCAAGTCGCGTCAACAAGCCATTAACAGTCTGCATCGTACACAGAACGTCACCAGAAATGCCGCCTCTAGAATGCTCTTACCCACTACAACCAAGCCAACTTAGTCTAAAATAGTCAGTACACCCACCATTTTTTGTCCCTGAAAAACAGATAAGCTGTAGTGGAGTCAATAAAAGAGTGTTGCTCCAGAGACTACGTTTGAAAGTCTTACGACATCGCAAGGCTAAAAGGTCCAAACAGAAGTCTGCAGAGATGAATACAGGAACTTCAAAGCAGGATTGTTTGTCAGTGCTGAAGATCTAGGAAACTGCAGACTAGATCCTCAGCACTGACTGTTGAACGCTGTTTGGCGCTGTCAGAAAGAATGAACCATTTGGCCAAGATGATGACGGCAAACGCTTGTACTCACCTGATCAATCAGTATTTAACAGTAAATATTATAAACATTAAGGCACATACATATGTAGATAAACCGAAGCTAAAAAATTCAGCCAAACGTTTATTGAGAGCCAGGAGAATTCCTTCCCAATCAATCGCTCGTGGATCACTAAACACTGAACAGACCTCCAAGGACACGAAATTAGAAGGCTTCACTCTACCAGACGGGACAATTGGAATTAGTTAAAGGAAATTAATCTGAAATTATCAGCCTGTGTACAGTCTTTCAAAAGGTAACACAGCCAACCAGATTCACTTAGAAGGTTTGAAGGTTTGTTCACAAAGTCCATGCAGAAGATTAACAATGTTGCGCCGTACTTTCTGAGTTCTAAGATAGTTTTGCCTTGACTGAAACCCCTGGTTGCCGAATGTTGCCTTCGAGATAGTGACCGAAGGGACCAACAAGTTCATTTTTAGTTTCGCTCTTTGGAAAATTGAAATTATCCTGCTCTGATGGCATATACCCAGCAATGCTTTACAGAGGTGGTGACATACAAGCTAGCGCTCTGAAAAAAGGAATTCAGCCGATGCGTATGTGCCATTTGGTGATGTCAAAGTCGTTTTCATTGCCAAATATTGTAAGGAATACTAAAATTTAGTGAAGACTATCAAGCCTTTCAGACCTATTCACAAAAAAGTCTCTGATTAGACCACAACATGCGTATCTGAGTGATAGATCTGAGAAACGTGCCCTTCACGATATTATTTTAATACCGAGCTGTATAAAAGGACCTATACTCTAGGTGTAGTTGTTGAAGGCCTCTTTGACTACCTTTGAACTCATGTGTTATTTGGCCAGTTCACATCCAAGCGTATGCAGATAATGCCTGAGTAGTGGTACCGGGAATATCTTTGTAAGCAGTTTGCTATAAAATGTAAGGAGTCTTGGGTAGGATCGATGACTGCCGCACGAGATATTGACTATCGATCAATTCGAATAAAATAACACTCGTGGTGGCATTTGGATGATAAACACAGATACTCCCTGAAACGATAGTCCTTTCCATACTTGGAGCAGCTGGATAATTAAAGAGAGGTGCAATGGAGGAAGTCCACATCAACAGATGCAGTGGCAGTTAGGCTGCAGTGAAGGCGTTCAAAAATCAAAGAAACAATTTTGTAGTATCGTGAAATAAATTGAAAAGGATTTCTAAATAGAATTGTGTTTGGCCTAATTGGCTTCAGGGCCATAGAGGGATTGAAGGCAACCAGATCTTCAGCAAACCATTTTTTTAAGTCAAGACCAGAACCAGTTTCTTGGATCGACTCTTAGGTAGTCTCTACAAAAGGGAAAGTCCAGCTTAACTTCTTGCGGAACGACCAATGTTTTTGTTCTTAAATAAACCAATGCAAGACTTCATCCCAATCAGGATGGCGGGGCTACAGAATTATGATCGGGCTATAGCAGGACGCAGTGAATTTGGCCATTATGTGACTAACATGGGAATCAATGACGATCCAACGAACACATTATACTTCGGAGCATTTTCTCTATTAGTGGCTGGCTTTCCTTAAAGGATATGGTTAGGTTAGGTTAGGTAGGGTGTGTGATGGATAGAATTCATCACGTTCACTCGGAGACCCAATGGTCCATTGTGAATCCCCTTTTTAGAATGTTGGTGGGAGGTAACCCGTGGAGAAAACCTATCTAAATTGTGGCGTTTGAAGCCAGTTGCTGCTTTTAAGAAGTGTTACCTGCTACCTCTGCGATGCTTGTGAAGAACCTGGGTCCTAGAGTGCGTAGGCGTCGTTCCTGCAAGGCGGGGCAGTGACATAGCAGATGTTGGATCGATTCCACTTCCTCCTCGTCACCGCAGCTTCTGCATAAGTCGTTGGACTCTGCGTTCCATTTGCTGAGCATAGCACCGATGGCGCAGTGTCCTGTGATTACTTCCGTTAACATGTGGATGGAGGATCGGTCTAGTGCTCTTTGTGGCACAGTCCTCTCTTAATAGCCACGAGGAGTTAGCCTCTTTCTATATTGTGGCGTCAATGATATTGTTCAATCTACCAATCGGTGGCAGTATGGATGTGTCAGCTACACTGATGGTCATTTCTGACCCCCTTCTTGCCAAGGCGTCGGCTTTTTCGTTCCCTTCTATATTACTATGTCCAGGAACCCAGCAGAGCTTGATCGAATGGTGTCTTATGTTGATCAGTGCATCGCGGCATTTCTTAACCGCCTTTGAATTGATTGTATTCGATTTAATCGATTTAAGGGCTGCTTGACTGTCAACGAAAATAGTTATATCCGACGGAGGGAGGTGACTATTTTCTATACACATAGCGGCCTTTTCTATTGCTAGGATTTCAGCTTGGAAAACACTGCATGCTTCTGGTAGCCTGAAAGACTCCTGTTTTTGCAGAGGCTCTGCACCTGTCCCAATATCCATCTTGAAGCCATCAGTGTAGATAAGAAATAAGCCATCAGTGTAAGAGATAATTTGTTTTAAACTTCGATGTCTTGAGAACAAATTTAGTTGTGGTCACAATCCTTCAAAGAAGTCTGCCTAAGCATCCTTCACATGTGTAGGTTTAAGTGCAATGAACAGTTTTCATGCCAGAGTGCTTGGTGTAAATTCATTTTCAGTCTTTCATCACAATTCATTCATTCACTGTACGGGTTTGAGTCTGGACTAGTAAAACCGGAACTTAAATCAAAAATGTTGTCGAGACTAATGGCCTTCCAACCAAATTATTGCAAGCAGCGGAGGATAATTTGGTAAGGAGCTGTATGTTCTACAGAAGTTTCTATAATATGGTTGGATGAGAGTTCGTTCCATGCGATACCAAGCATAAAAAATCAACAAAAATGCACATACTCTGAACCAAGAGGTACATACCAGTTCCCTAAGCATTGTCTACAATAATTATTTGTGAAGGCTTGCCTTGAAAGATTGGTAATTATCTGCACGGCTTTAGGTATGAAAAGTTTACCATCGGCATCCATCACCTCTTTCTCGACTCTAAAGTTGCTCATGATAGAGTATAGGGACAAGTGGTATACAGAACCATGTAAAGGTTGAGCATTATGCCAATAGGTCAGCGCTAACTCGTCTGAATTGTTTGATGTCGGAAATGGTCCTAGGTAAAGCGACGAGCTATCTTCTTTAGCACTGTACGCGAAACACGCAGGATACCAGACCAGAGTTAGCTCGAAACGATCGATTTTCTTACTTTATGGCATTTAATTGGTATTGAAGTTATAAACATTCAAATATTGACTTAAAAATTACGAGTTGCGAACTTCCTTAAGCTTCGATTAGATTATATGGCAAAATGTCATACGTATGGCATTTTTTTAAATTTTTCATCTGTCAACCAGCATCAAACAGTGTAATCGCAAATTTTTTTGTGGCATATGGCAACGAATGGCATCAAAAAAAAATATGGCATTTTGCCAAACATTGTAATCGGGTAAAAATTATTTGTGCCAGTCAGATTTTATAATTTGAACAATTTGGACGACTGGCACTTCTCTAAATAAGTAAAGTGTCAGGTGTGCCAGTTCATTTTTGTCATTGTGCTGTGAAATTCAAAGGACTATATTTTGCTTTAAAGGTAAATTACTTTTTAATGTAATTGTTATTTCACATATGTGCATATATAGAAATATGGAGAACATAGAAAAAATAAAAAATAAATTAACTTGTAGTCTGCATCGGCAATACCCATATGAGAATGATGCTGTGTGTGCCTTTGTAGTTGAAGAAAACACTACCAGCATTTGACGGGTCGACCATGACTACATGCTTCCCGTCAACGGGGCCAATGGAATTGGGATAGTTCCACAATTCATTGTACCACTGAGCTATAGACTCCCAAGCTTCAGAAGTCGCAGGTATCTATAACAGACAGGTATTTTATAACACATACAGCTCGATTTGTATTGCAAAAGAAACTATCACCTTCAGATACTCGTCTACAAGCACCTTGTAAATAGCATCCAAAACTTCTGGAACTATTGTTGTGATAGTACTCTGGGGAATTCGGAAAAGATATTGCAGAGACCTGAAACTTTCACTGGTGGCCAAATAGGGCAACGTAAGTTCCAATCTGTCCGCTGCTGGAATACTTTTTCGAAATTGTGTATTCTGCTTTTCAATCAGCGGCGTGACAAGAAACGTAAACGCTCGAACTGTTCATGGGTCATCCGAATAAAATTGCGGTACAATTCTGGCTCTTCATCTTGTAACTCCTTGAAAAGTTTTACACAAAATCCCTCCTTTTGGCGTTTCTGGACCCATTCCTTCACCCAAACACTGCGGGTTTTTCGTGAGACGTTTCCTCCTCTTCCTCTAGCAAACACCCTATTATGGCCAAACTAACAAGAATCTTCTGTTGTTTACTCATTTTGCAAACGCTTTTCAATTTAATTTTTAATTCAAAATGAAACAAATTGTTAGGCAGCTCTGATTAACTTTCAAGGAAATGACATAGCACTGCCATACAATGTAATATAGAGCCAGTCCGTTTGACAAACTGTTTGATCGAAAAGCAACTGGCATTATTTGCTACCTGTTCAAATTTGGCATTTTGCCTTATAATGTAATATAGCATTTTGATATGCCTTGTCATACGAGTGTTTGGATTGAATTTGTGTCATACATTTTATGCCATACGTATGGCAGTGTGTCATATAATCTAATCGTAGCTTTAGACTTATTCTTGTATAGGGCTCGTGCCAGTTCAATTGAAAAAGTTTTACCCGAATAAATAGAGGCTCATTTATGACAAAACATGATACAAATGTGAGCCCAATTCCATTATAAGTAACTCATCTAAGGCTTGAGATCAGGTACAATTTAAATGTCAATACTTTTAAGATCCATTGTCCTTTCAAATAGGCGACTGATGGAATCAGGATACTTTCAAAGAAACCTTGATGGTTGTCACTTTTTGCCATCTCTTTCACCTCATAGTCGATTGAAATATCACTGGACTCCAGCACTTTCAATCCTTTAATAGATCCACGATCTTGCATTTCTACGCGGAATTTTTTTTATTGGCGATTCAAAGGTCTTATTGTGGCTTTCAATCTTTTAAATGAAAGGCACCTCCTTCTCCGATTGGCAGTGAACCGACACACTTAGGTCAAATTTCATTTTAGGCGAAGCCGAGCTATTAGAGTTCTTTAATATTACCAATCGTTAGCGTGGAACAATATAGTCAAGTGTACTGGCCTTATATCTTTCCTTCGATGGGCAAAGCAGCTGGAGAGGGGCCTCAATTAAATTGACGAGCGAAACTGGAGTTAGCCAAGGATATGACTGGCTGAAGAGACTTATTCAGGTCCACCTAGACTACAGAAAAGTAAAGCAACCTAACTCACTAGATTCTACAAGTGATTGGTTCTACTGCTAATCTACAGTTGAGGACTTCTTAGCCGAATCAGGGGTATCGGACTACAGTGCTTTAGGTGTTGGTGCTGATTTTCTCTTCAATTCTTTTACCTCTAGATCTTGGCTCCTAAATCAAAAATAATATCGGCATCGTTGCATATGTCTAGTGGACCTATTCCTCAGGGTAACTTAAATCTTCCCACTGTGGACCTACCTGTTGGTTGAGGCCCAGGTTCACCCCGAACTGTCCACCAAGTAAGTAAGTGGAGCTGCATATTTGAGCCTTTTTATCTTTTATTGCGGATATCCTCAGATATTTGGCTTACTCTACGAGATACGAAATCGTTTCTTTAAGATACTACTACCTTTGTATCGGATAAATTGACCTAGGGCCTACTAATATCAATCCTCCACTTAATGAGTCTGGGTCAGGGAGGATTCCGTCATATTGGGAGTAGTGTTGGGAGTAGCAGTAACAGACAAAAGTTCAGCTATACATATGCGATAGCTAAAGGACGATTTTCAAAACGTATTCATATACCGTACCTTAGTTAGCTTATACTCGAAGCTGCAATTAACTTTTGCAAAGATGACTTTAGTAGCTATCGGCGAAACAGTTGCCCTCCCAAACGTCGGTATCAATACGAGAGCAAAACAAACAATCCCTCCCCGTCAAACCATGCCTATTGAGAGCATATTCCATTGAATGTCGCATGATAAAATAAGGACATCCTAGACTGCTCCAAGGGTTAATAAAATAACACATCTCTCCGTCATATTCACGAGACAATAGCTCCGAAACTTTTCAATGTTTATCTTTCTAACAAATTTCCTTAACAAATAAACGCCGATTCATACGTGTGGGTATCCTGTATTGTACTGCACTCGCACACATCCTTTGCACAAGCATAGACTCACTACTTGTTTCAGTGGAAATTAATTGCATGAAATTTTCAAGAGCGAAATGCGGTCTGGCATTCTACCACCGTCGTACGTGGAATCAACAACCTCAAAGCTGACCGTAATTTCCTGCCTCAATGGTCCTTCGTCGTCCTCGTCGTCTTCCATCACCTTCTGCTGCTGCTGCTGCTGCATGCAATGTTAGTTAAATATCTGTGCAAAAAAGTTTTTCCACACATTTTCATTAATTTTAATCTCGTATGCTATTTATACGCTTCAAGCTTGTACGAGTATATCCTGTGTACACACAGAGGTTCACAGAAAGCCCGCATACAGGAAATGGAGTGTCTGTGCCTTGCACGATGTCGACGACGGTAGCCTGCGTCGATAGACAGGACTACCAGCGGAGATAGGTGAAAGAAAAGCGATTTTTCCATTTGTGCCCGTTTGTGTATGTCATTAAGCGCGTACAAAATACGTTATCATCATCATTGGATGCTGCCATCATTTACACCACCCCACCGCACCGCCATCATCGTCACGGCTCCTGCAGACTTCTTAGTCAGAGGAAATGTTGAACACGGAGGTACTTGTTCTCTGAATGAAGTGATTTAAATGTTTAACGTAACAAACTGTGCTCACGCGGTGAGCTTATTTGTGCAACGAAATGGAGCACATGCTTGTAGTGAGCATTGGATCTGACAGGAGAGTAAAAAACTTTTCCGATATATAGTCGTCCTTATGGAAAACTGAAATCGTTTTGTAAGCAAAAGGCATTTTATTAACGGTAAGGGCTGTTTGTGGCAGCATGTTTCGCGGAATTATTTTAGCCTCCTTGATTCCTTTGATAGACTTCATTTAAACCAAAGCAAGTAAATGTCGGAATATTGGGGGTTACGCCCATCAATGGGCAATAAAAAACGGAAATAAGGAGCACATCTGTGTAATTCGTAGAATATTATAGACATTTGGACAATTTTATGGACGCACGTTTACAGAAAGTCCTTGAAAGGAACTTATAAATGCTGCAAGGAGATCTAGAACGTATATCGTAACATGGGCATGGGACATTTAACAAAAGCTTAACAGTCTCTCATGGATATTTCAGCAAACAGATCCAGGATACAAGATAACAAGTTTAAGACTGGAATATTCCCATCGGATTGTACACAATTTTGTAATGAGGTGGCGACAGAACACTCGATGATAGCTTTTGACACTAAGTCACAGCCTTAAATTAGTGCGCTGTGATAAGGTGCCAATTCAACACTCATCAACATAAAGGACATTTCAGTTTGGCCCAGAGTCAGAGTTTGACCACCCTCTGGCTGAGCGTCATCCATCACATCTGGGATCCATAATCCAGACTTTCCAACAAGACACTGAACTATGGAGATAAACCCTTTGTGACTTGAAGGAACGGAACTCCAAAGCCCCTAACGATTCCACGGACGAAAAAGATTCTGCTACCGAGGACTGTTTCTACGAGCTCTAACGACAGCTTGCTTGTAGTCCTGAGAGACACCAGGATCGGAAGAGAAGACATCTTTGGTAGGTCTATCGGCAAACATAGCCTGAACAAAACGAACTCGGAAAACGGTTTCAGGCTCATTGGCCTTGTGGTAGGACATGAAGTTCCCACATCTCGATATCTTACAAAGCCTTCCGCTCAGATTGTCTAAGAGATGAACTATTTAAGGCCGTGGGAGATGTCTTCGTACGGAAAATACACCAGCCAATCTGTAAGATAAAGTCGATTGAAAGCAATCCAAACGATAGGAACTTCAGCACTGTCTATCCGATTTACAGGAAAGGTATTGAAAGCTTTTTGTGCGGTTTTAGTCCTGCAAAATGGACAACCAACGAAATTTTGCAAAGTTGTCTTTTCTCACTTCCTGCGGTGCTGGGGGACTGAAGTTTTCTAGGAAATCTATTATATGACCTGACCTCTAATGCCTTCTATGCTATGAGTTTCGGTGAAGAGATACCTAGAAGTCGAAAAAAGGAAAGATGGTTTGGCAAAGCTCCGCGAACCTCGGAATTTCTACGTCACGATGCGTGGTCAAATGGTTATAAAGGTGAAGAAAAAGCAGATGGTATTGGAAATGTTCGAGGCATGGATCCAAAAATTTTGAAATGCATAGTAACCATATCCACAGAGCCTACACTTGTCCGGGATGTGAGGAAGCGGGAGAAAGCCTCGAACATTTCCTCTGCGAATGCCCTTCAACAGCGGCGCTAAGACACAAAAAGCTGGGAAGACACGTCCTGCCCGGGCTGAGTTATCATAGATGTTACAGTTCCGGAAAAAGTCCTGCAGTTTGTCAGAAGTACAGGACGTTTCTTGAAACGTCTACGTCTACGCTTTCTCTACAAAACAGTACCTATAGAGGGTAAGACAAGGGACCCAAACGGCGGCCTATGTGATGAGGATATCTTTTTTTTTATTTATTTTTTTAATAAGTGCGCACCAAAGGCAGTATGAATACTCTGGCACGGGCGTTTGGAAAAAGGGGAAAGAGGATCAGAGGAGCCACCGGTGCACGTTGGCTTTAAATGGTTGAATCTTGTACCGATAAGGAAATACAGAGCCTGGAAGATCATCCCACGTATGTAAGTGTCGTTCGTCTAATAAACGAATCCCCTATATTTGACAGTACGTCCGAAGTTGGGCTTGAGGGTGAACTGATGAGCATTCGAAGCGTGACGCGTATTCCGGGTGAAATTTTGAAGGAGAGGAATGCAAGTGGCCATTTCGTTGGAACATTTTTTGTGGAATAAGCGATAAAACAGGGAAAGAGAAGAGACATTTCTGCGATGCTCTAGTGAGTCTATGGAGCTCACAATGTCTCTATCACTTATTAGTTTTATCGTGCGGTTCTGGACCCTATCTAGAATGTGCAAAACGGTCTTGGGTGCACCAGACCAGATGTGGGCGTTGTATTCTATCTTTGGGCGGATGAATGCCTTATATATTGAAGCCAGATCAGACGGAGTAAAATATTTCTTGCATCTCTTAAGGAAACCTAAACATTTTGCAGCACTTTTGGCGACCTCGAATATGTGTTAGTTCCAACGAAGATGGTTGTTGATACACATACCGAGAATGGCAAGTCTTTCGGTTTCTGCGAACCAAGTACCATTCATGGATAATGGTTGAGAGATAGAAGACAGCACTGACACGCTCTCAAACCAACCAACCAACTATATCCCCATACGCCCCCATTCGAAGGGTCTGCAGATTGCGCCAGGCATTCTCGTTCAAAAAAAACAAATTCGTGATGCAACTTCATTGGATTACAAACCTAAGTCTTATTGTGAACGTCACCGAATTTCAGCTCAGGCCAATCCTCTTGAAGTATTTGAAGGTTGCCAGCTATTATTGTCACCCTAGGGACCCAGCAGCACTAATTAGTAAATTTTTCATCGCGGCATTTCTTTGACCAACCAACGTACCTACACGTCATTTGTTCTCACTTAAATCTCATCCATAAATCTAAACACCATCGGTTTAATTATCTTCCCTCGGTAAGTATCTGAACCGTAATAAGAACAACCCCCCACCGCCACCCCCCGCAGGCATTCTATTCTCTATGCCTTCCTGATTTACACCACAAGACAAAGAAAATATTTTTGCTGGTGCCGTTGAATGAGCCTTATTTAATGAACCCTTTAAATAAATATCCTTCAGTCGATGCTCAACGTTAAGCACACAAAGAGAGCAGCGCAAAATACAAGAAAAAAAAACCAACATCAACTCAAACAAAACAAAGCACCCGTCCTATCCGACTTTGAAGCACAAGCATACACACACTATCCTCTCTCTCGCTGAGCGAAGCTATGATGCTTCCAGTAGCTAAGCAATTTCAATAAGTATCACTTGACTTGTCAGAGGCTATGTACCCGGCAGGTATCTCTACATAAAGTGCACAACAGGGAAACAACTTGACCTTTATCGAAGCATTCCGGGCGCTTGGATATTAGAGCAGGATGACTGCGGGAGGTGTGAATACATCCGGGCAAGATGCGGAAGCTCGTGAACACATTGATTTGCAATTCAACATGCAGTGGATCGAAGCGAGATATTTCGATGATATCGTTTCGAGTATAAAATCAAGTGAAACGGAAATGAGTATCTGGCAGGCTGTATTTAAAAAAAAGAATTCTACGAGATTATTTCGCACTCCTTGACTCATTTAGGACGAAGAGCAATTCTTCGGATTTTCAAAGGTTAACCGCTGACAGAGGAGTACGTGTTGGACTGGGTTCCCCTCCCAATGCCATTGGCAGGATACTCGTAAATTCTACGAGATTTGCGATTTATTTTGAAAATTTTCACTAAAATATCTGAAAGCAGATGTGTCAAAATGTGCAGAATGGATTTCAGGACGTTTCTTTGATGCGTGGGCTTCCAAGCGATTGAATAGGAAATCTGATGTGAAGCCTTTGACGAGTGAGCACACTTATAAGTTTTCGCATTGGAGTTGGATGGCAACTCCTGTCGATCCACGTCTGAGCCAATAATTCCCACCTCGATACAGATTACGATCAGTTCGATGAGGCAAAATGCATTTTACGGGTTCCGACTGTATATGTTAGGCTAGGTTCTAGTAGCAGGTTACAGTAAGACCGGTACAGGTCTATTGCGATGCCACAATGATCTGAGTGTTTCTTATCAGCAGAACCAGTTGAAGCACTTGAGCCACACCTAGACCAGTATTCGAGTAGGTCTGCCGTGATTCCACAAGGATCTGAGCATTTCCTGATAACAGAACCATCCGGAGCTTGCTGTATACAGCTGGAGGCAATTGATATTTATATTTGCCACTACCCCAAGGTTTTCGGAGAAGAAGGCTTCTAAGTGCATTGTTTTTCGAAAAGATAGAGCTTGGCACGTACATAGGAGACCTATAATTTCCTCCTCTTCTTCATCCATACAGCTTTTGCAAAACTACTTATGTATTACCCGTAGAATATCGCTTTCTTAAATGCAGAGACTTTCTTTGATTTTGCAAAATAGGACCTCACGAGCTCCATCTGGGTTTGAAAAAATGTCGTTTTGAGCCGCCCTAAGGGTTGTAGAAATCGTGGAGCTAGCCAGCCTATTTGTCCGATTAAAACCTTTGCTTTGGTCTATGTGGAAAGTTTCTAAAGAAAACCGTTATTTCTAAGATTCAGGGCGACAAAGCCGTAGACTTAAAGACGAAGTCTTCAAACAAGCCTACAGTGGAATATAATCGGCAGCACTCAGCCTTGCAGTGCAAGCCGAAAGCAATTTTGGGGTTGTAGCCAAAAAGGGCTTGATAACTGCACTTATCCTATGAAGGTTGAAGCACTCGACCATTCCTATCAACGTTGTGATTTGCCAAGCTCTGTATCGATAGCATTCACCAATCCAATAACCAATCCATCGGCGGAGCTTAATCTATTGCTGTAGGGCCGTTGAGTAAGGTTTTGAGGATCTCTGCCTGCCTTGTGTTTTCAAATTCCCCCCGACTCATAAGAACTAAATAAATTCCAATAAGAAAAAGAAAGCGGATTGTTGGAGGAGTGGTGGAAGCCTTTGAAGAGCTCAGATGAAGTGACACGAAAATTACGAGGTTCAAAAACCTTCAGTGACTGCTTCCACTGTCAATAATCAACGACGATGGACCATACGATGCAGTAATGTACCAGAGATGGGTCGGAGCTGCAGAAGCTACACAGACAAAGATCAGCTTAAACTATGGCTTGGAGTGGAAACTGCAACATCAGAGAAATTTAAGGAAGCAAGTGAGAGCAGACAGAGTTGGGTCAATCTCACGAGAATCAATCGGTCATTGAGTTGACTGAGAGGTTAGCCGCTTCAACAGATTTCGAGCCGGCTCGAGAAGTCACTTAAGCTCACTGTCATTAGTCCAGTCAAAGATGGAGGAAGGCGATGAAGAATAGGAGTTCTAGGTCAGTTACAAACATGTGTTTTCAAGGGTATGTGATTCAAGGGTATGTGGTTCCCTATAAGCGTAAATTTTACTTGTTGACATGACAAGTTGCATTGGGCCTCGTCACTCTTAGATTTCGTCCCATAATTTTATGATTTTGTGACAGAATTCCTAGAGCGGAGGTCCACTAGCAATATTTGATGTACCACCTAGATTTGGGATGGAAACATTTGCAAGTCCCGGCTTAATGTTCGTCGAGGGAATCATTTTGAACACTTTCACGAACAGCATTGATATTCTCTGAAGAACAACTTGTTCCAAGTCCTTCTCGGCCTATGTACACCATCCGGTGTATGAGTTAGAGAAATGTCCATAGTTTCCAGTTTTTTAGCAAGCTAAGCGAGCCCACCTCTCTCAACTTTCAACCTTCAATACGAAGTTGAAGTAAGGAAGCTAAAAAAGCTACGAACATTTCCTTGACTCATATACTGGACGGCCTTCGGCCTTAGAGGCGCTCAGTGCGCCACTACGCGACGTGTACTCCATTGCGGGCTTATGTCTAAGAGAGTTATGTCCCTGCGCCGAGTTTGTCATCTCCCGGAACATGCTATGATTGAGCCAAAATCTGCCGCAGATTTCCCTTTCCCCTTTTGAATCCTTGGAATTCTGACATATTTGGAACTTGTTAGAACACTGAAATCTAACGTAAGAAAGATTTTCGTACTGTAACAGATTTGTCGTAATATGTGAACGTTTAAAGCCTTTCTGCAACACACACATCGGCAGATACCTTGTGGCTTCCGGCCCGGCAGATCATCTTTTCATCGACTTCAAAGCCGCATATGAAGGCATTTAACGTTATGAGCTCTACATGGCGAATTCGGGATCACGCACAAACTGATCCTGCTGTGTCGCTTTACGCTGGAAAAGACGCGATGCAATGTGCAGTTCGGAAACAGTTCTTCTGAACTATTCCAAACGTGTACCGTATTTCGGCAAGGAGATGCGTTATAATGTGACTTTTTCAATCTAGCGCTAGAACAGATAGTGCGCAGGGCAGGCGTGAATACGGAGGCACTATCTTCAACAAACAGCCGTCCAGCTGCTGGGATACGCAGACGATATTGATATCATCGTCGTCAAGAAACAAAGCACCATCTGTCCACCGCCTAGGACAAAACGTCACTGTTGACAGCAGTAGCCTTCGAAGTAGCTAAAGAGTTTACCTACCTCGGAGTAAAAACCAACTCCACGAACGACACCTTAGTGGAGATCCGACGAAGACTAACCCAAGCAAACCGCTGCTACTTCGGTTTAGCGAAACAACTCGGTTCAAAACTCCTAACTCGGAAGACAAAATACGTGCTCTACAAAGCACTTATCCTGCCAGTTCTGCTCTACGGTGCCGAGTGCTGGGTGATAAGCAGGAAAGCAGAGCAGATTTTGAATACGTTCGAGAGAAAAATTCTTTGTCGGATATACGGTCCCGCGAGGAGGACGAATGGAGAAGAACCGCGAACTCTATGAGCTGTATCAAGATGTGGACGCAGTCCGGAAAGCCAAAATACGTCGACTACGACTACACTGGCTCGGCCACATCGAGCGAATGGACAATAATGCTCCAGCTAAGAGGATCTTCGAATCCCAGTCTCCAGGTTCAAGACGACAAGGAAGACCGAACCTCCGTTTTAAGGACCAAGCTATCGCGGATGCCAGAGCGCTTGGTCTGGAAAACTGGAAGCAGCGTGCCCAGGATCGAAGAGGATGGAAGGCTGCTGTGTCTGAGGCAGGGACCCTCCACGGGTTGGGAGCCCGTTAAGTAAGTAAGTAACAGATTTGTCAGTCAAAAATTGCAAAGCGTATCAAATTCCAAATTTGGCACGATGCCTGTGTACACAAAATTTTGTAGTCACACAAAAATCTGAATGAAAATGTGTCCAGAATATCGAAAATCAGTTGGCAAGTTGAATCACAGATGATAAGGTTCAAATCGTCATTTGGAAGTCCTTTAAATTACTCGTCGTATACGAGTTCTAACGAACGCTTTCTTAAGGTTGATGAAAACCATGTACAGACCTTTTCCAGGCATCTCGGTGTTTCTCCATCAGGATTTCGAAACTCTTGATTGTGTCGACTGTCGATTTGCGTCCGCATTGGTTGCCATCTGGCCTAATTATTTGACGAAATCGGATGTCAAACACGCTCTCGGCGATCTTCATGTGTGAAACTCCATTAGTCATGTGCGCAAAGATGCGCGCTTTCTTTCCTTTCGTTAAAGTCACAACTAATTTGCGCTAGAGGAGATCCTATGGCGAAATCCTCCAACGAATTAAGTAGGCTTAGGTATTAGCTTAGGTCCGGTACGTACCCATAGGGTTAAGTCGATAGCTGTCGAAAAGACTGGCTGCAGCTCAATAGAGAGAGCAATCAGTAGCAGAGGCATCGAAGATTCGACCAGCAAATGGATAAGAGCCATGCTTGGAAGTCGAATTACTTCCTCCTCGGGAGGAGTGTCAGTGTATGTGACCGCAGCTAAGGGCTGTCCCCAAGGCGGAGTTCTCTCTCCCCTTCTATGGTCACTATTCATAGATAACCTTCTAGTCGATCTTCACAGATAAGGCTATACAGCCATTGGTTATGCGGATGACTTGGCGATACTTATTAGTGGCAAGCACAGCGCAACCATCAAAGTTATGCAAGGTGCAAGGTGGTGCAGCAGAGAAGGACTATCCATCAATCCATGCAAAACTGTTCTAGTGCCTTTTGCTAGGAAAAGACTGGTCAATCTAGGACCTATCAAAATCAAAGGCACTACTCTAGCTTATTCCAGTGAAGACAAATACCTCGGGGTCATCCTCGACAAACGGCTCAGCTGGAATTCTCATATCAAGTTCGCCATCGAGCGTGCTAATAAGGCCATGTGGGCCTGTAGGCGCTTGTACTGCAGAACTTGGGGTCTAAATCCAAAAATGATACATTGGATGTAAAGAATGATGGTGAGGCCTATTATCGCGTACCCGGCTATCATCTGGTGGCCGAAAGTTCTTGAGCGGACAACGGCAGCTAAACTCCAGAAGTTACAAAGAGTTGCCTGTCTCGGTGTCACAGGTGCTATGCGTACCTGCCTGACGGCAGCTTTAAAAGCAATCGTTGGGCTTTCAGCCCTTCATAGCTTCATTAGGAAGACAGCCGCTAGGTGTGCTATCAAGTTGCAGATAGAATACAAGTATAAATCAGGTGACCATGTGGGACGCCTGAAAATTCTTGGCTCAATCCCCAAAAGAGACATGTTTTGTACCATCCCTGACACCATGGTCATCTTTCGAATCATTGAACCACACACAACACACAAATTTGATTGCTTTGACAGAATTCACTTTTGATTCCCTCTTTTTGATTCTCATCGGTTTGAGTCACCACTTAGTTGATGCACTGAAACCTCATGAAATCAGCTTTTATGCATACTTATAGGTTTTTTTCAATTAATAAATGAAAAAGGATACTTTCGATGATCATAAGCAACCCAACCCTCTAAGGACTGCCACTAAAACATTCAACAACCATTTCTCAGCCCCACATTCGATGCCATATACCAGTTTCCAATCAATATTTAAGCACCAACTTGTTAACTATTAATTTAAAATTATTACTTTGCCCTTACACTCGAGCAGTTTCTAGGACCTTAAGTTTCCCCCCCGCCCCCGGGGAAACGTATCACAACTCAATTCCAATTTAAAAACTTTCGAAGTGCACTTTCCAGCTCATTCATCAATCATGCTTATTGTATCCCTTTTCTATTGCTGGCTTAAAAGTTCTATTCATGCCAAACCAGTAGAAGGGGAATAATAATCATTTTGCTTTTCTGTCGTGCTTGGCAAAATCAATTTTCTATTCTCCTTCATTCCATTCTACGTCTCTGTAGTAAGGCATTTTCACCCTTCTATCAGTCGCTCCAAACTGACGTCAAATATAATTCGAACATAAGTCTTATGGGTCTTATATATAAATTATCCCGGAAATACCATCCACATGAAATGCGAGGCAGATGTAGGCAGACGAATAGAGCTTTTCCAAAAGAACCTTGACTTTAATATTCTGAACTTCATCGATTCATCGACCTGAATAATTATTTTGCGAACAGATGCCGACATACTCATACCATTGTTCGTTCCTTATGTTTGCAATTCATGTTTGCCATTCTATCGCCTTGGCTGCAATTGTATCTTTTTTTCGTTTCCTATTTGAAAACAATCATTTCGCAGAGCTTTTCCTCGTCGAATGGGTTGTTTTTGCGAAACAGTTGAAACATGACAGCACATAGTTGTCGTTCATGTAATCTCATTAGCATGGCGTAGATTATGTGGATAAGTCAACAGTTTTAATGATGGGTATTAATGTAACGATTACGATTAAACAATTGCTTAATGCATTTAAAAAAAAAAATGCCTATTGTGGGTGTGGTAATGTGAGATGCATTCAATGTAAGTAGAACAAGGATATTTGGAAGTATCTACATGCTCTGTTGTGTATGAAGTTTCGCAAGCTCAGCCAAGGAGAAATGTTCATATATTTGCCAACAATTTTGTATAAAATCCTGCTTATGTAGGTCCTGGGAAGTAAAAGTTTTTGTCGACTGGTTTTCATTCAGAAAAGTTTTCAAATATTGCAGCTGTGTCGTACAAAATTAATGATTGTCGCTTTAGTTGAAGGGAATTTTTGAACATCATGAACTATTCGAGAGGATTTGGTTGAACTTTCACACTCTGGTGAATACATGGGGCTTTTGTTGAAAAGGAATGCCAATCCTTGAAATACTACAACCATGGATGCAATCCAAAATGCCGTGATGCCTTAAAGGATTTGCACAACCAAGAGATCTGATATGGGTGGCGCTAAGACATCGAGGACATGTACATATGACGGACCAAAGAGAAGAGTAAGATGCCCCGACAGAGTCACCGAAGAGTTCCCAATCAAAGTCGGTGTGCAGCAGGGAAGCGTCTTAAGTCCTTTGCTATTTATTGCAGTCCTGGATTATCTGCTTGAAGGAAAAGTGACGGACCCCAAAGTGCATCAGTTATTCTTTGCTGACGATGGAGCCATCATAAGTGAGGATGCAGGGACGCTGCAACGAGCATTTGATGTACTTATGGGTGGATGTTTTGGAGGGAAATGGGTATCGAATCAGTCCAAAAAAGACAAAGTACCTGTACTGCCCATTCTCTGATCCAGTCCAACCTAGTCCAGATATTTATTTGAACAGAAAAGTGACTCTCAAGGGCGAAAAGTTCAAGTATCTGGGATCTATGATTAGATTAATTGCGAAGCAACTATGGATGACGACATTAATCATCGCGTAAGCGTAGGGTGGATGTGACCGAAAAATGCCCCCTAAGCTGAAAGGAAGGCTCTACACTGCGGTTGTTCGTCCAGCGCTCACATACGGTTCACAATGCTGGACAATGTATAAAGAGTATTAACTGCAGCTGAGATGGAGATGATTCACATGACAACAGGAGTAAAAAAGCTTGATCGAATTAGAAGTTCGACGATCCGAGTGAGCCTTCACGTCAAAGAACCCTCAGTTGGTATTGCCATGTTCAATGGAGGAATCCTACGAATCATGGCAAAAAGGCAATGTCAATCAACATTTCCGCACAAGCGCGGAAGAGAGACAGGCCAAAAAACTCCTGGATCCCAGAAATGTAAAAACAGCAGCATTTGATCGGCCTCAGTGACGAAACTGGGAGGCCTGCAGATACTTTCTGAGGTCGAATCGGCGAGCCCCACAGGCGGACCAGTAGGGATGGAGTAAAGTGGGAGGGTTATGATCCCTATAATCCTGATCATAACCTCGCCGAACAAAATGAAGAAGAAGAAGAAGTGTACAATTGCAACACCTCAAGCGGTACCACATAAAATATGAATTCGCACCAAATACGTGGACATAGTTATTCAGTTATTGTAGGGACAGATTTTAACACACTTAAGCGTTGCAATGTTGGCTTGCATCAGGGTGGGATACTTGGTCAGTCAGTCTACCACTATTTTCTTTTTGAAAACCAATCAAATCCCATAGGCACTCAGACTGTATACGGTCCACCAGGCATTAGTTCCCTTTTTGGTGTAGTACGTGAAAAACTCAGATTTTATTCGTTTCTCTGTTGTGTTTCGGGGCTGATATTGCTGCTCCCTTAGCGAGGCTTGAACTTACACCGGCCAGGTCACTAGCAAACACATTACCTGCTTCTCTGTGGCCACCAATTTTTAGCTCTAGCGGATCAACATGTAGAAGCAACACTAAACACTACGAAAATTGATGACAATCACAGAGAAAAACAACATTAGGAGTGATGCTTGAAATCGGGATAATCTTCAAAGAACAAGTACAGCAGCATACGTAATAAAAACGCTCCGATCACACCGCTACCGAGGATACTAATCAATGTAGGAAGGACCAAGTCCAACATAAAGCAGACTTTTGCTGCACACTTACAATCAATCTCAATGCTGTCGGAAAAGGAAAGGCTGTTCTGCACCAACCAGGAACCTTGACTACCCCAAGTTTGTTTCCAACATTTTTTTGTAGATAAATCTGTGGCTAGAAATGGCCCAAAATTCGTTCGTCAGATCACGGAACTACGATGGGACATATTCGGATTCTTAGTAGATAGAAAGGAGGTGCCGTGGCTCAGTGATTAGTGCGTTGGATTGCTGAGCGGGGGGTTCGAAGTTTGTATGCCAGAAATCATCAACAAATATGTTCACGGTCCCAGCTCTCGCGAATGTCTGACAAACGTCCAAGAGTAATAGTTCTCATGAAAAACTTCTCTATTCGCCTTCCGGGTATGGCCTTAAACTGTAAGTTTCATCCATTTGTGTGCAAATATAAGACGCGTACAACACGAATGGTCGCGAGAAGCTACACGATGCATTGAGGCCTAGCAAGATCCTTTTTTAATTTATGACCAAGGATTTATAAAATTAAGAAAAACGCAATCCATGGCCACCTAAACTCATGGATCCAAAGTAAACATTGGCGTATTATGGGGTATGTTTTGCAGGATGCAGGATGCAGCAGCGTTTTTAAGTAGATATCCTAGCAGTGTCAATGGCAACCAGTTAGCTATAAAATTTAGCAAATACAAATGAAACTGAAGCTTATTATGAGTTGAGGGCTCTAGGATAGGCATCTACCATGTTCGTAGAGCAAGCTGATCGCTCGGTAAATGTCCTGCCTTGAAAACATCAGCTTGCACAATATGAGGGGATGCGGCAAATGGGTCGATATTCACCGGACTGCAAGATATATGTACGACTCTATCTGTCTATTGCAAGGCATCGTTACAGGATATGAATCAGACAATCTTACTCTTCGCGAGGATATTTAAATCGTCGACATATTTTCGCGTTTCAAAGACTTTTGCTCAAATCTCCAATTGTTTCTGAGAGAAAAACGTGACGAGTTTCCCCAAGAACTTATCATGTTTATTCATTTAGCAGAGTCACACCATGCGAACGAAATCCTTTTTAAATTTGAAATTTCTCTCAAAAATATCCTACGCGCGATAAAAGGTTTAAATCGTTTCTCTTTGTCATTGAAAATGCTCCACAAAGGTGTCACACACACACACCACCTAAAATCCCTGTCGCCAAACTGACTGTGAGACATAATATGTTTGTGCTGGCAACCTTAGTTCAAAGGACGAAATGTACTCGATTGAAGTCTTTGCTCTCCAGATGCACTTTTTTTTTTTTTTTTTTTTGCTGCACTGTCTCTTACCAACGAGTCTCCGGGTGCTAAGTGTTTCCTCCAGCGTTGCTCATCCCCTTGAGAAAGTCCTATACATGAGCGTATTTCAATTATGCGAATATGGAGGAAAATTGTGTGTATAGAGAGGCAAAACGCTTTTACTGTGCTTCATCCGGCTTCCGGCTGGCAAAGCACTACGAGCGGCAAAAAAAAAAAATACAAAAAAACAAAAAAAAAACTGAAACGAGGTAGGAAAGCACAAACCATGAAATAACCACATCCTTCATTCGCATCCGTTTTAACAGTGTGAATGTGTGTGTTTCATATGCACACGAGTGTATGAAGGTCCTTTGTTTTTATACACTGCAAAAGTAGAGAATGAATTGTCCTAATAAGGATTAAAATGCGAAGCAAATCTGATGGCATCAATATTTTTGAAGAATTTTTCTAGTGGCAGGCTTCAGTGAAGATGATGATTGGATGACTTTTAAAGTCCTATTCGGAAATGTTTCGAGAAAACTGGGGTTTGTGACGTGCTTACTTATATTCTCAAGTTGGAGGGAATCTTGCGTTTGCGGATCCTTAGAGTGGAATGCAACTTATGATGCTCAACCCAACTGTAGTGCATGACTAATGGAGGTATTTCGGTTTATGTAGTTGTCATTAAAAAAAAAATTAAGTTCTATCATTTCCGTCGTTTTAGCAAACACTTTCGAATAATTCCACGAGGAGTCGTACTCCTGTGAAATATAAACAATCGATCCGATTTATTTCGTAAGGTAAGGCTTATTTTGTCTGATTTCAGGTCGCGTATTGATTAAATGTTCACCACAACTTAGCACCTCTTATGTCGCTCTAATCCAGTAGATTGGAACAGGAAATGCTTCCTTAGCGAACTTAACAAACCATGAAGGCTAGCAGTAATTTGCACCACGAGAAGTTGTGAGAGTTGTGGTTCTCCATCTTTTACCCTTGGGTCTCACTTTAGGTTAGGTAAGCGGGCTGGCAGAGAGAGAAAAGCCTCCTGCCGCCCTCAGGTCAGTGTTGACCCATTGTGTTACCCATAGGGGGGAAAGGTGCTCCTCCGCCCATTGGAACCCTGTAAATGTCTAATCAACTCTACTCTAGTTACTTACTTGATTTCAAGTACAAACCACTTTGATGACTTGGCAAAGTTCAGCATCTTGTCTGTAGGAACGCCAGAGAGCTCTTCAAGGCTATAGGTGAAGTGATTACCGAGGAATTTGTTTCTAAAATGTTGGAGTCCAGGACTGTGGCATAGGAAGTGGGTGGGGGCCTCAAGAACTCCCTCGTCGCCACAACCTCTGCAAAGTTCTTCGTCTGTCTGGCGCAGGTTCTTCATGTGGTACCGCAGACTATTATGCCTCGTGATGATACCCACGAGGATAGAAAGCGAAAAGTCTCTCGGTCCTTGTTCTATCGAAGGACGGACATAGTTTTCTCGTGATGTTACACGTTTCCATGGACTTCCATCTTAGGTTCGCCTCTCTTATGGCTAAATTCCCTGCTTCATGCTTGAGCATGCAAGGAGGGATGCTTAGAGAGAGATTCGTTGGTTCTATTAAATCTGTTGAACCTTTCCTAGCTAGTTCATCAGCTTTTTCATTGCCTGGGATACCCTCGTGTCCAGGAACCCAGCAGAGCGATACCTTGTGCTGTATTCCAAGAACCTTCGCGGCAGCATCTCGCAAGCTTCGATTTGATTTCGGTAGCAGTAATTGCTTTTATAGCTGCCTGGCTGCCGATAAAGAAGGTGATACCATCCTGTGGTATTGCCCCTACGGCAGACTCACGGGTAGCTGCTGTCACAGCCAGGACCTCCGCTTGAAAAAGACTGCTGTGGTCTGGTAGTTTAATGGACCTCGATATCCCTAGCGATTCAGAGAAGATGCCGGTACCTACACCGGTGTCCATTTTCGATCCATCAGTACATATTGTTATGGATCTTGTATAAGCTATGTTTCCGCTTTTCCATTCTTCTCTGCTAGGGTAGGCTGCCGTAAAAGGCATGCTTAAATCCAAATATGGCGTAATGTAGTCTGTCTTGGTTACATGGCCAAAAAATTCTTGAAGGATGGCCGAATGCTCTGTTGCATTTGACTTCCAGTTCGCTAACTGACTGATTCTCAAGGCACTAATGGCTGCTGATGTTTTTGTAAAGACATCTAGCGGAAGCAGGTTGAGAATAGCTTCAAGGCCTGCCTGCCTGGGTCTCAGGTTAACAATTTTCTCTTTGTCTAAGTGGACTACCATAGCTATGTATGCGTCGATATTGATATCAATAAAAAAGTCGTGATAGAATACAACTCCAAGAGCTTCACAGCAAGAACGCTAGTAGTTATTCCTAAAAATTTCTCATAAGAGACAAAATGTGATTACCGATCATTAGGTCACGATCTTTTTTGAAGGCCCAAAAATATGTGTAGAAACAGGAGTCGGTTTCTACCCAGAATCAGTATAAAATGGAGGTTTTTGACATCATTGGACGGACAGGAAAGAGAACAAGATGCATTGAATATGGCTTTCTCCATCACAAAAGAGAGGATATCTTTTATTCTGACAGAACGGAGCACAAAGCATGACTGAATGACCGCAGATGTGGACCGTCTTACAAAAAAAAAGAGGACAGACTGATATCACACCTGGGATATGGATCAACCGATGACGTGCAGAAGAGCGCTTCTACGAGAGTCACTACTAAGTAGGCATGAGTAAGTGGAGTATTAGGTAGTTTGATTGTAACCTGGCCGGTTAATGTTCAAGCCCCGCTAGGGGAATGGTAACCACAGGTACCAAGCACAAAAGAGAAATTATTAAAATTTGAGCTCCTCCAACTTATTAAATTAAGTGGCTCTACCGTTCGGGGAGAACCTGGGCCTCAACTAACATGCCTCTCAAGTTAGCCCAGTCCATAGCTAACTGCCTCCTGTTGCGCACTCCAAGTTGGTTGGGGTCCCCTTCTACTAGTGCGCACCACCTTAGGCGAGGTCGTCTTCTACTAGCGTGGTCTCTCCGGGTTAGATTTGAAGGCTCTTCGGGCCGAAGCAATGGTGTTCATTCATGCTACATGTCCTAGCCCTCTTAAGGTAAATGTCACTATACAGCTCGTATATTTCATCGCTGAATCTTCTCCTCCGGAGCCCGTCAACGTAAATGGAACCGAATATCTTAGGAAGAATTTTTCTCTCAAAACGATCGAGGATATCTTCATCTGCTTTCGACACAGTCCATGCTTCAGCGGCATAATGCAGGAATGGGATGATTAAGGTCTTGTATAGAGTCTCCTTAGTTGTCCGGTATAGAGCCAAGGTAGACAAAGTCCCTTTCTACATCGAATTTATAGCTGTCAACTGTGACCTTCTGTCCGATTCGTCGATGTCTAACTATTACACCAAAAAGGAGCTACTGCCTGATAGTAGAATCGACGGTTTACAGCCTGAGTGATTTTGTGAGATTTGGTTGCTCTCTTGATAAAAAGACTATGTAGGCATAGGTATGGGTACTTTCATGAGCATTTGCACAGATTCAGACGCAAAGACCCTTCCTTGTGCCTCAATTGCAGCGGTGTACTCGAAAACTCTTCCCTACTATCCGAGATATTCAAATGAGCAAGATCGACTTCCAACTACTCATTCACGCAGCTTCTTCCCTACATCAAGGAATGAGCAACCCGTTATTTAAAAATCAACTATCCCTACAAATACACGGTTGCCAAAATATCCATATTAAGGATGTCTTTCCATAACTGGGTGTGTGTAGTGAAATTTTTGAGGATGTCGTCTTGGTCTAGGCTAACATTTTTCCACATTCGAGGGAGAAATATCGGGAAAGTCAAAAAAGAAAATGGTGGTGTGATGGGGAAGGAAATATGAGCTTCCATAGATGCAGGCAAATTATTCTTCGTATGTCCTCATGACATTACAGAGCATTTAGGACTACCACAACAGTCTTGAGGCATGGCTAAAAATATGGATGAATTCCGTTAAATTAATCAACTACACACGAGGCACAAACAGACGGTAAAAAAATGGCCGAATCCTGAATCCAAATTCTTTAAATTCGGTTGATGAACTTGAATACTTGGCGCAGGTTTGTGGTGATACTAAGACTGTAAAAGTAAACAGAACGTGCTTTTAGACTGTAAGAACCCCTTGGCACCGCTTGAATATTTCACCTTTTTTATGTCAAAAACTAAGTCGTTTACTGGACATTTTAAGTCCTAAGAAAGGTTCAACTTATAGCTCCACACCAAGTTTCGCATATGACTCCATTTGCATTACTTTGCTTGTCGTCACACGTGCTTTTCTAAAAAAAATTGATAACAAATCCAATCCGGAGTAAACATACCCCAAAGGCTAGGGTTTAGCTTCTGAGTTTTACGTATGAAACTCGAAAAGAAGAATAGACGTCCTCGAGGTAGGACCGAACAAAAACTTGTTATAATCTTATCCCTAACCACCAGTTTCAGAGGTAAGTATTCGACGATTGACCAGGTGCATAGAATTACTGACGTGATCGAGTAATCACTTGAAGGAAAACAAATATGCTCAAGCGAATTTCTTGACGTCTCGCAAGCCTTTGATAAGGTGTAGCATGATGGCTGGAAATGCAAATTACGACAAGTTCTCCCTGTATGGCTAGGCTATATGATATATTAGAATGATATCTCGGGAATAGACTCTTCCGTATTAGACATGGAAACGAATACTCGGAGCTTAAATAAATTTCGGCCGGCGTACCGCAAGGAAGCGTTCTTGGGCCGCTTCTCTACCTGTTATATACTCGTGATATACCGAAAGAAACTGCAAAACGCATCGCAATGCACAACTTTGGGGTTGTACCAAGAAACCAAATGCCAATATTCTACAAGCTTTTCAAAATAAAGTGCTAAGAGAAATCGTCCAAGCACCGTGGTATAGTAGAAACGATGATATCCACAGGGATCTCGGAATTCCGACAATCGAAGCTGAAACTAGAAGCTTCGCGAGAAAGCATAGAAACAAATCGGACATGTCAACAACATAGTCCAACAAATTTTGGATGAGAGCAATTATTGCGTCGACTACAAAGGACAAAACCTTTCGACTTGGCGAGATAAGAATTAACCGCGTGTAGATTGCGGAACATACAGTATCTATCAGTGGTAACAAGTAACCTGCCAAACGTTTATTTCGTGATAGAAAAATTGCTTGATAAGTTGTTGCTTAGTTGCAATATCGTGACAAAATTTCTATCGAAGGGTGGTGTTTTTGGTCAGTAAGAATCTGACGCTACTATGAGCACGAGCTTGCTATTCTCATAGTGTCTATGGAAGATTTTCACCTACCCTCGGAAAAAAAAACTTGTTCCTGGGATCAAAGACGAAACCTCTCGCTTAAAAGTCTAAGGTGCACACTATCCACTGAATAATGACGTCCACAAAGCAACTGGCAACTGTCAAAAAATCTACTAAAAATACTCTATTGTAACATTAGTCGCTGCCCTCTAAAGTTCATCAAAAACCCCGATGGGAAACTCTACACAACTGTACCCGTACACACTTGTCTATTCAAAGGAAGGACAACAAATTTTCGTTAAGCTTTCTCATCAAGAGGCAAACATTAACATTGTCTACTTGCATGTCAACAGGATATTCAACTGCAAGTACGATGACATTTTACATTCTGACGACGTTACACTCCCACACAGAAGCAAGGCCTGAGACAGTTTTGTTTATTCGTTGCCTCAAAGCAATTTTCCAAAACTACCAGACAACAACGAAAAACAATCAATAATCGTTTTTTTTTCTCTCTCTTTGCCTCTCTCTTATATGTAAACACACTTTCATATTTTTCAAAAAAAAAACCCCCCTCCCTCCTTCAACCCCTGGGTAAGCGTTGCCTTTCGTTTACTTTTTCACAAGGAGTGCCATTCACTTTATACAGTGATGGAAAATTTTCCGCGTACACATAGCTGACAGAATTTACAGAAAAATTTTCACAAACACACCAGGATATGTGTGCAAAGCTTTTTTTTTTGTATCCTTCGCACAGCGGGGACTCAATTCATCAACAGTTGGGGTAGGCGATGGGGTGACGCTAATGATGATTTGTCGGTTTGGGGGTGATGTTTACTGTGCTGCCGCCTTCTACTATGCTGATCGCCATATGTGACAACGAGTATCTGTGAGATAGCATTTGTTCCCAAATGTGGGGCACTGGAAATTTCAAAGCAATTACCCACGTTGTTGTTGTGGGTACGACTATCTATCTTTTTTTGTAGGTAGGTAGTGACGACTTACATATGTGTGTAATGGATGTAGGAACGTGAAAGCTTTCAGCTACGATGGGAAGGCATTCCATTTGAAATGGTGTGTGGTGTGTTATCGCGTGTGCTCCTCAATCACTTTAAAGTTGTTGTTATCCCTTCCTATGGGGGGTGGTGGGTGTCGTTACTGTTTTTTTTATGGATTTGGATTATATTAGGGGATACGATATATATTGTGTTAGCCAACTCACTTTGTTTACATTCAAAGCTTCGGCGGTAAAAAAGGATTGGAGGAGATCGAAGGACTCCACGAAAAGACAATTTACTGCTATCTTTGCTAAATGGGGTTCATTTACCCCATGGAACGAGGTCATAAGTACATGTTTACCTAGCTGGGAGGAAAAAAGGCAGAGAAATCGAATCGATTTGAGTTACATGTAGAAAATGAGGTTTAAGGGATAAATTGAAGGAAATTGTTTGGATAAGGATTTCCTTCGGTGGATGAGGGATTTGTTCATTATTTGAAAGCAAATTGAGGGGACGGTTGTGCTTATACGAATGTTGACGATTGAAGGGAAAATAATCAAAATTTTCAAAACCGTGGTGCGGGTTTGTAGACTGGTTTACCATCTGCTGATAGTAGTCTTTCGGGGATAGGTAGATAGTCTTAAAGAAATTTGTTCAGTAACTGCAACTGCCAAATAAAGCGCCTATATAGCTTAGAAATATTCAGTCTGTGACGTGCTTAATTTCTCGGTGTAGCCATAGTAATTAGCCATGATTGTCCACCACGTCAGTCATTTTTGTCCTTTTTATATAATCAGCGGTTGCGGCCGTCTTCGAAAAGATTTTCATGTCAACTTTTGAGTGACGTCTACTCAAGAAAGGAGACCCCCTCAACTGCGCCAATTGCTGAGGCATCAGTCTCGCCAACATTGCATACAAAATCTTGTCTGTCATATTGCATGAGTACCTTCGTCAATAATCTGATTGGCCCCAATCAGTGTCGTTTCAGGGCAAGAAAGTCCACAGTCGATCAAATTTTCGCACACCGGCAGATCCTGGGGAAAAAACCCAAGAAGTCCAAATCGATACTCACCATCTTTTTATCGATTTTAAGGCCGCATATGACAGCATTTGTAGAGACGAGCTACACAGAGCCATGTCTAGTTTTGGCATCCCTGAAAACTTCGTTCGTCTGTGCAGGATGACGCTTGCTGCTCACTCAAGGTCGGTAATGAACTCACCGAGACCTTCGATGTCAAAAAAGGATTTAGACAAGGTGATGCGCTGTCATGTGACTTCTTCAATATCACACTTGAAAGAATTGTGCGAAACTCACAAGCCAACACCGGAGGCACAATCTTTCAAAAGTCTGTCTACGCCGACAATATCGACATAATTGGTAGAACACAGCGGGCTGTCACCAGTGCACGTTCGCTAGTATTGAAACAGAAGCCACCAAAATGGGTTTAACTGTAAATGAGGGCAAAGCCAAGTATATGCTGTCAACAAGAAGGGACACACAACATCGACGAATTGGACAGAACGTCACAGTCGACGGCTATAACTTCGAGGTAGTAAGGGACTTTGTCTACCTTGGCTCTGCTATAAATTCTGACCACAACATCTCGAGGGAGAATAACTCTTGCCAAATCGCTGTTTCTTTGGACTGAGATGGCAATTAAGTAGTAAGGCTCTATCTGTAATAACTAAGGAGACTCTGTACGAGGCCTTGATCATTCCAGTCGTGCTTTATGGTGCTGAAGCATGAGCTCTATCGAAAGCGGATGAAGATATCCTCGGTCGATTCGAGAGAAAAATTCTTCTGAGGACACGGCATCGACCTAATCAAAAAAGTGCACATCAGTCACTTAAGATCTGGTAGAGCGAATGGACATCAGTCTTCGAATCTAGACCGGAGGGACGGAGCACTAGAAGACGACGTCGCCTAAGGTGGCGCGCACAAGTAGAAGCAGACCTCAACCAACTTGGAGTGCGCAACTGGAGGCAGTTAGCTAAGGACCGGTCTAACTGGAGAGGTTTGTTCGTTGAGGCGCAGGTTCACCCGAATTGTAGCACCAACTAAGTAATTAAGTAAGTCTTGCAGTTAAAGAAGATGAAACGGTTTTGCTAAGTGTATTGGACTGAACTACATATTCAACTCTGGAGCTGCGAAAAGGCGACAAGTTTCTGCATGGAATATGCATATATTCAAGCTTAAGCTAACAGTGGAATAAATATCGCTGGTCTTACCGAAATTTTCAGACTCAGATGTGTTATCCATCTTCTAATTACCAGAGAACCAAACTAAGTCAAGTGACCATTGTTAAAGGGGAGAGTCTGCAAGGACTATGGCTTGTTTCGATTTGCATAAGGATCTGTACTCGGCAGCAAGGGTGCAGGAGGGCCTCAATTGTTTTCCGACCCATGCTTGTTTTGTGCGCCATGGCTCAGTGGTTAGTGCGTTAGAGGCTCGAATCCCAGAAAACACCAAAGACGTTTCAAAAATTCCACCTGTCGCGAATGTCTGACAAACGTTCGAGAGTAATGACTGCCATGAGAAAGCTTTATAATAAAAAAAAGCCTTTCGGGCAGTCCCGAGAAGCTAGGCTCTGGACTAGTTACGGTCTGTTGCACAAAGTATTTGTATTTTTGAGGGAACTTTACCTTTTGATTCCTTATTCGAAGGACGAAAGTTGCCAAGACACTCTATTAGACATCTATTTGCGAGAGGTGGACCCGTGAAGAAGATTTCTGATGCTGTCCAACGCCCTGCTCACATCTAATGTATTTCTACAGACCTTGGTTTCGGGAGACCCCTTACCACGGCGCAACACTGGACAAGATTTTGTTAGTCATCCATCCAGTCATCCATTTGTCAAACACATACCCCCGATAGAATACAGCAAATGTCATCAATTCTACTCCGATTGGCATGGCATAGTGCCACATCCACAAATCCATTCCCAACTAACAACCAGTCACACTCTTGTGTCCCAAAATGTTTGTATAACATGATCCTCTTCGTCCATTTTGCAACCAATCGACAGCTGTCACATTAGGCTTGCTATAACTAATTTTCAATTTTGTATCTTTCTCAAAAGCACACTGCTGCTTGCACAAGTACTCGTATTCCGACCCAAAAAGGACGAGTGCACTTCAAATGGCCGACCTTGTATTTTCCGATAAGTAGACAGAAAAATAATAAGCTGGAAGTGTTTGCCTTCATTTTTGCTTCCTATACACACGAGAGTTGATAGGAAGGCACACATTTTTGTGCTTTTCATTGGAAAAATTAATTGGTGTTCAGGCACAAGTGGAATTATGGCATGTGTGTCATAGGAGGGCACGTACGACATACGTACGTCTTCAGAAGGTTGTACCTCTGCAGGCAAAACACGTGGGGGAATATTTGTGTGCATATAGCGATTGTATATAACGATTTCCGAATCAATGTTTACCTATGCATATATGTATGTGGTTCTTAATTTACCAAAGATACTCGAACAAATAATCGGATAGTCTTACTCTGGGAGGTGGTTCCTTGGGTTGATATTTTGGTGGTGTAATTCGACTCAGTGCTGCCACAAAGCAATCAAAATTAATGACTCACGTAAGTAGCTTAAATTATGTACTGTGCTACAATAGAGATTAATTAGTCAGTTTAATAAGCCCCTCAATGATGATGTAACTTCATGTCGAAAACCGAGGTGTTGACAGGGAATCAAGACGAGTGGAGCAGTGATTACACAACGTGTATCATTAAATCATTTTCCATTCAGAGAAGTGGGCGGGTTTGGGTTGTATAAGGTGGCTAGTGATACCACGTATAGATTTCCGTCCCACCACCATTAAGAAAATAGAGGAGTTTCCTTTCGTGAAACACTTGTGACTGAGAATGGAAGATGTTGCTCCTCAACTTGCCACTGGTTTTATACATATACCTAACGAGTGATCTTAGTGGCACAGTGGGCTGAAACATACGCGTGCACTCGGAATCTTCTGACCAAGAGCTCAAGACTAACACTAGCTATACATAGCGATCAACAGACCAATTTTCACCTACGCATCCGTAGTCGGGTGGTCCATGAAAGTGGTTAAGGTTGCCTATTTTATACTGACCACACCGCAAGGACAAGTTTGTATTGGAGTTACTGGCACCACGCATACTACTCCTTGCGGCGGCCTAAGTTGTTTGTTCAATTTACTACCTATACTACCAATATTACTTATTTACGGCCTTCACCTGTCTGTTGAAAAAGATACCAATAAAAGCGATGTGCTTACCCAGTCTATCTGAGAACGGGCCAAGAACTGGCAGACATTACTGTGTGAAGGTGAATGTGGCAGTGGATTGGATACATACTCCAGGGCGACGACAATTTCATTGCGAAATACGTCATGCAGTGCAATCCGCTTACCCAGGCAGGCAGAAGAGCGGGATGCCCAGGCAAACGTGGAGCAGGACAGCCGAGGAGTAATTGAGCTCTTTGGAGGCAACTCAAACGCGTTTCAAGATTCCGAACAGGATGGCACGCGGGCATTGTTGACACCCTATGCCCCTCGAGGGGTGTAATGATTTAAGTAAGTTACAGAGGAACAACGAAATATGATACAATATTCAGCATAAGGCACTATTTCATAGGTTTTCGGAACAGTGTTCTTTATTCATGATGCCTATCGACAATATGGGTCTGTCGTCATTTTCGACAAAAGGTATGAAGTGAATTCCCCTGATATGGTTGAATGGGAGAGCCCAAGTGAAGTTCTTAAAGATTACACTGACTGCTCTAGTACCACTAGCGAAACTGGTACTGGATGATTTTTGGAAGATGAACTCCAATTCTCCAGCTCTCTGGGGAAATTCTGATCCGAGTATATGAGTAAAAATCTGAATAATCGATGAAAGGTGGCTTGGTAGTATGACCAGTATCTCAGGCTGCAGGTTCTACAAATTACTTGAAGATTGTATGAATAACCTCAACAAACTCTCCAAATTGATTTAGGTCTATCTTAAATGGGAATCGGGCCATAGCGGAACCGTAGGAAGTGATATCTCCAACGTACCTACAATGGAGGGTTCAGAGACTGCTCCCATAAGTCCGGAATCGATAATTGTTATTCATTTAGCAAAGCCCTATACTGGATCTATTCTGATATGGATGTGGCTGAGTCTGGACTCATACAAAGGCATCAAGTTTTTCTTGCAAGGACCTGATAAGAGCTTTGCGAAATTCCTGCTCTGTTTGAGCTGAAAGAACTGTAAGTCTATGGTCGCGCTAGTTGCAGGACGTACTTCATGTAGTCATCGTATAAAAACATGGGAATCATCACCGACTTTACATGTGAGTCTTGTCTCGAAAGCAGGGAAACGGCGGAGTAGTTCTACTAGGAATGGATTCTATCGAATCTTATTCAATGGATGAGATGCTACTGCGCCGCTTGTGGGGTGGGTGGCTAAGTTTGCGGACCTCAATATCGTTCTACAAGTACCAGCTGATGCGCTCAGCCTGGAGTTTCTCAACAATTCTTTGACTTCGTGTATTTTTCTGGGTACAATTGATCTTTCTGTGTCTGAGAGCTTGAGATAATAAAGTACCTACCTAGGCTCTTCAATGAATTCTACCAACAGCATTATACTAAAAACCCTTTACAGGGCCTAATAAGATGATTGAGAACTAATTTTACAAGACATCTCCCATCGTAGACCTCTTATTTGATTCTAGAACGTGAACCTCGACAAAGTCAGTTAAGAGGCTCCCTTGTAACAAATATTCTTCTAATGATCTAAGGTCCCCAGTTCCTCTTCCCAAGGTGTGTATCACAATTCATATAAGAGTCTTGGTTTTTTGATGAAGAAGAGGGGGCTTAGCGCAGCCTTACAAAAAAGAGTCGAAATAAAGTCGGACTGCCACCATTTAGGCGAATAAATGAAGTCTCTGCTTTACGAAATGTAGATCTAAAGACACTTTGGCATCTAGCCAATCTATCTGAACAATATCGGTTCCCGGCGATGTCAGAAGTCACAGCTGTTCACTAAAAAAATTGCTAAGGAACGAGTATGGACTAAGAACCGAAACCATCAACAAGGTACCATACCAAACAAAATGACATTTTGCGCTGGTGTTTCCTCCAAATTTTGCACCAGGACCAGCACATATCTCCATCATCTCAAATCCAACGGAGAGTTTGCCGATTTTGACGAGAAAGTTATTATGAGTGATGAGCCCATTTTTGACTTCGGCAGATTGGCTAACAAAGAACACCTGCTTCTGCGGCACTGATACACGAAACCTGACTGCTTGCACTGATATTCCCGCAGAATTTCTTCGAGGTCGTAGGCAGCGCCATCAGCGTCACTGGCTAGTGTGCCAGGTAGTTGTCGGAGGATGGTTGAACGATGGAGACCAAGTGTAATGACGACACTTATACAACCTTGAGTTTCCAGGTTTCACACCTACTTCTGTGACACTGGTACAAACGTGGTCTATGTATCCCTAAAGAGTGGCTGTTTGGCAAAAAATCAACGTTTCTTCGAGGTCGAGGTCTCTCTGTAACTTTTTGGAACAATCTCCTTTGCTATTCAAATGGCAGTGTCCGCTGCAGTTGTACCTTCTTTAAGCATGTTTAAGCCACCATTATTTCTCTAACAACTTAGGCTGCGCAGCCTCGCAGTACAAGTACTAGTTTGGGTTTAATGCTAAATTCAGAGTCCCCTTTGCAGCACTAGTTGTTCAAGGACCATGTGTCATGTGACATCACGTTTCTTTCGCAGAATGGAGTTATTAACTCTTGCTTGTCCACATTTTATGGGCAAATACCATGTAGCATCCTTCCAGACCCCAGTTTTGATTCTAATTTCGGTGACATCGAAGTATAGAGTGCGTTAAAGTTTGCTAACGTCATTTATTTCTATTCTCAAATAAGGACTTCCATTGATGGAGTTTCCCCCCTCTGCACGCTATCACATCCCATCCATGCAAGTCACGTTTTGTTTATTTCGAAGACAACCCAAAAAAAACCCACAAAACTCCGAAAGTAGAGCAAGCTAAAGTAAATTCCCCCATTTCAACTCAATTTCCGCGACATACCCTCTGTCAAAATGAACATTTCCGGAAATAGCTGTCAATCTGTTATCCCCCGGAAGAGGAAAACTTCCCCAAACGAACTTATCACCCAATCTCCTGCTGAGTAAGAAAAAGATTTGCATTTTCGTCCTTGTACAAGTAAACGTGTTATCAACCCACACATTCGCAAAAAAAGAGGGGAAACATAATGAAAAACATCTGCAGGACACACACAGTCAGGCGGTCTACCGAAAAGGTTAAAAGGAACCACCACAGCCAAAACTTAAAACCAAAGAAGTTGCACTTAAATCTGCCACCTTGACCGGCTTTGCCACAGACAATTTGGCTCCTTGGTATCAACCAACCTGGCTCCTGCCTGCTGCCGGTTTATTTTGCAATCCTTTTGGCTTCAATTTATTTTGGCAATCATTTTGTCTGAGGAGAATGCACATTTTATGGTTCGAAAAGTGCTATTTGCCCGATGTGTCCTTTGAGTGTGTGTGGGAAAAATATCTCGGGAAGATGACTATCGATTTTCGCATTTTTGTATCGAAAATAAAGTCAAACTGAATGAAGATGGATGAAGTATGTTCTTTTGGGGACCATTTCTGATGGCTTCTTTTCCATTTGAAGTTTAATGAGTCATAAGGACGACGTGGGGGATGGATTTGGCAAATATTTCGTGACTCATTGTTGTAGTGGAATTCCCATGGATTGGCGGGATAATTAGATTGAAAACATTTCGAAGCAAGTGTCGGTAATTACTAAGTTTATTACGATGACGGAAAAGGAATTTGATTTATGGCAGCAATGGCTGTGGAAGGAGACCGTACCGCGTTAGAGCATCTTAATGACTTAATTGCACAATCTGATAAGCAACGTGGCAACAATGCCACGAGTTTGTTTGGGCGACTGTGGTAATAACTTCGTGAACAAAGGATCCACCATCCGACTTGTTAATTGCGGACTATGATGCCATTTGGCAGTAAAACCTGCCTCCATTTGGCGTTGTCGATAGTTCCGACAGCTTGAGCTGAAACTTTATTTGCTATGGTTGTGGGAGAGATAGATATTAGTTCATTCTGAGGGCCAACATTTTGTACGATGTAGTGCACAGTTCTAGTCTCAAAAAACAAAAGAATTCCACAGCGAGAATGCATACTGCCAGCATTCCTATTCTTGGTTACTTCAAACATATATGGAGCAGTACTAGCTCTTGAAACACGGCATAGCAGATGACCCATGCTACCGTCCAGAATGCTTAACATGTTTTTCTGGAAATACGAAGCCTGTAGAGATGCCTTAGAACGAGAGATATGCAATGTAGTAACCCCAAGGAGACATCGTTCATGCTATCAACGAGGAAAGCATGAGGCGAACCGCCAACGGAATCATTGCGAGAATCACGTAGGAACGACGCACGGCGTGCAAATCAAATCCCGAGAGCCTAACAGGTATCACAAGAAGGAGAAGACATGATGTCAGAACCTACTCCTACGAAGGAATGCTGTTACCCGTGGTACCGTAGGGCGGAACAGGGCAGAGTGGGAGGGAGGATGGAGTTTTAGCCACGTAAATATGGAGGAGTCTGCAGTTGGACATAAGTCGTAGCACGGCCTGCCCAATATCCTTAAAGGATTTCAATGTGCGTTCGAGCCCTTGTGAATCTCAAATATTTACGATTTTTAAATCGAAGTTAATAAAGTGAGTCGAATATAAAAAAAGGATCATCATACTCCACTGCTCGTTGGCGAAGGCGTTTTAAGAAAAAAACGTCGAAAAAGTTGTCAAATTACATTGATAAATTATTGGCCATCTGTTGGTTGATTTTTGAAGTGCCAGTTATGTTGACTCTGGCAGCACTAACACGCTTGAAATATTAGCAGATACATGGGGTAAGGCCTCAACGGTAAGAAAGCGATCGCTTTGCGCTTAAACAACGATGGGAGATGTTCAGAAATTGTTTCCAAGCTATGTGTTGCAGACACTTATGGATATGCTTATGCTTATCGTCCAGTGGGCACAGATAAAATTGCTGCTGTTGCGCAAAGTGTGCCTGATCGAACCTTAACATGACTCAAGGCTCAATAACTGAACATCAGTTCTGCTATTCAGCTCTGAATATTGCATGAAGTCCTTGTATTTTTGACTTATAAGGCCCAACTCACTCGAAAATTTAAGCAAAATTACACTTCGCTTTCCTATCGCTCTGTGTGGGTGTTTAAAGAGCGCTAGAAAATGACGTCTCTAGAATATTCAATAGAAACTGTCGGTGTGGGTTTGGGAGTGGCGGCACTATTAGTCCCAACTTTTTTGAACATAAAGCTGGCAACAATATTACGGTGATCAGAATGTGCTACACAGACATGATAATTGAGTTTTTGGAGCCACAATCAGACGATATGACCTTGCACAGGATTCAGAATGGCACAGCCACTTCAACCGTTAAATCATCGATCTTTTGCGCACTTAGTTCGTTCGCCATGTTGCTAGCCATGTTAAAGACGTATATAAGCCAGCGCTCAGTTGCGATTTGATGCAGTTGCATTGTTTTTTCATGGATGTGAGTACCTTTAAAAAGGAGAAATAAAACTCGTAACTCAACAATCTGGACAGAATGGTGGATGGTACCGCCACAATGGAATGAAAAGTAACAAGGGGCCTCTAAGCTGGTAAACAAGAGTGCGGTGATCATAATTATAAGACCAGATCCTCTTTGCAGGATATAACACATTTACACAGCTTATCCATGAAGAATTGCGAAGTACGAGAAAAACAAAAGAGTACTCAGACCTCAAGCCGGCAAAGGCATTCATAAAAAAGTCCAATCGATCACAGCATTATACATCCTCAGCTTGGAAAGGAATAAGTGCACAAAGCAACAGGATATGTAATTCCGACATTGAAACTGAAGACACAGTCGGATCACATACGAAGGAACTTTAAGGCGCTGTTTGATCTTCCTCGTTCGTGAACAGTTTACATGCTATTCGTCGAGTTTGTCCACCACTATCTATACGGCTAGCTTAAGCTGTGATGAGGTACTTCAATATCTCAAACTTCGAGTAATATCCTTAAGAATTGCCGGACATTGAATTGCAAAAAGTAAGCCATCTAAGACCCTACCAGATAGAGGGAGAAGACCTTCCATCCACAGATCAAATACAGATGCTTAGGTTTTCAACAGAAGGAGGTACTTTGGCGCAGGAAAACCTAATAGGGTGCTAGGTGGGGCAAAATAATCCTTCATCATTTGTTCTCTACCAACGACAGCCGATCGATTAAAAAAAACGGGATAAAAGCAAATACTTTTGCCTCATATCCCTTGAGGTCCTGTCTGATGATCTTGACATCAAAGTGTTTATTTTCTTTCCTCATTGCGCAAACTTTTAGAGTACTGAAGGTAGCTGTGGCTAAGTGGATAGTACATTGGACTACTGAGCAGAAGGATTTGGTTCGAGTCTCAGAAAATACTAAAAAGTTCATTCACATACGAGAGTAACACATGCGAATCTTCTTATCAATTCTGCCTTCCGGATACAATATTACTCGATCCTTTTCCGTAATGCGAATTATAATGAGCACGTGACGAATGACTATCAGGAATTAGGCTTTATATGGGCTGTTTGCGCCAAATATATTTTTCTAAGGCAACTTCAGAATTGCAGAGAGCCCTCTATGAGCTTCTCTAGATCTTCTAAAAACGTAAGCGTAAGGCACAGCTTGTTAAGCTGCTGGGATATCCTCCAAGCCCCTCAAGCTTGCCTGCGAGAATATACATATGAGGGATGAGTGGGATGCCTACGTATGTTTGTTATGAACAAATTATCGAAGTTACTCTCCAGTTGAATGATTGAATAACATGTCCTATCCACGCCACAGACTTCATACCGATTACCATATCAATCATTTTTTAATCGCATAACAACCCCCATCAAAGTCCTGCAAAACGTAGCAGTAGAGTACATTTAAGTAACATTTATAAAAAAAAAATTAAATAACATCTGCATGCATGTAGCTTATCTTCTGGTAGCCTCCCAATACAATTCCAGTCTTCCTTTAAAATGGCGCATCAACGTAGTCAATTCCACATATCAAACGCTTTCATCGGAAATCTACGATACAGAAATACATTTCAACAGAAAATAAAAATTCTCGTGTCCCCAAAACAAAATGCAGAATCTACACTCCCAGTACTACCACCACGGAATCCCTTTTGTAACCCATTCACTCGATACCACACAAAGCAAGGATTATGCATTCATCTGTGAGATTTTAAAAAATCATTCACGTAGAAGTATTCAATAGCAAATCAGGATTTATTCATGACTCAAAGAGGAATGTCCTTAAAAAAAAAATTACCACAGTTCAACAAAACCTGAAAAATTGAAAAAAAAAAAATTTAAAAATTGAAATTTATTTAACTTACAGTTTCCACAGGCTCTGGCAGTTTTATATCCATTTTGTGACCCAGTAGCGCCTCCTTGTCGGCCGTGTCCGGATCATGATCACTATCCGTGTGATGAGCGTGACTCCGCGACGATATCTTGCGACCAAAGATTTGCGGTGAGAATTTCGATCGTAGGCTACCGTGCGTTGAATCACGATCCGATTCGCGGTCTTTAAGGCTTGTTTCACTGGACTTCACTGATTTCAGGCCAATTGCAGAGCGACCAACACCAGCAGTGCTATCTCTTGATTTTCGTGAGAATAAACCTCCACCGGTTGTTGACTTGACACAGATGACGTTGCCCTTCTCACAGTTATCACAGATGCAAACCGATTCATTGCGCACTGAAAATCTGCGAAGCTTTTGGTTTTGATACTGGCTCTGGGTGTCTGGTGCACCACCACCTACTACTGATCCTCCTCGAGTGTCATCGTTCTCATTTATCAGCACCGACCGATCGAAGGAACAATGTTTCTTGCCGACATACACATCAGAACCACCCTCACCTATTGGCTTCTCTCGATCCTTGTCCAGGCTAAAGTACCGCTTTGATCCTTCGAGATCCTTCTTTTTCGTCGGCAGCGGCGATACAGACAGATCATTGTCACTGCCATCGAGACTGCTACATTTCTTTGAGTGCTTGGTATTCTTATGATGTTTGTGGTTGCAACCTGAATTGCTGCGATCATCGTGATGCTTTCCGCCGCTAGATACTGCTCCTTGCATAAGAAAATTAGCCTCCATTACCACATCTGAGGCGGATGTGTTCCGATCAAAGCTACGATTCAATTTCGAGACTAGCGACAGCAGCTGACTTGCAGATGATTCGCGAGTTTGTGCGAGAGTCGGTGGCAGTTTCGCAGATGATGCGGGTGGCTTTGGAAGTGCTGCGATACTGGTGCTGGCAGCTGTGGTCGTACCGGTGATGGTGGTACTTGTCGCGGGTATACAGGTGCTGCGGCCAGTTCCTATGTGATCGACCTCACTGCGAGAATTGCCCAGACTCTCGCAACAGTCCATGCAGATGTTCTCACAGCTACTCGTCTCACATTGTGTCAGAAGATTGTCGAGCTTGCGGATTTCCGACAGTTCTATGCAAGAATTCGTACGAACATCGGAGTCGGACATTTTTTACGGTTTACCTTGCCATTCGACATGAACATAGTAGTGTTGGTGTTTTTTGTTGTTTTGCTTTTTTTACATTTGCTGCACTGAACTTTAAAGTTTTTCACAAACACTATTGCTTTTGGGGATTCACTTTCGGATGATTGTCATGGACTTCTGATGGCTAAGAGTTGGAATAATTGGTTAAAGATTTACGTCGGAGGTAGAGATCGAGATGTGTGGAGCATAACCGGGGTGTATGGGTGTCGTCCGTTCTACAATACCCAGGCCACATTGTGTATCTTAAATTTTATTTAACACTGAAACCGAGCTATCTACCGGTTCAACTGTGGACAGGATATGAAATTGAGAGACCTGTCAGTAAAAAGGATTTTTCAAGGAGACCTTAGCTGTCATCTGCATTGACTCTCGCTAAGTCATGATGGACTAGGACTAACACGACACAGAACTTTAAGGGACTAAGACTTAGGAGTATGTAGCTGAAACGTGGTCGCATAGTACAAGATAGATATTTCGACGACTTGGGAGAAACAGCAGCTAAGATTGTGTATAGGTTAGGTTAGGTTGGCTGTCCGCACGAGTGTGCAGACACACTTAGATCAGTAACGGTCCTTTGTGATACCATGGATCAAACCATTAGGCCACTCAGGCCACACTAACAAAACCAACCTCAGCTTTTGATAAATCGATGGTAGCACATGACGCCTAAGGACGCCAGATCGCCGAGGTTTCCAAGGAAGGGGGACTCTAAATGGAGACCGGAGGAGTACCACAGGAAGCCGTACTGGGTCCACTTCTGTGAAAGATAATTTGTTACGTGATTTACGGCTCCCAATACCCGCGGAAGTAATAATTAAAAATTCTGAAACCGACTTAGCCATCATCTTAACTGCCAAACTACAAGAAGATGTAGTACAGATTGGCAATGGATTGCAGGATGCTTGTCTACTTCGGCTGGTCTAACGCCAATGGATCACTAAAGAACGCGGACAGATATGTACGAAACGGGGGTCCTTACTGATGTGTATAAGCCATATGCTAGTGCTGAATACAATGCAGTAGGCATGGTTACAAGCCACCTGCCTTGTTTAGTGACACTGTACTGCTTCCTAAGCATGTTACCTGCCAGTCCATTTCGGAGACCAATCCCAACTAGCTTTTTCCTAAAGCCTCACGTCATTGATGGACCCCACAGCCAGCTTCTTACTTCAAGCAAGCTGTGAAGTCCTTGCTGTTATATAAGATAGCAAATGTTGTCTACATCAAACGGTTGGAATTCTGTCTTCGGTGACTTCTGATCTAAAAATGCATTGAAATCATTGCAAATATTTCAATCAAAACCTATCGGAAGCCTGGTTTATAAGATTTATCGAGTCATGCTACTGTATCGGGTCCCTTTTTACCTATTCCCTCGTTTTCCTGATGTAGTGGTTGTAGCAACATAAATTCAGTTTCTCCTAAAGGCCTCCAGGTGCCAATATGAGCTTAACCAGTTGGTTGAGACACGTTATCGTCCCAGTTTCACAATTTGGCACACTAGATACAAGGCATAGAATACCACAGATTTAGACGACATGCATTTCCTTTTAAACTTTTTGAAATAAAGGACCTTTAGCAGCTAAGAAGGTAAAATCTTGGGATTGATCGGGCGCCTTAGTTACATTAAGTCCTATGAGTATATACCTTCACCGGGTATAAGGATAAGTTCAGGTAAATTGTTTGGTTGTGAGGATATCAGCTGCCTACTTACTCTTCCTACTTTCAAGGCTATACGGGTGCAGGGCCCGAAGAATTTTTAAGCAGAAATTTTCTCTTGAATCAGGAAAAGGATTCAGAGATGTTTCTGATTATGCCAGAAAGTGGGGAATGGGGGCATATATTTGGAGATTTTTATAAAATTCTGAACCACATTGGAAAATTCACTTCATTCATTTTCCAAGCTCAAATACTTCCCAAAAGTCAGTGTTTGAGGTTCGCGGGTCATTCTTGTCTTATTTCTTTCTTAAACGGGCAAAACCTCAGACCCAGAAGTAGAGTCTAAACAATTTTGAGCACTGTACTACCAGGTTGAAATAAATTTCTTTGTAAAGTGTTTGAAGAAATTTCGATTTTTTTTTTTTTGTTTTTTACTCTGCTTGGCATAAGAGGCTACAGCCGATGAGCTAACAACTGCACCCTTGACAGTCAGTCACCCACTCCAAAGTCAATGCCCTCTACCAAGAAATTCTTCGCTGACGTTCGATGCTAATGAAAATGCTGACTTAATGGTATAATCTTGTACATTATCCCGGATGTACTGAATTCTATTGGTATTTGTATAAGCTAACGCGTACCGTGGGTCAGTGGTTAGTTCGTTTGACAACTGAGTGGGAGGTTCGAATCCCAGAAAACAGTCCTACCTGTGGGGAGAGCAATAACTGTCATGGTAAAGCTTCTCAATTTGTACGAGAAAAAGAAACCTTTCGGATCCGTCCCTATACTGTAGGTCCCTTCTATTTGAGCGAAAAAATATAACACACACAACACGATGGATCTAGGCTAGGGGTCTAAGCCCTAGACCACATCCCTTCGCTGCGCCAAATATGTGTATTTTTGTAATGAAGGCAAAACCTGTTTTTCTATCAGAATTCTCACGGCCGTCAAAGTCAGTACCTGTCAAGTGTTAAACTGATTTCTTTAAACCGCTATCCTCACATGACGTCTACAAAACATGACGTATACAAAAGAAATCAAATTAATTTGAAACACTCGTACAAGACTGACTGACAGGCTATGGTGTTACCTGCTCGGGGTTTATTGATTTCAAAATGCCAACAACAGCTGACATCGATTGAGTTCATTAACTATGTATGTCCTCATGCCTTGTCATGTCTGCTGAATTCATGTTATTTGTCTTATTGACAACTGAGGCATGAAATTGCAAAGAAATCTGTTCTTTATTTCGCAACAAAAAAAAATCCATCAGCGGGACAAGGAGTGTTCTTTTGATTTGATTTACGTTTCTGTAACGTTTTTCAATTGGATTGTCCTTGTTTCAGCCAAGCGTAAAATGAGAAATTGCTTTAAAATTTCCACATCCTGGCGATTATTAGCCGCATTACAACCCTAAGATGCAACCATTTGTTACACACGCTCAGGAATTTTAATACATTCCAACCCCGAGTCGCAAACCTGTTTTAAAAGCATTCCACAGACTTCCCACTGAACACGTGCCCACACGGATACCATCAGAGAACCCTTTTTTTCCTAACATTCATGCGGAAACATAATAAGTATTTCAATCGATATGATATCCCCTTTCATGTATGCAAAGGAAACAAACTCCTTGATCTCAACACACACACTAACTACAAATATTTTATTATTCCCGCTTACACTTAAGCTACTCCAAGGAATTCAAATATTCAAATGCTTTTCCGTTTTCGAAGTAAAAATCTCACGACACAACATTTATGCTAATCTCGTATTGATTTTCAGATTAACGCTATATCCCTACACAACTTGACTTGCTTTTCTAAATGAAAAAGGAACGAGGACTATTTTTATTCACAGAGGTAAATTTCGGTCGGAATAAGAATTAGGGAGGAAATTGTGACAAGAGTACAGGCGCGTTCGTGTAGGCTAACGAAAGGCTTGGTTTCGGTTTTTTTTTTTTTTTGTTTTTCTAGAAAGAAAAAGGACGAAAGAAACAGAAAAAAAAGAAGAAGCTTTCGGAGAGCGAGACTATAATAACACGGATGAGAAAATAATTGTGTATACCATTTTAAATGACGACGTAAACGAGTAGACGAGAAATAAAATTGGAAGAGACCGTTATTTGATGAAATTGCTTTCAAGGTGTTATGGCGAAATTTATTACAATGTTTTGCCAACAATTTAAGAGGTGGGCGGGTCTGACTTTATTTTATATCTAGAGCATGACGTGAGAGAAAAGTTTCAGACAGAATCAAAGTTTTTGTCATTTAAGGCAGTGTCCTTGAGCAACTCGCAGAGACCCTGGACTGCTAAAGAAGATATCACTGAGTCCGATGGCAGGAACAGAGCATGAGGAGAAGTGAAAACTGCGACATTTACTACATATGTACGATGAAAGCTGAAAAGGGATAAAAAAAGCGACTGCTCGGTTGCAGAAAGAGCGAAACTTTGACATGAAGTTCAAAAAACTTTAAACTTTGGCATGAAGTTTTGCGCTTTTGGCATGTAACCGACAACCCGATGACAATCCGACTCAAAGTCAAGTTTAGAAACATTATGCTGATATGTGTCCCCTGGGATGATGATTTAACCAGAAAAAATGATTTTAGAAGCTTCTAGAGAGGATATCCAAGCAATGTTCGGATAAGTTTCAAGCCTATCAAGCAGAGTTTTCATCACAACGCATTTGGAAACGGACTTTATCCAATTGCCTTCATTATAACCAGCACCTGTTTCCATACCTCAATACTTACAAAGGGACTTGACGGTTTCAAGATGAACGATCTTTAAACCAGATGGGCTGTAGTTCGACAGATGATAGAAACGCCTGCACAGTCCTGAATGTTCCAACTTTCCGAGCAGCTCACACTGACTCGGAGTACTACTTGTGGTAGCCAAAGTACGGATATGGGTGTCCAGCACGCTATTCCATGTCGAATGGCTGCAATCGTAAGAAAGAGGCGGACAGAGGCACGCAACCTCTCGACAAACCTTTTATCGTCAGCAGCAAGTAAAGAAGACCAAGTAGTACTAGCAAGCCAATAAAAGTGCCCCTATAGCGCTGGACTAGCTTACCTTACTAAGCACACTCGACAGAATGAAGGATCTCTATACGAATCGTTAGTAAGTTCTATATTGTCATTCATTTCTGTGCAGATAGCACTAGAAGCAAGTGTACATCCCCCAACTCAATTAAGAAGCTCGCCATGTTTTTTTTTTTGGATTTTGATGGAGCTTTCGATGACAGTGACATCTAGTCGATTATCTCTGTACATGTGTCTTATCCAGGCTTAATATAGGGGAATCAATATGCTTCCTGAGTAGCAGTTAAGTACGGATGGTACTGTCCACCCGTAATGACGAACCGGCCGAGTCTTTGAACTCGTTGGTGTAAAATTAGGACTACAGCTTGTTCAACCTTACCCTCCAGCTCAGGAAAGTATACGTGATTGTTCGAACGACAAGAGTGAGGTATGTGACCTTTATCCACAGAGCGTCTTTAAATAGCTACGCCAGAACCTTGACAGCCGATTGTCATTATGTTAAAAGTGACAACGCTGTCATTCTGTAACGATTTTGACAGCTGCCACTTTATCATAAAACTATGTACTTCAACACGTCGAAATTGAGCGTGGTTTGCTCACCAAATAATACACGAGGTAGGAATTAATTGTCAGCACGATTGTCGTCCCGAGGCATCAATTCAACGAGAGATTGGAGTAAAATTGGTTCAGTTGCAGTGCCTGTACGTCATTACAATGCTCAGCAGGAGGATGTGGAGCTTTTCGCGACTTCATCGGGAAAATTTTTGGAGAAGGACTTGGATTTTTATCCATGAAAGTTTCAATAAACCCAATATCCTAAACCGTAAGACCGTTACATGCATTAGACAGGTAGCCCGACGTTTGCTTTATGCCGAGGCTGTAAACGTGACAGGGAGCTGAGAAATGACAGATGATTTTTGTTTAACTCAACATGTGGTTGAAGCAAGATAGTTCCACATGCCGCACAGCGAATGATGTTGTAGTGTTATTGAGGGAAAAGTTTTTAGCCTTTTTGGGAGCTAAACATCAATGCACAACCTGGACAACAAAGTCATTTAAGCGATTGATGAAGAAGTCATTCCAAATTGGATCACTCAAAGGCCTCCCGATGCTGCGAAACTGAGGAGGCAATTTGAATGATGTTACAATGGCATCCACTGTACTTCAGTCCGCTGCCAAATTTTCGGCCAAATGTGCGTAGCTTTTTGAACACGACATCCTGGTGGAAGGATCGTTTGAATTACTATCGGAATGCGTGCGATATATAGCAACTTTCTTAAATTTTTTAGAAAATAGTTTTGTAAAACCCTGCGACGTGTTTCAAAAAGACTTACATTTTTGACGATGTCATGTACTTGAATACAGAATTTCGTGAATTTTCGATTGTACTGTCTTTAGAAAATCTTATCTAATCGTGCACTCTATGCAAAACTGTGAACTTGCAGGCGTTTAGTTAATTATCGGGGTTTTTGAGGACTTTCTGAACTCAAGTCAAATGCACACCCCTACCTTTCGAAGCGAGTTAAAAGATATTTAGATGGAACCATCGAAGTATCTACACCGAAAGGAATCAGGAGCCCGTTTATATTGACTTCGATTCGTAGAGTGGATGAGGCTGTATTAAACCACTTCTCTTCGGGTCTGTTTAAATCAACCCGCAAAGGGCTAACTTAAGTCAGCAATGCTACATCGGATTATACGTATAAGTAACAGTGTGCACATTAAATTTTGATCATCAATTATGAGCACCAATCAATTCTACAAATGTACCACATTAACAATTCAAAATAGCAGCTGTTCAACCCAGAATAGACCATAAATTTCGGGAATTACCACGCACAATGAATACCTCATTCAACGCGCACAATAATTCTGAAACACGTGCATTTACGACACCCAATTGCTAAGCAATTATTGCATTTTTATTGCTTTTTTTATTTACTAAATAAAAATTATTATTTTGGAAACACAAAGACCTACACGCGTCGTCATTTGTTGGAACGTGCGAGTAGGTTAGCTCGAGATACAAAATTTACGGTGTCAAGGGTTTAATTGTTCGAAATATTACCTTAAAACACTTTGCCATATTTTTTTTCTTTTTGAATAAAAATCAGAAAACCAACAGAATTTTCCAACACAAGAGCCTAACTATTCGGCTTTACAACAACTGAGCCTATTTGCAATTCGAAAACAAATGAAAAACCCAAGGAAAATGAGTTCTTTGAACGCATACTTTGTACGCATGAAAAACTGCGGGTATTTGCTGGAAATATTTCAACGATCTAAAAATAAAAATAATTTTTTTTTTAACCCCTTATTGTTGCTAAAAATGAGGAAGGAAACCTCATAGTTTTCCTGCCTACCCCTTTGCTAAGCTCTGAGCATTCAAAGCGGAAATAATCACATTCTTAAGTTATTGATTTTTTAAGAACACATGGTTGCTTATTAACGAAATCGGATACACAGGTATGTACTGTGACTATGAGTAGAATATTTTCTAAACAATTTAATAGCATTAACGGGTGTGGTGGGTTTGGTTTTCCTACTTAAGGACGTCGAATACTCTAAGACCGCAGATTTCGTTTTCTTAGAAATATTCTCTTACCTTCAGTCGTCCGAAATGATTTGCGTCTAGACAGAGACGTTATGTGATATTTTCAATCTTTTCCATTACTGCATGGGGTGTTTACAGTAATTGCGATTAACTTTTAAGATGCATGGTATTATACTGAGTGGTTGTGGGCAATGGAATCCGTCGAGCAGAAATTACTTCAACATGAGTTGAGCTTCGAGCTCTTACAGATCCCATTCCAGACTACGCCCCGCCCAAGAAATAAATTATCTTACAGATACACAGTAACCACAAAAAACATCTTTTAAGCCCCTCCACTCAGTACTGGTGAATAGCTCAGGAAATTTCAGTCGAAATCCCCACAACGGTTGTGCTTTATCTCAAAATTTCCAGCTTTCAAGGACTCACAAGTTTTAAATGCTATCAAAGTGTGAATGACATCCTCGGAATCATCAGCTTAAATCTATCACTCTGCAGCAGAAACAACAGAAGAGGAATTTTCCCATCCTTAACAGTTCACCCAATTTATTACGAAAAGGCGCATTCAACTCTTTTACTCCTTTGACACTTTACGAAAAAAAAAAAAAAAAAACTTTCGGTTGAGATTTATGAAGTAACAGCCTCATAAGGACATCTTTCATCAGCAAAGGAAAAAAAAAAACTTGCTCGGGACCAAGTTCTTCTGGAATGTGTCAAGGATTTTGTTTCACATTAGTGAATAAGCAAAGTTAGCTGAACCGTTCTTTTTTTGGGAAAAAGGATTAAGGCGGATCCCTACATCATTTGACATTTTGCGTTAAATTAGAGTTCAAACTGTGAACACACGGAAACTGTTTTAATGTTTCTTTTTTTTTTTAGGGAGGAAAAGTTAGCTGGATTAGTAACGAATTTTTCCTGTGGATCGTAGCGGAGCGAAAGGTCAGAGTGCTGGAAATGCTTCAATGGTAAATCCAGTCATGAGGGGGGTCATATTCCATGAGAATGATTTCGAAATTACCCAGTGAAAAATAAGGATAAATTGCAGACGAAACAGTCAGTATGAAAGTACTCAGGGCAAAACTTATGGAAATGTGTATGCTGTTATGCTTCAATTAAGAGTCAAGTGAAAACATCCAGAGAAAGGTTTAAGTTTATATCGGAATACGGATAGTTTCAGCGAAGAATTGACTTTGAAGTGAAAATTGCCAGTACTCATATATGTAGTTGCCAAAATTGAATTTAAAGCTATTAAAACGCAGGAAGTTTCGAATGCAGAGACGAGCAATATTTTTGATCCTTAGACCCTGCTCCAACGACCTGAGATCTGGCAAGCAAGTTATGCCTTCGCTTAACCTTCAATATGTTCCACATAAGCCAGCTTTTTTTTTTTAATAAAACCCTTGCCCATGTGGCAGACACTGCGACCTAAAAGATCTATTGTATCATAAGGGTATGGTTAGTCTAAGAGACGTACTACCTCCCTATTGAAGGATAGTATGTCCTTAGTAGCAGAATTTCTCAATTCCTCTAGCATACATATTTTTGTATGGAAAATACGTCTCCTTAACCAATCTAAAGCTGGGCGATTGCAGAGAATGTGTTCGGAGCAGAAACTACATTCCGTGTTGGAGCTCAGGTTAGGTTTGTTAAGGCAGTATCTCAAGCCACAGTGGCCCGTGAGAAAGCCCAAGAGCTTTCTGATACTTTCCTTATTAAGGTTAGGTATATCCTTATAGGAGTAAGGTTTGGTTAGTAATTTGGATTGTCTCAACCCTGGGCAAATTCCCAGTGGTCCAGGCGAAGTTTATGTTCCCAGCGCTGATTAGTAGCGCTGTGTGGCGAAAGACCAGTTGATGCCACAGTAAGGTTCAGGTCCAATGAACGCGGATTCTGAGCCAGCCCTAGCTAGTTCATCTGCTAACTCGTTGCCTACAATCCCTTGATGGCCGGGGACCCATCCAAGTTTAACCTTGTTGCATCGTAGCAGCTTTAACTGATATGGAGTCCACTAAATTGGACGACAGCGCTTTGAGTGCTGCCTGACTATCTGAAAATATAAATAATATTCTAGCGCCCTTAATACCCTTTAACCTAGCGCAGATTTCAATGGCATGGAGCTCAGCCTAAAATACCGTGCGACACATTCCCATAGGTATCGAGACTTTGGTGTTGGGTCCAAAGACACCAGCTCCAACTCCTGATTCTCGACCAGACCTCTAGGATCCATTAGACCAATTTGCACGATCTAATATTTCTACCTCAAATAATCTACCGAAACAGTACTCCTTGACCATGGTGTCAGGGATGGTACAAAACATGTGTCTTTTGGGGATTAAGTCAAGAATTTTCAGATGTCCCACATGGTCACCTGATTTATACTTGTATTCTATGTGCAACTTGATAGCACACCTAGCGGCTGTCTTCCTAATGAAGATATGAAGGGGTGAGAGCCCAACGATTGCTTCCAAACCTGCCGTCGGCAGGTACGCATAGCACCTGTGATACCGAGACAGGCAACTCTTTGTAACTTTCGGCTACCAGATGATAGCCGGGTACGCGATAATAGGCCTCACCATCATTCTTTACATCCAATGTATCATTTTTGGATTTAGACCCCAAGTTCTGCCGTACAGGCGCCTAGAGGCCCACATGGCCTTAGTAGCACGCTCGATGGCGAACTTGATATGAGAATTCCAGCTGAGCCGTTTGTCGAGGATGACCCCGAGGTATTTGTCTTCACTGGAATAAGCTAGAGTAGTGCCTTTGATTTTGATAGGTCCTAGATTGATCAGTCTTTTCCTAGCAAAAGGCACTAGAACAGTTTTGCATGGATTGATGGATAGTCCTTCTCTGCTGCATCATTCTAAAACATGTAGTAAAGCACCTTGCATGACACTAGAGATGGTTGCGCTGTGCTTGCCACTAATAAGTATTCGCCAAGTCATCCGCATAACCAATGGCGGTATAGCCTAATCTATGAAGATCGACTAGAAGGTTGTCTATGACTAGTGACCATAGAAGGGGAGAGAGAACTCCGCCTTGGGGACAGCCCTTAGCTGCGGTCACAGGCACTGACACTCCTCCCCAGAAGGAAGTAATAATTCGACTTTCAAGTATGGCTCTTATCCATTTGCTGCTCGAATCTTCGATGCCTCTGCTATTGATTGCTCACTCTATTGAGCTGTAGCCAGTGTTATCAAAAGCGCCCTCAATGTCAAGGAAGGCACACAAAGCTATTTCTTTAGAACCAAGAGTTCTTTCGATCTTCTTCACATAAGCCAGTATGGAAAGACTTCAATTGTTCGATACAAAATATATTGGGTCCACATACAGGCAGATATACTGAAGCACATGTTTTCGAAAATTCGACCAAATGACTGTAAAGTCAAGACGGTCATCGACTCTTACGAAAAAGTAATACCCTCGCTTAGAATAGAAGCGGTTAACATAGCTACTCATTAGGAAGGAAACCCGCCAACTCTGTACCGGTTATATGCTGAAAAAGTACATGCACCAAACGACTCATCAAGTACGTGTGGACAAATCTATGCCCGATGACTGGCATATGGGCTACATACTCGTATACCCCACAAGAAGGGAGACTTTTGCTTAATGTCGCATATAAAATTCTTTCCTACACATCATGTGAACGTCTGAAGAAGTGCCAATGTAGCTCCCACCTCGACAGATCGATGATAGACCAAATCTTCACAATAAATCAAATCCTGGAAAGGAACATGAATTTCAAGTCGAGACTCACTATTTTTTCAACAACTTTGCTCCAAACTTGTTCCGGGTTTCGACAAGAAGATGCGCTATCATGTATCGCTATCAAGGGTGAGCACAGAAGGTACTATCTCCAAAACTCCGCTCAACTGCGGGGATATGCAGACGATGTCGATATCATTGGTTGCTCCTAGCTCGGCATAGTACAGGTCTCCACGACAGTCATTGAGCAGGCAAAACGAGCTGGTCTTGAAGTCCAAATATAGATTATCAACAAACAAGACACCATCTATCCACCGCCTAGGACAAAGCTTCAGTTTTGAAAGCTTTCACTTCGTGGTTCATCTAGGCGGTTTCAAAGCATTAGTCAAACAGGAGTTGTGACAGGCTGTAGTCGGAGTCTTGCGGAAGCAATTCAAGATCGTTGAGAACAGAGGAGTCTCCAGTACGTTCAATCAACCTCAGTGTCAACATGCATAATCTCCAGAAATGCCACCTTCATGTACAGATAGATTCGAAGAAGACTGACGTTTTGCTGTAAGGCGTCGAGTGCAGAGCATCTGTCTTGAAAGGCGGTTGGAAGAGAAAAATTCGTGGGCAAAAGATACAACTGCGAGCTTTACAATCTATAATAAGTCAGTGGATGTAGTTCAAAAAACCTAGAAACATCAATTACATTAGCTGGGCCACAACTTGTGCATGATCGACAGCGCTTCAGCCAATAGAATCTTCGAATTCAAGCCCCAGGATCGGAGACGAACTTTTAAAAAATCAAGCTATCACGGATGCCAGAGCTCTTTGTCTTGACCACTGAAAACAGTGTGCCCAAAATCGGCGAGAATGAAAGGGTACCTTGTCTCAGGCCGATACTCTTCATGGGCAAGGACCTCGTTCAGCAAGCAGTAAACTAGGTTGGGTTAGGTATACGGTTGATGGCTGTCAACGGCTCACTTAGACTTGAGAACCTAAATCTTATTATCGACGACTGAATTGAACCACCTATGTAGACATGTGTATGAATCTCAGGAGTTTGTCCAGCTGTTTCTTAGATCATCCAGCTCCACAGGAAAATAGCTCCCAAGAGTTTCCTTTCTTTTGGTGGTTAAAGCTGAACAATCGTAAAGCAAGTGGTGAATGGATTCTATTTCCTCTTCGTCCCTGCAGTTCATACAGAAGTCGTTGTGGGGTAGTCCTTGCCGTGCTGCATCACACAGTATCCCGTCACGACGCCGACAGTTATTTGAATGATCTGCGGATCTCTTTTGGTCATAGACTCGCCATAACGACTTGACTATCGGCGGTAAACTAAGTGGACATAATGTCGGTGCCACCAGCAGACTTAGCTGATTTCTGCGGGAACTCATGAATTGGTTTATAGTGCCATTTTCGGTTTTCTCCTATAGATCTGAACAAGGATATTGTTCACAGTGTCTTTTCGGGGATAAAAAGGCTTTAGTCTATAAAAACTGGCAGTGAGGATGACTTTGTTAGCTTTGCTGTTAGGTTCTTCGTAAATCTCTCCACGCTACTAAATTTATTGAAGCAGATTCATAAACGTGTTGAAATTTTCACTTTGTGAGGTATGCGGTGCCAGGGTTATTCATATTTTAATTTAAAATTGACCCCAGCCTCCCTGCGTGACGGTATTCTGTAAAGTCAATTAAATGAATCAAGGACTTCTCTTGGATCAGGCATATGGGCGCAAATTACTATACAACTTCCTTCGACCTACACAGAACGAATAAAAGCATTCATTTGACTGTGTCCTTCCCACCATTTTCGCATCGTCTCTCTCCATTTCGCAGAAGGAGTTAATTGAATTATTCAGCAACCAAACAAAAAGAAACCCCGCTTTCATTGAGTTAAGCTTGTAAACATTCGAGGAAATGTCGTTTTCCCCTTCAACAGATGTCCTATACACACATCCTTGCAAAAACAGCATGTGCACCAGGACAGTGTCCCACATCTTCCTTCTGTTTGTGCGTTTAACGGAAGTACCATTGTAAACATGGAATCACAATTTCTCTTACGGCTTACCACCAACAGTCAGAATACAACAAAAAAAAAAAAGGTCCCAAAACCCGAAAGAATGTTACGTATACGCAGGGGTGTTCGAAATTTTATTTTCAAATAAAGGAAATTATGCGAAATTATGTTCGCCACTAAGAACTCCTCGTCTAATGAGGTTTTAAGCCTTATAACGGCAAACAATTTCCTTCAATAAAAAACTACCCATTGGTGGTGGTATCCTGGTATCCTGCCATGTCCTGCATGCTTCAGCATCCATTACGATTACTAAGCAAATTTTTATGGTAAAATAAAACTGCCCACCAACTGAGAATGAGATGGAAAGCAATTTTTAAATAAAAATTTACATTTCCCCTCTTCATTTCCAGATGTGCTTTATTTTATTTTGTTTTCCGTATTTTTTTTTACACTCTTTTTTGCTGCACTCCGAGTGGAGAGGAAAGTTGATTGACGTGAAAAAGAATGGTAAATGATGGATACCCAGGGATGGAATGAGGTTGGTAATGATTTTTTTTTGTATCCTTTTGCATGTAGATACATAGAAGGAAGAATTTTTTTTTGCATGCCTAAAGGTATTCAAGGAATTAAGGTTGCAAGTGAATGCTTTAATTACTTAAATCGAACGAAGCGGGGGGTTCCCAGCTTGTTTTTTTTTTTGTGGTCTTTGGGTAGAGCACAACTAGTTATGGGTTCTTAGTAAAAATTCAACAATTAAATAAATCACATATTAGCACGTTACAATGAGTTTGAATAAGTGATTCACACTGGGGTAATAATTTGTTTGCATAATAAACAAACGAACATAAATCATTTTTTATTTTTTTTTTTGTTTTTGAAGGTCAAAGACCACAAGTTATTGGTATGTGTGCTATAATAAATTAGTCGTGTCATAAAGTTGCTCTTTATAGGTGAATGGAACATAGTCTATTAGAAAATTCATTGGAAAAATATTTTAAAAAATATTTTCTTTTTCTTAAGTAAATTTTAATTAGAACACTAGTGATAATGCTGTTAAGTTTAATTTTATAGATAGGTTGAAGGAGAAGGAGAGGAGGAGAAAGGGTTGTTGTATAGGCTTTTAACGATAGGACTGGCGAATTTTTTTTTAATGATGTTGATACCATGGAGCCCCTCGCCACCTACCTTAGTGACTTTGTTATGTGACAAGTGAAATTCGAAGCGCGGGGAATACAGTCATGGCAATAGCTGTAAATTCAGCAGAGGAATATAACGTAGCTGCTTTATCACTTTACCTAATCGGTGTCCTCATGGGACAGTGTCTGATAGACAAGTATGCTATAAGGTTGGACTTCTTTTTAATCGATTTCTGCAAGAGTCGCAGAAACAAAGACGAGACAAAAGCCGCCGTTGACATCCTACGCAACTGTCTAGTCTGAAGGCTGATCCATTTTGAGGCTAGGACGAGTATCCTCCGATTGACTAAAAGCTCCGGTTGGCTTTATTAGTCAGTAGGTAGCCGGAAAGTGGAAAGATCACAAAGGACTACACTAACCTTAAACTAAGCCATGGAATTTGCTTGTGTGGGATCGTACACAGCTTGTGTTTGGAAATAGCCATAAAGCCACGAATATTTTCGAGCGACTGGTACAATTGAAATGTAAGAGAAGAATTTAATTAAAATGTAGCTACGGACAAATTTATTTGAGGTGCAATTAAATTATTTTGTATGCGGTCCTACAGAAAAAATACCAATATTTGGCGCAAAGGACGCTTTCTCTTGACAGTTATTACTCTCGGACGTTTGTCAGACATTCGCAAGAGGTGGAAGACCGTGGAAAAAACTTTCACAGCGGATGCTGTTATCTAAATCAAAACTTTCCTTTTGGATGAAGGAAAAGTTAGTAAAAGTTGTTGCATGTAAACCTGGGAACTTTTCGATTAGGCGAGCCTTATGGCAAAAATAATAAAAAAAAATTGGTCAGATGTGACTTCATTTACACATTAAGGGTTTTTTTTAGGGAGAAGATGATTAGAACTCATAATTATCCTTCTAAACAAAAAGCTGACAGTCGTCTGTCAGCCTTACTAATAGAACTTTTGAGTTACTGGAATTTTAATGAAATGACTGAAAAGTTACCAGTCTTAGATTAAATAATTCTTGAAGACATTTTCAAGCCGGGCAGCTTAGATATGAATTCTGCTCAAAGAGTACAAAAATACATCACATTCCCATGTACACGGAAAATCTTACTACCGCCTTTGCTTGTATTTTAGCTGTCTCGAGGTTAGGTTAGCTTGTGTAGGGTTATAAGGTTATGAGAAAACACCAGGCACCATAGTGAGACCATCGCAATCCCTTGGGACAGTGAGCCTTGACAGTGTAAGAAATTTTAACCATTTCACCCACGCACTGAATTTCCCTACAGAATTTCATAAAAACCATTATTCGTCTTCTAAGCTATCAAAAAAGTATTCTCCAAAGTGTTTTAGTCCCTTGGCATTCGCTGGGCGTATTTGTAGTGTCCTTTAGGACGTTTAGGTCACTGTAGTATCTGCAAACATCCATAATACGAATAAAACCCAACAAGCATGTCTCTGAGAGTCATACGTCCTGGCCGTCAGAATGAGAGAAAACTGTTCTATTTATAGGGCCCAACTGGTTGCCGGTTTCGGCTGACGTTAGTTACGCGAAAATGCTGAAGTTGTTAAGAGCCATAATCTCAGAGGTGTAAGGTTTGGGCTGCCTTTGTAGGGTGGCAAATAAACTTATCCGCGAAAGAGTAAAAGTCGGTGATGAAATTATGTCATATCAAAAAAAAAAAAAAGCAAAAACATGTGGAATGTCGTAAGCAGTTTTCGTAGTGACAATCCTGTAGAAATTATTGACAAAATTGTTACTAAAAATGACCCTGAGTCCAAGGCCATACAGGGGCATAAAAGAGGTGATTTTGCTCCAAAGAATTTAAGATCGTACAAGCGGCTAAAAAATCATGGCAACAGTGTTTTGGAACTTTCAAGGAATCCTGTATTTTTTTATAAATTTAGAGCAACAAAATCTCAGAGCACTTAGACTCATAAGGTCTATTGCACTGCCTTTTTTGGTGTTCCCTTGGCAGGGCTTGAACTTCCACCGATTAAGTCATAAGCAGAAACATTACCTACTACTCCGTGGCCACTACTTCCTGTTTATGGATTATAGAGCAAAAAGCATCAGCATCACAGGCGAATACTGCGCTAGGTTTCTAAAGAGCTTGAGCTTCATGACAATGCGTCAAAAGGCTAAATAGCTCTGACTCATTCACTTCACAGTCCTGACCTCATCTTCCCTACAGTCCTGAGCTACCACCTACTGAATATTACCTGTTTCCAGAATTTTAAGACAAACTACAGACAGCCGTAGGCGAGCAGTTTGAAGGTAAGTCAAAAAAATATTTTTATGAAGGCTTAGAAAAATTAAAAAAAAGGAGTGTGTTCAAGGAAATTGTAAATCAAAAAATTGAAATATGTCCACCCCTTTCAACGTCAATCTGTTAACTCAAAAATTTCCCACTTTCCATTTCCCATACAACAAGTGCAAAAATATGCGTCTTAACTGTTAAGTGGCAATGTTACTTATCCATAATAAATCCACGAACAATCAACGTACTCAAGGAAGACGTCCATTGAGCAATTCTCGATACAGAGCCACAAATGGTGTTCTGCAGAATTGAGTTGAGAGGTAGGGCTTCTGCTAAGCCAGCTTTGGCAGCGATAACAAGGCTTGTGCTTCGATAAATTTGCTTATTTACTGGTAGCGCGAACCTTGTTTAATTGTATCTCAGAAAACATTCTATTTTCATAGCTCAAGCAAAGGTAGCCTACAATAGCGTACATACTTAAACGATGTACAACTCAATAAGCCTTGATCGTGATTTAAGGAATTCTAATAATTACCATAGAGACCCTAGTACTCTCCCTTAAGCGTCCATCGTTCGTTCTGTCTATCAGTACGAAAGATCTTATGTACATTGTACAGCTCATATTAAGGGCCATAGTATCATAAAGTATAGCATCTGTGCTTTTAGTTCCTGAACTCCAAGTACCTTGTCTGTTTTCGTATGGAACAGTAGCTAGGACTGTTCTTTCTAATGCATCCCTACATGGCATATTGATAAAATTTGTGTTTTTGTAAAAAAGGAGTCAAGGAAGCCATTGTGCGCGTAAGGCTTTTTTAAAAAGTCTCAAAAATTGCTTCCTTTATGGCAGAGAAAAATTTCAAAATAAAGTTCACACTTTCTAACTACAGCGTTCCGGTGCTCAGTCTCAACTGTATAGCAGCACCATAAAATTAAATGAAAAGGGAGCTTTCATAAATCGCAACCTGATCAAAAGAAAATCGTACTCACTAAGAGGACCCTAGAGCCATGTCTGCCATAAAAGTTCCTTTTTTGACGGCGCCTGATTAAAGCTACTCAAAAATGCAAGAATGCACATCGAAAGCCCAATCAATTCAGGTGCTGAAGAAAAACTTTCTTTTATACTTCATCACTCGCCGAGTTTTCAAACAGGACCTCCCTTGGCATTAGTTCGTCATAAGTTCCCAAATCCAAAGCTAATTAACCAAAATTGTGGAAGCTTTTTTCTAATTATCAGGACACTTGCGTAAATATTTCACAAGAAAAGGGCAATCCTGTGGGTGAACACTACCTTCCCTCCAAACCCTTAATTTTATATGACGAGTTGGACGTGGTATAAAGACTCATGCATTTCATAAAAATTCCCTTGACACCCTCGTTTCAACCTTAAATTTCTGTTCTGCGCATTTTAATGTTTTGTAGCAAAACACAGCAACATCCAGGTGTCCTCCATTGAATTCATCACAAATTACAAAAAAATAAAAAAATATACAAAACCCAACCCTCGTCCTCGTGTGAGTTTAATTATAAAACTTTAACATCATAATTAGTCAATGTCATCAGAACTGTAACATGAGCTAATGATTCTCCACACGTCCGTCCACTATTATTGTGGCTCGAAACAGGTGGGCGTAGTTTCATTATAAATCATCACCCAAAAACTAAGGCCGGATATGCTCCACACGTCCTTGTTGTGTATAAACGCGTGTGTATGTAAGTATTCCCGAAACGCACTATATCCTACAAAATTTACGAGCATTATGTGTATTCACCAGAAAAAGAAATCAAAATTTGACGAGTTATGTAAGAATGCAGGATGTATCCATTTAAAAAGAACTTTAATCCTCTTTTGCATGCATCCTGTGTGGTACACTCCACCCTTTAACGTTGCACTTAATTCAATTTGTTTACACTGGACACTGAATTTGAATGAAAAACCCAATTTTCACTTTCGAATTCGACTTGGATTTCACTTGACATTTTAACCATCCAGACAGGACGATGAATGCATTTTTATTATTTATTAAAATTAATCAGAATTTTATTCTTATTCTCTCCCACACACACACTACGATAATTATGGACATCTTATGGTCCGTTTTAAAAATTATTTATTATTTATTCAACAACGTTGAAGAGGACTTAATTTATGCCGCGAACACACAAAGGATTTGCACAAATACTTCGCGCAGCGCTTTTATTGTATTTAATTCGAAATCCGCGCCCGACCACCTCGACGATCCTTGAAAACCACTGTGAATGGTCGATGATTATATTCTTTGATGAAGAATATATAATCCGTTATGGTGACGTGATAACATTTATCAATGACGTCATGCATCCTTGTTTTTTTTTTTTTTTGCGTTCAATGCAAAACTGAGCTACACCCGCGTATATGTATAGACTTCGCGCTCGTTAAAGGAAAAAGTTCGGTAAAAACGAACACGAAAACGAAAATGAAAAGGAAAACCATCAAGCAAAGCCATCCGTAGCAAGTGGCAGATGAAGAAAGAGTGTACGAGTATCAGTGTGTATCTAAAAACGCAACGGCGATCTGGTTGTTTAGATTGCGAAAGTAATATCCAAAGAGAGAGTGTTCCGCTTTGCGTAATGTAATCATTCCCTTGATGAATTTATTTTCTGTTCGTTTTGAATTTTTTTTTTTTTTTGTGTCTCCTTATGTGTGGAAAATTATGTACAGAAGAAGTAGTAAAGGAGAAAACCGCCGTGAATATTTCCGACAACGCCGACGACGGTGGTGACGATTTTTCCACCCTCACTGACCGTTATAATCTGAGCCAAGTGTATTTGCCATTCGATGAGTTTGGTTGCAAAAATTTACTGTTTTGTGTAGAGAGAGAGAGAGGGAATAGTACAGAAAGAGAGACCGAGAGAGGTAAATGATTGGCTACAACAAGGGATGAATGAGAGAATTCCACCAGCTGTAAACCGTAGACGACGACGTGCTTGTGTGAGTGGTAAGGTGAAAGCTTTTATTGCAGGTTGGCTTGGCGGCTGTTTGGCTGATAGTGTTGTCGAGTGCCCAAGAAATTTGTGGAGGAAGGTACATTTAGTAGCAGAGAGCAAGGGCTATGAATGCATGCATATCCATGAAACGAACCACCGTGTGTCTGCAGTAAGTTTAAGACTGGATTCCTTCTCCCATATGCATTCTCTGATAGTATTTGTTAGCTTCAAGAACAGCAAATATTTTGTTTATTTTATCGCCATATAATACCGTTCTTATCATTGATCACAACCACTCTCACCACTCATTGCCCTACTGATGCACATTGGAACGTCAGCATTCTTATGTCAACGTCGTTATATTGCTCTCACAAATGTGCATATTACCGCATACGATGATCACCAACATTAGAGTTAACGATGTCTGTGTTTCATGTAATTCGTATCTGCGAAAGATGTATCTGAACGGTGAGATAATGAGACATGGAACCCATTCACCATTAAAGAGACCCAATAGAGCGATTTTTTCGAACCAGTTTTGAACCGATATTTATCGCAGCTGTACAGAATATATATGTGTATACCTTCTTATGTCAAACAAGCCATTGGAAGTTTATTCAGCCATAGGTCGCTTGCTAAAAGCCTACAAGCACGAAGGAAGAAAAGGGTGAAACGCGGGTATGCGGTGTGGAGCACTACTTTAGGTAAGGTTCTCAATGCACTTGATTCCGAGGCAATAGCACTCTGTGATTCTGTTGTAATATTTTGTAGTCCATCGAGCTTACCATCAAAAGGCTACTTCCAGTCTTTAACGTATCGACGACGAGATAGATCCTATCGTTCCCAGTAAGATTCAGACGTGCCTAGTACATTTTGTTAAGGGAAAATTACGATTAATGGGACAGAGATCAATACATATGTTCGTTTTTGTAGGGAAAATACAAAGTGCCTCTCAGCATTCGAAAAGAACCCATTTACAACACATAAGATACCGATTTCTCTTTTAATTGTCCATGTAGCAGTAGTGGTTTACCGTGTTTTGTTAAACAGACTGTATAAGATGAAAGCAATTATAGTTCCTACTTCCCTTCCCATATGCGATAGAAATGATAATATTCCAAAACCGTCTCTAAATAGGTGAATCAGTGCGGCTCATGTATGCACGAGAAGTATTCCTTAATATCAACACGGATCTGAAACCATTCTATGTCTACCAGAACTCGTACGGGTAAAATACGCAGTGTTAAATAAAAACAAACAAAAACAAAAACCGAAATCTAGACGCAATATTTTATAAATTCTGGCATTGATTCAAAATATAATTTCCAACTAAAATGCGGTACGGATACATGCATTATGCAGTCGCCTCACAGTTCTGAGTCCCTATATCATTAGTGCTGTGTTTTTGGGTTCATAAAATAATTGATATATGCATCATGACCTACAATAACTATGGCTGCGGGTTATTTAGTAAAACAATCATTCAATTTCATGTTGAACTCGAAAAGAAGAAAAAAAATTGTGTACAGTGTTTGTGATGTGTAACATGACTCGGCAACTGTGCAAACGAGCATTGAGCTTTAGATTTTAAATTCCATTGCATTTACGGATGACAATAGCTCATGACTAAGGACCGACATTTTATTTGTTCATTATAATTCCATCATATGAGGTACTTCACTAAACTGTTACACGTAGATACATGTAAGAGAACTAAATCTACGTGCAACGCAAGTTTTCTTTTATCCTCTCATTCATGGCTTGATACCTTTTTCGTAGTAATAGTTCTTTTTTTTGTGGGAGCAGAAACACCCTACTGGAGCACTCAGGCTTAAAAACTGTACTACCAAGTGGAGAACCCCATTTTACTCTAAAATTATTTCGTCTAGAAAGTCGAGAAGCAGCTTCAGTGATGAGGAGCTTACATCATCAGCACTCACCACATCAGCACCTAAAATCCACACCTGATCCGATCAAAGGCAGGACAATCACATATGAAATGTTCCGCCGTATCGTCGCCTTCTGCACAGGCGTCGCAGATAGTGACTTAGCACACTAAGGTGTTTGGCAAAGGTGTAGTGGCCCGTAAGAACGTCAGTAAGTTGTCTATAGTCTTTCCTGCTAAGGGTTAAAACCGCCGATTTTCTACAGACGGAAGGGGCTATTCGTTTAGTCTGCCTACATCCTGGAGAGCTATGCTATGTACCTTCGATATTTTTTTTTTTTTTTATAAACTCAAGGGGTTATGAATACCCTTTTACATGTTTTCACATGGTGCGGGCGTTGGAAAGATAGATAGAGAGAGAGAGAAAGAGATTGGTGTAATGGTGTAAAACTCAGCTGTATTAGGTTTCACATTAGCTCCAGGGGTGGTGTCCAGAATAACTGGAGAGATTTGATGCTGTCATGTATTTTTTGCCTTCGCTTCTGATTCACAGTATTTTTTCCAGATCCACCTGATGTCATGAGCATATCAATTATCAATGGAAGCTCTGACCAAGGGTGATGGCAAAACCGAAAGAGGTTTTCCATTCACGAAGTATTTTGGGGAGGGTTAAAGGCATTAAGCGCAGCTTGGCTATCTCTACATATGTAGATATTTCACACCTTCCTCCTGTTTCTAACAATATAGTCCGCAGCCATTAGGATGGCGTACACCTCTGCCTGAAAGACAGATGCATGCCCTCCCAATGAGTTAATCAAAGCATCTAGAGCAGAGCCAGGCATACTAGGGAAAGCTCCCAAGTAGCCGAGACAGACCGTTCCTTGGAGCTATTGGCTTACAATAAATTCAATTTTAAGCTCGTCGTTCAGAGATTCTAGGTCCTGTCTATTAAAATTTAAAGGTATTAAGGAACACGCGTGTCTGGAGTTTTATTTTATTCAATGCTTACTTATTTACTGAAGGTGGCGCTTCAGACCGGGATGGATCTGGGCCTCAGGCAACAAGGGTCTTTAGGTAGATATCTCCAGCTTCGCACGCCAAGTTGATTGAGATCCCCTTTCACTTGCGTGCGTCACCTAAGTCGCGGTCTTTGAATAAAAATTTTGTATTAAAGGACTATAGGTTTACCACAAGGGAATATGGTATGGTGCTGAGGAGCTGCAATCGCAATAGATCACCGCAACAGTTCCCGATCGCGAATCCTGCTGCATATGGAGAAGTTCAATGTGCCGAAGACCAGTGACCACCCTTCCAACAAGTCGTCTATGAAGCTGGAACTGATGTGCTTGGTTTCAAGAGACCCACACCAAGAATGACGAGAAATACTCGTATTGGTGGACACACGTAGAAAAACAAGATTCATACAAAGAAGGAAGAGGGCTGCTTGCGAGTTCTATAAGCAGAAGAAACGAGAGGAGCATCGATAGAAAACATAGAGTGGTGCCTCTCCACCAAGGACGCTTGGAAGTTTTCCAAAAAGAGTACAGTCCACAGCGCACCTTCTAAAAGAATGTGGAGCACTGATCCACAAAAGAAGGAAACACCTTGATGCCTACTAACTATCAGATGATCTACGATTGAAAAGCCACTACAGGTACTCCGATTCATCGAGAAAATCGGACTGGAGAAGGTGCTTTAAGTGAAGTGTCTCATCGACTTGTGCCACAAGTCGGAGTAGTACCAACCGGATTGATAGAAGAAATTTATAAAATGCATCCTGTCTCAGGGCTAGTAATCTCAGAACAAACACAAATCATACCGATGGTCCTTTAGACCTTTTTCTAGATAATATAGTTCTTGAGGTACATGACCTACTGCGGTGCTGTTTAGGTAGGTAGGTAGCTGCTCATTCCTCATACAGGCCAACAGTTGAGTCCATTTTCGATGATGATTGGGAAAAGTACCCAACACGTTCAGTAACAAAGTACACGACAGGTTAAACGCCGGCATGGAGAGAAGGAGAGCTTCTTTTAGTAGACAAGACGGACTACAGCGGAATACTAGCTCAGTAGCATATTATGAAGATTTCCACATTCTAATACAAGAAAAAAAAAATGTTTATTCCACAGGACTCTCAGTTAAAATATAAGTTAAAGGCGTCTTCAATATTGTATTTGGATAGATAGTACCAGAGATCCAGGTCAACAAATCTGGCATAAATAAATCTGCGAGGACATCATTAAATTCTTTCTTTACTCAAGGATAAGTAACTTTACTCAGGCTACAGCATAGGGAACTACTTGGCTCAGTTGTTAGTGCTTTGGACAACTGGGAGGGTCGTTCCTGTCCGAATTTGATCAAAATGTGACCTATCCGTCGCGAATTAGAGACTTCTCAATTCCGCCTCTTGAATAAGATATCAATCTGCTGGTTCCTTCCATCCGGTTTTAAACTATAGCACGCTAGATATGAATGGCGAGGAGCTACGTATTAGCATGACCTGTTGCCCAAAATATTTCTACATTGACTAAGGCCGAACGCCGCATATACTATGGTGGCTTTCCTTGACATTGAGTGTGCGTTTAACAACGTCGAATCAAAAGCGATCATCGACGTACTTACAGATCTGAAAGAAGATATAGATAGTAGTAGAGAGTTGATCAATCAAATGCTCACATGCAGGATTATTAACACACAGCGGGGCGGTGCATCGGCCAGAAGAACTGTCTGCTGCGGTACACCCCAGGGTGGTGTCCTGTCACCTCTTCTGTGGAACCTGGTAGTAAATGAGCTACTGGTGGACCTAGACAAGACAGGATGCAGAGTGATTGCCTATGCTGATGACGTTGCCATCGTTGCCTCTGGTAAGCACCCAAATACTCTCAAGGAAATCCTTCAATATGCTCTTCTTCGGCTCACCAGATGAGCCTCCAAATGTGGACTGGGGATTAGTCCCCACAAAATGGAACTCGTCCTCTTCACGAGGAAATATAAAATTCCACTCATAGACCCTCCCAAGATAAATAGCACCAGTCTGACCTTCACTGACAAAGCAAAATATCTGGGTCTTATTCTGGACAGAAAACTAAACTGGAAAGCCAATCTACTAGACCGCGTCTGGAAAGCCAATGTAGCTCTCTACTCCTATAAAAAGGCTATAGGTAGGAGCTGGGCTATGAAACCTCAAATCACTCACTGGCTGCACGTGTCCGTTATCAGGCCTATTCTACTCTATGGCGTGATCGTATGGTGGCCCGCTCTTAACAGGGCTGTCCACCTCATTCAAATAGCTAAGGTGCAAAGATCTACATGCATGTGTATCAGTGGTGCACTGAGGACTACTCCTTCAGCGGCACTGGATATTATGTTCAACTTGCTGCAGCTAGATATCTTCGGTAAACAGATTGCTGCCTGTACGGCCATCCGTCTGAAAGCCTCCTCTCAGTGGTCTAGATATCATATTGGCCACTCCTCGATCCTTGATCTCCTTAACTTCAGACATGAAAATATAGGCTACACCCGTACGAGCATCCCTGAACGGGATGTATGGGACAATTCCCCCCCTATCGATGGTAGCTCGGTACACATTTTCACAGATGGTTCTATGACCGAAGGCGGGGTGGGATGTGGTGTTTTCTCCGAAAAGCTCAACCTTGAATTATCGTTCCGCCTCCCTGATCATTGTAGCGTTTTTCAGGTGGAAATCATGGCGATTAAGGAAGCCCTGTCCTGGCTGAAGTGTAATGAACTATCTGTCAGGGATATTACGATTCTCACTCACAACCAAGCAGCAGTCAAGTCTCTGGAATCGTGCTCGTTTACTTCAAAGGCCGGTCTCAACTGCCGTTTATCTCTTATGGAGATGACAGAGCAGTTCAATATTCATCTATGCTGGGTGCCAGGCCATAGAGACATTCCAGGAAACTGCAGGTCAGACGAACTCGCCAGACAAGGCACTGCTCTAAGGATTCTGTCTGATAGGCAGTCCCTGGGTATGCCCCTAGCTACATGTAAGCATCTACTAAAGCTGAATGCTATTAGCAAGACCAACCTCAGATAGGAAAACGTGTCAACGTGTTCCATCTCGAGACAGATCTGGCACAGGCTGGATCTTAAACGCAGTACCGAGTTGGTCAAACTAAAGCGATCACAAATCAGCTGCGTTGTTGGTGTTCTCACTGGACACTGCCTTATAGGCCAACATGCCAAAAGACTTGGCCTCTATTCAAACGACTTCTGCAGAAGCTGCAGGGACGAGGAGGAGGAGGAAAGTATCCCTCACCTCCTATGTAACAGCCCAGCTCTGTCGCATAAAAGAATGGTCCATTTAGGGTCCCCCTTCCTTGAAGTCCTTGGTGAAATAGCGTCCTTAGAAGTCATGCGCATCTATCGCTTTATCAAAAGTTCCGGTTGGTTCTGTTAGTTTTCGATCCATGGTATCACAAAGGACCTTTATTGGTCTAAGCGTGTCTGCACTCCCGTGCGGACAGCCAAGCCAAACTAACTAACTAAGGCCGAAGCTACTTAATTTCTACTAAAAAATGAAAATTCATCTCACAAAGTCTAGACAGATATACTTTTTAGGTAGCTAGGGACTTTGTCTACCTAGGCTCCACTATTAACACAGACAACAACACCAACCGCTGCTTCTTTAGGCTAGGAAGGATATTAAGTTGCAAAGCCCTCCCTCGAACAACTAAAGTCACCCATTAATCATCCCAGTCCTGCTCTATGGTGCGGAGGCATGGACTTGGATGACGTTGCTTCTAGAGGAAAATTCTTGTGATTTTCAGTCCCATCTGCATAGACGGTGACTGGAGCAGAAGATACAATGACGAACTAAATGGACTCTACAGCAACATCCACTTATGCAGAAGAGTGATGGTTCATTGACTGAGGTGGCTGTGTCGTGTAGAGCGTATGGACTGGACACCAATACTCCGGACCGGAAAATCATCGAATCCGCCCCCGATGGAAGGAGCAGTAGAGATATACCGAGAATCAGATGGCGTACTCAAGTGGAAGGATTTTTAAGTTGAAACTTATATTAATTGACCTTACCACCATTCAATACGAACGGAAGGTATGGTTAAGCTAGGTAGATAGGTGCTCTAGTTTACTGGTAGACCCATGAGAAAGGAAAGGCATGATCCTTGACTTTTTTTCGAAATACTGAAGCAATCATTTTCTGTAAAAAGAAGAGTCCTAATCTCCACGCTTCCGGTTCAATATAGTCTGCTCTCTTCAAATGTTTTAAGGCATCATGCTAAATTATTTCTCTAGCCGTAAGGAAGTGTAAGCCTATTTAAAGCCCTGGCAATAGCTCCCAAGTACATATCCCATCTCGAGTTGTCTTACGCTTAAATTTCTTTCTTAGGAACCTGCTTGAAATTTAGAATCTGACTCTCTCAGGTCTACCGAAAGTCAGTCTCTCCCGAGAGTCAGTATAACAGTTCGAAGCACATATCGACGATGACTACTAATAGATATTTCCCACCTACACTTGTACACATCTCACCGAGTTGACTGCGCCTAAAAATTTGTTTTCCTTTTCTCCATAATTCCTGGGCCTTACCATCGACATCCTCAATCACAAAAAAAAAAAAAAAAAATTTCCGTACGATTTCCCTTTTTTTACTCCATTTTCATTTTCACTGTCACACACACTCATGTGCAGCTGTCAGTTGGCGAAATACTCGTACGCATGCACGAATAACGAGTGTTATTTCAAAATTTATGCTATTCACCACACACAGCCAGTGGCACCTAAGCTTGTGTGAATGCAAGGAAAGCTTTATCCACCCCCTGACGGGTCTCGCTCGCGTGTTGAGTGAAAATCATGTCGTTAATGTGGCTGACAGTAGTGCACTTGCTAGACGTGATTACTTAGGGGAGGTTGCCGTAGTAGCTATTCGATGTTTGCATTGCTGGTACTATTTCGGGCGGGCGTGAGTATCTGATTTGATAAAGGAGTCGTCCTCTAATCGCTACGTGCGATGGAATATAATTTCGCCTCATTAGGAAAATGGTTGTGATTGCATTCACTTTGCTTACATTTCAGAGGGGAGGCTAAGTATCCTAACGACAAATCGACAACTTGACCAAAAGGTTTGACAGCAGTTAATAAGCTCGGAGACATAGTAATCCAGGCAACAAGTGCTTGAATGCGAAAAGTGAAATTCAGTTAATAACAATATTTACGTTCGAACTGGAAATATCTCTTTGAACTCGTCGGTAGTAAAACAATGTTTGGCACCACTTAAACGTATTCCTGTTGATACAACAATAAAATTATAATTTAATTGCTTTGCAACGGGTGTATAGAATAAATTTAGCAGAATTATTTCATCTAAAAAATCGTTAATTTTCTCAGAGCTTATAGCCAAGTGTTAGCCAAATTTAAAAGCCTCAATCGGTAAAGAGACCAGATGTTCAAATATTGAACTAGAAACAGTCATACTTCAAGCTATAAATTTAGACTCGACTGGCAATGGTGTTCAAAAATGCTTTTTATTTGTAATTTTTTATGGCTACCGACCGTTCGAAGTTCAAGGTGAACTGATTTGTAGGATGGTGAGGATATACACGTGCCTAGTTCGATGTCGTATACAAAATAACAAGAGATTCCAGTAAGGGACGTAATGGGAGACACCCTGAGAGACTTGGCAAGAAGCTGGGAACAGAACTTGTTCTCTTTACCAAGAAAGAGCCCAAGCTTAAGAATAGGATTACGCACTATAGCTTGCCATTATGATGCAAGGCAAACTGAATTGGAGTCTCAATCTACAGATGAAGATTTTGAGAATCCCAAAGAGGGACTCAATTGGTAGCCCACTGTCTTAAAGCTGAATGTTGTTGGAATAGGCCTTAGTTGAAATATCCAAATTACATTCGATGGAAAAATAGAAGTACAAACACTTGGCGCAACGGATTGTGTGTGGTCCAGGGCCTAGCTTCTCGCAACTATTCGTGTTGTGCGTGTTATATTTTTTTCACACGAATGGAAGGGGACCTACAGTATAGAGCCATATCCGTAAGACACATTGAGAAGCCTTCTCATGACAGTTATTACTCTCGAACGTTTGTCAGATGTTCGCGAGAGGTGGGACCGTGGAAAAAACTTTTTGGTGTTTTCTGAGATTCGAACGTCGAACCCCTCACTCAGCGACCCAACGCACTAACCATTTGAGGACGACTCTAGTGTTTTTTAAGCCAAAGTTGCTCCCATAAAACCAGCCGCGGACATGATCAACGAGGGTAACAACTCTGGAAAAACTATCAGCATCTATGTATGTTGACAGTCAAGCAGCCATTAAAGCGTTGCAGTCAACATAGGTGACGCCCAAGATCGTAGAAATGTGCATAAAAGGACTGGGCGATGTCTCAGTGGCCAACAAGGTGAACCTTTGAGGGGTAACGAGTCACATGGATATACCAAGTTAGAATCGCTTCTAAGCACCTTCGAGGCCCTTGCCGGGGCTAGCACGCAGCTTAGCACCTCGAACAGAAAGATAGACATTGAGGCCAATGAGGAAACTAACTGGCATTGGTTTCGATTAGATACATGTGCCATAGCCAAATCGTTGTGGCCAGTCTATGAGAAAAAGAGATCCACAGATCTCATGAAACTCAGTCGCAGGGATATTCGAATAGCTGTCGGCGTTGTGTCAGGACACTGTTTGGTGCATGCAGCACGGCTAAGACTACCCCACAGCGACTTCTGTACGGACAAAGAGGAAATAGAATTCATTCGCCTCTTGCTATGCGATTGTCCAGCACTAGTCACCAAGATAAAAAGCACTCGTGGGAGCTCCTTCCCTGTGGAGCTGGATGGTCTAAGAAACATAGAGCTAAACAAACTCCTGAGATTCATGCACATATCAGAGTGGTTTAGTTCAACCATCGATAATGAAGTTTATGTTCTCTGAAGTCTACAAATGGGCACAATGGACTCAAAATTACAGTCTAATGTCAACTAGAGCTCCCGTAACCACTTGAGTCACGGCGCCCACTTCCGATGGCAAGTTTTTTTTTTAAATTTGTGGGTACACAGGAATTGTGTTCTATGTTGGGCATCAGTAAAGACCCCAAGAATCCTAGAATAAGATGCCTACAAGAATGTGGTATATGATCTCTGACAAGCTACGGAAGTTATAGTTCAAGGCATGGACTGCCAGATAGGCGATGGACATATTCCGAGACATATTCGTTGAGCTCATCTTCTATGGTAGTAAAACCGTAGGAGACGTGAGGCTTGCAATCGAAACGAAGGAGCTTCCGAATATTTTGATATTTAATAAATTTTGCATTAAAGAGTCCTTCGTTAAAAACTGTATGATTGGGAGGTACACACTTAGCTTACTATGCTAACAATCAACACTGACTCAGATCATCTGTGAATCGGTACTCTAAATACTAGGCAAATATTCAGATCTGCTAGAGTCTAAGGAGTTATCCTCTTCAAGGTTGGTATTTCACATCTCTCTGCTGTATGACATCTGTCAAATCTATCTGTCATCCATAGTGACATTCCATACAATGTCATAGGGCTTTATACAAAGTTTAAATGAGTAAAACTAAATTAATTTTAGTATTTAATGGTTTTTTCATTTTATTTTTATTTAAATTAAAATTCTAAAGCACTAGCGAACGCTATGTACATATCTACACGTTCAGGGCTTGTGGGACCCAACGATTTCTCTCTGGTTTATAACTTTGAAAAGTATGTCAGGACACTGGGTATATTCATTGCTTTTCCTATTATCATTTGGGTTTCATTATAGATAGTCTCATGGCTGTGTCTGTGTGTATAATTTTGTTTTGAGTATCATAGACCCAGCCGATGGAGTGGTATGATTTTTTTTTGCCAATATTCAGAAAAGTGATGAAAGTTAACCGTAGGAGAAGAGTTTGTCCGGAAATTGCCTCCGTAAGCTTTAGCCCACCACTTTAAGGTTTCAAACAAAAAGGAGTGTTATGCAGGAAGTAGATTACTTAGCGAATGGATGGACCTAATAGCTGATGATAAAACGAAGACGATACTTTCACTTTCTCTTCTAGAGGGGCGAATATTGTTCTGATAGAAATTTTGGTGTGTCAAGATTTTAATCAAACTTTTTATTAACATACAGTCACTGGCAAAATTGCACAAATGCAATTAACTGTTCTGGATATGTACCCATAGTTAACTTCTTCGACTTTTCGATGCAAATCGATTAGTCATTGTTAGTAGTTTAGCATCTTTCCTTCAGCCAATTTCTAAAACTTTTAAATGGCTAGAACTAGGGAACTATCAACGGAGAAACGTGCGGCTATTGTTGCAGAATTTGAAACCGGTGTTTCGGCAGTAGAACTTTCGGCAAAATATCACTGCAGTCAAAGAAAAATTTATTACAAAATTGGAAAACAAAAAACTGTAAAAACCCGAACCCGCAGAAGCAGAAAAAAGGTTACTTCTGGAAGGGAAGACCGCTGAACTATCATTCTTTTAAAAGTAACCCACGTGAAGAGGCTCGAAATGTGCTAACGGATTTAAAGAAGGATTGTGAGAACAATATTAGTGAAAGAACGTTACGAATATGGTTAAAGAAAATCCAAATTCAAGCCAACTTCATACAAAAAAAACTCCAAACAACATCAAGAAATAAGCAGCTGAGGCTACAATTTCCAAGTGAGCATATTAACAAACTAGCAGCTGTTTGGAGAAGTGTGCTCTGAACCGACGTGACTGCTTGTTCTTTGGATGGCAGCTATGGTCGAACATTTTATTACTGCAGTTCAAAAACAAGATCCAAACAACCCGTAAAGCAACCCACAAAGCATTCCAAAGGAGGTAAAATTATGATATGGGGATGCATATCGTATTTTGGTGTGGGACCACTTATGTCACATTATTTAAAGATACTAAATGATGTTGCACTGGTGGAATCCTCAATATTCATCGGGAGCCATTTCATCCTTCAACGTGATAATGTATCCATACACGGTGCCTGGAACATCAAAAAATTTTTAACGGAAGTAGGACAAGTAGCTTTAAAATGGCATCCACAAAGCCCTGGCTTACATTTAGGTAATAGGAAATGGCATCTTGTGAAGAATCCACAAAACATTGGAAGATCTGCAGATGAAACATGGAAGCATTTTATAACAGCTTAGAGTACCATTCCGGGAGAGCAAATTCAAAATTTGATAGACTCAATGCCAAGGCGCCTCGCAGAAGTTATTGCGGCAAAAGGAGGAAACACAACTTATTAGATAATGCTAAAACCATCGCGTCAATGTAAAAAAAAATTCTCATTTTCGGCTTTCAGAAGCGTAAGCAGAAGTATATTGTACTTGTGCAAATAATTTTGCCAGTGACTATATGTACCACATAAACTGTAAGAGGCTAGTCTCGCAATACCCCCCATCCGTCTGTCTATTTGTGTTATAAATTCTCTACCAGTCTTTCTGCTACTGTGGACCGGTTACATCGCAAATTAAGAAAAAAATGCAGGCTCAAAATATCCTAGAAATACATCTTTTTGTTTACTTTTGCCCTTAACTACCGATCATTTCTATCTATAAACCCAATTCGTAGGTTATCCTGAAGCCCAGCAAGAAGCAAAGTGAAATAGATTTTTTCCCAACTCATTACAACTAATTTTGAGTCAGTGCGGGCACCATAGCTACCAACGGCCCAATAGTGGATGAGGTTTGCAGTTGCATGTATTTTTGGTCACTTTTTTACTAAACAGATTACCTATCTTTCCATCCATTTTTATGCAAAGAATCGAAGTGTGATTTTTTCTCCTTTTTACCTTTTAGTCCATTATCCCACACCTTCCGCGTTGTCCACATCCCTTTAATTGTGGAATTTATTCTCGCTTGAGAATGTAACACAAGGTCAATTGTCAATGAAAATCCTTCATGCGCTCTCGAGGCAGCGTACATAAAATAAAATCCTACTCGTACATGTACTTCATCTGTGTGTTTTGAAAATAATTATTCCGAGTGTAAAGGATTTCATCAACAAACGCTCACAGTTCGAAGCGCTAACATACACGTGTGAGGCACAGTTTTCAACAAGTTCATCCAGTTGCTAGGATACACACCGAGTATACGAAAACGTGTATACATACATATGTGTGTCGATAGCCGAACTTCAAAGCAGTTAAGAAGTTCACCTACATTGGAGTAAAAATACCTTGTATGTGTCCACCTTGACATCTTATGGCGATTAAACATCAGACTTTCGTTGCTTTTATCAAAGGCATGCTTTATAGGATCTGGACTATATGCAGGAAAACTGTACATATTCGGAGTACTTTCGAAAGAAAAATCGCCGGATACTAAGTCGCATATGTATGAAGGACGACTAACTAAGAAAATACAAACACAAACTTGACAACCTGCACAAGAAGCCTCGGTGACTATATTGGCCCGATCACATCGAATAGACAACAATGCTTCAGTGACGAGGTTTTCTGAATCCAATCCCAAGTGATCTCGCATGTCAAACAGCTTATTCCGTGATCTCAAATGTTATACAAAACTGGAAGCAAACCGGAAGGCATGGAGCTTACTTCGAAAGCTAGGCACGTCAAACCCGCCATCTGCTACAAAGCCAACAATCGATCCCAAAAGTGTAGTTACCCATATAGTCAAACTATCGAAGGTAGAACCAGAACCATTCAACCAGGAGTTCAAAAAATTAACCAAAATTACACAAAAAATTAAGACAAGGAACAACGTGATCCAAAAACTGGCAGGCGCTTCCTGGGGTACCTCTGCAAACTGCATACGCACCTCTGCTCTCTCGCTTGATAATTTAATTGCAGAATATTGGGCCCCTAAGCAGTTGTCATACTAACAAGATCGACCGTCAACTGAACACCACCAGGTTACTATCTAGAATAACCCCAGTTGCTTTGCAAGATAACCCCACCTAACCTAAGAAGGAAGCAGGTCTTGATCAAAAAACTCCACAAAATCCGAGGAAATGCGAAAATACCACGACTCCTTCTGAAACCGCGATTGTTTTTTTTCAATTAAGAAGCTTTTCCATGACATTCTTACTCCTAGACATTTTCTAGAGGCAGCTATGACGGTGAAAAACTTTTCCATGTTTTCTGAGATTCAAACCCCGAACCTCTCACTAACCGCTGGACCATGCTACGGCGTGGTTCGCTTCTCGATCACATTCCCTACATTTCTTAACCTAAAGCGGAAATCCTTTCAGAAACCAAAAATTTCTGATTCAGTTTGGCATTAGCCTCACATAGGATACATTTTGAGTTGCATACCAGACACATGCTAATTTTTGCGTGCTCCATCAGGCCAGTCATGGTTTTATCCCATCATCATGTTTTAATTCATCACTTGATACACTTTTGAGTGTCCTTGCACACGCAGTAGATTCTTACTGGCCTAGTGAGTAGACTGAGATGACAAGTTGGATTTATTCATTCCGTTGAGATACTTGCGTTGGATCTGACAGCAGTTATGGATCCATCAGTAAAGATCGTAGGCAATATCCCATATTCCCTCATGGAGGAGCGTCATTTCCATTTCGAGTTGTGCCGAACCTCTCGACATCCATTGGTAAGTATTAGCTAGTAGAAGAGCATATATTGCAGGCTATCACTGATTGAAAAACCGTACACAGATATCCTTGAAACAAATACAAAAATTTACCCAAGATTCCAAACTAACGAAGGAAGACCGGAACAATCCAGAGGGGCTCTCCGATTGAAGTAACTCTTGGAAGGCGGTCGAAAAGGTGCCAAATAGTTGATCTGTTTCATTACCTATACACAGTCGTCCTTATTTCCTTTTCACTTAGTTCCATAAAAGACAATATAGCTATACAGTCTCTTCCCAAACTTCTTTCGCAATCGAACGACGTTAAGGATTCAAGTTCAGATCTCCCTGTGGCTGTGGGCTTTCCAATTAATTCCACAAATTGAAAAGCGCACATTAAAATTCAAATTTCTCAACCAAGGCTCCTTGAATTTGCTTCACTTTTCAGAGATACATTACTACATCCTGTTCTGTCAGCAATTACAATAATGGTTGATACGAGTCACTGCCTTCAGAAAAACAAATGTCCGCCCAGTCCTCTCTATTCCCAACGGCGAAACTACGTTTTTCCTTTTGGCTTAAGAGTGGAAATTTTTGAAAACCGTCCAGAAAATTTCCTGGCAGACATTCTTTCACTTCCCACTAAGTGGAGAGGAGGTGGTGGGTGTGCGAGGACCGCATATGGACCGACATAGTTCTTGCAATTTACGCTCTATTTATACAGGATAAGCATCTCGACAACTGCACAAGTGCACACAGGCATATCTAGGCATAGGCACGGCCTCTGAGCTCTCTACCCAGAGCAGCATCTTTCGCAAAAAAAATCGCATCATTCGAACACTGGTTCACACTATGTTAAGGATTACTCGACATTGCACGGAGTAATCGGGTGTCGGGTTGACACATATAAATGTGCTGTATCAAGCTTATTCTCTCTGGCAAGTCTCCCACTAGGAACCACTTGTTGCTGCCTTGGGTTGTGTGGACTTCATTTGCACACTCTGTGAGCTTTCGCAAGGATTCAAAAATCCACAATTCGCCGGATATGTGCACGAAAGTGAAACATAACCAGGGATAGTGACAATGAATGTTGGTTCGAGAATATGGAAATTTTGTTAATTGAGATTTTCAACAAGGTGATTTCACTTCCGATGGTAAACATGAGGTGGAAGTCCTCCGTTGCAATCGGATGCAGAGACAGGAGTTGTGGGTCAAATTTGAACTGTGTACGTGTGCTAGTTAGATGCAAATAGAAAGAATGGAACACTTTCGATGCCAGTTTAAGGGGGTTTTTTTCAGTTCGAAACCGTTTGACTCTGTGGTTTTTTTTGGGGGGTTTTCGGTGTTTCCAGCCACGGCATGTCAGTAAGGCTAATTGGAAGTTGGTAGAGTAAAGACAGATAGATAAATACCTATGTGGAATAATACTATGAATTACAAGAGAGTGGAGACGACAACTTCATAGTCCACTGATCAATGGGGTCATTATCCTGAATAATTTAAATTAATGCAACGCAATGCAAGCATCTTAAGTCCTTTGCTATTTATTGCAGTCCTAGATCTAGATCTGCTTGAAGGAAAAGTGACGGACCCCAAAGTGCATCAGTTATTCTTTGCTAATGATGGAGACATCAGATGTGAGGATCAGACGTCCCTGCAATGACCACTTGATGTATGGGTGGATATTGTGGAAGGAAAGGGGTATCGAATTAGTACAAAAAAGACAGAGTACCTGTCTCTGCATATTCTCTGGCCCACTCCGACCTCCAGACATTTGAATGGAAAACTGACTCCCAAGTGTAAAAAGTTCAAGTATCTGGGATCTATGAACAATAGCGAAGCAACTATGGATAACGACATCAACCATCGCGTAAGTGTAGGGTGGATGAAGTGGCAGGAAAACTCTGCTATCTTCTGTGACCGAAAAATGCCCCCTAAGCTGAAAGGAAGGCTTTACACAGCAGTTGTTCGTCCGGCGCTCACATACGGTTCGCAATGCTGGACAATGTACAAAAAGTATTAACTGCAGCTGAGATGAAGATGACAGGAGGAGTAACACAGTTTGATCGCATTACAAAAAAAGTTCAAAGATCCGAGGAAGCCTTCACGTCAAAGACCCCATCTCGAAAAAATTGGAGCACAACCGGCTCAGTTGGTATTGTTATGTTCAAAGGAAGTGTTCCTATATAAGCGCAAAAGAGAAACAGGCCAAAAAACTCCTGGATAACACAATTGCAAAACAGGAGCATTTGACTAGCTTCAGTGACGACGTGATCCGAAACTGGAAAGCCTGCAGAGTTCAAATCGGCGAACCCCACAGGCGGACCAGAAGATAAGCAGTAAAGTGGGAGGGTTATGATCCTATTATTCTGATAATAACCAGAGGCAGAGTTATTAAAGTTCCTATACATCTTCGTCCCGCAGCAAAGGAAGGAAGCAAACCAAGATGTACTGCAAGTCTAAGTTTTATACCCGGATACACTTTGGAGTGCCATAATATGCCAACGATTTAGCGATCATCTCACCAAAATACTTCAGAAGCAGAATGTGACTAGGGCGTTGGACTATTGATCAGGAGGTTTGAGGTTCGAGTCCCAGTACCGAACTAATTTTTCCCGGTCCCACCACTGGCGAATGGCTGACAAACGTCCGAGGATAATAACTGTCACGAGAAACTTTGTCAATTAAAAAAAGGCTTTTAAATATGGGTCCAAATTGAAGGTGCCTTCCATTTCCAGAAAATATAACACGCACAGCACGCATGCTCGCGAGAAGATAGGTTCTGGACAATGTACGGTGTGTTGCGTCCCCCAGTGCTCAGTTTTATCTCCGACTCTCTTTCTCATTTTTATAAATGAACTCTTGTCTGCAACCACTAATACAATCCATTCCTTCGCTGATGACAGTACCCTCAGTTTTCATATTCGTTCCCTAACTCACGTCCCTGCTCTTCGGCCGTAGAAGAGGAACGGCAACGTACGTCAAACTCATTACAGAGTGGAATTTAATGCATCCAAATCTCAGAGCTGTCTTCTGTCTCATAAGCGTAATCAAGACCCTCAGCCATTATCCATGAATGGTAAAATCATCGCAGAAACCGAAAGACTTGCCATTCCCGGTATGTGTATTAATAACCATCTTCGTTGGAACGATCACATATTCGAGGTCGCCAAAAATGCTGCAAAATGTCTAGGATTCCTTAAGCGGTGCAAGAAGTATTTTACCCCTTCTGATCTGGCTTCAATATATAAGGCATTCATCCGCCCAAAGCTGGAATACAACGCCCACATCTGGTCTGGAGCACCCAAGACCGTTTTGCATATTCTAGATAGGGTCCAGAACCGCACGATAAAACTAATAAGTGATAGAGACATTGTGAGCTCCATAGACTCACTAGAGCATCGCAGAAATGTCTCTTGTCTTTCCCTATTTTATCGCTTATTCCACAAAAAATGTTCCAACGAAATGGCCACTTGCATTCCTCTACCTCAAAATTTCACCCGGAATACGCGTAATGCTTCGAATGCACATCAGTTCACCCTCAAGCCCAACTTCGGACGTACTGTGAAATAAGGGATCCGTTTATAAGCCGAACGACACGTACGTGGAATGATCTTCCAGGCTCTGTATTTCTTCATCGTTACAACCTTCAAGCATTTAAGGCCAACGTGCACCGGTACCTCCTCTGTTCTTCTTTCTACCTCCTTCAAACGCCAGTGCCCTGAGAGATCAGCATAAGGGTATTCATACCCCCTTTGGCGCGCGCGAATTATAAAAAAAAAAAAAACCAGAGCGAATAACCTGCCATTAGTAGATGAGCTTCAGTGCACCGCCAGAAAATTCTTTCTACGGGACGTTGTAGACGAATGCAGTTGGCTTATAAACGGAAACAGGAAATAAATACTACAATTCACCCGTGAAACTAACAAAGCACAGAAGAGATCAGAGCTTGAACCTAGGTCCATTGAAGGGCGTAAATAGTTCTTTACTTGCCCTTCACATTGTTTCCTTCAGAAGTTGGGATATAAACTTGACGAAGGTACAAGTTACAACACCGTAGAAGCATTAAAGTTACAATCTCGTGGTTCCAAACTCGAATAGATACCAGATCTCTCAGCACCAATGAGTTGAAAAGCTTTTAAAGTAATTAAGTGGAGCAAAGTTATGAAGCCTTATGGTATACATTTCGATTATACCATCAATCCTTCAAAGGGTCAGTTGAGCATTTTGAGAGACAATTTTGTGGATATTACATTGTAAAATTCGCTACAGCTGCACTTTCCTTAGAGATATGCTTGCCGCAGGATATACAATACACAGGAAGTATTTTCATCCGTCTGTCGGAGACCGAGCACCAACATTTTTGGAAATTTTTTTTCAGGGAGTGAGCTCAATAATACCCTCAATGGTTACCGTAGGGCAGGTATGCATTGCACCTGTAATACTAAGCCATGCTATTCCTTAAAGCCGTTCAAGCTTATTGATGGATGTAACTTCTTTGGCTTTCGTCCACCAGACAATGGTTGCGTAAGTGAGGATGAGTCTAACCACCGTGGTTTACATATGTATAACCAACAGGTGACATTTGGGTATAGACCCAAGGTTTTGCCATAATTTCGGTGACAGGTCCACATCGGTCTACATGGGTGCCTTGGGGGCAAACTTTTGCTGCAGAGACCCACCCATCTCTCCTGATGTTGATATTATAGTGCGGCTATCGAACATGGTCGTAACTCATCTGCTTGTTGCATAATCGATTCCTCTGGGCCTAGCACTAGTGATGGAATCGTTACCGGTATTGTCAAAAACACCATCGATGTCAAGGAAGGCACATGGTGCTGTTCTTTTGGAAAGGTAGGCGGTTTTTATCTGGATGACCAAATACTCCAGAACGTTTTCCTTTCTTACAAGATCTTATCTGCCATATTGTGTGAACGCCTAAAGCCCTTCATCAACAACCTGATTGGCCCCAATCAGTGTCGTTTCAGGGCAAGAAAGCCCACAGTCGATCAAATTTTCGCACACCGGCAGATCCTGGGGAAAAAACCCAAGAAGTCCAAATCGATACTGACCATCTTTTTTTCGATTCTAAGGCCGCATATGATAGCATTTATAGAGACGAGCTATACAGAGCCATGTCTAGTTTTGGCATCCCTGCCAAACTCGTTCGTCTGTGCAGGATGACGATGGAGAACGCTCGCTGCTCCATCAAGGTCGGTAATGACCTCACCGAGACCTTCGATGTCAAAAAAGGATTTAGACAAGGCGACGCGCTGTCATGTGACTTCTTCAATATCATTCTTGAAAGAATTGTGCGAAACTCACAAGCCAACACCGGAGGCACAATCTTTCAAAAGTCTGTGCAACTACTAGCTTAAGCGGATGACATCGACATAATTGGCAGAACACAGCGGGCTGTCACTGGTGCGTTCGCTAGTATCGAAACAGAAGCCGCCAAAATGGGTTTAGCTGTAAATGAGGGCAAAACAAAGTATATGCTGTCAACAAGAAGAGACACACAACATCGACGAATCGGACAGAACGTCACAGTTGACAGCTATAACTTCGAGGTAGTAAGGGACTTTGTCTACCTTAGCTCTGCTATAAACGAAGAATAACTCGTCCTAATCGCTGTTTCTTTGGGATGAGAAGGCAATTGAGTAATAAGGCCCTATTCCGACTCTGTACAGGACATTGATCATCCCAGTCCTGCTTTATAGCGCTGAAGCATGGACTCTGACGAAAGCGGATGAAGATATCTTTGGTCGCTTCTTCGGAAGATATACGGTCCCGTTTGCGCTGACGGGCTTTGGAGGAGAAGATTCAACGACGAAATCTACGAGCTGTACAGCGACATCGACCTAGTCAAAAAACTGCACATCAGTCGCCTAAGATGGCTAGGACATGTAGAGCGAATGAACACCAATGCTCCGGCCCGCAGTGTCTTCGAATCTAACCCGGAGGGACAACGCAGTAGAGGAAGACCTCGCCTAAGGTGGCGCGCACAAGTAGAAAGCTACCTCAACCAACTTGGAGTGCGCAACTGGAGGCAGTTAGCTAAGGACCGGGCTAACTGGAGAGGCTTGTTGGTTGAGGCCCAGGTTCACCCCGAATTGTAGCGCCACCTAAGTAAGTAAGTAAGTTTTCCTTTCTTATATGCATGTTGACTATGGTCCAAAGGTATTATTTCCTCAAAAATGCCTCCCATATAGGCGTCTAGCACCCTTTCCCAAACTTTTTTGACTCCCCGTCATATTATTGCCTTTTTACGATTCTGAACCTCTACTACGTTAAACATTTCTTTACTGCACAGAAAATAATTCAAATGTCGTGTTTCAGCGTATGCCGCCGCAAACAAATCCTTGCGGACATAACCTGCAATAAATGAACAAACCACCCCTCTTAGCTCTAATAAATCTTATTACCACCTGTAAACTGTTTTTGCAACGCGAAAAATAGAAAAACAAAATTCACCGTAGCCAACAATTAATAAATTATTACTTATGACCCACGTGTAGCGTGAATGAGCTTTTAAAATACTCCACATCGTAGGAAACTACACATCCATCAAAGAATTTCCGGTGCTCATGGGGGGTGAAGATTAATGACGACAAGAAAAATTCGCGGCAGCTTCTGGTCAAGTACACACTCTTCAAAAGGCAAAAGCATTCGTCTGGAAATGTGAGTCGCTGGAGTGCAAAATGCAGATACAGGGGGGGTAGGGGGAAGGTATACTACCAAAGGGCTGTAAAGGGTTTATGAAAGCAAAGCAAGCGACTCATAAAAAGGGTGGTGTACTTAGGTGGTATTTGTATGATTGAGTCGGTTGGTTCGTAATATAAAAAAAAGAAGGAAACAGCCGGCAAAGCTTTCAATTAAATCATTTGCACAGCTTAGTGCTGCACTAATGATGCAATTACACGATGTCGACAAAATTATGCAATTACCCGGAGGGGCGGGGGCAGGGGCACTCTCTGTTCACGCTGTCGGAACGGAGACTTTATGAGACACTTTAAAACATCGTGTTGAGTAGTGTCCCTTTTAGTGCCTATTGTTGGTATCCTTACACTAAATTGTATATTCCTTGCGAGATAAGCGGATTCTTAATTGTTTGCCATCAATTATAATTTTTTTTGTTTAATAATTTAATTAAATATTCGCTAAGCACTCCCGAAGTTGCTCACAGGCAGGACTATCAATTTTAACTGGGTGACATGTCTGTGGGAAGCTTGGTGGGTTGAGGCACCATGTGGTTTTTTCCCCACTTCTCTCTCATTGAAATGAGGTATAATCAAATCTGGAAGAGGATAATGCAAGGTCGTTGACGTGCAAAAGATGACGTTAATAAAGGGTGTCCCATTATTCACGCAAAATTTGAATTTTGCGCCATTTAATAGCACAGTGATGCCAACGCAAAAAAGATAACAATGTGACAGCTGACATTTCGGGGTTAGTAAAAATGAAGCGTTATACGAAAGAGCAAAGCATTTTCATTGTTGAGCAATATTTTAAAAAATAATGAAGGTTTGTCAGCTACAGTCCGCAATTTTCGTACAAAATATGGCCGTCATAGTGATTTAAAACCATCAACTGTGAAGAGAATAATTGAGAAATTCAGGGAGACTGGATCAATTAGTGATCTTAAACACTCTGGGTGTCCTGTCACAAGTCGTTCAACAGAAAACATCGAAGCAGTTCGCGAGAGTATTGCTGACAGTCCAGGAACATCAATTCGGCACCGTAGTCAAGAATTGGGCATTTCTACAAGCTCTCTACAGCGAATTCTCACGAAAGACTTGAGACTTCATGTTTACAAAGTTCAATTGACTCAAAAACTGAAGACTATTGACCATGCAGCGCGAAGAGAGTTCGTTGAATGGATTTTGGAACAACAACAAGTGGATGCTGATTTTTCGAACAAAATCGTCTTCAGTGATGAAGCTCATTTTCATCTTGATGGCTTCGTTAATCGTCAAAATTGTGGCATTTGGACTTTTTTCTTTGGGGTTTTTTGAAGTCAAAGGTCTATGCAAACAAGCCCACGACCACCAACGCCTTGAAACAGGAAATTGGAAGGTGTATTAATGAAATTCAGCCACATTTATGCGAAACGGTCATAGAAAATTTCAATAAAAGAGTACGTACTTGCCAGCAAAGCCGTGGCGGCCATTTATCCGATGTGCTATTCCATACATAACCCCAATCTGTATACTCTATGAATCAATAAAAAATTTAAGCTTTCTAATTAAAAATCTGTATTTTCTATCATAATTACATTTTGCGTGAATTATGGGACACCCTTTATATGCGCTCCTTGTTGAGGAGCCACCAATAGGATAATTGACAGATCTTGCAAAATTATAAAAGGACAACGACCTTCGGATACCATATACAGTGAACAACCAGCGAAGACCGTAAACGGTTATTAAGAAAGTCCAATCGAATAAGCCGAGCAAAAGGAATATGAAGGAAAACTGTGACATTTCTACCATGACTCCTGTACAGAGGACAACCGTCGGGCAGATTAAGGAATGAACGTTCTAAGACAAATATTAATTCCGAAACCGTCAACAACAAGGCTAATATGCACTCACGCCCAAAAAGGGACAAAGACGGTGCTCCCAAAAGGGTTGCTAAGAGTTTCTTGGCAAAACATATGCTCTATACCCTAAATACAATGCCAACATCGTATTTTAAAGCCAAAATAGGAAAGGAGGACGTTTTTAGTAGTACGATCGGTAAGAATAGCCTACATGATACCACGTCTGGAAATAGACCCAAGCTACATAATTAACTTTGCGGCGGGATGAAGTGTTACTATTTAGGCATACGGGAACAAAGCGGTCTCCTAATCAACAGAACGTCATATGAGTTAACCATTCTGCTATTATTCCCGATATCCGAACCTTCAGAGCAGCAAGTCAAATGGTGAATGTGGATATCCACCTTAGCTCAATAACGAGGACACTCTGCCGGAAAGTATGACTTCAGAAAGTTGCAATCTCACCAGATCCTGATGATCTTCATCAATTGCGTGTTACAATATCTCTTGAAAGTTCAATGCCGCCGGCACTAAGTGCTAACCTGTAAGGAACATCGACAACAAGCCATCATAGAAGCCACAACTGATGGGCTGGATTTTATCAGACCCCACACCAAGAAACCTCTAGATTGATGAAGAAGGCCGACAAGTGCATTTAACAAACCAAGACAAAGTGGCGCTGTAAAAAAAAAGGGAAAAGCTACTCGTGAACTCTACGAGCAAAAGAGACGGGAGGAACCCGGACTTCTCAGACAGAAACATGGCAAGTATGCGATCTAGGACAAAGAGAGGTGCTACTCCACGAATACTACCCACAAGTTTTACAAAAAAGGAAAAAGAACAGAATCCGGTGAAAAAAAGTTGAACAGAAACATGAATCAATGAAGAAGGAAACCTCCTTTGTACTCACATCTGGCTCCAGCCAGAATCTAGGCCAGAAATGGATTGAAGCAAATTTTCATAGGTGATCCCAAAACCAATAAAACGTCTGATACAGGAGTCTTCGTCGAATGCGATACCATTAAGTCGCAATTTTTGTTAATCAAATCTACGTTTGGCGCCGTGGCTCACTGGTAAGTAGGCTGGACTACTAAACTTGAGGTTCGAGGTTCGAATTCCATAAAACACCAAAAAGGACTTTGCCATGATCCCACTTACGCAATCCTTAAAGCCATGAACTATGTCATAAGGAATCGGTGGAAGGATCAGGGTATGTGTGGCTTTTGGCAGTCATGCTGCGCTTCATAGTTTTTTTTTAATTTCTGATTTCGGTCATAGAATTGAACTTTTGATTCTTTTTTGAGTCTGAAAATGCACTAGGATAGTGGAAAATGAAGGATAATGAGATTTGCAATGAGATTGCTAGAAAGGTATTCCATTGACGACTGGGTTTCTTACGAAAATAAATTTTGTGTGTGGCATGACTACCACGCCGATATGAACATAATGCGGATGCCCTCAGACGTCTGTGAGAAATGCTCGGTATTCTTGCTGATCCCAGTAGAGAAGACTGCAAGCAACTTATTGGTATCCTACAGCAGAACTATGCTTTTACTATGATCCTCAAGAGACACCATGATCTGCGATGCTTGTGAAGAGAACGATATCGTACTTTGGAATTTTGTTTGCCATTGTACAGACTTCAGTCGTGTGGTGAATATTGATATCGTAAGCAGTATTGAAGCATTTACTGGGCTGTCTACGAAAGATGAGGAAATTCTGGTAAAATCTGAAGACAGGGTTTGCAATAGCACAATGGGTCGACGTACATAACCCCCTATAATGATTTCAACATCGACATCCCTATCATATTTCCAAGGCGAGAAGATTTGGTGTCAGAAAGTGTGGACCAAAATCAAGAGATCACGATCCACACTGATGGCTTCAAGTTGGATATTGGTACGGGTGCAGGCTTTTACTCGGAGGCTTTGCAAACATAGAAGTCTTTCAGACTACCAGAAGCATGCAGTGTTTTCCAAACTGAAAGCCTGGCAGTAGAAAAGGCCGCCATATGAATGAAAATAGTCACCTCCCTCCGTCGGATATAACTATTTTCGTTGACAGTCAAGCAGCCCTTAAATCGATTAAATCGAATACAATCAAATCAAAGGCGCTTAAGAAATGTCGCGATGCACCGGTCAACATAAGACACCATTCGATCAAGCTCTGCTGGGTTCCTGGACATAGTCACATAGAAGGGAACGAAAAAGCCGAGGCCTTGGTAAGAAGGGGGTCAGAAATGATCATCAGTGCAGCTGACACATCCATACTGCCACCGATTGGTAGATTGTACAATATCATTGACGCCATAATACAGAAAGAGGCTAACTCCTCCTAGCTATCCAGAGAGGACTGTGCCACAAAGGGCCTTTTGGCACTAGACCGATCCTCAAACCGCATGTTAACAGGAGTAATCACAGGACACTGAGCCATCGGTGCTATGCTCAGCAAATGGAACGCAGAGTCCAACGACTTATGCAGAAGCTGCGGTGACGAGGAGGAAGTGGAATCGATCCAACATCTGCTATGTCACTGCCCCGCCCTGCAAGAACGACGCCTATGTACTCTAGGATCCAGGTCCTTCGCAAGCATCGCAGAGGTAGCAGCAACTGGTTTCAAACGCCACAATTAAGATAGGTTTTCTCCACGGATTACCTCCCACCAACATTCTGAAAAAGGGATTCACAGTGGACCATTGGGTCCCCGAGTGAACGTGATGAGTTCTATCCATCACACACCCTACCTAACCTAACCATGGGTCTTCGAGCATTTCATTCTCAACGATGAAGGGAACCAGCGTACATACTCATCATTGACGCTGCTCTAAAATGTTCCTAAAAACCTTGAATTATTCCACACAATCCCAAGTGACACAATTTCATATCCACTACCTCATCTCTTATTACAGATAACCACCACTGAGTCACCATATAATAAGCATAATTGACATCCCTGGCAATGAACTGTCTCCCATTAAAGAGACACATGTATGAATGCATTCAAAGCTCCCCATCGACCAGACCAAGACCGACAGAATGCATTCATATGCTACCAATGCAACACCACATAGCACGACTTGTGCTACCGGAATTATTATACCCGTAACCAGCAACGCAACAAATGGGTCACCACAATCGATTTCAAGTCTAATCGAACTGCAACCCCCATGAAATCCAATTACACATGACATTCATATTTTGAAGTTCAGTAGGCCTCCTCTTCTCGGAAGTGTGACAACTTATTATACCACTGACAAGGGTGCCTTGTCAAACATCTAATGAGAGTTCTCCAAGTGTCGAATGGTAATGAAAATTATTGCGGACTAGAAAGGACCAAATAAGGTTGCACACACAAAAAAAAGAAAATTTTCTCCAGGATGAAGGTCACTCAGGATTTATTGAGAGAAAAGATTTCCAAGAAAGAGTTTGAGGTAATGAAGACATAACGACGAACTTTAAGCGATGGAAGTAACGTCATTCGTAACCCAGAATCCATTTTTCTTACTTTGCCGTGAAGGTCTTCTGGGACAATTCACAGAAACAGGCGAATGTATCTGTCCGCCTACAAATTCACTCAAAGTCTACAGTCTGCAAGGACTCCAAAAGTAATGAAAAAATAACGAGAAAAAAAAACTGTATCCTAGCTATCCCCACCAGTGACCTACTTGTGGGAATTTATTCATACACGTGTAAGTGTGTGTGCATTCCTTTCATTCTACATCCTCTCTATGTCATTCGGTTGTCTGCTTTATCGGATCTAGAGCTTAATCTTATAACTCGAAGGGAAAAATGGGTGGGCTCGGCGGAGCCAGGCGCACAGCGGAATATCACAAGAGGTGTGAACAGCATGGCCACGATCTGCGGGTATTAAAATGATTATCTTTGCGTTTCTTTGGAAAAATCGAACAAAGAAAACCACACGGAAAACGAAAGCAAAGGGATAGATACAGAACAAACGAGGAAAGTCTGTTGGTAATCTTAGTTTCTTTCAAAGGATTCTTCCAGGAATCCAGTTGAGCAACGAATGATTTTCCTTTGTGCAAGGGAGTACCATGATATCGAAGTAATATGAGGCAAACAGGAGAGTCTTATCCAAGTAACAATTGACACTGACTGGCCTGAGTGGTGGGATCAGAGCAGAACCACTACCAGATCAAGTATCTAGGTTCTAGACAGCAAACTTCTCTGGAAGAAGCTGTGGTAGTCAAAGCAACGCGAGCACTGTACAGAAGATTTTCAGGCAAGATCTGGGAAGGTATCCCAGCTGCACTGAAATGGATGTACACCACGATGGTCAGGCCCAATAACATACGGAGCGGTAGCTTGGGATGGAAGAACCAAGATGAGCACGACGAGGATAGCCCTTCTAGGACCACCGAGGCTAGCTTGCATCTGCATAACAGGGTTATAAAACAGCAGCACCGGAGGTGATATTAGGACTCAACCTACTACACTTAGTGCTAGAAAGAATCGCCAATGGAACCATAGTAAGGATAATCAAAGAGGTGGTAGGGAAAGGAAAATGCGAGTAACACGTCCAAATTAGTCCCTTTTCTGGATTGGAGCAGAGATGGTATGATGCATCGACAGGAAATGCAACAGGAAGCTAAGTAGCAAAAGAGAATGGAAGTCGGAATGTACGTACTTAGGCAAAACACCATGGAGTAGTGGTACACGGACGCATCGAAAACATCCATAGGAATCGGAGCAGGTGTATTCAGGCCCAGAATCAGAAGCCATACCCCAGTATCTTCCAAGAAATTTACGCAATAGAAAGATGCGCCACAATTATCTTCGATAGAAAGTATCTCGGGCAATACATCGCGATACTGCAGGATAGCCAAGCCGCAATCAAGGCTTTAAGCTGATATACAATCAGGACCTACACTGGTTTGAGAGTGCCTTGCCAAAATAAATCGACAAAGTTTACAAAGAACAACAGAGTCACCTGATACTGGCTACCCGGTCACGCGGAAGTAGAAGGAAACTAAGCACCTGATAAACTAGGAAAAGAAGGATCAGAGACGGTCTTTATCGGCGCGAAACCATTTTATGGTTTGGGGCCACATACAATACGGAAAAACTAAGAAAGGAAGAGGGCTGCAAAAAAGTGAAACCTTGGGAGGAACTCCCTAGGTAAAGTCAGGCCAACAAAACTTACTATAAGCGGAAGTATCGCAATTTGTCTGTAATGACCTGAGTGTTGCATTGTGGATCTCTTCCACTTGCCTTCCCACGTATCTAACTATAACCGGAGAGTCTCCATAAACATCAGCAAGAATCAGATGTGTATCGTTACAGGCTTCCTAACAGGCCACTGTAGATGTAAGAAGCACCTCAAGAGACTGGGTATTGAGCAACGTGGAGACTGCAGATTCTGCGGAGATAATGAGGAAACCCCAGAGCACAGAGCCCAGAAGGAAGTACCTGGATGCCCACCAAACTATCAGAAGAATATCTACCATTGTTAGATCCAATCCAGGTACTCCGATTCATTAAGGAAACTGGACTGAATGAGGTGCTCTAAGTCAATTTCATGGACTCGAGCTCCAAGTCGGGGGAGCACTATTGATCTACAAAGGTCGCAGGACGCCTGCACTCCTATAACCAATCTAGACTCAGTTGTAGCTTTCGACACAACTTCTGTATTTGCCCCTTCGTGGGCAAACTTTTTCGTGAGTTGCAAATGCTGGGAATGTCTAGAATGGAAGAATCCTTCACTCTGCGTTAAGGATCCAATAAATGTCGTCTAAGCATACATGGCATGCGTTTCATACTTTTGCCAACTCTTAACGGCTGGTAGGACCGATAAATGATAGTCAGGGTGTAGCTACTCCAAAAGAACAAAAACTTGTTTCTCCGAAATCTCATAATCGTAACAGAACCAGTCTTTCGTAGATACACCAAGGCTCTCTAACTACAGGCATGTCCACAAATTGCGCAGAATCCCTGCTCTAGTGACACCTATCAAAGGCGTAATATCCACGTAATTAACAGGAATCATTTATGATTCAGGCAATACTCGTATACTGGTCATTATCCTGTACAAAGAGTACGCAAACATAATTTCCAAAGAGGGTTGCAACCACAACTAGAGGACACCTCATAGACCCCTCGATAAAAGTGAGTACTCAAATTTAACAACCTTTTCTGGAACCGAACCTCCCATGCACGATGAAAAGCTTTCCAATTAAATAGAGGAGGACACTTTGATAGACAAAAAAAAGGACTTAAACCGGGTTATCTGGTTAATTCACCTTCACTCCACCACAAAAAAAAAAAAAATAAGAAAATGTTTCCCCCCAAAATGGGAGCCCATTACTCGACGCTTTTACTACTCCATGATGTTTTGTAGTTTTTCACTAAATAATTACCGTTAGTCACGTTACACTTCTCCAACTCACAACGCGAATAGGCCATAGGTCCAATAATTCTATGCATTTTTATTTCACTCTAATTAATTTCATTCACGCAAATTTTACAACTCAGCCTAGAATTCAAAGAAGGATATGTGAGGGTGGTTGCTTGGTAGCAAGCAGAATAGGACAGGACTACACACAAGTACAAATGTTCGGTCAGGAGCTTAGCGGGGTGCAGAAACCGAGTTACTGCTGCCGGTTTTATCTGTGTCAATCGTTAAGCCAAAAAAATATTACAGCAAAGGAAATTATGGTAAAAAAAGTGTATTTCACCCCGTGTGCTTTGTTGGAGCAAAATTTTTTTGGAGGGGTTTTTGAAGGTTATCATGTATGTGAGCGTTTGCATGTATTTCTCGAGGTTTTTTTATGGATGACATTGTTTTAGAATTTATTTTGGATAGGTGGTCCTTTAAGCTTTGTCCACTGTCCCATGGCAGAGCTGGGATATGTGCTTAAGGATGCTAGTTATGTACCTAATTCTGCGTGACACTAGCTTGGGTTTATAAGAAAATTTCTTACAAAAATACAAATACTTGGCGCAACAGACCGTATGTGGTTCATGGCCTAGCTTCTAGCGACCATTCGTGTTGTGCGTGTTATATTTTTCACATAAATGGAAGGGACCTACAGTGTAGAGCCACATCCGAAAGGCGAATTGAGAAGCTTTCTCATGACAGTTATAACTCTCGGACGTTTGTCAGACATTCGTGAGAGATGGGACCGGGAAAAAACTTTTTGGTGTTTTCTGGGATTCGAACCTCGAAACTCCCACTCCGTGACCCAACGCACTAACCACTGAGCCACGGCGCCCAGATTTCTTAATGAGTCGAATTTGAAAAAAAAATTCAAAATTGTTTCCGTGGATATTTTTAAAATGTCATTTCTTTAGTCATGTTTGAGTGGCAGAAACTTGAAAACGGTGTGACATACGAAAAAACATTTTCAATGGAAATTAACTTCAAAAATAATTTCAATTTTCTTTAAATTTTTACCCGTTTCCAAAACGATTCGCTTTTGCTTTGAATTTCTACGATAGTGACTACGAAATACATTTTCAAAAATTTCCAAAAACTAACAGAATTCTTGGAAATATCGGTTTGTAATCGTTGTAGTCCATCAAATGAAGAAATAATTTACACGAAGTGAGGGCAGAATTTTTAAATTTTATCAAAGAGGTTACAAAATTTTCCAACCAAACTTTCGCGTGCGACATCCTGAAATTGACTTAAACTACAGTCACATAATATAGACCAGCCTTAATTTTTGTGAATGGCCTCATAGTATGTCAAAAAAATTTTTAAAGATGTGGACACAAGTTGTTGGAAAGTAGAAGTGTGTAGGTAAGATTGACGTGGAAAGCTGCAAGTGTGCGACTTCACTTAGACCAATGAGGTTCGTTGTATTTCAGCATTTCCAAAAAGCTACCCGTCGAACCAGGAGGATCTATTTATGAAGCAATGGGGGCTAATTCGCCAAGGTTGTTGATGCAGTAGACCCCTAAATGCAGTTTCCTACAAGCAGAGAGAGCTTCACATGTACAACGACGATGTAGAATGGTTTCTTCCTCCTCTTCATCCATGCACCTTCTACAGAAGTCATTAGCGAAGAGGCCCAGCCTAGTGGCGTGCCTACCGATCCAGTGATTAAATGCCCATCTGCCATTGGTACTGTTTGTAGTGTTAAGCTTGAGTAGTGTTTTAACTAGCGATAGGCACACCAAGATCCACCTTATCCGGCGAAATCGATAGGGTTGTACCCTGCCTGGCGATCTAGGAATGTCCCTGTGGCTCGGCACCCGAATAAGGTGGATACTGTGATCAGCCATCTCGTTAAGAGACAGACGACAATTTAGGGTCGTTCGTGAGTTGTAGGTGACGGATTCCAGAGATTTGATCGCGGCTTGGCTGTCAGTGAAAATGATGATATCTTGCTTAGATTTCACATTGTACCTTATCTACGACAAGGCTTTCTTTGTCGCCATGATCTCGACTTGGAAGACGATACAGTGATTCGGGAGGCAGAAGGAAATTTTTAAATTGCAGTCATTGGAGAATGCACCTCCCCCTACTCCTGATTCTGTTTTAGATCCATGGATTCCTTTTGCAACCCCGGATCTCCTTGCCAGTCTTCTGGAAGAGGTGTGCAACTATCGTCAAAATATGTACTCCAATTCGAACAACGTGGGACGTTGGCATATGCAGGGTATCATGGCAGAGGGGCGTACTGGTCATTGCACCGCAGCACGTAGTTCTTAGGGACCCATCCAGATCAGCCGAAGACCGCCCAATGAGAGACAGTAGCAATACCCCAACACCCCCGGTTTGTATTGTCCGCCCACCAAACCTGTCATTTCGATTCGTAAGACACAACGGATCAGCAAGGTTGAATGCAGCCAGATCGTCATACTTGAGGATGAAATTGCCTATGGCAAAGGGCCTCATTTGTGCAAATACAGGGCAGTAGTAGATTCGTCCTCTTCTAGGGACATCTTGAACCCCCAAGTCCTATAAATTTTCAGATGTTCGTTGACGGAAGTAAAACCCATGGCGAGCCCTGTAATACTTCTCAAATGACTTTTGGGTAAGCAGAAACCCGAATCTTCCCGCACTGCCTGCGTCGACCCACATCTGCTTCTGCTGGCCGGCTTGTACCAAGACGTGGCCGGTAGTCGAGATGATCTTTTAGTAGCAATTCAGCTAATATTTGCTTAAATAATGCCAAGCTGCAGCCTATGGATGGCTAAGGACCCACGAAGGGGCCCATTGACTCTCTCTGGCAAGAGCATCTGCTCTTTCGTTACCTGGTATCCCGGAACTCAGACCGGCGTCACCTTGTTACACCGCCCGAGCTGGTTCGGCTTATTTATGCAGGACGATTGCTTTGGCCTTACTCTCCAAGGACGATGAAGGCAAAGTTATCAATTTCACTGGCCCGTGTTATAAAGAGATTTTTGGAGATTTAGATCCAAATGGCGTAGAGTTTGGAGTAGGTTAGGTTGTGTTGGCTGTCCGCACGAGAGTGCATACACACTTAGACCAGTAAAAGTCCTTTGTGAAACCACGGATCAACCATTAGGCCACTCAGGGACTAACAAAACCAACCGAAGTTTTTACTAAAGCAATGGATGCACATGATGCCTAAGGATGCCAGATCGCCAATGTCTTCAAGGAAGGGGGACCCTAGATTGAGCAATTATTGTATGCGACACGGCCGGGCAAGTACAGAGGAGTTGAAGGATGGTTTGCTCTTCCCTACAGCTCCTGCAGAAGTCGTTAGAGAAAAGGCCAAGTCTTCTGGCATCTTGGCCTATAAGACAGTATCCAGTGAGAACACCGATAACGCTGATCTGTGAACGCTTTAGTTTGACACAACTCGGCACTGCGTTTATGGTATAGCCTAGGCCAGATCGAGATGTGACACATTGAGCCGTTTTCCCTTCTGAGGTTGGTCTTGCTAATAGTGTTCAGCTTTAGTAGATGTTTACATGTAGAGAGGGGCATACTTAGGGCTTGCCTATTAGGCAGAATCCTTAAAGTAGTACCCTGTCTGGCGACAGTAGAGTTATGTAGAGTAGAGTTATAAAATTATTTGAATGACAAAGATTCCCAGACCTTCAGACTCGTCAAGAAATTCCTAACATTACACCCGAGATGTTGGGAAAAGGTCTGCAAAATTTGAAAAAATGGAACGAACATGTTCGCCATGAGCTAGATATCATTTGTATATCAGATATCTTGTAAGCCAATAACGAGGAAAATTAGGTAAAATATTTGCTGCACATCTTACTCGTAAGTAGAATAATTCAGATCATTTCAGGAGACCCATACGTCTTTTCTTGCAGAATTATTTATTAGAACGGTTGCATAATTCTGTACAAATTCATGCAGTAAGTCCCTTTAATTTGAATTTCATAACCGACTTAAAGCTTAACCCACAGAGCTCCCCAATCCTCCATGACACCCATAAATCTCCTTCTGCCTAATTGCCTAGCCCAAAAACCACTTTTCAGGTCAAAACCTTCACACGTGCTCCTTGCTAACTACCCCGTCCCCGAAGTCATAAAACGGAAAGTGAAAGTAACACTTTAATTAAACTTTCACAATGAAAACGTAGTCCTTCCACCTGAAAAGCACAGTAGAACCTAAACCGGACAAAGACTTACTCTCAAAATAAAACACCCCAAAGGGCAGTTATACAACAAATTCACATTAACACAGTCACAGTCCCTTAGAGGTCCTATGATTTCTCAAGCGAGTACAATTTTTAACTGTATTCGTCCTTTCACCTAGTATACTCGTACCTAATACATACGAACAAAGAAAATTTCGGCAACGGCTGTGAAAATCGTGGAAATCCTGAAAATCGATTTTATCTTCTCCCCAAGTTTTTTTCCTTTTTTTTAATGAGAAAAAAAGGATCTATGTAGATACTTTATTGACACTGGCATTGACACTCGTCCTGTGTCCTGCTGCGCCCATCCATTCGAAAATAAATTCATCTCCGTCACTCGAATGGAAAACGATGGTGGAAGGAAAATTCTATCGAACTACCTCGTTTAAATAGAAAAGTTGAAGTAGGTCAAGATGACGAAATAAAAACGTGGCGCAAGGGAACCTAGCCACAGAAGGGTGGGCGTGGCTATAGATATATAGGCACGAGTGTCTGTAGAGGAATTTTATTGTAAATTCATGTGATTTTTTTTCTTTTAAATTTCATGTAAATGGGTATCTGCAGCTTAAGGATACGGTGTAATCCTTTATTTTCGCGTGATAGACGTAAGAATAGGAAAATTAGGTACTCGAATGCATGATCATAAAAGCAGAGACTTAAGAATAAATCCTTTAAGGCTGTCTACGCACTTACCTGTGCTACTTTTTCTCCCATGTTGGGTGTGTGACGACTTCCTTGAAAGAATTTCCCCGATCCATTATCCTGGAAATGGAAAGTTGGAAAATATTTTTATTTGCTTATAGAAAGTAATAGACTAACTGAAATAGAACTAATTTTATTGAACGGAATACAGAACACATGCATTGGAGCGAAATTTGAAAAAATGAGAAATTCAAAAAGTCGGTTATACAAGGTGGCGCAAAATTAATCATCCTATCGGAAGATGTTATAATTTTTGCAAATGACGTCGTACGTCAATCATATTTGACATTTGTGAACTAGATAGCTGCAGTATACAAACAGACAAGCAATGGAGCGCTATAGTCCGTAAGAGCGTGGAATAATTGTGTCGATTTTTTTGACCAATAATCGGTCGGTGGTATTAGCGCAGCGTGAATTTCGACGTCGATTTCTTAATCGTGTCGCGCCAACTGGGCATACATTCCGGCGCTTAGCTACTCAACTCGAACAGACTGGAACCACAGGAGACCATGCAGGGCGTGGCCGCCACCGGACTGGTCGTTCGGCCGAGAATATCGCGGCTGTGGCGGCCGATGTCGCTGAGAACGAAGAAACATCAACCAGACGACGGGCCACGCAATTGGGCATCACCAGACGGACCCTACAGTGAATTTTAGTGAAAGATTTACACATGTTCCAGTACAAAGTACAAACAGTGCATCAGTTAATGCCTCCTGACCGTCAGTCGCGTGTGAATTACTGTCAAGCCATCCTCAACCTCAACAACGAAGAGGACGATTTTGTGTCGAAAATCATCTTGAGTCACGAGGCGCATTTCCACTTAAGCGGTTACGTCAATAAGCAAAATCTTCGTTTCCGGGGCACTGAAAATCCGCGTGTGATGCACGAAGAGCCATTACATCCACTCAATGCCACTGTGTGGTGCGGCGTTCAAGCGGGAGGAGCGATTGGGCCGTATTTTTTTGTGGAGGCCATCGGCAATACTGTCACTGTTACTGGCGAACGCTACAGGCCCACAATAAACGACTTGTTGCTGCCGGAATTGAATGAGCGGGGCGTGGTGAATATGTGGTTTCAACAAGACGGTGCGACCGCACACACAGCACGAGCCACAATGGATATTGTGAAGGAAGCGTTTCCTGGTCGCGTAATCTCCCGTTTTGGCGATTTGGCATGGCCAGCAAGATCGCCCGATTTAACCATCGCAGACTTCTTGAAGGCGCGGGTTTATGCCAACAAGCCTCAAACAATCGCAGCCCTTAAGGAGAATATTCGACAGGAATGCGAACAGTTATCACCGGAAATCTTGCGGAAAGTCATGGAAAAAACGGGCGATAAAATGGGCACAAATGTGTATCAACACTGGCGGCAGCCACTTGACGAATATCATCTTTTCCACTTAATAGAAAAAATTCTAAAGGTCCAAATAAAGATTTCCATCACTCAAAATCATTTTTTTTTTATTTAGTAAAAAAGTAATTCAAAAACAAAATTGGATGATTAATTTTGCGCCACCTAGTAGATGAATGTAACGAGGTGTGATCAAGGAATTTTCAATTGCTACATTGCGCGCTTTGTAGTACGTATTTTTGAAAGTTTGTCAAATGTAGTAAAGGATATTTAGATACACTTGTACTTCTACGGTATTAACTAAGGGATAGATTTACATTTGACATAGAGGGGTCCTTTTAGTTTATACATGGAAAACGAATTTCGCGAATAACCAATTGGGATCAGTAATTCTGATCACACCTTTAGTAAGCCTTTGGATAAATGATTTTAGTCCAAAAATGCAGTGAAGGATAAAGGTAGTTCATGCTTTTGTATGAGTTTCGCTTTTAAAACTTACCATCAGCGGGTCGTGTTTGATTATCCTTAATAAATTGCAATGCGATTATGAACTATACAGATGATTTTTTTTAAACACTACTGTTACCAAGTACAACTACCAATAATTTTTGCAAATTGTTCGTGGAATTTGCATTGAATATTTGAAGGATAGTCACATCCAACATCCTCTTTGTCAGCTCAATCGAATGTATCGATATCGATAATCAAGTTGAACTAACGGAATTAAATTTATAACTCTTATCATGACAATCAACGCGTGGCAATATACATTTCGTGCTTAAAGAAAAGAAGAATATTCCGAGAGAAAGGGAGGTTCCCAGGCTAGGTGCCCAGTAAATGCCCTCGGAAAATATATTCAATGAGGCTTACTGGACCGACCTCTAGGAGACGTATATCATCAAGATAGTGATCTACATATGTACTATTTAAGAGGCCAAGTAACGCCGAGTGCACCTATCAGGGATATGAAGTCACCATCGGTATGCCACAGGGGTCTATGCTAGGTACACTATTGTGGATTGGCTGACTGTGCTAAACAATTAGATGAGATCACGCGCCTAATCAACGCTACAAATCGGATTGTTCGGCAATCTTTAACCTCGGTTCGTCAGACACTGGCTGACAATAGAATGGAAGCACTTCTTACAAGTAAGACAAACGTAGGTACGCATCATATAAAGCACAGGAGGACCCAGATATGGGCGAAGACTACTATTAGTCAAAGTCATTCCATATAAATCGCACCAAACGTCACCAGTGGACATCCTGACAATTCCAATACTGTGCAAAATACACTCAGAAAGCTCATTAAAATATGCTCGTCGAAAACTGAAGGAGTGTGGGGCTCCTGAAAAAGGCAAATGGACATATCGTCTTAAACATAAAATCCGCCCATGAATTGATAGACATCTCGTAGAGACCGACTTTCTAAGCCAGTTTCTAATGAGTAATGGGTGCTTTTGTACCATCTTATTACTCACGATACACAGTGTGCATAAAAGACGGCGAATACGTCAATTCTTTACGTCATCGAAACTCGAACGCGTTGTTCCTTTACAGGATGCAGCCATTGAGTGCATTCGACATATTTAACGACCAATGTTCACTGGATAGGTTGGTGACCGAGGCTGCCGGGATAACGAGTATGACAGCGTAACTAAAGGACCTCTACGAAGTAATACTTAAATGTTGCTATCAGAGCAAGCAGGGTAGTGGAGTAAAGTCGTTAAGGTAAATAAGATCTGCACTGCTGCTGATCTGCACCTTTCATCGCGAAAATCTGTTTATTTCATGACCAGGCTTCCATGACGAATTACTTCCAAAAGGGAGAAAAGAATGCAAGAGTGATGCTTGATATCAAGATCCACAACAAAGAATATCTATTACGATGCTACGAGCTGGCTGCTCGAGTAAACGTGGCCATATCAATGAAAAAGACAAACTTCGATGAGCAAATATTCAGCAGAATGATTATCATGTATCTATGCTGCATTTATGGGTAGAAGCCCTAAAAACTCGATCGGATACATTTATTCTACCAGAGCCAATTTGAATCCTTAATGGAACGTAGCAAATCTGTAGCTGGTAGCGTCCTACATGATACAGGTCTCAGTTAAAAGTCTCAATACCCGTCGGATAAATTGGTCAAATGAAAGTTAAAAATTGTTTCAGTCCCTGTTTAGAAGCTGCTAAAGGTCCTAAGAACTAAAGGTACTTGCACCTCAGTTTGCTCAGGGCTGGCAGAAGATAAATTGTGAATATCGTACGTACAGCTCTGATTTGTAAGTTTATCAGCACTTTCGTTACTTTTGAATTCTAGGAGTTGAGGACCACAACAAAGTTCTATGGAATGGTGTTAGCTAGAGCTAGGGTTTCAGTCATGAACCTCAATTCCACGCTATCCGACTACACATATTCCTGTATTCGATGGATGAATCTTCTTGGATTCGTGCTGTCCGGTTAATGATAACAACAATTTAGTCCCCAGCAGCCTGAAAAAACTCTTAGAGTCTGAGTAACAAGCTAATTTGCAGTGTAGGCATCATCGACATCTGCATCTGTCCCTTTAGTCATCCTTGGCCCATCTCTAATGAAAACGATTTCTTTAACTCTGAAAGACTTCCTAGGACACGATTTTTTTTTGGATATAGTGGTCAATTGAAGGATTAGGAAAGATTACGTCACGATATACGACTTGAGTATGCGTTCGATTAGAGGTCTTTTTGCCATTGAGACAGTCGATGGTCTACTTGATCAACAACTATCGCCGTTGGTAAATCTTGAATAGCAGACAAAATTCACGAGAAGAACACTTGGAGCAGTGGTTCATATGGCTCATATTGATTCCTTCAACTTGACGACATCCTAAGGAAAAGTGTTAACACGGAGTCTTGTTGCCATGGATTGCAAGTCATTCAAAAACCAAACCAGTGCATGTATGGCTTTCTACGCATGTGATAGGGGGTTCCTTAGACTTGAAGATTCATTCCGAGGTGCTGACTACATTGCTTCATATCCTGTCGCCATTTAAATGTAGCATCTTGTATACGAATAACAGAAACAATGATAAACCTTATTCCTCTGTATCTCTGCTTCAACAATTGGTTGGTTAATATTCTAATTAGGAATGACAAGGTACTTTGAAGCTTGCCTTTGGTGGCAGGTTGACTACTAAAAACCTTTATAGAATCGATGATGCAAAGAGACAAGCCGCTTTCAGGCATGAACGCATGAATTGTTTCTTAATGTCCTTTCATTGCAAGCCTGTCTTCTTCGCAAAGCAACACGGATTTCTTAAAGGGAGGTCGACAACAACCAACCTTACCCAGTACACTGATAGCTTTGGAAGACGGTAATGAAGTAGACGTCATAGCCACTGATTTTGGCAAAGCCTTTGATAAAATTCCTCTTGGATTTCAACAGCGATTCATCTCATGGATCAAATCATACTTAGTAGACCGTCAATACAAAGTCCGTTTCAGATTCGCAGTATCGGACCCTATTACAGCTACATCAGGCGTCCCTCAAGGCAGCCATCTCGGCCCACTGATCTTTATCCTTACAATAAATGATGCCGAACTTCTGGTCTATGCCGATGATATGCAAATCTTCAGACGTGTTTCATCTTCCACTGAATCCCTCCTTCTGCAGCATGATCTTACTAATTTCTCCATCTGGTGTAGTAAAAACTTTCTAGAGCTAAATGTCATCAAATGTCATTCCATTACCCACTCCCGTAACCATCTCCCACTACCACCTAGGGTCTACTTCATTCATAATGAGCCTGTACCCTCAGTCACGTCAGCACGCGATTTGGGCGTCAGCTGCAATAGAGAACTCAACTTTCGATCACACATCGACAATGCCATAAGTAGAGCCAACTCAGCACTGGGCTTTGTGAAACGATGGTCAAAAGAGTTCTCTATGTTTTTTTTAATAATTTACCCGCACTCAAGGGGTTATGAATACCCTTTTACATGTTTTCACATGGTGCGGGCGTTGGAAAGACAGATAGAGAGAGAGAGAAAGAGATTGGTGTAGTGGTTTGAAACTCAGCTGTATTAGGTTTCACATTAGCTCCAGGGGTGGTGTCCAGAATAACTGGGGAGATTTGATGCTGTCATGTATTTTTTGCCTTCGCTTCTGATTCACAGTATTTTTTTCCGATTCCGATTCACAGCCATATGACAAACCTACTGCCAGTGTTATGCCTTCGTTGTCACAAACTTTCGCAATTGATCGGACTGCCTCTTATCATATAATGCTTGCTGACATCAGGGACTGAACTGTGAACCATTAGCTCGACAAACGATGACGCTACCACTACACCATTGCCACCCTGATCCATACGTAACAAAATCCCTCTATCTTGCCTTCGTAAGACCCCTCCTCGAGTATGCCAGCCAAGTATGCTCACCGCATTATGCCATGAGAATCGAAGCAGTGCAGCGTAGGTTCATTCGCTTTGCTTTACGCGGCCTGTCTTGGGCTGATAACCTGAACCTGCCACCCAATGTGGATCGACCTGGACTGATAGGTCTTCAGTCATTGGAAAAACGTCGTTATGTTGCCGACATACTTTTCATTCATCAGTTGTTATGCGATAGCATTGATTGTCCCGCCCTGCTTCAGGCTATTTCTCTTAATACCAATCCCCGTAGTCTTAGGTCTGTTTCTCTATTCCGTATATCTCCTCTGTAAGAAGGTCTTTCTCAGCAGTCAGTCGATGGATTAGATAGCCTCCAATTCCTAGACAGTATGGCGCCTTGGCTCAGTGGTTAGTGCGAAAAAAGTGGCATGCACATCGAAAGGAGACGCAAGTGGTTAGGATTTTGATCCCACGTGGCCTGCTGCAGCAAATATTTGTATTTTTACTTCAGATAGTAGAACCGAACCAGATATCGTCAAAATTAAGTTTGTGATCATACAAATATCAACGACACGGTGAAGCAATGTAAATAGCTTAAGACTAAGTGCTGCTATATGGATGCAGTCTATTTAAAGCTTGTCATTGTTTCCTCTAGGCACTCAACTAACTAGAATGCGACCTTCGTGGTTCAGTCTCACAAAGAATCATTTAAACTTGTTAAAAAGTTCTAACCTTCAAAGTACAATGCCTTGTACACGTACCAATGATACCATAAAACTACCCTGCTCAAGGACTTTGACAACTCAACTCTGCAACCGGTATTCACACCAACGAAGAGTTTAAAATGCCCTGAAACAGTTTATCAACTGCCCTTCAACTGCCATCCGTACGGAAGGAAAAGTTTATCCTTTACTAAGTAACTTAATCCATTTACATCGTAAGTGCAGTAAATTACGTGATTAAAATGGTTTCATGAATAAATTTTATTAAACTCACTACGGGGTTTCGCTAATCTAGAGAATTTTCAACAAATCAAGATAAAATTACAATAAAAACCAACAAAATTTTCGACTGAGGTTGAGGGGTTGAAACTCTCTAAACTACGAGTACGAGTACATTCACTACTAACTTGTATGAGACGAATGTATATAATATACAAGAGAATACGTTACTTTGATTTCATGCTTATCCACCATCGGCTTAGCAATGCTTCTTGGCGTGCTATGCGTGCTCAATGGCTGTCAGTGTTAACATATTTATTTAATTTTATTTAATTTATTTTATTTTTATTATAATGTCGTTGTAGTGGTAAGCATTAATTGATAGAAAAAGAAATACAAAATACGAAATTTGAAAGCAGATCCTTGTTATCAACGGAATACAAAGGACTTTTGTTTTAAATCAAAAAAAAAAAAAAAGAAAATTGTAAGTGTAAGCGAGTATACGTTGATTTGTTCGAATTTTTGTGTAAAAAAAGCAATTTTTCGACATCGAACATCGCTTGTGGACTCACCTTAATCCGATCTGATTTTAAATCTGAAGGCACATTTGACAGTGATGAACTCGTTGTTCGTTGGTGATGTGTTTCACTTTGACATGCATTTTGACGGATTGGAATTGCTTTATATCGTTGTAGATCACTTTCTGAGGAGACATAGGGAAAATATTGTCTGGACGTTTGACCAGTTGAACCTGTAAGGATTGCATTTTAATAATTCTTTAAGGTTGCAAATATGATTCCCCTATTAAATGATAAACAATTTTTTTTATTAGTTTATAATACAAAACCGCTAGAGTACAGCAGTGACTTAGTCCTCAATCTGCAATCAGTTAAGGAAACATCTGTCTATTTACAACTTATATCAAAAAGTTAAGGATTAAGGACTAAGCCATTGGTGCGCACTCAAGCTAGAGTTTAAATGCTTAACAAGAGAACTATCAAAAGCAACTTACAACTTTGCAAACTGTTTCAAACTACTTTTTGCAGACACTTAATGCATTCGTTTTCTAATGAAAAATGTTTTCTACAAAAGAAAATAAATCGCCTTGCAAGTGAGTTATTTGGGGAAGACAGGAAATAGGTACCTGTTTATATAAAAAGTTTCCGTGGACATATTCTTATTTCCTCCTGAGCTAGTACGAGCTTTTGAATTTGCAACTTTAAGATTGATCTAGGCGGTGGGCGAATAATTCTCTAGACTGAATTAGCGGTGGCTTCTAGAGCTAAAAGGAGGTTCAACTATGGATACGACCATCGAAGTTTGGATTGATAGAGAATAAATCCACAACAGATCCTTAGGTCCAATGGTGCCTCTCAAATCTCCGAGGTACCGACGTTAGGTTAGGTAAGCGGGCTGGCAGAGAGAGAAAAGCTTCCTGCCGCACTCAGGTCAGTTTTGACCCATTGTGTTACCCATAGGGGGGGGAAAGGTGCTCCTCCGCCCATTGGAACCCTGTAAATCTCTAATCAACTCTACTCTAGTTGCTTACTTGATTTCAAGTACAAACCACTTTGATGACTTGGCAAAGTTCAGCATCCTGTCTGTAGGAACGCCAGAGAGCTCTTCAAGGTCGTGGAAGAAGTATTTACCGAGGAATTTGTTTCTGGAGTGTTGGAGTCAAGGACAATGGCATAGGAAGTAGGTGGTGTCCTCAGAAACTCCCTCGTCGCCACAACCTCTGCAAAGTTCTTCTTCTGTCCGGCGTAGTTTCTTGATGTGGTATCGCAGACTATTATGCCCCGTGATGATACTCACGAGGATAGCAAGGGATCCTCTGTTCTTTCGTATAAGTCTCTCGGCCCTTGTTCTATCGAAGGACGGCACATAGTTTTCTCGTGATGTTACACGTTTCCATGGACTTCCATCTTAGGTTCGCCTCTCTTATGGCTAAATTCCCTGCTCCAAGTTTGAGCATGCAAGGCGGGATGCTTACAGAGAGATTTGTTGGTTCTATTAAATCTGTTGAACCTTTCTAAAAGCTAATTCATCAGCTTTTTCATTGCATGGGATACCCTCATGTCCAAGAACCCAACAGAGCGATACCTTGTGGTGTATTCCAAGAACCTTAAGCTCTTCGCGACAGCATCTCACAAGCTTCGATTTAATTTCGGTAGCAGTAAATGCTCTTATAGCTGCCTGGCTGTCGATAAAGAAGGTGATACCATCCTGTGGTATTGCCCTTACGGCAGACTCACGGGCAGCTGCTGTCACTGCCAGGACCTCCGCTTGAAAAAGACTGCTGTGGTCTGGTAGTTTAATGGATCTCGATATCCCTAACGATTCAGAGAAGATGCCGGAACCTACCCCGGTGTCCATTTTCGATCCGTCAGTATATGTACATTGTTATGGATCTGGTATTATCTATGTTTCCGTTGTTCCGAGGTACAGACGATACAGATACTCTGGTGCGTTCGCTGGTATCGAAAAAGAAGCTGCCAAATGGGTTTAGCTGTAACTGAACCAAGTCTATGCCGTCAACAATAAGGCGCACACAACATCGGCGAACTGAACAGAACGTCACAGTTGACAGCTATAAATTCGATGTAGAAAGGGACTTTGTCTACCTTAGCTCTGCTATAAACGAAGAATAACTCGTCCTAATCGCTGTTTCTTTGGGCTGAGAAGGCAATTGAGTAATAAGGCCCTATTCCGACTCTGTACAGGACATTGATCATCCCATTCCTGCTTCATGGCACTGAAGCACGGACTCTTTCGAAAGCGAATGAAGATATCCACTGTCGATTCGAGAGAAAAATTCTTCGTAAGATATTCGGTCTTCGACGGGCCTTGGAGAGGAACATTTAACTATGAAATGCACGAGTTGTACAGCGACATCGATCTGGTCAACAAAAAACACTGCGCATCAGTCCCTTGAGATGGCTAGGACCTGTAGAGGGAAAAAATACAGAGAAGTAGAGAATGAAATTTATTGCAGCTAAGATAAAAGTCTGCCTCTTGAAGAATGCGAGTTTGTCATGGGAAATCGGTTTGCAGTTTAGTGGCAGGTATCTACATAAGTGATTTCCTTGCTACCACATGTATCACATCAAATAGAATTCGTCCACTGTCTGTAGCTATACATAGTTTCGAAGTAGTTGAGGAGTTCCTCTACCTTGAGAAATGTCACCATTGCGTCCTTGAGATCCGATCATATTTGACCTCTAGACAGAGCTCCTTCTTCCAAATAACAGAGCTCGAGACCTCTAACTCAGAAAATGAAATTGCTGCTCTATAGGATGTTAGTTTAAAACACCAACTACCCAAATGCTTCATGCCTCTATTCCGTCCACCAAAATGGACGAGATACGGATTAAACAATGAGTCCGAACATTTCCCATCGTGTGGTTCCTCTATGCTAAATGTTATTATTTTCGGCCACGGCACGACTTTGCAGATTCAAAAGGTAATCTCGGCACAAGGGATTACTGACGCTGAATGCAATTTTAGAGACCAACCATAGGTGAAGCAATGTCAATTTTAGGTCCTGGTTAACCTAAGAATTTCTAAGGATTTCGGAAAGGAGATGTGCTATCATGCGACTTCTTCAATCTGTAGTCCGCAGAATAGACGTCAACACAGAAGGCAGTATCTTAGCAAATCCGTTCAGTTGTTGGGATACGCTGACGACATAGACATCATCGGTCGCTCCTAGCGTGCCGTCATAGAGGCTTTTACGGCAATTAAAGAACAGGCGAAACGAGTCGGTCTTGAGGTAACAAAACTAAGTACATGATATCAACAAATAAGACAGCATCTGTCCACCGTTTTGGACAAAATTCCTCGGTTGCCTACAGTGCGGTGCAGGAGTTTACCTACCTCGCAGTTAAACATCAACTGCACGACACCTTAGTGGAGATGCGACGCAGACTAACGGAAGAAACTCGCTGCTACTTCGGTTTGGCGAATCAACTGGGTTTAAACTCGGAAGACGAGATGCATGCTCTACAAAACATTGATCCTGCCAGTTCTGCTCTATGAAGCCAAGTGCTGGCTTTCGAGAGGTAAATTCTTCGTCGCATATTCGATCTCATATGTGAGGAGGATGAATGTATGCACACAACCGCGAGCTCTACGAGCTGCACCAAGATGTGGATGTAGTCCGAAAATCAAAACACGTCGACCACACTGGCTTAGTCACATCAAGTGAATGAATGTTAGGAGGCTCTTCGAATCCCAGCCCTTAGATTCGAGATGAGAAAGAAGACCGAACCTCCGTTTTAGGGACCAAGCTATTGCAAATGCCAGAGGATCGAAGAGGATGGAAGGCTGTCGTGTCTCAGGCAGGGATCCTTCACGGCTTGGGAGCCCGTTAAGTATCTAAGTAAATCTAAGAAAGCTTGCAGTGTTCCTCCCTTAAATCTGAATAAAATCCACTTAACTTTTATCTGGCAAAATCAATCTGACAACACTAGTTCCTCAATTAGGTCGCAAATCTCTCTTGTCTTCCCCACATCTTACTTTCTAAGTCAAACCATACATAAATTATAAACTAAAAAAAAAAATACATTCTAGTACAATATTCAAAAATGCAAACAATTATATCCGTACAATGCATACTACAACCAAAACTAATTAAAACAATCATCATAATTAACAAGTCCTTACATTCACTCCGTTATATTGCAATTTATTGTTTACTTTAGCTAAAAAGCGCTTTAAACAAATTTCTTAGCACTAAAAGGCAAAAATTAAATTTAATTTTCAAAAATCAAAACAAAATAAATTCGTCAAGGAAAGTTTTATAATTTTTTTTATTTAAATACTTCTGGAGAAAAAAACTGAGCCTTAACGTTAAATTAAAAAACTAAAAGGAATATGTAGTTTTTTGTTTTAGAAAAACTTGTTCCTGATTATTTGGAATTTGTTATCTCTAAGGTTTGTTGGTTCTAATAGAATTAAAAAAAAAAAAATTTTTAACGAAATCAACTATTTATTTATAGTTTGAAAATAAATTTTATTTTTCGTGTCTACTTCGTTGTTAAGTTGAAAAAGTTTTAATTTTTTTTTTTTATATTTTTTTGCTTTTTTTTTAAGTTTTGTTTTAATTTAGGTTACCTGTCATGAAATCGTCTATCGTGTGCGCTCGCTTTTGCATTTGACCACGACGATCACTTAGCGTTTTAGCGGTCTCATTAACTTCATTTACATGTATAAGTCTTTGTTCCTCATCTATAATAGCGGCAAAGAACAGTTTTACACGAAAAAAAAAAAAAATAAAAAGTAAAAAATAAAATAAAAATTTAAACAGAAAAACGTATAAAAAACGGAAAAAAAAACAGAAAAAGAAATAATAGTTTAGGATTAGACTACTGTAAGAATAATTATTTGGAAGGATGTGCATTGGATTTTGTACGAGAAGTTTGTGCGTAATTTGATTTTTTTTTTTTTGTTCGACTCGTGTGGGTTATATACAGGCTCTAGGTTGAAAGCATTTTAGATAAAGCTAAAAAATAACCTAATTGCTGCTTAGATTAACCAGAAGGTCGCATGAGTTCCCGCTGATCTTGTTGACATTGCAATTGATCTGCAGACCTCCGAGCCTTAGTAGCGTTTACGACACTACGATAAAGGCGATACCACGTGAGGACAGCATCGACAGGAAGGCAATGTAATGATATCTTCTACAGAAATAAAATCAAAGCTTGTGAAGTGCTCTCGAGAAGAGCCCAAGATTCTTGGAAAGCAGCATAAGGTAAGAGTTTGCTGGATCCTTGGTAGTGAAAGCCTCTTTTGAATAACCAGGAAGACGTTATGAAACACCTTAAGCATTCTGGTCCTGATTTATGGTCTTTAAGTAAATTTCCGTGGCCTTTGAATGGACGGCAACAGAGAAATGTTTCGATTTAAATCCATCGTCCTAGATATTTAGAGCGTGGATGGACATCAGCGCTCAGGCCTAGAGAGTTTTTGAGTCCAATCCAAGGACATAATGCTGTGAAATAAGGCCTCATCTTAAGTGGTACGCAAATCTGAAAATGACATAGGCGTCAGCTATCTGGAGGGACTTGTTGACTAAATTTTGTTGATTCAAATACCATTTCATGCAAAGCGCCTTAATTGATCTAGCAAGGAACTCATGGACTAATAAAGATACCTATTACCCTAAATATCTTGTCCACTCTATTATATACTCAAATTCAGTTCATAAAGTTTAACAAAAAACAAAAGTATAAGTACACATTCAAAAGAGCAGAAAAATAAAACCAAAACCAAAACGATACGACACTTAACGCTTTCAAGATTAAACCAAATAGAAACAATACACCGCAATATTTTAATAACTAACGTTCAATACTCCGAACATAGAAACCAAAAAAGAAACATCAAAAGCAATCCATCTTTACGTTCATTTTCATAAAAAAAATAAAAATAAAACACAGAAACACTCGAAAACATTTAAATTTAAATTTTTAACGGATATAAACACAAAGTTTAACGAGAAAAACAAAAGAAAAACATCGAAAAACATAGAAAATACAACAGACTTGCGAGCTTATAAAGTCATGGCCTAAACCAAGCATAACTGTTATATGAGATTGTGGTTCATGTCATGAGTTAAATTACGAGCACATTATTATTTTTTTTTTAAAGTTTAGTGGTTGTCTTTACTGAAAGTGTATAACAACCAGAGACAACAACCTCTGCGGAGCAGAAGAGAACTTTTCGGAAACAAAAAAAGCTCAAAGAAAATTCTCTTCCACTCCCTTTGGGGTGTAAAATTCACAAGTACAGACCATAGGGGCAATACACATAAAACACATATCGAATAAGTTTAGTTTTAAATTAAATTAAAAAAAAAAAAAAACATTTCACACATTTCGCATACGGATACGGATAACTCACCTCTTATTTGGCTACTATCGAAATCTAAACTTTTTGTATGTACAAATTCTGATTTGTCTTTTGCAGTTGTTATTTGTGTTGTTGTGATAACTGTAGGTTTCTGCAAAAATACACAAAAAAAAACAGAGACAGAGAGAAAGAGAGCGAGAAGAGGAAACGAAACGAAACAAAATTTCAAATTTATAGATGACAGTTAAAAGGTGATGAATGTTAATTATGACATTTGACAGACGACACATTATATGATTGACAGAACGGAAACAAAAAACAAATAAAAAAATAGAGAAAAAGAAAAAAAAAAAAACAAAGAGAAAGAGAAAGAAAAAAAAAGAGGGAATTAGTTTCATCAGTACTAACGGTGAAAACATTTTTGTAATCAAAACGGTACTCAACAGATGTTACTTCAGGTAAAATGACTTTTAAATCTTCTAAACGTAAGGAATCACGTAATTTTTCAGTCTCTTTACTTCGTAGTGTTGGTGTTGACATTGGCGTCCAGAGTTTACCAGACTCGATTTTTGGGAGGGTTATTTGGCTGTAAAAATAAGAAGTACCGTCAATTGGATGCAATGGTTAGGCAACAACCGATGGAAATGAATGTGCGAAAATGTTCATATAAGTGAATGATGTGTACGGATGAAAATAAACGGAGAGACTCAATTGACATTACTTTTCGTGCGCTTCCTCTTCCTCTTGGGTTACATCGGATGGCGGTGTCAAGTAACCAGCTAATCTAAGGCCCCTTTCTCTTAAGTTACCAAATCTAAATGAACGCTTAAAACTAGCACGAGCTCTATCAACTGCAAGTATAGGGAATAACAATATGTTAGAAGGATTCAGGTGTCAAGGGAGAGTGTAAGTATACCACAAAATTAGTTGCAATCAATGACACATTTGACACATTTCCTGTCAGACTATTTATAAGTGTTTTTCTAAGGCTTTTGTTTTTTTTTATAAATTTGTTCACTAAGGTACACATTTAAGAATAAGCCGACAAGAAGGTGCAACTAATTTTATGATTTACCCTTGTTAGTTGTTATACAGTAAAATTGTTCAAATTAGTTACAAAAGAAGGGACCTACTAATAAAACTGTGAAGACTACTTACATTTACTTAACCTCGCGACTAATGGCGGCTCCGCTGCTGACGGATTCGACAAATCCTCAAAGTTAATGATAAACAAGGAGATGTCATCGGCTTCGGAGCGAATCGGTGCGATTATTTCTGAACACAAAAATTTCGTTCCTGTAAAGAAAAATATTTTTTTTTTTGACTAGCACATTTCAGTACATCGTTATTGTTTTTACAGATATGAGTGAGTGCCGAAATGAATTCAATGAGTGTTACAAATCTAACTTAAACGGTGACTTTTGACTCATTTTCGATAACGCAACCAGAAGAATGGTACAAAGCAGACTGAACTATTTCAAAATTTGTTTGAGTTAAACGAAAAGGCTGATACATCTCTAAATAAAAAATGCTTAGGGTTTCCAATTAGACTCCTCTTAAGTCACTTTTTAATAAGAAGACATGCTAAAAGAATTTTGAGAAAGAAAAGTAGCTGAGTAATCTAGCGCTGGAGTCAACCTTTACAAAATGGGAAGCTTTGTCTCTGGATCAAAATAGTTTCGCACATAATGGAGGAATCCTTGAGCAGAATGCGTTACTACTGCAGCAGTCGTTTTAAGCCCATCACACTGACTAAAAGACTTTTCCCAAAGCCCAAAACCTATTCACTATTCTCGAGGAATTTGGTGTATCTCATCTAAGTAATTGTATGAAAAAACTACCCTACAAAGGTATTTCTTTCAATCATCAGGGATTCCCAGATATTCTTACAGTACACGTATAATGTTCTCCAAGCGCCGATATCGTAACGTATCTGCAATCCTCCAAGCCTGTAATTTGCATCCCTTTGGTATGCAGGAAGCGGTGGTTTTCTGTGGCTGATTTCAGTTTTTAGCTCTGAAACAGGTCAAAATGCTTAGATACTCTGTCACGCTTCATGGTGGACCAACACTGGCCAGGAATTTTCAAAAGCTTCCATTTAAAAATGGCAGAAAGGCGTCTTTATTTTCGTCCCTCGTCCAGTTCTGACTTTGTACCACAATTCATGACCAGTTACCCCAAGTTCGTTTTCCACTTATTCACTTCAGAATGACCCACACAGTCAGGATATTCGATCGGCGAAAGTTATAGCTTGACATCCACACACGTGCTACGAGTTTACGATGGCGCCATGAAGTGTGTGTACATACATATAGTGTATACTGGAGTCGAATGCAATAGCCATGTCCTTGTGGATTCCGAGATGTGGAAACCGGGTGTTAGCTACGACAAAGTTTCGAACCCCTACCATGTGCGTTGCATAGAGTTGCTTGTAATTCTCGTCCAGGCGCTCATAGAAGTCATCTTTGGCTGCATCATCATCAGGTGAACACATAAAATAACGATTTTAGCTCCGATCCGAATGATGACATATAAGGCTCTCGTTCAAATGCCAAGAACCCAACACTAAGCCCATCTCTAATAACTCAAATATGTAGATGCTTCCCTGTTGTCTGGAACAATAGCCGTTGTCAAGTTCTCCTCTACTTCCTCGTAGTCCTTGTTTGATACTGTTCATTTGCAAAGCAATCACGCTTCAATCGAAAAGTCGAAGTCGCTCTAACCCCTGGAAATAAATCATCCACCATCAGACTGGATCCCGCTTATGCCTTCAACGGAAAGCAAAGATATCCTCAATGAGTCCAAATAACGACAAAAACTCATACCACCGTACAGCAAACATAAAAAATTAGCTTCCCAAAGTTTATTTACCGAAATTTATCTACGCAACATTCCCAGATATCTGGCAAATTTATCCGTTTCCATCTTCAGCAAAAACTGTATCAATACTCTAACCAACCCTGAGTACCACAATGAATTTCCTTAAAGTCCAATGTCAGTCACAATGGTTCATAAATCACAGATTCGATTATGAAGATATCAACTTCCATGAATACAAATACAAATAGCCAGCAGAATCATTGATTACGCACAGAAACAACATGTCGACAATTACCCACAGATATATTCGTGTCCTTGAACTTAACCATCCAACACAACACAACGCAAAAAAAAAAAAAAGGAAAACACATTCAAATAGCCACATCATCTTGTCCATCCGCCCTTTCATAATCACTATGCGAATCCTTAGACATATCGCCACATTGTCACATTTTATTGCCTCAGCACTCACTTGAAGCACTTCTTCCTTCATCAGGATAAAATCAAGAAAAATAAACATATAAAGCATTTAACCATACCAAGTGCCAACACACACACACACACGCTCACGTAGAAGACTCCCAGAATGATTACCCTGCTTTTAATATAACGAAAAAGGACGAATAAAGAAATAATCGTAATCTAGAGGAAACAACAAAAAGCAAAAAAGGAAAGCAAAAGAAAGAAAAAAAAACTTGAATCCTCGTTGCCATGAATGGCATATCAATGTGGAAAGAATGTGGCAATTTGACATCCTTTTCAGGTATAACCGCATATTTTTCCCTTCCCCCAAGGACTATCCGCATCGTCATAGACGAAGGTGGAACCATATGAAAATCTCTTATCATTCTTCGTATCCGGTTCAAGTGTATGGATCGCATCCGTTTGGCATCCGTCCCCCTGCACAGACATACTCGTCGTTTTATAAGAATAAATGTTGGGGGGGATGTAGCAAGAGCTACAACCATCATTAAAAGGACCACTTACCGTTTTTGCGATAGTAAAGGATCTCGAAATGCTTCTCATAGCCCTTGTTGAGCGCCTCTCTAATTAGGTTCACAGCCATTTGTGATGTCATCGGCCCGTGGAGGAACTCTGTTGAACTGGATTGTTGCATCACCTCGGCCCGTGGGAAGCCGGTCATCTTACAGAAGCCATCCGAACACCAAATGATATGATGAGTGTCTGATTGAGCATTGGCGACAAGGAAGCTTCGATCTGAAATGAGACGAAATCAATTAATACACTTCAAGTGGCATAAATCAAAGAGGACAAATAATGCAACAGAATGTCCTGTTGCCGCATTTGACGGCAGTACATAGTGTAATTGAATTTCCGATAGGTAGGTGGCCACACCGCCTACGTTGGCAGAAAGTCCCCGCTGGCAGATGGAGTCACTGTCAATTAAATTTTTGGTAATTAAAATGTCACCATCGACGATGACACAGGATACGAGGGCGGGGTAAGTAATTAACATCGTTTAATTGCCGATCAATTACGCTCGAATGGGCAAAGGGAGGTTGGCTGCTTGGTTGCTAGTCATGGTGGTTGCAACGGTCTATGTCATTTCTCCCGTAAATAAATCAGCAACACTGTTGCCATTACAGAAAGGATAGACGTCATGCAGAAGGGAAAAACTCATGTAGCTTAAGTGTGGTGGGACACCTGATAGTGGCAGCGAGAGCGAGGTTGTGTTATTGATAAATTGAGGCTATCTAAGTGAGGTTTGATTGAAATCTGAAACCGATACTCAATCAGCTTGTGCGGTAGCTGAAGGGAATTCGTGCAGATGTGGGAAAAATTTGTGGGACATGTACATATGACCAACAAATCTCCACTTAATGTCGACGAGTACCAGCTCAGCTCTCAGCTCTTTTCCCCTTAAAGCGTTCCTAGAATTTGTTTCAAAGATCATCGAATCGAATGATCCAGTCTTGGCAAGTGAAGGCTGGTACATGTATGAAATCCACTTAATAAACGAGAGATTGCCATCAAGGAAACCGGATCTACAATCAGTCTTTTAAAGACAAAGTCCTTAGTTTGCTTACCATCGAATCCATTAAAGCTGCTCCGAATAAACTTTTGAAGAGAATAGTTCCAAAATGTTCAAAGTGTGCGCCGTGGCTCAAGTGGTTAGTGCGTTGGATGGCTGATCGGGGGGTTCGAGGTTCGAATCCCAGAGAAGTTTTAGTTCCAAAATTTCAAATGTTTGGCTACCGTTTTTCCAAATTTACAATGGAGCCGAAATATCTTCGATAACCAAGAAATAAAGTCTGATGACAACACAAGGCAGAGAGAGTGAATGGTGCGAAAGAAACATGCCACCCAAGTTAAAGGGAAAACCTTACCTTTGTTGCAGCTGTTCATAAAATTGGACAATACACGACATACGGCAGCGGAGATAAAAAAGGTAAGAATGTTGTATCGGATCTATCCGTATCCGAGAAAGTAACTTCCTGTTGAAGGGCCTACCGTCGAAAGAATATTTCTACGAGTATCGAAAGTAGTGAGCTTCTTACAGGGCACGGGGATATGATAAAAGATACCACAGCGTTCGAACAGGGACACCATAGGAGAAGGAAGTGGTTTGGTGATGTTAGCGGGTGTGGAGCTGTTAGTATCTTTGTTGTCTTGATGTGAATAGAACTGAATGACAGGACAATAAACAAAGCGATTGTAGTACATACAAAACATGTGCATCAACACACTCTAAAGATGCAGATACTTCTTTAGTAAAACTCAAATTTAATTTAGATATAAATAACCAACACTCCTGCTACGCAATTCAGCTTCCAAGATGAATCCTCATTTCCTTCTTGAATAGCTTTCGTTAGATACTATCCACATTGCACTCATGATAGCAGTATTCACCATGACACTGATGAAAACTCCCTGATGATGAATACTATCCTGATGAAGAGATGACTGACCCTACCTCACCCTCCGAAGCAGACCCAAAACCCTCCAACTTTGTCGCAATCATCAGCAATAGTGTACCATGACATGCCTTACCATGCGGATTCAGTGTTGTTGGTCCAGAACAATGCTCTATGCTGTGGCAGACTTAATTTGAATATTTTGTCATACAAACTTGAGGAAACGAACTTTTTTTTCCCTCACGACAAGTCATAACCTACAACAGTTTTAATCCCGAATCGTTGTTGCTCACAAATCAACTCGTTGGGGAGGAACAATGGGAAATTTATCGTCAGCCGACAGCTGAGGAAAGCAAGTATTTTTTTCCACAGCTATGCAGCACCTTCTAGAGGTGTGGTTGACTTCCATTGTAACAAACTCGGAATATGTACAACGATTGACCTAAAAAAGGATTTATGAAACCACGACGTGTTTTTCCGTCCGACGAATGCACCAGGTGCTGGTGGTGTTTTTATCATCATCCAAGGTCCTGGTTGCAATCTACGGCAACAGGAATTTAATAAAGTCAACTACGGCAAGTTATGACGAACTCCCTGATGGAAGAGGTCAGTTGAACACAACCGCACTGCCATGTTCGACTTGTCGCTCGGTTGGCGGTAATAAAAATAAAAATTTATCGTCACTAAACATCGAAAAGGGACATCTGTTATTCATCGTTGGTGGTGTCGTTTTGCTTTCGTCACTGGATGCATGCAGACACACGGGAAAGAATTCAATTTTAGATACAAATGTATCTTAGTAGGGTGTAGCTAGGGGATAAGCTAAAAAAAAAACTGAAGAGGAAGAGTAACAGAATCGAATAGCAAAGTATCGAACGATGTCAGTGGCAAGGTTTCCTTCGAGAAGAATTTAATTTGTGAACTCAATTTTTTCTTTGTCATTCTGGCGTTATTCAAGGATCGAGGTCATTCTGACTGAAATGTTCTTTGCACATGTTCAGGTGTCCTAGTCAGATGTTACGAGTACTTCGTTTATTCTATCAAATTTCTGTAATTTTGCAGCTGATAATATCCCGAGGCAAAGGATTCCCATAAGAAGGAAACCGGATCGAATTTTTAAATTGCATGTCTCGAGAATGCACCAGGGAGATTGCAACGTTCACCCAAGCATGTTCTTTCCAGATGTTAACTAATTTTATGTTCGGTAAGGTAGATGGGTCCCTTGTGACAAATAGAGCCAATGCTCACTTCGGGTCCATTGTTCCCAATAATTTAACCCTGGAAAGTCCGACGTTAGAACCACGCAGATAGTGACGTGAATCTCAGGATGTCCGTCAGCTCTACATTACCTAAGTCCTCCAATTCCGAGAAAAGAAACTTCCGAGAGTCCTGATTCTTATAACGGATAGGGCAAGACAATCACACAGCAGGAAACGAACAGATTCAATTTCTTCTTCGTCCCTGCGACTTCTGCAAAAGGACTTATGCAGCACACCGAGTCGCTCCGCGTGAATACCAATGGCACAGTGTCCAGTAATTATGCCGGAAACGACCCGTGCGTTATAACGACTAAGTTTTACCAGAGAGGTTGATCTCTTCTTGCTGGAGGCCGGCCATAGAGCCCTGGCCGTTTCGCATGTTTCCAGATGAGCCCAGCGTCTGTTTGCTCGACTGGTGGCTTCATCATCTATCTTTTTCTGTATGGAACTGATTACGGTTACTACAAAAGGGAGGGACCGCTATAAGTCCAACGCCGACCTTTGCCTAGAAAGCTCGTCAGCTCTTTCGTTTTCTTCAATGCCATGGTACCCAATAGAGGGTCACCGCATTGGCTCTAGATATCTCGTTTAAGAGTTGCAAGTCCATTGAATGTCTGTGTTTCGACACCCAAATGCCAACTTGGTAAGAAAGAGGTGACAATTTAGGGCAGTTTGTGAGTTTAAGGTGACGGATTCCACAGATTTGATGGCGGCTGGGCTGTCAGTGAAAATTATGATATCCCGCTTAGATATCACATTGTACCTTATCCACGACAAAGCTTCCTCTATCGCCGTGATCTCCGCCTGAAAGACACAACCGTGATCAGGGAGGCGAAAGGAGATTCTTAAGTTGTGATCACTAAATAAGACACCCCCACCCAACCCCTGATTCTGTTTCAGATCGCATGGATTCCTTTTGAAACCCAAGATCCAATTTGCAGTCTAGTCTGGAGGGCATTCGGGTTTTAAAGCGTTTGGCAAACATAAGTTGTGCAGGAGTGTAGTCGATGTCTTCCAGGAGATATTTAAGATTATTAAGACTAAAGGACTGCCCAGTACGTAGACTAGACCACTGAGAAATGGCCTTCATGTGAGTGGCTTCACACGCTGCCACCTGTTTACTGATCTAAGGATAGCAGGTAGAACAGCATTTCTAGAGCAGCTGTTGTTCTTAGAGCCCAGCTTATGCATATGCAAGGTGACGTTTGCACTCGGTCCATATGGTTGCGATGAATTGCCTTCTCCAAGTATGAGCTTATATAGAGCCAGAACGTAATTCGTGACTGTAGTTCCACTTTCTTACCGCGGTACAGAGTTGCAGTGGCTTTCTTGACGCGTTCCAGGATGTTGGGTTTCCAGCTGAGTTTCTTGTCTAGAATGATGCCGAAATATTTGACTTTATCTGCAAGTGTCAGGCTGACGGCACAAAGTTTTGGGGGATCAAAATGCGGAAAGAGGGTTAGCTCTTGAGGATTGCCGTCTAAACCACAGCCTTTAGTCCAATAAGAGAGCTTAGAGACGGCATTCTGCAGAAGATCTGTGAGCGTTTTGAGGTGTTTACCCGAGGTAACTATAGCAACGTCATATGAAAAGGCATTTGTGTACCTTTCAGCCTTCCCCTTCCAGAAATAAAAGCAGTTCATTCACCACTGAGCTTAAAAGAAGCGGAGAGAGTACCCCTAGTTATGAACTTCCGAACTACGGCGTCGCCCAGCTTAGAGTTTATGACCCCGTTGGGCAACAGCCGGTTGAACAAGACACCAATCAGCCCCACAATTCCAAGGCTCGAGAGTACACTTATTACCCTAGGTGCGACGCTATTACAAGCTCAATCGGTATCGAGAAGTGCTAACAGAGTGCGCACCAGCGATTGTAGGGCCATTTCCACCGATTTCCTGTTTCTGTACGCATCCTGCGAGGCTGACAGCAAATTTGGATAAATGATTGTATTTTTTTTTTCAATGCTTCCATTTTGTAGGGAGATCGTAGGGTTTCATAGGTTTTGACTAATTATTCGAAAACGAGAGATGGTCCTCTATTGATAGTAAAACACCATCAAAAAGGACCAAAGGGGTTTAGTGTTCCTTAAAGTCGTGAGCGGAAATAGTTAATCATCCAGCATTAGCGTCGAATGAATATTAAACTAAATTTAAATTCCCATAGCAGTCCATAGAGGCAGAAACAATATCTATCGCTTCAGTTTAGTCTCTTGGAAGCTTTTAACTTCCACCTGTGAGTAGGGAAAAGACGTTGAGGAGTAGTGCTTCCACAACATACTGAATACATGAGTAGGTTCTTAGAACATAAAAGGATTATGCAGCTTGGATTACACGTTCCATGAATGCACACCTTTTTTGCATTTTTGTTTACAGTCTTGGTCATAAGCCTGTGGGCATTGTTGACTTATCTAATTTGCAGTGATTACCCGGGTAACAGGATACATACTAATGTTTCGTTTTCAAAAAGTCACTTAAGGCTTCCTATGGAATATAGATCTGCGAGAAACCATAAGACAGTAGCAGACAAAATCACATGTCATATTCGTCTCGCAAGAAGTTACATGTCTTTTTCTCCGGTTTCAACGGTGTTGTAGTTATTCAACCTTAAAGTATCTGCAGCGAAGACTAGAAAGGAAAATCGATTTGATATGCGATAAACGAATGTATGGCTTTAGAAAAGGCAGCAGCAATGAACGGCATTGATTGCAATGTTCGAAGAGGCAGCTGAGGAGGTAGGAACTTTGTCAGATTTGAAGCCATTCGCATGAAGATGTGAACTACATGGTCAGTCAGTAGGTATGACTAAAATTTAACAGTCAATGATTGTGATTGTAGCACAGTTGCCATTTTATCAATTTAACCATGGAAAACCCCACTCTTGAACAATGCGTCAAAATTGTGAAAATTTCTTCTAAAAATGCATGCGGTGTTCGCTAAACGATGTGCGAACTACGTGGAATTTATGGTCTTCATGAGCAATGTACTGATAGCTTGGGGATTCAAGCCTAAAGTGGTATACTGGCTTTATACAGCAGTAGTAAGACCCATCTCATCCTACGGTTCGGTAGTCTGGTCGACAGAAGAAATACAAAGATTCAACGGGCAAGCTGTCTGGGGGTGACGGGATCGATGAGATCAACGCCAACAGCAGCTCTGAGAACAATACTGAATCTGCTTCCACATGACATATACTGCGCAAACCCTGCAGCTAAAACTGCACTAGACTAAGGAAAGCCGGTCTATGGATAGCTAAACCTTTTGGTAATGTCTCAGTTCTAAATCGATGGAATGCATCGAGAATCCGGACGGAAACGGACTACATCATCCCACTACCAAACTGCAAGCGGAGATTCTCTATTAGAATTCCTAGCAGAGAGGAATTGAATGAAGGCAAAGACCCTTTCGAACTGGCTATCTTCACCGACGGATCTAAAATGATCGCTGGGACGGGTGCCGGTGTATACTGTGAGTCTCGAAACACATTTCGTTCGTTTAGACTTGAGGACAGGTGCGGTGTTTTCCAAGCTGAAGTTGCTGCAATAAAACAAGCTGCGGACATGATTATTGAGGAAAATATTTCAGAAAAAGTAATCAGCATCTATGTCGACAGTCAAGCAGCCATTAAGGCCTTGCAGTCCACATCGATAAGATCCAAGCTCTGTTTAAGCGACTGGATGACATCTCAGCGGCCAATACGGTGACCCTGTGTTGGGTACCTGACCACACGGATATCTCCGGTAACGAAAAGGCGAACGAACTAGGCCGAGAGGAGTCGCTTATGAGCACTTCATGGGCCCTCTCTGAGGCCAGGATACCGCTCAGTACACTGCAAAGGGAGATAGACACCCAGGCCAGTGAGGAGGCTAATAAACGTTGGTACCGATTAGATACATGCGCAACAGCCAAATCATTATGGCCAGTCCGCGACAAAAAGAGATCTATCAATCTTATGGAGCTAAATCGAAGGGATATCCGAATAGCTGTTGGCGTCGTGACAGGACACTGTGTGATAGGTAATCCCGCAGCACGGCTAGGATTACTGCACAACGACTACTGTAGCAGCTGCAGGGACGAAGAAGAAATAGCATCCGTTCGTCACTTCCTTTGGGACTGTCCAGCAATGGCTACTAAAAGAAGACGTGCTCTTGGCAGTTACTTCTTTTCAGAACTGGACGAGTTAGGTAACATTGAGCTAAGCAAACTCCTGAGATTCATACATTTGTCTGGGTGGTTTAACTAAGCGGTCGGAGATTGATATTTAGGTTCCCAGCGTTTTTAAATATTGGGCACAAAGGACTCTTAGTGGTCTAAGTGAGCCGTTGACAATCCTGTCAACAAGGGCACCCATTTACTTAACCTAACCTAACCTTATCCTAACTAAATTCACCACAAGACAATGGTTCAATGGACGTTGGTTGAGCCTTTGAACAATTGGGAATGGACCCCAATTAAGTAATAAAAAAATCGTCTAAAAATCACATTTTTGCTGAATGGCTTCATATATTCTGGGCGCCATTGATCGGTGGTTACTGTGCTGGATTACTCAGCTGGAGGTTCGAATCCCAGAAAATATCAGAAAGTTTTTTCATGGTTCCACCTCTCGCAAATGTGTGACAAACGTCCGTGAGTAATAATTGCCATGAGAAAGCACCTAAAGAAAGCCTATCATATGTGGGTCTACACTGTTGGTCCCTACCACTTGGGCGAAAAAATATAACACGCACAACATGAATGGTCGTGAGGCGCTAGGCCCTGGACCACATACGGTCTGTTGCGCCAGGAATTTGCATTTTTTTTGCTTTATATAAATAATGACAATTGTCAACTCTGGAACGATGCTAATCCACAATAGTTCCACGTGTGTCCTTTGAATCCAAATAAGGTAGTTTGATAGGCCATACGTCCCAGTGTCCTCAAAAATGTGTATAAGACATTGTCTGGCAATATTATGTGAGCTCCCTAAGCATTTTGTCAAATTGTGTAGCAGAAGGTGCAGTAAGTAGTGTGTTTACTTGTGAACTGGCCGGTGCAAGTTAGAGCCCCGCCAAAGGAAATAGAAATCACAGCAACAGAGAAAAAACACAGCAACAACAAACCAAAAAAGGGTTTGCATACCGATAGTAAAATGGATCTGATAGAATCTAAGTGTTGGGACCCTATTAACCTTTCCACTATGATTTTAAGCCAGAAAAATTAACCCGAGACAGTAGGAAATCTTCGAAGAAATTTAGGAAAAGAGAACGAGCATCTTTTCATAGATCCTAAAATGAATAAAAGTACCGCAGGCAGTGAGCAATGCCTGAAGATGAAAAATCTATGAAGATGGCAATCTTTGGAAAACAAGGCGGCATTTATTGACAAAACTGGCTAAACGATTACAATAATTAGTACACAGAGACTCACCCTGTCACTTCGGATACTTTATTTCCTGAGAAAAATTGCGCTAAGACGGTACAAAGACATCGCTTAGTCTGCACCAAGAAGGCATGGGTTTGGTTAGTGGCTTGATAAGAGACACAGAGGTCTTCCCCATAATACTAAGGTCTATGTTGGCCCATTGCGTTGCCCATTGGATATTTCCAATCATCATCTTATACATATTTGGATGTCTTGACACACGGCTGTCTGATGAACGTTTCCGAGTTTCCTAATTTCAGTTCTCGTTCTTTTTTGGGTGATGACATTCAAGCACACGTTCCGCTCAACTCATACAGACTTGCGAAGACATAGGCATTCGATTTACTCAGCCCTTTACTCCTTTACATCCTTTTCGATAACCAAGCTTATACAGATGAACATGGCTAACTTAACAGGCAGCAGAACGGTTGGGTGTTGCGATGTTAACACCATTCTATAAAATTGCTGATAAGGCCATTCTATATTACGGCTGGCTAAGGATTTGTTATAGATTTGGGTGGTCCTTTCAGATCCTCTTTATCTGAATCTACTACAAGAACCATACCCATCAGAGACCAAGTGCTCAGTACTCTGTTTAATACATTGTGTATGGTTACTGTACAAGAGCCTGAACACTGTAAGACCTTCTTCGTTAGTTTCTAGTCTTTCTCCCCCGTACCTATACAGCTTGTTACTTACTTAGGTTCTCTGACCCCTCGTGGGGCATAGGGAGTCAACAACATCTGCGCGTCATCGTGTTCGGAGTTCTGCAATGCCTGGAGCTCCCTCCATGTCATCCCCAATGATCTGGATTCCTCCTCGACTATCCTTCTCCATGTTTACCCAGGGCGGCCCATTCGTCAGCCTGATTGGGTAAGTGGATTCCATTGCATGGGTTGGGACAGGGTTGCCTAGCCCTGATTGTTGTAGGATCAACAAAGAGGTTTGACTACATAACTGTTGGCATCAGGATACATCCATTCACCCAACCCAACATTTAAGAATCTAAATTCGGACTTCATCTGGTTAGTTTAAGAATTGAAGCCCTTGCTTGTATTAGTAAATCGCACTACTATATGTCTGTTGGTCCTTTTCAGCCTGCATTCATATGATTATCCGTATCCGTAAAACTACTTTGCCTAATCTTCCAGCCTTGAAAGACATCTCACATTCAGTTGTCTCTATTCTGATCTACACACGTGGCACCCTTTCGATCCTTTAGCCTCATAACAATTTCATTTAGAACCAATAATAGACTCAACCCTGGTGGCATCCTGCAAAATAACGATATTTCCTGAGAGCTATTACTGCGGACATTTATTTGCAAAAGGTTCAACCCATTACACTCCATAGTAGATGCGCCAAGTTAACTCAAAAACCGGAATCTTAGGTTTCCATTAGGCCCCACCGATTTTCATTTCATCCCACTCACGTCGCACAGGACATGTATGGTAATCTGCTGTTGAAGCAAAAATACAGTAACACATGAGCCTAATGTCAACCATGGTGCATCTGGAATGCAAAATCGAAGCATCCAATTGAAATTCCTTCTAAATTCCGTTTGCCTACGAGGTGCCTTCGTCCTTCTTGTGGACTTGCCTCTCGTTCTGTGAAATTGCAAATTTTTCAAATACCCAATCGATTTGGAAAGAAAAAACAACAAGACACCGGAGCAAAACACATTTCTCCTTCTCATCGTCCTCGGCATCTGTCCTTTAACTGTTCTCCTGTTGTATCCTTAAGGAATTTTGAATTAAATTCCAGTTAAATGGACATGTTCGCTTTTTTTGTAACTCTTTCGTTCGCCATCCGTCACATTTGATGAATTACTAATAATAAAACAGAGCACCGAGGAGAGTCCTTGCTTTTGTTCTTCACCGCATTCTTTTGCTGATTGAATCCATTACGGATTTAAAAATAGTTCCTGGGAACATGGGATTTCATTTAAGCGAAAAATTTTAAATGCAGTTACCAGAGAGGATTGAGGAATGATAATAAATTTCACAAGGACCTAATTTCAAGCAGGCCGGCACTCGGCACTATTTCTTGTGATTTGTCAAAAAAGGAAGCGTTACGAATAATTTCTTGTCATCTCAATGCTGCTACTGCTGCTGCATAAAGGGAGCAGCATATTGGAAGGATTTTCCGTTTCCAAATTGCCCTGGGGAGAAGTTTTCGGTGATGGAGATTTATGATTTCAAGAATTGAGTTTTGGTTGCTGTGAAACCATATCGCACGAGTACAGAAGTAACTGTGTTAGGCTCACACATGGATAACATTTTTGGGGGGTTAACCACTAGGGTATATGAGTTATACAACTTCAACTTGAACCGAACGTTTTAAGATGTCTATTACTCGTAAAACTGGAATGGAGAGTCCTTGTACAGAAATATCTTTGGGGTAACGAGGACAATTGAAATTGGAAATACTTCAAAACTTAGGTTTTTGCTTTCTGTTGAAGGAAATGAGTAGGTTCGCGTAAGGACTCTAAGGATGTACAAGCGATTCTTAGAATCCCTAGCTACTTATTGCTGCAAATCTGTAAGTTTATGTCGTTATTGGGTTAGGAAATTTCAGACAGCAAGGATGAAGTAGGAAAACGAAATTGAATTGAAATTGAATGGGATCACAAACACAAAACGAGTATGTACTTATGTGTGTACTGAAAGTACTTCTGAGCACCCTGTACTTATGCACTACTTCTTTCGGACTACGATCTATGAACTACGAGGAGCTGTAAATCTATTTTTGACTCTTGTTCTGCACCGGATCTCACCTGGCTTCATAGGCAACGCAGTTGGAATTAGCTTTGAGGAACTATTCACTATAAAGGACAATATTCATTTACAGCTCGTTCACTAATTGCAACACTGCAAAGGACTACGTTAAATGATTCATTCCCATACATAGGTAGCTGAATAAAATCATGAAAAAATATCTCCAAGTCCATCGTGTCTACTACCTTGCATCCCGTCAGAAAAAAGGCCTGACTTTAAGGCTGGCATCATATATAAAGAGCTTCGGGCCCTATAGTCCATAACTGTCCGAGGATATTTCGCGCAATGAACTCAGGCATACATACGCATACGCTCTTTGTATGCAAGTGTAGAGAAGCCAGGTAATGCAATGTAGGGTCCACTTGTCTAATGTCAGTAAGAGAAATAGACAATATTGACAAATCGGATAGAACGCCAGAGTGAACAACAACCTACTTCGAGGTAGTAAGGGACTTTTCCCAACTTGGCTCCGCTATTACATTTGACAAGAACATTAGCGCAAAAGTCAAACGAAGAATTACTGTTGCCGATTGCTGCCTCTTAAGACTAAGTTGACAATTGAGTAGTCCCCGAGTAACTAAGCTCGTCCTCCCCATATGATCTGCAGCTAGAACAAAAAGTAGGCGTAGGAATCTGAAAATAGCCACCTGGAGAAACAGCAGCTTTAAGCAGCAGTTCTCCTAGCAAGCAGATGTAAATCCTTGCGATAGTGGCTACAATGACAAAACTCAAAGGCACTAGGGCACCCTCTCCCTCATGCCCTAATCTTGTGCAGAAATTTGTGTCCAGATTATTTCCACCGCAAACACCAGCAGAGCGCATAGACCTACCCCAAGAAATACAGGAGATTCCACCCGTCAGACAAACAGAGATCCTAGATGTATGCAGATGATTCGGAGATAAGAAGGACTTGGATTAGATGGCACACCAAAAAAGGCCATTAAGCCATCAAAACAAACTGAGAACATTTCGTGCATCTATACAACAAGTACTTAGGAGAAGAAGTCTCCCCAGACCAGAGGAAAAAGAAATATCTAGTGTTACTCTCTAAAGAGCATAAACCATTAAATAAGCCCTCATCCTAAGGTCCCATATGTTTGCTGGACACAGTATGCAACCAACTGGACGTGGTAATGATTAAAGCCGGAGTACTACCAAACCAACAAAATGGTTCCAGAAAAGCTCACTCTGCAGTAGATGCCATAAGGGGAGTAACAACCTTGAAAGATGTCATCCCAGGCAGGAAATGGAAAGGTGCCGCACAGAAATATGGCGTCCTTAAAACAAACTGGGCACTTATAGTGCACCTTAGGTCAACAATAGTTCGTAATTAGTTAAACCCTTTCGAGAAAAGTCGGAAAGATACATATCTGGTGGAGTTCCACAGGGATTGGTATTAGGGCCAATCATGTTCCAGGGTAGAATGGTGTTCAAAGACGGCGAAACACTTGGAAGAAATAGATGAAATCTGTAGCGAATGTATTCAAAAACTGAGAGTGGCTAGCGGTCGCAGAACAAAAACGGAGGCAGTACTAGCCAGCAGGCGCAAAAGGAGGGATACAATCGCCATCAGAGTAGGCGAGCACGATATCAGATCAAAAACGGTCATCAGATACTTAGGTGTCCTGATAGACGCTAAGCTTACTTACAAGGATCGTGAGATAGAGCTGCTCGAATGAGTACAGCCTTTTTCAGAAAAATGCTAAGTATTGGGGGATGCAGACAACCCAGGAGACTACTTCCATCAAAGATGCCGTAGTCCATCATAAGGTATGGGTACCAATTTGGACCAAGGCAGCGAATGAACCTTTCTTTAGGAGGATTAACTCTGTCAACCGTCAATGAATGCTCAGGGTGTCCTATACGTTTTAGGCAGTATCAGATGTCATATGTGTCATCGTAGAATGATACCACCAGATATCTTGGCAAGCAATCTACGATGGGGTGGATCAAGATCCAGACGCTGGAAGAAAGACACCGAAGCATGAGAGCTTAGCAGGAGAGATGGAACCAATCTTCGAAGGAAAGACGGACCTATCGAAACATACGTACATGATGTACAAATGCACACTCTCTTCCCTTGCTACTCCTGACCCAGGGAAAGGTATGTATACGCCCTCGAATCTGTTTCCAATGTTTAGAATGCAGACTGTGCAGAGAAGGAGAAATGTCGAGAAACAACAACTCCAGAAAATATTATAAACCACATGATGACATCGATCATAATATGAGATACGGTGAAACAGGCTGCAGCAATAGCCATGAAGGATCTTCCACCATTGGGGAGAGTAGTAGTAGAAGGAGCAACAATGAAAACGAAAGCCAGGCGGCGAATATAGAAGGAAAAGCATAGATTGCAGTCCCGCAGGGAGACTAGTAGAAGTACATCAAGTGTGGATTAGTACCTAGTCAGCCCGGGCTACTACTATCGTATCTTTAGGAGACTACCACATCCCTTTTGGCCCAACCAACAAAAAAACTACAAGGTGGGGCAAAATTAATCATCCAATCGGAAGATGTTATAATTTTTGCAAATGGCGTCGTACGTCAATCATATTTGACATTTGTGAACTAGACAGCTGCAGAATACAAACAGGCAAGCAATCCTGACCGTCAGTCGCGTGTGAATTACAGCCAAGCCATCCTCAACCGCAACAACGAAGAGGACGATTTTGTGTCGAAAATCATCATGAGCCACAAGGCGCATTTCCACATAAGCGGTTACACGTGTGATGCACGAAGAGCCATTGCATCCACTCAATGCCACTGTGTGGTGCGGCGTTCACGCGGGAGGAGTCATTGGGCCGTATTTTTTTGAGGACGCCATCGGCAATACGGTCACTGCTACTGGCGAACGATACAGGGCCATGATAAACGACTTCTTACTGCCGGAATTGGATGAGCGGGGCTTGGTGAACATGTCGTTTCAACAGCACACACAGCACGAGTCACAATGGATATTGTGAAGGAAGCGTTTCCTGGTCGCGTAATCTCCCGTTTTGGCGATTTGGCATGGCCAGCAAGATCGCCCGATTTAACCATCCCAGACTTCTATCTTTGGGGCTACTTGAAGTCGCGGGCTTATGCCAACAAGCCTCAGACAATCGCAGCCCTTAAGGAGAATATTCCACAGGAATGCGAACAGTTATCACCGGTATATAAGACCATCATTATTTCACTCCTACTCTAGGATGCGGAGACTTGGACTTTACTGGAATATCCTTGGTCGTCTAGGACAGAAATTATTCGTGACGGGTTGTGGAATAAACGACTCTAGTGCCACTTTTGCAAATTTTTCATTTTACTTGCGTAGAATCTATCGGAAACCATACCTCAGTCGGTATTGGAATATTCATATCGGAATCGCGCCTACACTTTTTAAGCAAAATCCCCACATTTTCAAGCTCAAGGAAGGATTTTAACGAAGTCCAGGATCAAACATGCACTGTACGCCATTTTTAAATTTTCATGTTGTGAACCCAACGCACTCGAAGTACTCGATATCTGCTCGCTCTTATGCCTCCAGGATTAGACCATCACTCACCCCGAGGGCAGGACATAAAATAAATCAAAATTCGCTCCATTTCGGCTCAATATCAATTTTCTATTTGTTTTTATTTTATTAATTCTCTCACTACATACATCATCCTTCGAATCCTTCCCATCCACACGGATCCACAGACACGAACAATAAATCAAACGATGCATTCGCCCCCACACGTTAAGCACACTTACACGATTTGTACTGTCTGTGTGTTTGTCTACAGGATATCGATCGACATGTTAATCGCCTCTACATAGTTTATTTGTTAGGACAGCACTGTGAGCATGCACATGTACCGCAGTGTTGCCATTTCAACTGTTTGATTGACAAAAACAAAAAATGCGAGTAATAACAAAACAATCTCCTTCGTCCGCACACAGCCTTCGTACGCGCTGTGGTGCTAGTTTCCAACAAGGAAAGACAATCCCATGTAGGTCCTCTTGTTTGTGCATATGTTTCGCATTTAATTTGTTGATTGTTTTGGCGGGCCGACGGAGAGGAAGCATTTAATTAAACCTGATAATTGATTGAGAAGCCATGGGCAGCTGAACTGGATGCCATACGTTAATTATCACCCTCTTTTCCAATGCAGGGTTTTTTTTTTTGTTTTGAAAACGAATAATTTTTTGTTAATCTGACCCGGTAATGGTGATTTAATTTGAACGTGGGTTTCTGGTTGACTCAAGGAATACAAACGAATCGGAATACGGGGTGGGTGGGATGTACATGTTCAGTTAACCTTTTCACCTTTCACGTATTCGCATGGACTAAGTGATTATAAACTTTTTCGTAGAAAAGTTCTGATTTAATGGCGTTTTCGAGACTCTATCAGAGGGTTCAGATGGTGTGCAAGGACTCGTATCAGTAAAATAAAAACAGTCAGCAATGAATGGAGTGAACTTTATTGGTCAATTGGGTAATGTATGCGGTCGGTGAACTATTTATTTGGTTGGAAATGGAAATTGTAACTTGAGAGTAAAGCCACGTCCACCACTTGAAACTCACGAATTAAGTTAAATGCACCCATTCGAAAATTCGAAAAAAACAAGAGCAGCATCAAGCTCAAAATAGGTACAACAAGGGACTTACAATTGCTAGTTGCATAGAGTAACCAATATGAGGTAAAAGTTCGACGCCATTCAACTGTGTTATCAACGGATGAACAGGGATCGTGACCTTACGGTCCGGTGGCATACCATTGTATACTGGCATTGGCTTCCTACGACCACTGCATGATTACGTATCGGAGGTTAGCAGATAGGTGGATGCTACTACAATGGGATCCATGATACTCGTAATAGTGCCACTTTATGAAAAAATCTGGATGAAGCTCATAACAGGGAAATGGTCCTTAATTTATTCTTAACAACTGACAAGAGACACCATTGTCTCTCAGAATCCCATCCATACGATGTATTTTTTTTAATAAAACCCTTGCCCATGTGGCAGACACTGCGACCTAAAAGATCTATTGCATCATAAGGGTATGGTTAGTCTAAGAGACGTACTGCCTCCCTAATGAAGGATAGTATGTCCTTAGTAGCAGAGTTTTTCATTTCCGCCTGCGTACATATTTCTTTATAGAAAATACGTCTCCTTATCCAATGTAACGGTGGGCAGAGAATGCTTTCGGATGATTCATCCTCCTCCGAGTAGAACCTACATTCCGTGTCTGAGCTCAGGTTAGGTTTGTTAAGGCGGTATCTCAAGCCACAGTGGGCCGTGAGAAAGCCCACTAGCTTCCTGATACTTTCCTTATAAAGGTTAAGTATATCCTTATAGGAGTAGGGTTTGATTAGTAATTTAGATTGCCTCAACCCTGGGACAATTTCCCAGTGGTCCAGGCGAAATTTATGTTCCCAGTTACTAATCAGCGCTGTGTCGAAAGACCAGTAAGGTTCAGGTCCTATGAACGCAGATTCTGAGCCAGCCCTAGCTAGTTCATCTGTTAACTCGTTGCCTACAATCCCTTGATGGCCGGGGACCCATCCAAGTTTTACCTTGTTTAGTCTCGCCAGGGATTGTAGTGCTTCGTAGCAGCTTTAACTGATATGGAGTCCACTAAATTGGACGACAGCGCTTTGAGTGCTGCCTGACTATCTGAAAATTTAAATATTCTAGCGCTCCAACCAGCTCCAACTGCAGATTCCATTTTCGATCCGTCTGTGAATCAAACCAAACCTCTAGGGTCTAATGCCGGAGCACCATTAGACCAATTTGCACGATCTAATATTTCTACCTCAAATAACCTACCGAAACAGTACTCCTTGACCATGGTGTCAGGGATGGTACAACACATGTCTCTTTTGGGGATTGAGTCAAGAATTTTCAGATGTCCCACAGGGTCACCCGATTTATACTTGTATTCTATCTGCAACTTGATACCACACGTAGGGGCTGTCTTCCTAATGAAGATATGAAGGGCTGAAAGCCCAACGATTGCTTCTAAAGCTGCCGTCAGGCAGGTACGCATAGCACCTGTGACACCGAGACAGGCGATTCTGCAATGTATAGTTGGACTATAATATGTTCCTTCTCACATCACTGATAATCAATACGCTTCCACAGACCGTACAATTTTTTTTTGCGATTGTCATAGAACTGATTGAGATAATGTATCGCGATTCCACCCGTTTAGGTATTCAACTATGTCTGTATTCCAAGGAAAAATTGGTTGGAACTAGATATGCTAAACATCATTTCTACTTCTGCCGTTAATTCATCTTTTATCGGATCCTTAGCCCACCACTTGAAAGAAGTCAGGCAAACGTCTACTGTGGAAAGCTGAATACAGCAGTTTCCTTTGGAAAAATAGAAGGAACTGCAAGGAAATGGGAGATGCCCAGGAATGTAGGTCCTAGAGCACTTCTATCAAAGTGTTGATAACAATCCCCTCAGAAACTTGAACTGCACTTAAAAATCACAGTGAATCCTAGACAGACTCCGAAAATGAACCCCTAAATGTACACGTTCTTCCCTTGCTATACTTGATCCAGGGAAAAGTACGTATACGCCCTCGAATTTATTTCTACTTTTTAGCCGACGATAGGTTGAACTGAGCGGAGAAAAGTTTCAAGCCACTCATTTGGCTCTATTTCTCGCTGACCTTTGCAATCGCAAGATCGAACCTGTACGTATTCTGCTACTCGTAACCATTCCAATCATCTCAGCACCCCTGGATATGCAAAAGTCCTTTAGACTACCAGATCACTGTAGTGTATTCCAAGCGGACCTTAAGGCTATTCGTGGAACGGCTGAATGGCTGTTGATGAGATCGGTATCGAGCACGAACATCGTCATCTACACCGACACCCAACCAGCTTTACAGGCACTCATACAGAATCACCAATAATAAGATCCAAATTGGTAAAGCAATGTCGCGCATCCTGGAGTCCTGGTCATTCGGACAGTTCAGGTAACTGCAGGGCAGACGAATTACCAACAAAAAATGAGCTCTCTACTGCCGAAGGGGGGCTGTATCTACCCATAGAAACGGCAAGATACGAAATCTCTATAGCGGCACTGAATCAGGCCAATGAGAGGTGACGTAATCCTGATACATGTAGCAAAAGAAAAACAACACGAATGCTACAAATCAGCAGACAGTATCCTAGTTGGACTATTTACTGGTCATTGCGTACTAGGTATCCACGCCATGAGGTTTGGAATTTCGGCCAATGAATTTTGCCGCAGCTGTATGGACAAAGAAGAGGATTAATCCCCTTTTCACTTTCTCTGCGGCTGCCCAGCAGTATCCTCAGCTAGAAAGCAAACCCTCGGGAAACACTTCTTTGAGGAACTCTCAGATATTGCCGACTCGGATATCAACAAAATCTGGAAATTAGTCCAAAAATTGAAATGGTTCCGGCTCACGTGGCAATAGAATGGGCTTCAGTTGGTCTTATTGAATCCTTGCGACAATGGAGGATAGCCACCTAACCAAACCTAACCTAACCAGGTTAGTACTAATTGCCAGAACTCTTGCAATATCTGCACGGTTTCTTTCTAATAGCTCTTGTGTCCTGTTCAAGCAGTATTTGTGCCATATCTGCCTAGATATGACCTAAGGGCCCCCAACAGAACGTTCACCTCCTCCGTAAAGGAACCATCAAAGGCAGATCTCTGTTTTGCTAGTTCATCATGCTCGCTCATTTCCCTCAATGCTGCTGTGACTCGGCACCCAAAGGAGACTGATTCTGAGCCGATGACCCAGCGAGACGAGTTCCTCCTTGCACAATTCAAATTGACCTATGCCTTGAAATATCTGAAATTCACAAGTTCACTGTCTGCTCGTCACCACTAATTCTAAGACCTCACGTTTTGAGTAAGACTAATTTTCGTACACAAGCCTTTTGCTAGCCAAAGCAGTACACAGTTGACTTGCTCTACAATTATATAGGTAGGTCCATGCCTTCTTTTCGATTACATCAGACCTAGTTAACTGACCCAGTTAAGTGCCAGCTGCACCTACTTCCTTCTAAAAAAAAAACACAATTCTTATAGTTCTTTGAAAATTTTTTGTAAATTTTTCCCAAAAATTGTTGAGACTTGCAAAAACCTTAGAAATTGTGTAACGGAAAAAAGACTTTTCGAATAAACATTTTTTAATGTGTTCTCCGCTAATAAAAACAAAAATTAGTTTTTCGAACGAAAACCAAACTTTTCTGTTGAAATTTGCTTGTCTAAAATATTTAGCGTACAGTGGAAAATAAAGCCATTACCATGCAAAGACCCAACTGAGTGTGTTCAAATTTTCAAAAATCTAAATTTTCCAAATAATTGCAAAATTTAATGGATGCTGAAGAATCCACAAAAAACACTACGACTGCCAGACTGACCTTACAAGAGATGGCACTCGTTTTGGACATCCAGCTCAAAGGAAATGTGAAAAGTGCATTCCAACATCCTTGCAATTATTGCAAATAAAAGAAGAGGAAGTCACTTGAAAAATCTGCACCTGTTTGCGAACACGTTCCAACTGACCAAGAAATCCAAACCAGAAGCCCATTTTAAGCGAAGATAATTTGTAAATTGTTTGATAAAACATCTCGTTCCGCCTTCCTGATCATTGTAGCGTTTTTCAGGTGGAAATCATGGCGATTAAGGAAGCCCTGTCCTAGCTGAAGGGTAATGTACTATCTGTCAGGGATATTACCATTCTCACTGACAGCCAAGCGGCAATCAAGTCTCTGGAATCGTGCTCGTTTACTTCAAAGGCCGCTCTCAACTGCCGTTTATCTCTTATGGAGATGACAGAGTAGTTCAACATTCACCTATGCTGGGTGCCAGGCCATAGAGACATTCCAGGAAACTGCAGGGCGGACGAACTCGCCAGACAAGGCACTACTCTAAGGATTCTGTCTGATAGGCAGTCCCTGGGTATGCCCCTAGCTACATGTAAGCAGCAAGACCAACCTCAGATGGGAAAACGTGTCAACGTGTTCCATCTCGAGACAGATCTGGCACAGGCTGGATCATAAACGCAGTACCGAGTTGGTCAAACTAAAGCGATCACAGATCAGCTGCGTTGTTGGTGTTCCCACTGGACACTGTCTTATAGGCCGACATGCCAAAAGATTTGGCCTCTTTTCAAACGACTTCTGCAGAAGCTGCAGAGACGAGGAGGAGGAGGAAAGTATCCCTCACCTCCTATGTAACTGCCCACTTCTGTCGCATAAAAGAATGGTCCATTTAGGGTCCCCCTTCCTTGAAGTCCTTGGTGACATAGCGTCCTTAGACGTCATGCGCATCTATCGCTTTATCAAAAGCTCCGGTTGGTTCTGTTAGTCCCTGAGTAGCGAATTGGTTTATGATCCATGGTATCACAAGGGACCTTTATTGGTTTAAGTGTGTCTGCACTCTCGTGCAGACAGCCAAGCCAAGCTAACTAGCTAACTTGATAAAATATCATCGTGCTTAGCAATGAGCCACATTTTTAACTTGACGGCTTTGTATTGTAAATTTGCAAAATTGTCGAATTTAGGGTGCTGAAAACCCAAGGATAGTTCAAGAGAAGCCAATGCATCTACAACATGTGCCAGTTTGGTTCGGGTTTTGGACTGGTGGCGTGATTTGGCCGTGCTTTTTCCAAAATATTTATGACTGGAAAAAGGATAACAGTGAGTTGTTTTGTGTGCAAAATGATGATAACAAATACTTGGCACAACAGACCAAGTGTCAGTCTTCGTCGAATGTCCACAAAAGTGTCATTTGTGGAGTTGATGTTGACTCCGAGGTAGGTAAGCTCCTTAAGTACCTAGAAGAAGGTTTAGTGATACTTAATTTTACCTCCATTTATTTCAAGACCAACTCGTTGCGCCTGTTCATCAATTGCTGTGAAAGCCTCTACTATGACTAATGATGCTGATGTTGAGCGTCCTAGCAGTTGGAATCAAAAAAGTGGGTTTCTCAATCCTATGGGTACCATGGCGCAGTGATTAATGCATTGGACTACTCCGTTCCGAGGTTCGACGGCCGAATCCAGGAAAATACCAAAAAGATTTTTCACGGTATCACCTCTCGGGAAAGTCTGACAAATATGCGAGAGTAGTAATTGTCATGGGAAGCTTGTCAATTATGCCTTTTGGATAGGTTATGAAATGGAGCTCCCCTCATTTGTGCGTAAAATAAAACACGCACAGCACGAGTGGTTGGGAGAAACTGCGGGCTGTTTGCGCCAAATATTAGTTGTCAGCGTATACCTCGACTGCAGCCTGATCACGGTTATAACGATTTCGCTTAAATTTAATTCATAAGATAGCGTGTGCTGCCAAATGGCCAGGATTTATTTTTTAGAAAAACGATCTGAAATTGGCTGTATTAGGAGTGTCGCAAGGACCTTGAGTCCCTTAGGTTCGGCACGTCACACGTATAAACAGCGCATCTTGAAGCCGTTCATGCTGCTGAACCTAGAATTTAATGCTGTACCCCAAAGGTGGAATTAAAAAGCTGTTAGCAATAGTCCAGTAGTCCTTAGTTATGCATTCGTATTCCATTTACTGTTTCGTAACGAAGAAATATTTCCATGACAACTTTTGCACTACATTCGTGGTGAAGTTTTGGTCACTAGACGTGACGGAACTCCTTTCTCTTCTACAGATATCGCGCAATCTATGTACTCGTAAGGAACACGTCTGACAGACTTAGGGCACAAGTTGTTGACCAATGTGAGTGGATAAGTGACGTAATTATTTTATTGCATTGGATACCATTCAGTTGAGTTTCATCTAAGTGTTCACACTTCACATACAAATATGGTGACTTGACGTTACCATAATTGTTCCACAGCCAACACCAAGTTGCGATACGAATATTACCTGGAATTTGTCAACAGATGGGAATTTCAGCGGGTGTGCGCAATAGTTTCCTACTGTACTCGCATATCCCCACACTTAACTACCTGCATCCATTTGACACTTTGTAGATAACATGACGCCTACACCTTTAAGTGGTATGAAAAAATTTAACCAACAGATGTGTTGGAGCCCCCTGCAGCAGTAAAAATGTATATCGTCGGTGTAATAAAATTTGCATGTGTACCTTGATGGGGTTAGGTGTGAGCTAACCAGGTAAATGTGATTGTAGACAGCCCCACAAAAATATTGTCGATAAATATAAAAAAAATTCGACGAATTGATTGAAACACTTTAAAAGATCGCGTTTATCGCTAACCAACTTGTAGGTGAACTTTGACTTTAAATCTGTCTATGTGAGGCTGAAGTATCCATGGCTAGACGCAAGGGAAACTCTTGTGCTTTTGATGAAATTTTCGATGAGATCGTTGCTTGGTTGCAGGTCGATAGTGGGAAATACACGTTGGCTTCAAGCTCAGGAATTCCTTTTGGTTTATTGGCATAAACTTAAGACTTAAAAAAAAAACAAAAAAGGTAGTCGCAGAGTGTCAAATAACACGCTTTTCTGTCCAATTTTTAATGGTAGTTCTCGAGACTGCATTTTTCACAGCATCTTAATTTTGTTGCGTGTGTGAAAATCAATCAATTTTGGCCAACAGAAATGAGTTATAAGTGGATTACTGAGCGGGAGATTCGAGATTCAAATCGCAGAAAACACCAAAAATTTGTTTACGGTCGCACCCCTCGCAAGAACCAGTGCTATTTCGGTTAGATAAAATGTTTGCTCCATAGAACGATAATCCTGCGGAGTGCTAGACGGCAAACAAGATAGCAGAGTAGACATTGGGCAGGGGGCGACCTTTTTTGTCGAGTTTTTGGTCCTTCGTGCGAGTAGAGTGAATGGAGGATATGATATAATCGCGAACTGTACGAGCTGCACCAAGATATGAATGAAGTCCAAAAAACTTCACTAGCATCGACAACAACCCTTCAGCGGAGACGATCTCCGAATCTCAGCTCAGTTAAAAGTGCCTTCTTGTCGATTCTCATCGATTAAAGTCGCCAATTAAATGGAATACCTGCTAACGCGAGACAAATATCACGGCTCATTGCATAAAAATGAAAAATAAGACCCATCGAGACTGAATTTTCTTCAGAAAAATCCACTCAGAAAAAACGAGACTTGTATCTTCATCATAAAGACGTCTGCTTAGTACTCTTTCCCATTGAAAAATTGAAAAGAAATCACCACAAAATACTATCCAAACAGCGCACATAATAGAAACTTCCGCTGTTTTGTTACCCAGCAACAAACAACAGTCAAAGTTGCCGATTAAGTTGCCAGAAAAAAGAAAAAAAAGACAAGATACCACCAAAAGAAGGAGAACAACTGAAAGTATTTTATAATAGTCTTATTGACACAGTGCTAGTACTTGAACATGGCAAACCATGCTCTCCCACCATACACACAGCCATCGAATTATATTCAGGTCGATAGTGCATGCATGCACAGCTAACTAACCCTTCAAGCGTCTTCACCGCTACCACCACCACTACCACCATCATCCCACAGTACCAGCATGGAAAACAACAATTCACATGCTGTTTTCACAGCCAGTCCATGGCCTATGTGTCGTGGAACAAGCTTCTCCTTTCACTTAAATTAAGTTTGCCGAAGGAAAACACCGTCGCGAGCAAGGAGACATAGACTCCACATCCACATCCACAGCTACAAAAAGAAACTCGACGTCTCATTGTGAAAGAGAAATTGGGAAAACACATCAAAAATGAAAAAAAGAAAAACTGCATCTGCCAGTATGTTTAACGGTATGTTGCACATGAATTTTCCAAATATGTGTGCTTTTCTTTCAGGCTTCAGGAGTCTATATTGCGCCTCATAGATGACGTTGTTGTGGCTTCAAAGATGACAGTAAGATGGTTGGAGTTGGAGTACTACTCAATTCAGTAATCCAATTTTGAAAGCTTACATACATTGTGGGATGTATCCGTAAATGTACATGAATCCACAAGAATTTCCTTGAATTTAATCCCTTAATGGAAATCAAATTCGTGGGATACATGGGGAGATATTCCTCATCCATTTAGATATTGGTAAAATTATTATCCGTACAGGATTAGAAAATATTGAGTTTCTCCCAACTAATCTGAAAAAGTGGATCGAAATCTCAGACCATTGTTCCACATCATATGTACCTTGGTGGGTGGATAGTAAAGAATTGAATTTCCAATGTAGAGTGAGATACTTTTTTGTCCCATGCAGACTGTTGGCAGTTCTCTAGCATACGTAGCTGGTAAAACCGGGGTTTGGACTTCCTGGTCTTCTTCAGGCTTTGCTACCCATTCGCTCGATGTGACCCATCCAGCCTTTGTTTTTGTGACTACTTTTTATGTTCATCTAGATGATGGTACAACTCGTAGAGATCGGGGCAAAACATCCCAAGAATTTCTATCGAAAGATAGAAAGGTATCAACCTCCTACAGACCATCAATTCACATACTTCTTCGAACTAGGAGTTTTGACCCCAGATCTATTGGCAAGTAGATTTCTGAGAATCAATCGAGGGTCATGGTAGGGATCATGGTTAAGATGTAGATGATAAATTCCTTGAGTGCTTCAAAGGTTAACCTAGCGACGGTGAGATTTCGTTCTTGGGGTTGGACAGATGTTCCATTGTTTACCGACTTACTCACTTACTTATGATGGCGGTACAATTGAAGATAAACCATGGATTCATCCCCAGTTCAATCCTAAGCCTACTGCCTCTAGATGGTTGAGGTCATCCTCCACTTGCGTACACCATTGGAGATGAGTCCATCCTCTTCTTCGCAGTCCCTCGGGGGTGGAATCAAAGATTCTCCAGACTGGAGTATTGGTGTTCATTCGCTCTACATGATCCAGTCATCTTTATGACCAGGCCGGTATCGCTATACAGCTCGTACAGTTCATCGTCTCCTCCCTCCCTCCCTCCACCGAGCGGTTAAAATTTTTACTCTAAGATTCCAAGTGCGCTTTGACGGAATACAAGTTTCTGCACCAAGCAGCAGGACGGGGATCATAACCGACTTGTATATCGTCTCCTTGGTCCTTCTCGACAAGGCTTTGCTACATAGCTATCTCCTAAGGCCAAGGTAACAGCGATTGGCGAGTGTTGTTCTACGGTGGATCTCCGCACTGATGTCGTTGGCATTGCTTATCGACAGCTTCTATTCTCATTCATTACAAAGTCAACTTTTCTCGCCCGATACTCAATTACCGTGAAAGCTTCGAATAGTGAAAATATAGTCTGCATATCCTAACAGCTATAAGGACTTGTTGGAGATAGTATCTTCAGTGTTGATAGCACCATCCGTTCCCGTACGAGATTGAATAAATCAGACAGCGTATCTCCTTCACGTAACTCGTTATATGTATCTTGGGAATAATTCAGAGGAGAAACTTTCAAGCACACAGTTCACCACGTATTTTCCAAGACTATTCAGCACATCTAGATAACGAAATGCCCAGTCTACCCGACACACTTCAATTTTCAGTCCTCGAAAGCCAATGATTTCGATTCATCATAGGTTAGGTTCGGTTATAGCGGAAGGCTGTACTGGCTAGAACCGCACTTAGACTAGAGAGATCAATTGTGTTACCACAGGATCAATGTCTCCAAAGAGCTATCCACTGGTGATGAAGCCCTGGAGGTAATAATGTTTGCATTAGCATGTTCGCCAAGGTTGTTGAAAAGTAGGAACCCAAATGCAGTTTTCTACGAGCTTCACATATGGCAAACATATTTAGTATGCTCTCCAGCAACTTCTACAGAAGCCGTTTGAGAGGACGCCCAGCCTGCAGATAATGCAGTGCTCTGTAACGATACCTACTGTTTTTGAAATGAGCACCTTTTTCTGATCCAGCTTAGGCCAGATCTGCCCAGTAATGAGGCATGTAGTGCCATCCGCCCATCTGTGAGTTAGCAGTGTTAAACTTGAGTAGCAATTTAATTGAATTTGAGGCGATAGGCATGGCGAGGTTCGCCTTGTCCGGCAAAATCGATGGGGTTGTACCCTGCCTGGCGAGCTCGTCAGCCATGCAATTTCCTGGAATGTCCCTCTGACCCAAATGAGGTGAGGTATTAAGAAACATGCGACAATTGGTTGTCAGTAAGTAGGGAGTGTCCAGTACGTAGACTCGACCACCGAGATAAAGCCTTCATGCCAGTGACTGCATAGGCTGGCCTTTGTATACTGTAGACACCTAAGGTTGGCAAGTGCAACAGCATTTCTAGAGCAGCTGTTGGGATAGTTCTTAGAGCTCGACCGATGCATATGCAAACCGACCTTTGCACTTGGTCCGAATGGTTCAGGTGGAAGGCCTTCTCCAACGACGCTCACCAGATGATCTCAGAATAGGTCTGATGATAGGTACATACAGTCAGTACTTATGTAGTGGCTTTCATGACACGTTCTAGGATATTGGGCTTCTATAACTAATATCTTCTTATGCTAGCTAGCTTATCTTAAAGTAGTTAGCTCAGCTCCTATCTTTAAACATAGGGAGTCACATCCTTGGACGCACTAATGCCAAAAGCTTCTTTTGAGAAATTGTACTTAGCTACGCCAGTTTTCAGTTAACAGAACAATGTCCAGCAGGTTCTCGGTCAACCAGACCGCTTACCCGTTCCGTCATATAAAACTTTACTGCATTTCCAAAAATGGATCCAAACTTTACTCCTAAACCACGAACGACCTTTTCCACACCTCCTACCGCTATGAATATATGTACATTCTCTTAGTCACTACTCTATCTGCCCCACAATTAAAAGTCGTTCTAAAATAGTTTATCGATTTCAAATTCCGCTAAAGTAAATAAATGCAATAAAAAACAAAAACGAAAGCAATCCATTCTGACCATAGATACGAGTACTTCTAGTCAAAGCACGCAAATTATCCATCGCAGCCAGCTATCCAAACACGTTGTCCTTAATGTCACAACTCACAAGTATCATAACTGTCATTGCCATTAAGGAAAAAAATTGGAACAAAAAAAAAAACGTCAGCCAGCAACAGCAAACCACAATTTTTATGACTACCAACGATACTCTCATTCCACCACACGACCAACAAGCCACCGAACCAACCACCAAGATGTGCCTCATGCGTCCCATAAACTACACTCGCAACATGTTTCATAGATTTTCAACTGCTCTATGTCAACATTGCTGTTTACACCGACCAACCCCCACACTTCCCGACAGGAGCAGTGTAATCCGACCAAGGTAAGAGGAAAACAAAACAACAACAACAGCAAAATGAAATGACTAACAAACCCCCCTCCCCCCCCCAACAACACAACGACCACGTTAAATACAAACTTGACCTCATTTTAACCCTATGTTTACACCCCACCGATGCCACCCTCTACAGCTACCGCCACGCCCCTTGCCGTGAGGGAATTCTCTCTGCCTCTACCATGTCGTTCTGACAACCGAATGGGCTACGGCTGATCCGACAAACAATTATATTTCTCTCACCTGACTCCATATTGAAGTTCTTTCTTCTATCCTTCCACCAGGACATTAGGTAGTACTGCTGGGCTCAGAAAATGTCGCACTCTTCGCATATAAGGTGCAGTAACAGTTCCCACAAAGATACTTCTTTACGACCCACTCTTTGACACATTTCGATTGTCCGCACTACGGTAGTGTCCCTTCAAGGAATTTATCCATGCAAATGACCATAACGTGCACTCATAAGGAAACAACCAACGGAAGGACACAACAACAAAAAAATAGAACTAATGGCGGTGGCCATATGAACATGCAACACTAACACGCGAATGCAATTGAAAACTTTTTCATTTCATTGCATCTATAAATTTAAATAAAAAAAAAAAAAAAAAACCACCCTTCCTTGCACATTCAAGAAAGTCCTCGCTCATGTGAGAAATTAGAGAGAAATTTCGGCCAAAGTTTCTTGTAAAATTCCAACGTAAATTTAGTTCGAGGAATTTATTATTTTAAATTGTATCGAAGCGTGTGGGGCGCGGGGGAGGCCGGAAAAAAAAAAACAAGAAAAAATCAATAAAACGTGAAAATTAAAAATAAAATTTCCAGCTAAACGAGGTGAGGAGGGAAATGAAGACACGAATAAAATGTCGAAAGTGCTTGTAGCCTGCCATTCTATAGGTACAGTTGAACAATGCGATGGAAAAAAGGAGAAACAGCTCCTGACCCCAGTCGTGTACGAGTGTACTCGAAACTTGAATGCAAAATGATAGCAATTTTCGGTGCAATAAATCATTGATGGGCGAAATTCAATGGAAATTATTTCTGAGCACTGACACGAATTATTTTACTTTGTAAAAAGTAATTTTTGGAAAGTTTCTGGCATCGACTGGCGATGGGTATGGCGCAGCAGCAGCACGATGGGGGCATGATGATTTACTCCAGCGCTTGTTAGCCGTGATTTATTTTTGAAAAAAAAAAAGTTTTACAGCCACTGTTGGAAATGTTTGCCCTTAAATTGATTTAAAAATGTCATGCTCAGACAATATATAACGGCTGAGTTACGTTGATTAACGTTAGAGGGCAAAAGATCCTTAAAAAAAGGGAAGCATCAAATTGGTACCATTTTCGGTGCATATGGAGCCTTAAAACAGGCACCAAGGACCTGAATACTGGTTCCTCGAAGCACTTAATTTTCCTAGATCACATGGGGTCTACGGGCGCCCTTAGCATTTGTCCCACAGATGTGAAGGAACTGCAAATTAAGAGCTACCTCACCTAGAGTAAGACAATTTTATAGCATATTATAGCACATAACTGGTATAGTGAACAGTATGTATGTATACTCGTATGAGTTACTTATGGGAGTTACTTATGGGAGATATGTCGAAACTGCACCTCTTGCCTCAAATGAGAATTTTTCCCATCTTGACTAGGTAAAGCACCATAGCAACTCCCCGTATAAGGCGTTCCTCAAGAGGGGCCAGCGACATCTGGTAGGGCACTTCTATAAGAGTAACCGTAGGCGATCACGTTGTTGTTTCCAAGCCAGAGCTGGAGTACCTTGGTGTTTCAACAGATGCAAGGTCAACTTTTAGCAATATTTGCGACATGCAGCGGAGAAGGCAGCAAGAACAACGGCTGCCCTGGCGAGGATAATGCCAAATATTGGAGAATCTAAACAGAGGAAAAGACTGCTCTTAGAAAGAGTTGCGACTGTGGTGCTTTATGGCAAATATGGGTAGGTGCCATGAGGACGAAATCGTACAAAAGGAAGACGGAAGCGGTTTACAGAACCAATGCCTTCAAAGCATGCAGCGCAACCTCCTACGACGCGGCATGTGAAGTGGCTGGAATGTTGCCAGTAGACCTCCTCGTTAAAAAAAAGCCGATCGGAAATATCGTGCCAGCAGGACAATGATGTCAACAGCGATGAGTCAAAGTGACACTGAAATACCACCAAGAACATGCCTCGAAGAATGGCAAGAGAGATGGAACTTTTCTGATTGATCCATAACATAGACCCTTGGATCAATAGGAAGCATGGAGAGCTGAACTTCTACCTGACTCAAATGCTTACTGGTCATGAATGCTTCAAAGCCTACCTCCTCAGATTTGGACAAGAAAACAACCCTTATTGCCCAACGTGGGCGGAGGCAGTCAAGGAAGCGGAACACATCATGTTCCACTGTGGACGATATCACGAAGAAGGTAACTTGTTGGCGAACAGACTGGGTGTGGACTCAACACCAGAAAACATCACAGATGCTGAGCACGCAAAAAAACCCGAGAAACAGTAGGCGATACTGAAAGAACAACAAAGACAGGAGTGGCAGCAAAACGTGGCGCAGACGGCTGCCAATACGAACGAACTGAATATGTAAGGCTGAGTGCAGAGGTGTAGTTTAGTACGTAGGCGCAAGGAAGTGGAGAATAACCCGCGAATCTTGGATGCTAGTAGTACGGGCTACTGGTATCTATGAAGATTCCACATCTATTGGGGCAAACCATAGAAAAAGGTCACTTGTATAGGAAGAGAAAGGTGTCTTCCTCAACTGCAGTATGATCACAGCCCCTGCAGGCTAGTTGATCGGTCAGGAATCTTATTCAGCTTAAGTGGACGTTAAAAAGGCAGATGTGTACGTACGCTTACGAAGACACAGGCGTCTATACATTTCTGAAAACCCACTCCTGTCTACCAACTCCTATTCTCAGTTCCATAGTATATCCCGGGTATCCTCGACTGGGGATTTGATTTCAACCCCTTTAGGAGGCTGTCGGTCAACGAGAGACAGTGGAAGAGTGATTGCACTAAGACACTCCTTTTTCCATCCAGGCGGTGATGGAAAATTCTCAACATGGAATCCATGGTGGGGTCGCAACGTACCTACTTATTGTATCGGACATATTTGGATCTGAGGCCTATAAGGACGTTTAAGGCAGAACAATAGATAGGGCCTAGATTCTCCCAAGCCTACTTTTAATGTCACGCTCCAAAGGTGTAGTTGAAAACCTCCTTCTCATGACAGTCAGCAAATTTCGGATGTTTATCAGACAATCGCAAGAGGTGGGACCGTGAAAAACTTTTCAGTGTTTCCTTGAACTCAAACGCCAAGCCTTCCACTCAGTAGTCTAACGCACTCACCACTGCGCGATAGCGCCCACTATCGAAGACCAAACTAGAATTTTCAAGCACTGATAGTGGCTGATGACCCCTAAATGAACCAACACAGCTCAACACCCTAAATTAAATACAGCCCTGAAGTGGTACCGGCCTCTTGTCCTGGGGATATTAACTAAGGAACTGGGTCATCAGGTTAGGGACTCTGCCGTCAGAGTAACTTCCTTAATTCGTCAAACCCGAATTTATGAGGAAGACATACGGGTAAATAGATTCTCCAATTTGACAACACCACCCGGATCGTCCACGGACTTTCATTTAAGAACATGCACATGGTATGTGCGCGCGTTGTAAACTCAAAGTGAAAAATTCGAATTTAAAATCAGGACTGATGTCATGTGCTGATGTGGTAAGGACTGCTACCATACTTAAGTCACAGAAGTGCCTACTTCACTTTCTACGAAACGACGTTTTGACTCCTGTTACGGACCAGTTACGTCTGATTACTTTAGTAGAGTGTTTCTTATTCCAAAAAAAAAGGTGAGAGCTGAAACTCCTGAACCTTGAGTACGAAGTTCTACTGGACAAAATCCAGACAAATATGTTTAATCGAGTTCTGCCTTTGAGTCTTTTTACTGCAACGGTCTATCGACTGTAGACGCATTTTTGTGTAGGGCTACATTTTCCACATTTTTCATCTGTGTTTCCTTCAGACAAGTGATTTTGACAAAGAGTTGCCCTCAATTTACCCTCCAACTTAAGAGATTATCGTAACGTTCTATAGGTAGATGAATTGTAGCCTTTCGAAGTTACCAGCCTCCTTGAGAACAATACATTTAGACAAGAAAAGAAAAACAAAATCTCCCCTAGCTCTTAAAGCAATACAAGTTAGGTTAGATAAGGCTATGAGGAAAACCTCATAAAATACTAGACCCATCGCGATCCCTGGGGAACCTTTATAAAAGCAAATTGAAACTTAAACACTTTCCCTGAAACACTTGTTTTCCCTACAGAATCTAAGTAGCCTATTTTGATTGATAAGACCTACCTCTTCTAGGCTAATGAAAACGTAGTTACCTAGGTATTTCCTACAATTTGACACAGTATATTTGTGATGACCTCTTCGATGCACACACCATTATAGTTTCTGCATACATCCGTGACTGTAAAGCCCAGTTTCCTGGCGTGCTTTCTCAGAAGGCAGTGTCCGGACAAGATTCCTACTGCTGTTCCTAGCTGAATTCTGTTTAGATTCACAATTTCCCTAGTTCTTTTCCGGTCGAATTCTGGCCACAAGGCTTTGGATACCCTCTGCCCTGCTATATTTAACCATCTTTGGCTGGCTGTTTTGCACACTGTTACAAAAAGGAGCTCAGCCGATTAGAAATCTACGACCGAAAAAATAAGAAAAGAACGAAAGAAACAAATTGGGTTCCCGAGAGGGTTTTTATTTTTTTATTAGTTTTGTTTTTGTTTGTTTCGTACAAGTGAACGAACTCCGAAAAAAAACTCATTTATAACATCCCTGCCGTTCATCCCGAACTCAGCATTGGAACCTTCCATGCTTCTCCTGCCAGCTATTTCCATTTCATTTTCGGCGCCATTTTGGAAAAAGTTTATTTCGCTGTTTGATGGTGCTTTAGTAGTTTAACGGGGAAATAAACATAATTTTCGTTGCGAGCTCAAAATTACCGTCGAATGAGGGGTCGCATGTCCCGCCGCCGCCAAAATAACTTTTATCCGCCATGCTATGTACAGCAACTTAATTAGCCGGTCACCCTATCTTTTATTTGCCAACCTTGGCAAAACATTGGCAAATCAAACAGCTTTCATTGGTAACTATCCGAACAGAACTTTTGAGTTGTCAAAAAAGTTGTTGATTCCAAAGCCAACGAGATGCTTTGTTTGGATTCCTCGAGTGCTGTGCAGGGCTCCAGGGGACATTGCTGTTGTTACTGTCGATGCTCGGATGAATGGTGACGGGAGTAGGCTTTGGTGCGCGTCTTTTCTCGTCGTCTTTGGAGGAGCTGATGTCTGGTGAAGCGACGGTGGCAGTGGAGTGTCGAGCGGCGATGATCTTGTGGTAATGTTGACCCGAGTGACAATACTTAGCCTTTAATGGTAGCCTTAACATCGCACGAAGGTGGTTTGATATCCACGGCTTCGTCTATTGGCAGTTCTCTTCCATACCTTGCCAATTCATCAGCAAGTTCATTCCCCTTTATACCGCAGTGTTCTGGCACCCAGGATGGTTCCACAACTACCTTAACAATAAACCTTCCGCCACTATATATGTACAATTTTTTTTTTATAAGGAGCCTACTTTGCGCCTTAGGAGGAGCTACCCAGAATCAAAAGGAAACGACGAAGGAGTTCCCTCTCCGTCCCCTAACCACCAGAATGTCTGATGCTGCCTTACTACGTCTCGCAAATCGCGACCTGCTATCGCTCTACTGAACCGAAGACGCTCCGTCATGCTGAGCGCGACGTCTCGGTCGTAGTTGAGTCGCCTATCCACAGCTGTCCGGGCAACATGGAAGATAAGCGGCACCGCTACTTTGTCCTGTATCAGACCTTCTCTATCTAAATAGAGGAACGCCTCTGGGGGAATGAAGCCGTTAGGGCGCACGCTCTCATGATACATATCATTGGGGTAGTAGGCCCCAGAGATCAGGTTATTCATCGAGTTCATTGCCCTTGCAATGTGCCTTCGAATCATCTTGATCAAGAAATTATCCACCCTGCTTATGTCCGCCTTGTTATAGAGGATCTCATTGGAGTAGAATTTTATGTACTGAGACTCTGGTGTTCTATATAAGCGAAGGCAGGCCCTAAGGCAAGCCCTCTCAAACACCCGAATCCTTTCCAACGAGCTTGCTCCCACGTTGAACCACACGGGACAACCATACACGAGCATGGGCCGAATGAAGGCCATGTAGCAGATTACCTTCACCCTCGCATCGAGTTGGCTGCTATAAAACAGTCTCTTTGTGAGGGCAAAAGCCGCTTTGGCTCTGGCAAGAGCAGCATCTATATGTTTATTAAAATACAGATACTGGTCTAGCCAGAACCCAAGGTATCTGACTACATTTCGAGACGCTAATGGTTGTCCGTGCTGTCCCACTATTGAGAACTTTCGCCAATTCTTTCTGGTATCCGCCGAGGCTCCAGATAACGACGTCCTAAACAGGATGGTTTCCGACTTCTGGAAGTTGATTTTCAACTTCCAGTCGTCGCAATATCGCTTGATCTTATCGAAGTCACGCTGCAAGAGTATTGCAATGACCTCGATCTTTGGTCCTGATCTGTACGCTATCAAGTCGTCGGCGTACGCTATAGCATGGTGAAGAGATCCTACAAGATCACTTGTGTAAATGTTAAAGAGGATCGGCGAATTTACCGCACCCTGTTGCAGACCATTTTTAATATCAAACGTACCAGCAGAAGTCACATTGCCATTTTTCACAATGAACTGTCTACCGGTGAGCATGTTACAAAATATGTATAGCAGTGGTTTACTTATGCCCAGCCTACTCAACTTGTAAAAGAGTCCTTCTAGCCACACGGTATCGAAGGTCTTCTCCAAGTCAACCAGGCAGGCATCCGTGCATTGTTTCTTGCTTTTGTTCCATTGGATATCCGACACCAGTTTAGACGCGGCATGTATTGTATCATGCCCCGCCTTAAAACCGAATTGGTTATCCGGAACAATATTCATGTCCTCAACCCACTCAGACAGGGCTCTATTGACAACCTTCTCGAATACCTTGCTGATGTTGGGAAGGAGACTTATCGACCGGAGATTTGCCGGATTGGACGTATCTTTACCCCTTTTGGGAATAGGATGAACCACCGCTGTTTTCCAGTGCGCCGGATAATGTGCATTATTCAGCGCATTGTTAAACAGGATGGTGTAAATGTTCACCGCTTCGGAAGGGAGATGTCTTAGCACAATGTTAGACACTTCGTCGATACCCACGGATTTCTTCCTTCTCAATGATTCGAAGATCGTTTGGAGTTCTACCTTCGATATGAACGGGGGATGTACCTCCACATTGGCGATGACATTATTTGCCATATTATCGTCATGCTATGCAGCCGGTGCGGTCCTTATCCTCCTTATCCTTTTCCACTCCAGTACTGCACATGCCTCAATTCCGAAATTGCAAAATCATCAACAAGTTTGTTTTTAATTATCCCATACAACCGACATTAAATCCAGATGTCGACGAAAGTATCTTCATCGACATCAAAAAGATATTGCCTCAATTATCCATTTCAAATCCCATTCCATCGACTTTATCCATTCATCCGATTCGAATAAACATTCAAAATTATGAGCTATCACTTCGAAAACAATTAAACACTCGTAAATTGCTTCCCCGAAGACACACAAATCTTCATAAATCTTTAAAAAGATTTCCACCTCGACTGAGATTTTCAAAAAAAAAAAAAAAGAAAATCTGTTTTCTGCTCCTCGGATTCTTTTGTTATTCTTTTCAAATAAACAAATTTCGAAAAAAAAAAACAGGGCCCGCCCGAGTACCGGGCGTACACAGACTAATAATTGAGTAAACAAATAAACGCGCAGCCAGATCCTCATAGCCCGGCAATATGCTCCTTCGAATGTTTGTTTATTTCGACTGACAGTGTACTCGAATGTAGTTCAGTTTGATTGTTCAATTAAAGTTTGTCTTCTGAGAAAACTGCACAAACATAAACGCATCTTTGAGATGAATTGACTCTCAGCGAGGTGCTGTTGTCGTCTGCCTTCTAGAAATGCAATTTAATTTCTCTAATTGAGTTTAGCAGTTCTGCCAAAAAGGATGTGCTGTATATAGCACAAGACACAGTCATTTGTCATAATGAAGCTGAAGGAAGAAGAAAAACTGTAAATGGGAAAACATTTATAGAACCTACACGGAGTTAATGGGACCGCGACATGCAAAAATTCGACGGCACAGAAAGGACCCTCAGTAGCGAACGTTAAGGAACGGGCTGCACTATGTGGTCGGGCTGGCGCAGTTTTGATTTAATACTTTTGTACAACAAGCTTTGGAATTAATGACGTGTGACGTGTGACGTTTTGGGTTATGACACAAGAGAATGTGTGATAAGGTCACTAATGGTATGTGGGCTATTTGTTTTTAGTCCTTTTTCCTTCTTTGTGTGTTTGGGCGGAGGTTATGGTGTGCCATAAATGCTAAACAAATTGGCGAAAGTGTATAAATAGGACATAGCAGAGGATACATAGAGTGGTGCTGAGGAATAATTTCATATTTACATTCAATATACTGCGCAGGATGGTGGTAGAGTGAGGGGGTTTTCGGAGAGTCATGTGTGTATCTCAAAGTGGCTATGAATGAAGTGATTTTTTTTCATATGAACGAAGGGAATCAGCTGACATAAAAGCGACACCATTAGAAATTAGATTGTCAGGAAAGTGGTGGCAGAAAGTAGTTCCTTTAACGAGTGTCCTTCAGCAAGGGTATGACTCGCATTTATGAGAAGAAATTTATGTAAATCGTATTTAACTTACAGTTTTCCAGGAGGAGAGGTAAATTTGTTACGAATAACTTTGTTAACTCTCCTCGAGGTTACAGGACTTGTAATGCCTTCGGGGTCTGATCGAAATGCGGTCAAAGGAATACGAGTAAATTCTGTAGGAAGGCCGCCTAAGCCAGGCAGGATGGTTCAATTACTTCCAAAGAAAAAAAAACGAGTACAAAAAAGAGAAGGACTGTGTCAGGATTTGAGACATAGCAGACATAGCCGCAGAGGATCTCCCAGTTGGCTTGAGTCCTACTATGCCAAGTCATTCAAGTTCTAGAGCAATTTGCTTAATCCAGAGGATACCAGGAAGTGTAGGTATGTCTCTGAGTTGATTTCAGGGAGGTCAGGTAGCAAACCCAACTGCTTTCTTATGCGAATGAATGCGTGGCATTTTGTGAGAAGTCGAGGAGTCGCTTCGGTACGTTGGGCACAGTAAAATATTAACTCTGTCGAGATCCAGTGACCACTAAGGATACCGATTACAATTATAAGGTTGTTCCTGTTCAATTTACAGGAAAAACAATATGTCACCCCAAAAAGCATTTGGCTTTATCAAGACAAGTTTCTTGGCGAGCTTTGTGTATGTTGACGATGAAGGAGCATGCAGCACCATTGAGTCAGCCACCTTACAACCCTTAATGTCTCCTACAATATGCTAATTTTTTGTAACTGGTCCCGAGGGCAGTAGAACCAATTTGAACTTCATTTTGGCTGATCCAAGTGCTCTTAGAGCTACGTTGGTATCCGAGATGAGGTCGCGTGTTTAACAGAGTACTGGATAATGGCAAACAATTCTGTCTGAGTGCAATCCAGGACTCACTGTGGTGTGAGCATCGGTAGATTCCCCTAAAATATTAGACTCCTTTGCCACGTCCATCTAAGAACTTTTAGTGAAGCAGACATGGTCATGTTGTGGGGCTTGTAGGTATATTTACCAGTAATTCCTAGAAGAAATGACTGCGCAGTAATTTTCTTCATAGCACAATTTGGGGAGTATGTTGTCCTACATCATGCGCATGCACTATTCTGCTATAGCGAGTTCAGCCGAATTAGGTGACCCATTTTGGTAGAACGGAAAGCCGATGTTATTCATGGAGGCTAAGCATAGCTTTCACATGAATGTGGACCTAAAGCAGATGTAAGCACAGGACCATTTCGAGAGATATTGTGGGAGAAGATCGCAGACAGACCGTCATACAAAGTTCGGCTTGTATTCGGACTCGATCAAGCATTCTAATTGAAGAAACTCCGGAAGTCTTCTCCCACCAAACAGAGGTTGGTCTCTCTTCGGGCTGACCAACTCCAATCGTTCCAAATAGATTCACTTTTCGACCTTCAAAGCAGCTCTGTTGGGCAGCCGACTTATGAGTTCTTAAAAAATGAGTAATCATCCTTACCAAGCCAATTTTACTGCTCGCCAGGGTGATGGCATTTGAAATTTCTCTTCAGACTTGACAACAGCTACGATGGCTACGAATTCAAACCATCAAGGCATGGCTCATCCATCACCACGATCGATGCAATATACCAAGTATCCTGATGTATTTGACTTAGGGCTACATAATGACCTTAGTGTAATCAGTTAATTTTGCCATGTACATACTATGTCCACAAAATGATTTTGGAACTTGGTTCCAAACATTCTGCCACACAAGTGGATACTTTCGTCAGTATCGAGCCTCCACTTTATTTGTCTATCCAGCACCAGTCTCAGATATTTGGCTCCTTCAGAAACTGTGATGGAGATACCTCCACAGTATGTGTTTCGAAAAGTGGTATCGTTCGAGCACAGTTTTCTGGCAGCTGACCGCCAGCTCACATTTCCAGTTCCCAACCACCAAGGTCTTAAGGGCTTCTTGAACTTGATCCCTAAGAACTAGAAGCATCATCCGTATGAACTATGATGTTGATTCTGCTGTTTCTGAGTTTTTGGATGACTTCATTCGGAGTTGAAGCCTATAACAGTGGGGACATCCTAAGTTTTTAGCCTAAATCTGATCCTCACTGTTTGTCCTTTCTCCAGCATATTGACTATCAATTCACGCACATACTGTCGACAGTCAAGCAGCCATTAAGGCCTTGCAGTCCACATCGATAAGATCCAAGCTCGTAAAAATGGATGACATCTCAGTGGCCAATACGGTAACCCTGTTTGGGGACCTGACCACACGGATATCTCCGGTAAAGAAAAAGTGGACGAACTAGCCAGAGTAGGGTTGCTTATGAACTCTTCACGTGCCCTCTCTGAGGCCAGGATACCGCTCAGTACACTGCAAAGGGAGATAGACATCGAGGCCAGTGAGGAGGCTAATAAAAGCTGGTACCGATAAGATACATGCGCAACAGCCAAATCATTATGGCCAGTCCGCTACAAAAAGAGATCTATCAATCTTATGGAGCTAAATCGAAGGGATATCCGAATAGCTGTTGACGTCGTGACAGCACACTGTGTGATAGGTAATCAGGCGGCACGGCTAGGATTACCGCACAACGACTACTGTAGCAGATGCAGGGACGAAGAGGAAATAACATCCGTTAGTCACCTTCTTTGTGACTGTCCAGCAATGGCCACTAAAAGAAGACGTGCTCTTGGCAGTTACTTCTTTTCAGAACTGGACGAGTTAGGTAACATTGAGCTAAGCAAACTCCTGAGATTCATACATTTGTCTGGGTGGCTTTGCTTAGCGGTCGAAGATTGATATTTAGTGGTCTATGTGAGCCGTTGACAATCTTGTCAATAAAGGCACCCATTTACCTAACCTAACCTACAAGGCTTTAAGTGCTCGTTTTAACTGACAGTTGTCACGCTTTAGTCAGCATTTGAATCACTGCGCTATATCGTTACTTCCTGTTATCCATTTGAAAGAAAAACTCCTTAACTCGGTTGTTTTAATGGACCGAAATCAAGTCTTTTGATCTGACAGATATGAGTTTGGTCTCTGGTGTCAGTTCATCCGAAACACTGCGATCGATCAAAGCGCCATCTCTCTGTTAGGTTACTATGTAAGTTGAGACAAAAACCTTTCTATCTGCTCGTTTCGGAGCCTCTACCTGCTACAATCTAAACCACAGAACTGTCTAAAATAAGCCACAGTGATTGAGGAAACAGCAACCAAAATGGGCACTCTGTCAGAATCGGGCCCTAAATAACGAAATCCAGATTGAATTTGACCTTATCCCCTATGACTACATCTCTACAATTATTAGCGCAAGGAGTAGACATTCTAAATCACTTCCACTTTACTGTGGAATCCTTTGAGCTCAAATAGAATCCGAGACTTAAGGAAACGGTGAATATATCCCACTACATCCGCATCTGCATCGATTGCAAATACGCGAATCTCCTTTAAATCAAATATTCAAGCGATTTTTCATACATATCCGAGGATTCCCTCCTTCGAAGGATTTTCAGTTTAATCAGTTTTTGTCTCGTGCGAATATTTCGGCCACGCCCCGTCTCCAATGAAGGATGATACTTATTCCCCCGAATAAATCATTTTGTTTTTCTACGCCCAATAATTGCCGCATGAACGAACTTTTGCTCTATCGACCTACCCCCATGCATGTACTCCAACCCCAAACCATGTACCCCTGTACATACACTGTTCTCTGTGGCGGATACGTAACGAAAAAAAAAAAAACAAAAACCTCCTCCAACACTCAGCTGCCATGAGTACTATTTTTCAGGAACATGGTGTGCAAACATCAACAAACATTCTATGGCTGATTAACGTCTCGAAAATTCATGCTCATGCATACCGGCAGTTGAGAAGTAGTTGCGAAGCTCCATGTTTACTCGATATTTCATCTGAAATTGCAGAATTGTTGTTTTAATTTTTCTAATAATATCACTATTTGATATCAAAGAGTTGTTGTTGGATGCTACATGCAGAGGTACACTCTCAGTCGGGCCAGAAGTCATGACGCAAGCTTTGGTTATGAGTAGTTTTTTTTTTTTTTTCTGAAGTACTCGCATCACGTTGAAATACGTGCTGGGCGGAACTGGGTGGATTTAGATACAATTAGTCAGGATATTCAAAGGTCAAGCTAATGATACAGAATAGCGATGGAAGACTTGTTCCCATGTACCTGCATAGGTTAGGTTAGGTTAGGTTGATGTGGCTGCCAGCTGGGAGTCGCCAACACACTTAGACCAATGGTAGGTCCATAGTGATACTACGTAGATCATGGGAGAAGTTTCTCTCTACCTGCTCGTTAAAACTATTTTGAGCTTCTTATGAAACGTAGGAGGCTCTTAATGGCAATATTCGTCAGGTCGCCTATATCGTTGCAATGGGGAGCTCCTAAGTGAAGCTTCCTCCTACGGGAGAGAGCTGGGCAGAAACAAAGAAGATGAGGAATAGTTTCCTCCTCCTCTTCATCCATGCTAAGAGGGCTAGCCTTGTAGCATGCTTGTCTATTAGACAGTGTCCAGTGATGACACCTAGTCTGGTGCCGGTATGTAGTCAATTGAGAGAACTCTAATTCTTAGAGCGTTTTAGGTCCAGCTTCAGCCAAATCTGTTGATCCACTTGTCCACCTAAGATTTGTACTCTCGACAGCATCCAGCTTAAGGTGCCTCTATCAGGCAAAATCGGTACAGCTGTTCCTATGCAGGCGAGTTCATCGACCTTACAATTCCCTGGAATGTCTCTCTGCCCCGGAACCTAACACAGGTGAATATTGAACTGCTCAGCCATCTCCACAAGACGCGAACGGCAGTCTAAAGCTACTAAGGAATCTGTAGAGGTCGATTCTAGGGATTTGATTGCTGCTTGGCTATCTGAAAGGATGCAGATATCACGTTTTTCTTAAGCCAAGATAGGACTTCTCTGATCGCCATTATTTCCGCGGAACACGCTACAATGATTTGCAAGACACCTGCACCAACTCCGTCTTTGGTCCTTGACCCGTCGGGGTGTAGAAGTGAATTGATTCGCCTTTTAAAAATGCATCGTCCTCGCAGAGTGATCTGGAAGGGGTGATGACCATCTCAAAATTTAGACCTGGGATGGTGTAGTCCATGTACATTCCTTTGATGCATGGACACAAGAATCGAGGGATCAAAGGTACTGAATCTGATTCTCGATTCTGGGAGTAAAGCAAGTGTGGCATGAGAATTAGTCAAGAAGTCTCACGTACAATTTTTTATCGGAGCCATATTCCAGTCATTGTCTGGGGAAATAAAAGAGCTCTGGCGCCATGTCTGAGCAGAGTATAGTGGTAGAGTAAAGGACACAATCATAAGTGCGATTCGTGGAATGTGGAACATAAACAGAGTCGAATGGCTTTTAGTTTTTTATTTTATCCACATTCTCGTTCTCAGTATTGTCATCGCACTTTGCTGAACGATTTCTGAGTTTTTGAGCTACCAGAAAACTGCTTAGAAAGGAAGGAAACAACTGGTTTTCGAGTGGGTACAGATCCTTGCCTCTGACTCTGTCCAAGGACGCCCGCTGGATGCGGATATCCATCTACATACATATGTGACTCAATCATTCATTCCGCTTTATTAAACATACTCTGAGCCAGACAAGAGTCAGGGAGGTCAATCTTACGACCAAATTCAAAAAAAGGGGACTAAATCCCTGTTAACTCCGATTTCAAAGCTACACAGATGGCGCAATGACGGCCAAAAATTACTCCTGCCTCTCTGCGACTGAGTTTAATCAGAGTAGCTAAAGTGTTTTTGCAACTGATCTTGTGCTCAGATTGGTTCATGTCCAGATCCGACATTTCACTCACCAATTCTTCAGGTCTTTCAGTGCGTACAGTATAAGCTGTGGAAGCTGTTTGAGGGCACGTCTTTGGTCCGTCGGAGTATTGATCGCTGGCCCTGCAATAGCACACAAATATCGAACACAAAATATGAAAAGGCCCGGCAGGATTGATACCATAGATGCAGACCATAGTGAGTCGTCTGATCACAGGCTTCGTGATGAGCTTGGAGGCTTCTTGGGCCGATCACCGGCCTATTTCGAAAGGCATTCAATACGTTCGGAGAACAAAAAAACTCGGAGCTTGTTCAACAAGTCCAATATATTATTCACCAGGACCTTGGAATGTCGATGAAGTCAATTGCAAGGAACCTTGAAATTCCTGGGCGACAGCTTGCCTTGTGGTTGACTAAAACCTCCACTGCATGTCTTTAGTCATGGAAAGTAGCCAGTCTATGTCGGAGGAAAATGAAGGAATCATGTGCTCTAAGAAAGAAAGCATCTGAAAATCAGTATGACGGTCTTTGGAGAACTGAGCGGTGAAGGTCTTGTTATGCCTCCAGATACATCCTAGTGCCAGAGACAGTTTTTAAGCCCTGGACGGACAGTGTGAGCGAAGGATGATCAAACGCATTCCAAATGAATTCTACGCCAGCGCGCAAAGCCCGCAACGACTCAATAATGGATGGCGACCAACTCCCAAAAATTCATTACACTAGACGTATAGCCACCTAACTCATCAGACCTTAATCTGTTGGATAACTTTGTGGACCGTATGTGATCCAGGATCTAGCTACTCACGACCATTCGTGTTGCACGTTTCATATTCTTTACACAGATGGAAGAGACCTCCAGTTAAGGGCCATATCCGAAAGAGAAGCTTTCTCATGACAGTTTTTACTCTCGACGTTTGTCAGACACTCGCGAGAGGTGGGATCGTGAAAAAACTGTTTGATGTTTTCTGGAATTCAAGCCACTAACCTTCCGCTCAGTAATCGAGTACACTAACCATTCAGCCGCGGCACCCACTTTGCGTAGTTGAATAAAAAATCAACAATCATCCGCGCAATATAAACCCAGCCATTATCCAAGTGGTGGCCAACATCAACAAGGACCATTTCTTTTAGGCATGCTCACGTTTTTGGGCACGAAAAGTGCGTTTTTTTTGCAGAAGATATGAGCATTTCCGCTTAAGATATTTTGTAAGAGTTGGAGGATATTGTATCTTGCTCTGCGAGTGTTCTGTCCTGGCCAATAGAATTCCAAATACTCTTTGCAGACACCTCTTCAACAAGCTACATTCTGGTCAGCAACAAGCAGTAAGCGATCCACATCCGCCACCTAAAAAACGGAATTTCACATTGGAATGCAAATGGGTTAATTTGGAATCCTTATTTCAGTTTCTCTCACATCCTCAGTTGAGCAGGTCACAATAAGAGCGAAATACAGGACACTATTCGACGTTTTCTTCCTAACACTCCATTCCAAGGAACTGTAATGGACTACAGCGAAGGCAGAAAAGGAAACTACATTTGATATTGGTGTGGGCGAAGTGCACCTTAGGGGGTGCTTGCACGTGGACCTTTTGGTCCATTATGATTGGTTGCCTCTGGGTTTGCCCAAAATCAAACCAAGCTGTACTTGACGAAACATACCTTGTTCCACAGTCGAACTTGCACCAAATCCTTCAAGTCTGGCGGCCATTAAAACTATCGCGTACTATGATACTGGTTTCTCTTAGTTTTTAGTCCTTTTGCGTTCTGAATTGGACATAAGTTGCTGGCAACTTAGCACGGAAGCTGACTGGAAGCGCGTTTTATACTCACTTCAATATTCGATGAGTAAGTGATGGGCCGAGCACGCTACTTACCTGGTCATGGGCTCAAAAATTTAGACAGGAAGGGCCAACGATTAACCAAAGTCCTCCAGGGCCATCAACGTCAGTAGCCAGACGCCAGAAAATGTGGCTCGAGTTCGATGTGAAATTATGCAACTGAAACGGCAACTGCAGCTGTTTCCCGGATTCAACAACAGGACACAATTCCAGCAAGACGAGGCCACTCCATGCATATGTACAGCTAGAGTATCAATAAATTAATCAGCAAGCACGGAGATATTCCCTGGGCACTTCGGTCACCGGACCTTACACCGTGCGACTTCTTTTTATCGGGATAACTTAAGCCAAGGGTTTACAGCAACAATCCCCGAACAATTCAGGACGCACAAGAAAATATCCGCAATGAAGTTGCTGCCATTGAACCAACGCTTTACTCTCGCGTGTTTACACATTTAAGAGTCCGATTGCAAGAGTGTGTGCAGAGGAATGGACGGCAGTTAGACGATACTGTTTTTTGAACATGAAATCCGCACTGTCAGCCTCCATTTTGTATAAATAAAGTACGAGAACAACGCTGCAATTTTTTTTATTTACTATTAAACTTGAACATGTTCCGCTGGACACGGTTTATAGTTGCATTCCTTGATTACGTTGACTTGAAATTTGGCAAACCTCGTCAGGTACACCTAATCGGACACAATGCTTCAATTGCAGCGGAGAAAACGAAGAACATGTCTCCTTCCACTGTCCAAGGTCTTCAGTGAGCCACAAAAGACTTTGAAAGAAAGCTAGCAAAGCTAACAACACGCTGGTGGCTCACGCAGGAGGAACGTTTAAAAGACTCAGATGACGACACTGCCCATTTGTATGCGGAACTCTTATTACAACTGGAAAGAAAAGTACTGCTTCAACTACTTGGGTGATCTGTCACTAAAACCCCGGAAAGACATTCTACAATGCATACTAATGTAAAGGATTAGGATGTAAGGAGCCGCGTCAACATCCAACAAAACAATCAGCCCAGCAACTGAAGCGACTTCCTAAATGTCGTGCTCCATGCATTATCTGTTTGAGTACGAGACTGAAATCACATGACAGCGTGTCTCCTTGTCCAAATTCAGAATACATTTGACATACTCCAAAACACACAGTACACAGTATGTTTTCCAGCGCTACGCGGCACAACTGGTTAAGTTTGTTCGGGATTCCGAAGTAGGTCATCGATTTGCTCCCATATGCAGCCTTAAAGTCGAAGCTCAGCAATCTTATCCAGGATTCGTCTTTTTGGCCTTAAAGCCGATACATAGGAGGTAGACGCCCAGCAATCTTATCCAGGATTCGTCTTAGTGCGAGTGTTTGTTTTGTTGGCCTTGAAGTCGATACATAGAAGGTGGAAGCTCAGCAATCTTATCCAGGATTCGTCTTGTTGGCCTTAAAGTCGATACATAGGAGGTGGACGCCCAGCAATCTTATCCAGGATTCGTCTTAATGCGAGTGTTTGTTTTGGTGGCCTTAAAGTCGATACATAGGAGGTGGAAGCTCAGCAATCTTATCCAGGATTCGTCTTAGTGCGAGTGTTTGTTTTGGTGGCCTTAAAGTCGATACATAGAAGGTGGAAGCTCAGCAATCTTATCCAGGATTCGTCTTAGTGCGAGTGTTTGTTTTGGTGGCCTTAAAGTCGATACATAGAAGGTGGAAGCTCAGCAATCTTATCCAGGATTCGTCTTAGTGCGAGTGTTTGTTTTGGTGGCCTTAAAGTCGATACATAGAAGGTGGAAGCTCGGCAATCTTATCCAGGATTCGTCTTGTTGACCTTAAAGTCGATACATAGGAGGTGGACGCCCAGCAATCTTATCCAGGATTCGTCTTAGTGCACGTGTTTGTTTTGTTGGCCTTGAAGTCGATACATAGAAGGTGGAAGCTCAGCAATCTTATCCAGGATTCGTCTTAGTGCGAGTGTTTGTTTTGGTGGCCTTAAAGTCGATACATAGGAGGTGGAAGCTCAGCAATCTTATCCAGGATTCGTCTTAGTGCGAGTGTTTGTTTTGGTGGCCTTAAAGTCGATACATAGAAGGTGGAAGCTCAGCAATCTTATCCAGGATTCGTCTTAGTGCGAGTGTTTGTTTTGGTGGCCTTAAAGTCGATACATAGAAGGTGGAAGCTCAGCAATCTTATCCAGGATTCGTCTTAGTGCGAGTGTTTGTTTTGGTGGCCTTAAAGTCGATACATAGAAGGTGGAAGCTCGGCAATCTTATCCAGGATTCGTCTTGTTGACCTTAAAGTCGATACATAGGAGGTGGACGCCCAGCAATCTTATCCAGGATTCGTCTTAGTGCACGTGTTTGTTTTGTTGGCCTTGAAGTCGATACATAGAAGGTGGAAGCTCAGCAATCTTATCCAGGATTCGTCTTAGTGCGAGTGTTTATTTTGGTGGCCTTAAAGTCGATACATAGAAGGTGGAAGCTCAGCAATCTTATCCAGGATTCGTCTTAGTGCGAGTGTTTGTTTTGGTGGCCTTAAAGTCGATACATAGAAGGTGGAAGCTCAGCAATCTTATCCAGGATTCGTCTTAGTGCGAGTGTTTGTTTTGGTGGCCTTAAAGTCGATACATAGAAGGTGGAAGCTCAGCAATCTTATCCAGGATTCGTCTTAGTGCGAGTGTTTGTTTTGGTGGCCTTAAAGTCGATACATAGAAGGTGGAAGCTCAGCAATCTTATCCAGGATTCGTCTTAGTGCGAGTGTTTGTTTTGGTGGCCTTAAAGTCGATACATAGGAGGTGGACGCCCAGCAATCTTATCCAGGATTCGTCATAGTGCACGTGTTTGTTTTGTTGGCCTTGAAGTCGATACATAGAAGGTGGAAGCTCAGCAATCTTATCCAGGATTCGTCTTAGTGCGAGTGTTTGTTTTGGTGGCCTTAAAGTCGATACATAGAAGGTGGAAGCTCAGCAATCTTATCCAGGATTCGTCTTGTTGGCCTTAAAGTCGATACATAGGAGGTGGAAGCTCAGCAATCTTATCCAGGATTCGTCTTAGTGCGAGTGTTTGTTTTGTTGGCCTTAAAGTCGATACATAGGAGGTGGACGCCCAGCAATCTTATCCAGGATTCGTCTTAATGCGAGTGTTTGTTTTGGTGGCCTTAAAGTCGATACACAGAAGGTGGAAGCTCGGCAATCTTATCCAGGATTCGTCTTGTTGACCTTAAAGTCGATACATAGGAGGTGGACGCCCAGCAATCTTATCCAGGATTCGTCTTAGTGCACGTGTTTGTTTTGTTGGCCTTGAAGTCGATACATAGAAGGTGGAAGCTCAGCAATCTTATCCAGGATTCGTCTTAGTGCGAGTGTTTGTTTTGGTGGCCTTAAAGTCGATACATAGAAGGTGGAAGCTCGGCAATCTTATCCAGGATTCGTCTTAGTGCGAGTGTTTGTTTTGGTGGCCTTAAAGTCGATACATAGAAGGTGGAAGCTCGGCAATCTTATCCAGGATTCGTCTTGTTGGCCTTAAAGTCGATACATAGGAGGTGGACGCCCAGCAATCTTATCCAGGATTCGTCTTAATGCGAGTGTTTGTTTTGGTGGCCTTAAAGTCGATACATAGGAGGTGGAAGCTCAGCAATCTTATCCAGGATTCGTCTTAGTGCGAGTGTTTGTTTTGGTGGCCTTAAAGTCGATACATAGAAGGTGGAAGCTCAGCAATCTTATCCAGGATTCGTCTTAGTGCGAGTGTTTGTTTTGGTGGCCTTAAAGTCGATACATAGAAGGTGGAAGCTCGGCAATCTTATCCAGGATTCGTCTTGTTGACCTTAAAGTCGATACATAGGAGGTGGACGCCCAGCAATCTTATCCAGGATTCGTCTTGTTGGCCTTAAAGTCGATACATAGGAGGTGGAAGCTCAGCAATCTTATCCAGGATTCGTCTTAGTGCGAGTGTTTGTTTTGGTGGCCTTAAAGTCGATACATAGAAGGTGGAAGCTCAGCAATCTTATCCAGGATTCGTCTTGTTGGCCTTAAAGTCGATACATAGGAGGTGGAAGCTCAGCAATCTTATCCAGGATTCGTCTTAGTGCGAGTGTTTGTTTTGGTGGCCTTAAAGTCGATACACAGAAGGTGGAAGCTCGGCAATCTTATCCAGGATTCGTCTTGTTGACCTTAAAGTCGATACATAGGAGGTGGACGCCCAGCAATCTTATCCAGGATTCGTCTTAGTGCACGTGTTTGTTTTGTTGGCCTTGAAGTCGATACATAGAAGGTGGAAGCTCAGCAATCTTATCCAGGATTCGTCTTAGTGCGAGTGTTTGTTTTGGTGGCCTTAAAGTCGATACATAGAAGGTGGAAGCTCGGCAATCTTATCCAGGATTCGTCTTGTTGGCCTTAAAGTCGATACATAGGAGGTGGACGCCCAGCAATCTTATCCAGGATTCGTCTTAATGCGAGTGTTTGTTTTGGTGGCCTTAAAGTCGATACACAGAAGGTGGAAGCTCGGCAATCTTATCCAGGATTCGTCTTGTTGACCTTAAAGTCGATACATAGGAGGTGGACGCCCAGCAATCTTATCCAGGATTCGTCTTAGTGCACGTGTTTGTTTTGTTGGCCTTGAAGTCGATACATAGAAGGTGGAAGCTCAGCAATCTTATCCAGGATTCGTCTTAGTGCGAGTGTTTGTTTTGGTGGCCTTAAAGTCGATACATAGAAGGTGGAAGCTCGGCAATCTTATCCAGGATTCGTCTTAGTGCGAGTGTTTGTTTTGGTGGCCTTAAAGTCGATACATAGAAGGTGGAAGCTCGGCAATCTTATCCAGGATTCGTCTTGTTGGCCTTAAAGTCGATACATAGGAGGTGGACGCCCAGCAATCTTATCCAGGATTCGTCTTAATGCGAGTGTTTGTTTTGGTGGCCTTAAAGTCGATACATAGGAGGTGGAAGCTCAGCAATCTTATCCAGGATTCGTCTTAGTGCGAGTGTTTGTTTTGGTGGCCTTAAAGTCGATACATAGAAGGTGGAAGCTCAGCAATCTTATCCAGGATTCGTCTTAGTGCGAGTGTTTGTTTTGGTGGCCTTAAAGTCGATACATAGAAGGTGGAAGCTCGGCAATCTTATCCAGGATTCGTCTTGTTGACCTTAAAGTCGATACATAGGAGGTGGACGCCCAGCAATCTTATCCAGGATTCGTCTTAGTGCACGTGTTTGTTTTGTTGGCCTTGAAGTCGATACATAGAAGGTGGAAGCTCAGCAATCTTATCCAGGATTCGTCTTAGTGCGAGTGTTTGTTTTGGTGGCCTTAAAGTCAATGCATAGAAGGTGGAAGCTCGGCAATCTTATCCAGGATTCGTCTTAGTGCGAGTGTTTGTTTTGGTGGCCTTAAAGTCGATACATAGAAGGTAGAAGCTCAGCAATCTTAACCAGGATTCGTCTTAGTGCGAGTGTTTGTTTTGGTGGCCTTAAAGTCGATACATAGAAGGTGGAAGCTCAGCAATCTTATCCAGGATTCGTCTTAGTGCGAGTGTTTGTTTTGGTGGCCTTAAAGTCGATACATAGAAGGTGGAAGCTCAGCAATCTTATCCAGGATTCGTCTTGTTGGCCTTAAAGTCGATACATAGGAGGTGGACGCCCAGCAATCTTATCCAGGATTCGTCTTAGTGCACGTGTTTGTTTTGTTGGCCTTGAAGTCGATACATAGGAGGTGGACGCCCAGCAATCTTATCCAGGATTCGTCTTAGTGCACGTGTTTGTTTTGTTGGCCTTGAAGTCGATACATAGAAGGTGGAAGCTCAGCAATCTTATCCAGGATTCGTCTTAGTGCGAGTGTTTGTTTTGGTGGCCTTAAAGTCGATACATAGAAGGTGGAAGCTCAGCAATCTTATCCAGGATTCGTCTTGTTGGCCTTAAAGTCGATACATAGGAGGTGGAAGCTCAGCAATCTTATCCAGGATTCGTCTTAGTGCGAGTGTTTGTTTTGTTGGCCTTAAAGTCGATACATAGGAGGTGGACGCCCAGCAATCTTATCCAGGATTCGTCTTAATGCGAGTGTTTGTTTTGGTGGCCTTAAAGTCGATACACAGAAGGTGGAAGCTCGGCAATCTTATCCAGGATTCGTCTTGTTGACCTTAAAGTCGATACATAGGAGGTGGACGCCCAGCAATCTTATCCAGGATTCGTCTTAGTGCACGTGTTTGTTTTGTTGGCCTTGAAGTCGATACATAGAAGGTGGAAGCTCAGCAATCTTATCCAGGATTCGTCTTAGTGCGAGTGTTTGTTTTGGTGGCCTTAAAGTCGATACATAGAAGGTGGAAGCTCGGCAATCTTATCCAGGATTCGTCTTAGTGCGAGTGTTTGTTTTGGTGGCCTTAAAGTCGATACATAGAAGGTGGAAGCTCGGCAATCTTATCCAGGATTCGTCTTGTTGGCCTTAAAGTCGATACATAGGAGGTGGACGCCCAGCAATCTTATCCAGGATTCGTCTTAATGCGAGTGTTTGTTTTGGTGGCCTTAAAGTCGATACATAGGAGGTGGAAGCTCAGCAATCTTATCCAGGATTCGTCTTAGTGCGAGTGTTTGTTTTGGTGGCCTTAAAGTCGATACATAGAAGGTGGAAGCTCAGCAATCTTATCCAGGATTCGTCTTAGTGCGAGTGTTTGTTTTGGTGGCCTTAAAGTCGATACATAGAAGGTGGAAGCTCGGCAATCTTATCCAGGATTCGTCTTGTTGACCTTAAAGTCGATACATAGGAGGTGGACGCCCAGCAATCTTATCCAGGATTCGTCTTAGTGCACGTGTTTGTTTTGTTGGCCTTGAAGTCGATACATAGAAGGTGGAAGCTCAGCAATCTTATCCAGGATTCGTCTTAGTGCGAGTGTTTATTTTGGTGGCCTTAAAGTCGATACATAGAAGGTGGAAGCTCGGCAATCTTATCCAGGATTCGTCTTGTTGACCTTAAAGTCGATACATAGGAGGTGGACGCTCAGCAATCTTATCCAGGATTCGTCTTGGTGCGAATGCGTTGAACTTCCTTGTCGCTTATCGATTCCGTGATCCCTTTCATTGAGCTCTTTTTAATTCCCCATCATTTGAATTTATTAAAACATTTCCATGCCCCAACTTCAGTCATTTCAAGAGACCACACCCTCCTATGATGCAATCTCTTTTCTCATCACTTCCAATGAGCCACACATAAGGAGAACTGAGTTTCTACTCTAAGTGAATTCCACCCCAAGGATATCACATCATGCCTGCAGCAAAAGTCATTTGCGTCCTAATCGGTTGAATATACCTACCCAACCACTTTGCAGTCATTATTTCCGCTTGACATATGCACAAGCAATAATGGCTGCCGCCGCGTGCAGCGAACAATTGAATTCCCGTGGGGCAATGATGTTGTCATTATCAAGAGAGAGCCAAGCACACACGCCACTATGAACTCAACCGCTTCCTTTAAGCTCTCGGGGCAACCAGTCTCTAATGATGACTCGTGAACTGCGAATGGCTTTTTTTACCATCACTACGGTTCCTTTCTTTATCCTGCCCCGTCGTCGTGGGGCAATAAAGTGTGTCTGTACAAACGCTACACAGTAGTGTCACTTAGTCTCTATTTGGCTTAATTTTTCATCAGCTTGGTCCTTTTTCATTTAGGGCTTTGTGTTGACTTATGGAACTGGGTGAAGTGCTTATGTAGCATTTGAAGTGCATGCCCAGTGCTTCGTTTGGGTTGTGTGTCGACGAGCCAAACGTCGCCAGTGGAATTAATGTGCCTTTGAAAGTGTCCTGCCAATAATTTACTCCCGACAACGCTCTTCCTGCCCGACTTTGGCTCCTCGCTATAGGTATCGAGAAATAGATTTATTTGCAATCGGTGGTGGTGATTCGTTTGTTCTATGGTCACACGAAAGCCGAGAGGAGTAGGTAGCGGCAGTTCCATGAATTGAGTGGAGTAATTCCAAGGAATTGTGAGCTTTGCAAGTGAAATCGCGCAGGTAATTGCTTCCAAATCACTCGGGAGGCGAGTTTTCAGGTGAATACAAGGAAAGATGTCCTATTTTTGCCTGCATAGTGTCACTCTCCCAGTTAATTAGCTTCAATTAGAAGGAAAATTTAAGGGCTGGTAGCGCTTTACATTCTCCTTTTTTTTTGTTAGTACGTATCTATGTAGTTTCTGGTCACGGTTTCAGCAAGCAAGTCCTGCCATCTTGATTGTTTTAGGCGCGGGAATGGTATGAAACCCAGACCTTCGGGTATCTGATAGCACTTCACGACTAAAGGACATATGTACCTCAATTCACATCGTGTGTAGTGAAATTAGTGGCAAAATAGGGCGCCCAACGGATAAGTCAGTTTTCATCTGAAGTTAGCAACGAACCATCCAAACATTTTCACCAAATATTAAGGCTCGCCTGTGAAAACCCATTAGCTTCTATGTTTACACATAAATTCATAAGTTTGTAGCCTATGCATGCATGGGTATATTCAATGAAACCACATCGATAACAGCCCCAATCCGTGAACGAAATCATGAGCTTGCCTGAATTAAATGGTCCTTTGGCCATCGTTTGCCATCATTTGGACAATGACGTCCTCTAAAGCTGGGTTCATATTGTGAGGATGTTTGTTGGTTTTAGGCTCTAAACTGCTACCCACACAAAGTAATCCAACAGATTTATGCGTGGTGAGTTACATAGATGTCCATGTGTTTTGCTTTACATGATCAGGCGTCACGGCTTTCACTCACATTGCCTATCCAGGGCTTACCAACTGCGTCTAGCACCTCGATGCATCCGGCACCATTAACTCGAAAATCACTCACTGCTCACTTCTTTAAGAACTATCACAGTGAGCAGGAAATCTGGTGTACGTCACATAGGGGATATCTGAAGACTTCGCACAAGACCTCCGTCGTTCCTTCTTTTGATCTTCTGGTCATGGTTGACATTTTTTTTAAGGAAAAAATCAAAAAAGGAATCACTGAGCCCCTTTCCTCGGAGCACACGTTGGTCAAATGGCCGCTTTTCATGGCATACGTCTTATGTATGTCGGAAGATTTGATGAACCACACCGGGAATTATTCGCTCAGACACTTGAACCTTCTTTGTGATTGAGCGAATCAAGGTTCCAGGGTCCTGGTAAATACGATGTAGAACTTGTTGAACAAGTGCGGGCTTTCTTGGTGTCCGAACGTATTACATTTCAAAATAGACATCGCTGACAAAAGCCTCCAACCCGACGAGAAAATTGTGAAGAAATGAATGACCGACCTTCCAAGAGCGCGATATTTCACGATCACTGTATAGTGGCATCAATCACGGCGTGTCCTGTTCATTCATCTGATATATTCTGCTCGGGAACAATTTAAACGATCAGAATGTCATATCATCACCTCTCCTGAAATAGCTTCCATACTCTCAAGGTCACTGCAATGCAAACATTCAGTTGTGTCTCAATCCATCCCTGTTTACTTGCGGATAATCACGTGGAATAACTTTTACGCATCCTTCTAACAGCAGAGAATACTCTGCTTTGGTGTTAACAAGACTGCAGCGATTCTCCCTATGCATTGGTATAGCAAAACCTGAATCCTAGATGGCCCCTAAGTTGGTACCGCACCATGAAGGCCTTAGTCTGTCGGTATTATAAATTATGGATCATTTGTTGGTTTCTTTTGGAAATCCTTACTGAAACTACGCCAGTTTATATTTTTAAATAAATTTTACTTCATTCAAAAGGGAATACCTTCCGATTATTTATGGAGAATAATTTCATTCCAATGGCACCCGATGCTAGTTTGACAGTAGCCCATCCTGATTATTTGTAACCCTACTATCTCGCGTACAACTCGATGGATGTCTTTCTTGAGAACATCATTTGTTCATGAATCGTTATAGTATCACCCTTCCTTGAAGGCTCCCAAAAAGAGCCTTCACATCGCACCTGTATAGTAGTCAAGGTACGTCCATTGATGCCACCCCTCCAAGACCACACAAAACAGACGAGACGAAAATGAACTTTGAGATCGGAGTTGACATAATTTTTTAACTCTTTAAAGCGTACATGCTTACTCACTTAGGTTCTCTGACCCCTAATGGGGCAAAGGGAGTGAACAACGTCTGCGCTCCATCGTGTTCGGGGTTCTGTAACGCCGTTGAGCGCCCTCCAAGTCATCCGCAATAATCTAGATTGAATTCCTGCTCGACTGGCCTTCTCCATATCTGCCTACGGTGGCCCACTCGTCTGCCTGATTGGGAAAGTGGATTTCATTGCATAGCGTACCTCGCAATGGAACTCTCCTCGCGCCGTAGGGTGTGACCAATCCACTGCCACTTTCTCCTCGGTATTTTGACGTATATTGCCTCCTGGTCCGTTATCGCTTGCAGTTGGTCGTTTGATATACCGTTTGGACAGAAGATCCTAAGGATGTTGCGAAAATATCAATTCATGAAGGTTTGCAGCTTCCTTGTTTTATTTTTTGTGGATAAAGCGACAAAAATTGGGAAGACGCGACATATTTCTGCGATGCTTAACTCTACTATGGAGCTCACAATGTCTTTATCACGTATTAGGACGCGCGGTTCTGAACCCTATCTAGAATGTGCACAACGGTCTTGGGTGCACCAGATCAGATGTAGACGCTATATTCCAGTTTTGAGCGGAATACTGTGGCCAGATCAGATGGGGTGAAGTATTTACTGCACCGCCTTAGGTATCCTAGAGCTTAAGAGAATGGCAAGTCTTTCGGTTTCTGAGATGCAAGTACCATTCACAGATAATGGTTGAAGGTCTTGGTTTCGCTTGAGAGACAGAAGACAGCACCGAGTTTTGGATGCATTAAATTCCACTCTGTTGGTTGTACCCCATTTGATTATGCCTTCAAGATCTGAATTTAATGAGTTCAACATACGTTGCCGTTCCTCTTCTAGAGCAGGGACGTGAGTTAGGGAAAGAATATGAAAAACTGAACGCACTGTCATCAGCGAAGGAATAGATTGTATTAGAGGTTGCAGACAAGAGTTCATTTATAAAAATGAGAAAGAGAGTCGGAGATAAAACTCAGCCCTGGGGGACGCCAGCACTTACGTTGTGAATATCAGATTTTGGTCACTTTCCAGGTACTGCACCCATAAAGTAGAACAGTTTCCACATTTGATCGGAACAGCCTCAGCTTGAATTTCGTTTAGTTTTCGATATTTTAGACAGCATACCGAAAGGCCACATTGATGGTCATTCTAAAAATGAAGCGGATGGTCATTCTAGATTTTGCTTGCAGTTCTGAATGAGTTGGGCCTTGTAAGTAGATAGTTCGAGGCCTGCATGCAGTATTCTCCACAGAGCAGTACGACTGATATTCAGTTGTCGAACTGTGCGACAAGTTGAGGTTCTGGAGTTTTCACCCACACTTTCGGCGCACAGCTTTGGGTACCCATAAGCGTGACAGTTTCATGAACTTTCTTCATAAATTTCCTAACACCAGTCGTTAAAAGGGCTTCATTTCAGTGGAGCACAGCATTCACTTTGGAGCATGGACTGGACATGGATGAAGAGCCTGTCGTTTCGAGAAAAAAAAATATTTTTAAAATATTCGGACCCATTTCCGTTGACTGGCTTTGGAGGAAAAGATTCAGCGACGAAGTTTATGAGCTGTACAGGGACACCGACCGGGTCAAAAAACTACGCATCAGTCGCTTAAGATGGCTAGGATTTGTAGGGCGATAATGCTCCGGCCCGCAGGGTCTTCCAATCTAACCCGAGGAACAACGCAGTAGGGACGACTTCGCTTAAATTGGCGCGCACAAGTAGAAGGGGACCTCAACCAACTTGGAGTGCGCAACTGGAGGCAGAGAGGCTTGTTGGTTGAGGCCCAGGTTCACTCCGAAATGTAGCGCCACCTAAGCACTCACTTTAGAAACCATTTATAAAAATTTTCCAGCGCTGTTGAAGCATGAAACGATCCACTTCTTAGTGCGGAAGCTTAATACTGCGTATCTGTCAATATCTGAAGCCCGTTAGTGTTGCCATCGTCGAAATAACAGGGACTTCGAAATGAAACCAATAAATGACCTCCCCCCTTCTATATTGGTGCCGGTAACTTATACATATACTGAAGCACTTCCAAGCCCTAATATGCTCGTATCCATCCATGGAATTCATTAAGGCACCGTCATATAAGGTGGAACCAAATCTGTTTTGTCATAGAGTCCTCCACATGTCGTCGTTGCTACACAAACAGATGAAAAAATCTCTCACATCGAAGTGGACCACGGTAATAGAAATTGAAGCCGACAGAGGTATTCTCTCCAACAGCAAGTCCTTACTCACAAACAGACACCACAAAATCCACACAAACAAAAATTGAATTAACACCAACAGTTACGCAAGTGCGTACAATCGAATCCTGTGTAGACCCCGCATTTTATTATCCGCGTTTTCCGCAGTCCTCACCTGGAAACCCGAGTACAATATACCAGTTTACTTAAATCCGGAGACAAACAGACGAGAAAAAGTTTCAATTCATTTGGTTTATTTATCCAACAACAATAAAAGCGAATGTCTGTTGGTGTCCTGATAAACATTTTCCTGTCTTTGACTCAATTAACCACCACACTCAGCTGTAAATGTCCAGCGACAAACGTACAATTTAGGCAAATGTCAACCACCACCATAGGATGACCTACATACACTAATGCCGCCTTAACTTGAACTCAAATCACACCTAAGGCTGTGTACATAACGAAAACGTGCTCATTTACTGTCTCTCTCTCTCTGTCAAAAGAAAAAAAAAGGAAAATAAAAATCCAACTTTAATTCCACACTAAACCCGCTGCGGTATTTCTCTGTTTAATTTTCCAGGACATGCTGTATGCCGGTGTACCTACCCTCCTCTCCCTCGTTTCGTAATTTTCTATTGACTTTGATGGACACTTTAGTTATTCGGTAAATACTCATTTCCATGGGCTCTTGGAAAACTCACTACCACCAAGCAAACCCACCCCACTTGAACCCACCCAAAGTGGTTCGAAGCTACTCAGTTGGTTCTTTAAGGTGCAGCCTTACCCAGTTTGCGGTCCAGGAACTCTTTTGTCTGACAGACCAACGTCTGTCCTAGCAGCTTCCTTGATTTAAATATGCTCCAAAGGATTCACAACTAAATAGGACAAATCCTTTAGAATTCCCAAAAATTACAACGGAAATGACTGACGGAAAAGTATCCTAAATCACAGTTAACACCTACTACTCTCCCGCCCCCTCAAGTTCGAAAGGAAGCATTAACTTAACTTGAACTAAAACTTCTGAATTAATTCGTCATTTTGGGTGGCACTTGGCAGAGTCCACCCACCACTGGGTGGCCCGGAAATCATTTCGTTTGTTTGAATTTTATCAGGATATTTAATTTAACTGGCAGTGTGGATGGAATTTTCCCTGTGTCCGTTTAAGGACTTTCAATTAATTGACATTTGTGTAGGAAAACAGCTAAACACGCACCAACTACGACTGTATATCGTGCCAAAGGGTCATAGCACCTTCCAAGTTGGTAGCTGTACTGCCAAGATAGCTATGAATTGCAACTGCCAAGCGTTTGCCTTATCAGCAGCCATGTTGATGCCAAAAAAAACCAAAAAAAATCAATCTTTTCCAAAGAAAACCAGCAAAAGACCGTTCTCCGTGAATCTGATTTTGAGAGACGTGTCCATTACGCTCCAATCGACTCGTAATTAAATTTAAATCACTTTCTCTTGTTGAGAGTTTAATGAGGTGTGTGGTTAACCACGAGGATTGCTGACATTGATGTCCCTGCTCGTGGAGGTATCTAGAACCGCGAGAGGACGAGGAGGTTTCGATTAGCAGTGTCAGTGGACGAGGTGATTTTATTTTGCCAAACTTGTTGATTGATTGAGTTGGCTCTCAGATGCTGATGAGGGGATTTCGGTACACATGGTGATGAATTAGTGGAGAGAAATGCCGGAAGTAATTGGATGTCGTTGGATTTGACGCATGATTTGACACACGAGTTGTGGGTTGTTGTTTACTTTTCAGCTTCGGTGGTGATTAAATAAGTTTTGTCATGAATGTGTAATCCGCTAGTTATTCTGGCTGAAACCTAATTACACGTGACTGCGTTAGACAAATGCGAAAAGGGATCAGAAGAAATCTGAGCGATGCCACGAAGCCTGCCCGAGCATGAAGCTACATCTCTGTAGAATGATGAGCTATTCTTTGAAAGATTTTAGGCATTACTGGGTGTTTGACGAGCCTACATCCTAAGGGCAATTATATCTCCTTTTATTTATCAACTATTTGTCTAGTTTTTACTGGAAGAATCTTGCAGGATTCTAGTATGATGGCATATGTAGCTCTTCTCGCAGATTTGCCTCTCGTGCCGCACCAAATGATGAACACGCTTGAACATAGAATCCCACGGTCAATTTAGGAAAGTATTTGATTGATACGGCCGCGCTGAAAGAATTGAAGGACTGCTGGTGGATAGACTTGCGATGCCATCAACATGATGTGACGTACCCTAACAGACACTAGCAAACCGTTCCATTCCTTCACCCTGATCCTTACCTTTTCGTGGTGGAGAGGCGTACTATACTTCCCATTGACTGACAGCCCTACCGAGAGAGAAAACTACATCTAGTCTACGGCCAGCTACATATTTTCCCGTGTAGCAGTCCAACTGTCAGGGGTCTTAGAAACCAAAAGGTGATCGCCCAAGGTAAGGTATGATGCGCTGAGACCTGTCAGTCATAAGCGCACACTCTGAATACGTGGGGACCTCCAGTTTTGTTCCAATTCCCCTATTGCCAGCTCATCCTTCTCTAACTGGTCAACTAGCTTCAAGCGGTCTAAGAACTGCAGCTTAATCATCAAGAGATTAGAGACGAGAAGTGGGACGAGCTATCTGAGCCGCAGAGGAAGAGACGCCATTATGCCTGGGCCTACTTGCAGGAGTTATCATTGATGGGGGGGCCAATTGCCCCCCCCTGAAGGTGGCTCCTACTGCGGTAAACCTGAACATGGAAGGGTTGATGGGACCACCTAAGTCAAGAGAAAAGGTTGTCTCATCGGTCAATCCTAAGGAGTCATCCATTTCGACTGCTCTTCAATCACCAGCGGAACCGACTTGATTGGATCAACCCCTCTATTAAGGTGGTTCTGAAGGAAGATGCAGTACTGCTGGACCACACCAACGCGATGTGCTACTGCTACTCACGGCGAAGGAAGAATGCGATAATGGCAATTCCACAGCTCAGAGCATCTCTATGGTAGCCAGCGCTGGTATACATTGATCTGGGCTTAACCCCACCATTGAACTCTGCTGAGGCAAGGCAAACGAAAGGGAGCAATACAAATTCTTCACGGACAGTGAACGCGAGGCTCTGGATGAAGCTCGTAACACGCTCAAGTTTTTAGGGTCCAGTAGGGTTGACTATAAACTGAAGTACGTGGGTCGAAATGAAAGAGGTCTATCAGTGTGGAGGGCGGATAGCCACTTGCTCTCCACCTCTAACACTGTGAGGCCCTCGGCTTATCAATTTTAACCGGTTGGAGGCCATTCCAAAAGAGGTAGGAGTGATGACTCGACGTCGTCCCCGGTTAGAAAGCTAAACTGGCGCCCAGCCTCACCCCTAACCTTCAGCTGGCAATCGTCGACTACAAAAATCCGAATAAGAGATCGACTAAAGACCAGTGGAAGTTGATGGAGTTGCGAATTCTCGAAGGAGTGAATGACACGATTGTCAGCAACCAGGGAGCATCCCCCTTCTTCGAGCAACTTACCACCTTCAGGGAATTTAAGCTTCTTTGTTGTGGCAATGAGTTCACTCTTAATTCGCTTAACACACAGGCTCCATGGGACACCGCCGACATTCGACTAATCGAAAGGAAGGACCTGCTTGAATTTACCAGTCCGAAAGTGCGAATTCTGATGCCGATCCCACATATTCCCAGGAAGGAATGAGGAATGAGGGGAACGTCCGCTACCCCAATCCTGACTTTTTAGCGATGACTGGGGGGTTATTGAGATTGGGAAGCATTCGGAGCTTGGAACGGAGGTAGTGGTTCTTCTAAATCACAAATCCATACCAATGTCCAGGAGGTGTAAGAACATGGTCTGCACTGGGTCCCGTTCCCTCTTCGATAAACTAGCGATCCGGAAAAAGGACGCGGGTGATAAGGTAAGACAATGATCAATCTTCAACATTAACCACAGCATTGCAGCTGGAAATATAGATGTCGCCTTGGTGCAAAAGCCATGGATATCCCTTGGCAAGATTAACGGGTAAGGGCACCAAGACTATGCCATTTATGACGCGGCACCGCTAAACGCAGTATTTTTTCTGTCTATCCAGAGATCACACGGTAGTAAGGCTTAAGCGGAGAAAGTTTTCTCACTGATTTTTTCAGCCAATGTTAGACCGGCATCCACTATAACCCGGTCTCTAGTAAATAAAGCAAGAGAAGAAGGATGGGATCTGCTCATAGTACCTGTGACTCTCTTCAGCCCTATAGGAATCCCAGGAAGCCAAATTAGGAAGTCTTTAGCAAGGAAGTGAACAAAAGTTGCGGAGACCTTCAAGGAGGTGACTTTCAAAGTCGAGGAAATCACTATCGCCTTCAAAGAGCATGTCCGGTGACCAAAAAGAAGAACAAAAAATCACCTCCATGGTGGAGTAAAGAGTTCCGTGGAGGTACTACCCCATCCCATAACATCCCGAATAAATTTAGTCATTGGATAAGCTATAGACATGTGAAGCAGAATGACTCCATGCAGTGATACTTCCTATAAGACAAGGAGCACGTATTCTTTGGATGCCTGAGCTCCAGCTTCAAAGGGAAACACCACGAATAAAACTGGAAGAATTGTCGATACCATTAAACACAGTACGTGTAGAGCTAGCAGTAGCTTTGCCAAAGATATAAGATGACTTGAGCAAGAAGAAATACCAAAGGGTGTTACTATGGTCCACGAATAAATACCAAACGGCTTACTAAGGACGTCAAGGAAGGGTGGTTGCTTTCGTAGATAGACACTCTCGAAAACACCCCTCTCCGCGACTATCTCATCACCAACAAAAATCCTTTTCGAAGTAGAAACTTCTCTAAAATTTACACTCAATATCCGTTCTTATAACCATCACATTCGAGACCCATTCTAAGCCTCGAAACCGCTTGGACGATTTAGAAACCCCAAGCATTTGAATTTTTTCCACAATTCGATTGTACTTTAATGAGATTTGACTGGAACTTATTCCGTTTGATCAAAAACAGAAAAAACAAATCAGGACAATCTAATTTCATTGATTTTCCTTACACATTTTTCCGATAACCCCCGTAACCTATTACATCATTCCATACACAAGTCCATATGGTTTTAGATGTATCATGCATTTCCTTTCCATTCAACCCACAGACAGACAGTGACAGTGTGTCGTCCGGCCAACAGGATTTGGCATTACCGCAATATACATATATAACACAGTCATTTCCATTTTGCTCTAATTCCATTTGCAATGTCCTGTCCAAGGATACGCTCAGTCATTGGGTTGGCGTCAACTTGGAGCAGCTATTTTCTTTTGTTCGTTTATTCGTTCTTTTCGCCCTCTTCTGTTTCCTTGTGCTACTGCCAGCCATAATTAACTTTCTTTGGTTTCTGTATCTAGATATATTTATGAGCAGTTGGATATGTACAGACGTGTATATGGGAGAGATTTCCATGAATGAAAATGAAATTCACTCAGAATGGCTAATTATTGGGGTATCGGAATGGACTGCTAATTAGAAGCTATTTTTCTTAAATTATGCGTTTGTGTTAAGGAACCGCCAAAAGGACGACAATTTATTTCATGAGTTACTCATTTCGACATAATTATTGTTTCAAACGCTTTAGCGAGGCTGGACTTGTGTTCGAATTAGTAACGTAGCAGCGTTGACCATGGCAAAGGAGAGGATCAAAACCAGCAGAGTCATACCACACTTAAAGTAGTTTTCCCTTCCCACAGTGAAGCAAAATAAAGTAAAAGCCCGGTGTGAGAAAAAAAAAATTGGCGCCCAACACTGAGCCTCCGCTGAAGTTACCAAATGCATTTCCTCTTTTCAATTCATTTTTACCGTCTCACCAAATAATGACATTTCCGTCCCCGGAAATCTGCAAAAGACACAATATGAGCCCACACAGGCTTCCTTTTTGGCAGTAACACCACGGAAGGGAGAAACTTCAACAGTAAATAACCCTGCCAAGGCAACGTCGTTCGTGTCCTTTTTAAATTTTTCACATTCCCAAGCAAAATTGAGATGAATTTTCTATAGCTTCCTCCTTTAATCGGCCTCCGTTTATAAACCACTACACAGGAGCCCGCCTTATTAGATAATCCAGTCGGAGCACTGAGGAACGTTTTTCCACTACATCCACTCGTCCTTTTTCAGCGTGTGTTGTTGTATTTTTTCCATCTCATGGTCTGCTTGATAACACCAGATATTCAGATACAAATGCAGTAGGTATCTAGATCTTTTTTTTAATAATTTTTTTTTTACATCCGCGGTACTACTTTCCTTCGGAAATTGCATGAATTTTCTGTTGCAATCTCTGCCAATCCGCCGCGCCGCCCGCCGGCCAACTCAAATCCTCGACTCCTATAATATCTTCGTTCTAGATACTCGTACATATTTGTCAGAAGAGTTCTTGCCGTAGACACACCAAAATGTAGGATAGTCTGATTATTGGGTGGAGAATAACAACAACAATAACAAAAAAAAAATTCAAACTTGAATGCATCTTCTGTTTGCATATCCTTGGGACGGAAATTATGTTTTTTTTTTTCTATCTTTTTTGGGCTTCCTCTGCCTCTCATCGTTGCTATGCTGTTTGGATTTCTTAACATTCTGCTTGCATCTACGAATAATGCATAAAACAACAGAGAGCTGATTTTGTTTTGTTTCGGAGGGAAAATTTGAACAATGAATAAGGAAATTAATTTTTTTTTTTTTTTTCAATTTCGAAATGAATCTAATTTATTAAAGGAATTAAACGAACGAAGGAATCAAGCAGAAGGTGGATAATCTCCGGTCTTTTTGTTGTAATGGCCAACTGTTTCGCTTACATGTACCGAATCAGACCACCTTCTTGGTGTGTTCCGTGGGTTATTTTAGCCAGAGATGCCGACTGGATTTCTCCGTGACCTGAAGTTCGTGCGTTGTTGCAGGATCTTTTTCATCTGCATCTTCGTAGTCTGAGTTTCCAGCCAGTGATTCCCGAGGGTCACTCTTTTTCGGCTGACTGTGCAGTATATGTCCCGCTGTATTCAGCTCTCTAGCACAATCTGCAATCTGCACATTATGTCTCCATATCCTGTGACCAACTAACCATGCGATTATTCTACTTTTGATATATAGAAGTCGAACAGTCATTTAACAACCGTTTATGGTATTCAGCAACGCAAGGAGACATTATATGGCTCCTTGTAGTGGATGAGATCTTGGTAATATTGAAGGAAAACGGCTTCAACGTGACGGCCTATGCCGATGATGTGGCCATCCTGGTTTCGGGAAAATTTCCTCCAGTCCTAAGCGAAAGACTCAATCTCGCACTACAACTAGTGGATAAGTGTGTCGGCAGCAAAGGGCTGGGAGTGAACCCCTCAAAAACGGAGGTAATCCTTTTCACTAAGAAGAGATCAACCCCTACCTTCAGACCCCCAAATATCGGTGGTACTGAACTACGTCTCTCAAGTTCAGCTCGATACCTGGGCGTAATATTGGATTCCTAACTAAATTGGAAGGATAACATTACCGAACGCCTCAAAAAAGCAAGCGTAGCCTTCTATGCTTGCAAGAAGGCGTTCAGTAACACGTGGGGTTTTAAACCAGTACTGGATATACACGGCGGTGGTAAGACCCATTCTCACATATGGTTCATTAGTATGGTGGATGGTACTTGAGAAGCAATACCAACTCTCAAACCTCACCAAAATCCAGAGGGCAGCGTGTATCGGAGTCATGGGATCAATGGGAACAACACCGACATCGGCAATGGAAACCATGCTTAGTTTCATTCCGCTTGATCTATACTGTAGCAGTCTGGCGGCCAAAACCGCGGTAAGACTGAAAGAAGGTCGACTATGGTCATCGAGCCTCTACGGTCATGCATCGAATTTGCTTCGATGGGAGACTACCAACAGATCGACGGAAACTGATATGATCCCGATGCAAGCATTTGAAAGGATATTCGCTACAAGGATTCCTGACAGAGTGTACTGGAAGAACCGTAGGAGCATAAAAAAGGAGCTGGCATTCTACTCCGATGGTTCTAAGATGGACATTAACACGGGAGCCGGAGTTTATTGTAAAGCCCTAGGAATAAACCGCTCCTTTAGAATTCACGACGACTGCAGCGTCTTTCAGGCCGAAGTCACAGCCATCTTACAGGCTGCTGAAATTATTCGCGAGAGTAATATCGTTGGCAAAACGATCACTGTCTATATAGACAGCCAGGCAGCCGTTAAGGCTCTGGACTCCGCGGTAATCAGGTCGAGGCTTGTGAGAATCTGCAAGTCACCCCTAAAGGAGATATCTAGAGCCAATGCGGTGACCCTCTGCTGGGTACCAGGGCACATGGATATCAAAGGAAATGAAAAGGCTGATGAGCTTACTAGGAAAGGATCGGCGCTGCACTTATAGCGAGCCCTCCCTTTTGTAGTAACCCCAATCAGTTCCTCACAGAAAAAGATAAATGATGAAGCTACCGGTCGAGCAAACAGATGCTGGGCTCACTTGGAAACCTGCGCAATGGCCAGGGCCCTATGGCCGGCCTCCAGCAAGAAGAGATCAACCTCTCTGGTAAAACTTAGTCGTTATAACGCGCGGGTTGTTTCTGGCATAGTTACTGGACGGTGTGCTACATAACGACTTTTGCAGAAGTTGCAGGGACGAAGAAGAAATTGAATCGGTTCGTCATCTGCTGTGTGATTGTCCTGCCCTATCCGTCATAAGAATGAGGACTCTCGGAAGTTACTTCTTTTCGGAACTGGAGTACTTGGGAAATGTAGAGCTGGCGGACCTCCTGAGATTCATATCATTATCTGGGTGGTTCTAACAGCAGTTTCACATGTTTCCAGGGTTAAAAAGATTGGGCACAATGGACCGACCTGGTCTAAGTGAGCAGTGACTATGCCACAAGACACCCATCTACCTAACCTAACCCTACCCTGCCAATGTATGACCCCGAGTTCTGGATGAAAAACAGGAAAGCGAAGTGGATCTTGTGCTCCTTAAAAAAAATTCTTCGTCGAATATTCAGTCCTATATGCGAGAAGAAAGAATGGAGGAAAAGATTTAACCACGAACGCTATGAAATGTACCAAAATGTGGATGTAGTCTAGGAGGCCATAAAATATAGACTTTAGTGGCCCAAATCGAACGAATGGACGGTAACGCTTCAGCCAAGAGAGTCTTCGAATCCCAACCCTCAGGTTCGAGACGACAACTATTGCCTCCGCAGTAAATTCTGCGATTGCCATAAACGGGGGATAGAGCGGAAAATCACTCTTTCTTTGCTCTAAAAAGCTAACTGAGCATCAGATGCCTATCAGGAAGAACTAAAGATACTTCTTAAAAAACTTTGATCCTGCTAATCTACTCTATGGTAAGAAACGTGGATTTTTTAAGTAGTCTTGGCGTCGTTGAGAAAAAAATCATATTTTCGTCTACGGTACATGGATTGATCCAGGAGCTATGTAGGCGCATGAACTGCACAGAAGCAGTGATATGATGCCAATGAAAGCCATGCGCATCCTACGTTTAAGCTGGGTATGTCATAAACATCATATATACAGCAGGGTACTACTCCAAAAAATCAAACGAATACGAACGTCGTTTTCAATTGCATCAGCAGCTCTACCTGGAGACAGGTGGCAAAGGTTTACTTACAAACGAAAATGTCCTTCAAAATGTACACGTCCAGGAGCCGAATTGGCTTTAAACAGGAAATATCAGGCATAAGCCATTGCTTTCAAATAAATGAACCTTAAAGCAAGAAAAACCATATATAAGCCTATGCTTTCAAAGCCTTAAAAAAGAACTGATTTGCATGAGGCTAAAGGTACATATAAGGATTGGGGGGAGCTCCAGGCTGGAATGATATTTTATGGTCCGATGAATGTAATATCGATTCAATTCTTGATCGGAACCATGAGACCAAGAACAGTTTTCATCCTTAACGTTCTAACAGTCTTGGCTCGCTTCATTTCAGCCGACTTTTCGACTCCTTCTCTCCTCTGCAAGGCGCAAATGTATCGCGCAAAGTTGTTGAAGTCTACAATCCTGAAATTGTTTGAATCAGGCCATTTTTCAAATGCGGCTTTATCGACGGAAAGCGGGGGAATTCTATGGACTCTTACATCCGAACTCAAGCATCTGGACTACGCTGACGATGTATGCTTACTATCTCATAGAATTATGGACCTCCACCAAATGACAGCAGATGTGGAGAGGGAGGCTGGCGTCGTCGGGCTGAAAATTATCAGTGTTGGAACGAACTCATCGGCTCCAATATGCATTGCTGGACAACCGGTAGAGAGGGTAGAGAGGTTCCAATACCTTGAAAGTATTGTCTCAAACTATGGCGGAACCGAACTAGATATAGCCAGCCGAATATGCAACGCAAAATCTGCGTTTGGGATGCTATCCACGATTTGGCGTAGTAATGCAATTAACTTAAACACCAAGCTACGGCTGTTCCGTTCCAACGTTGAATCCGTGCAACTGTATGGATGTGGTAATTGGAGAGTGACCACTACTATCACGAGAAAGCTGCAAACGTTCGTTAAAAGGTGCCTACGCAACATCTTAAGGATTTTTTGGCCGAACCGTATCTCGATCGAAGAGCTTTACCAGAAAATGGAAAATGAACCTATACGCACGACTATACAACGACGAAAGTGGCAGTGGATTGGTCACACATTCCGAAAAGGTGACAGGTCCATAGCTAAACACGCGATGCAATGGAACCCGCTTACTCAGGATGGCAGAATACGTTGCGGTCCTAGGAGTACATGGCGCAGAACAACTGGGAAAGAGTTGGGGAAAGTTGAGGCACATTGCCAGAAATCGCACACAATAGCGCGTAGGCGTTGTGGAGGCCCTAGGACCCACAATGGGATATAGGACATAAGAAGAAGAAGGAAGAACATAATGCTCTATGCCATTCCGCGGTCTTGATTCCAGCAAAGGTCCCAGATTGGCCCGCTAAAGATAGAGTCATCCAAAAAGGAATTTATATACCCAATGGTGCAACACAATACCGGAGCTTGAACCCAGAAGCTAGACGGTATGGATAAGTATAAATCAATCTACATGCATAGCCTATCCCAACGCATCCATGAAGCCAATATAAGAGCTGTCCGGCGATGTGCTGCCTGATACTAGGAGTGCCTAACAATTTTGTTCATGGCTCTTCCTGTAGAGGTATGTACGACTAATATATCCGTTATCCAAACCAGATTCTCATTTAATTAAAAATGCGCACTCTTTAAAGTGACGTCAAATGAGTGCACTTATAATTAATGAATAAGGCTTTGCAAGGATAACATCAACCAGAAATTGATTTGTTTAACATTTTCAAATGAAAAACAACACACACACACACACACAACCACCAAATTAACCGACAACCTGAAACGCATTTTCCAATTGAAAAACCCTCCTCTCCAGCGGTAAGCTGTTGCACAGCAAAAACCCATGTAATTGGCATTAAATAGACGTCGATTATCCTTTTTGGCGATCTGCCGCAGTAACACAAAACAAAATCCCACTGCAACACAATACATTACGCCACCAAAGAGGAAAAAAAAACCAGGCAAAAAGGACGAAAAACAATTCAGATAAATTGATAAGCAACCCTTTTTTGGGTTTTTTTCTTTTTATCCCACCCAACACCAACAATTAGTGAAATGCGAGAAAATACAGTAAAAAAACAATTTATTTACAAATACTCACTATGCGTATCGAATTTCCTGATGATAGTCTCAATTAGGGTGGTCTTTGGGGCCACGTGTCCTCTTCGAACTGGCATGGTGTCTGTGTGTTCTTGTGTTTCGGTGTTTCGGTGTTTTGCTTGTTTAACTATGTAATTCTTTCAATTTCGACGGTAATTCCAAAAAAAAAGCTGTACAACAACAGCTTCCTGATGTTTATCATACGAATACGGTTACGTAGGATATACCATGTGTCCTTGTGTGGGATCCACTTTATTTTGCTAATTAAACACTTTTTATTGATTTACTACTACGAATTGTATATTGAAACCAATTTGAAAAAAAATTTAATCTAAAAAATTTTACTAAATTTTCTCACTAATTATGTGTATTAATTTTGATTTTAAATTTAAGAAAAAAACTTAAAACTTTTCTTTTATCACTAAAAAAAAAATAATGCACACACTTTCAATTGAAAAAATTTTGATTTTCTTTTTTTTTTTTAAAGCAAACTTTACGTTAAGCAACGATTTTTTAATTTTAGAAAACAAAAAAATTTGTGTAAAAAATAATTTAATTCACTTTATATTCACTGGCTGAGAAATTTAATTTCTATTAGTGTTGTACTATATACAAACATTTTTTTTCTTACAAGAATTTGTAAAAATCATTTAAAGCACAAAAAATGACTACTTTTTTTCTTATATAAAAAAAGAACAGAAAACTTTTTGATTATATCACAAAATATTATTTAGAAACTAGAGATCTATTTGATAAATTTTTTTACTTAAATTATAAAGCACGTAACGCCATTTGTGTACATACAAATATATTTATCTAATTATCGTAGAATTCCGATTAAAATTATTTTGTTGTGTAACACTAAAGCACTTATGTGAAAACCATTTTGATTTATTTTTATGAATTATTTTCTATTTTTTTTTTTTAAATCTTAATTATTTTTATATTTTTATTATAAGTGAAAAATTAGAGACGAGGTTATAATTAAATTGTTACATCCTTGAAATGGGTTGTTTGTTGTGTGGTGGCTTCGAATCCATCCGATTGAAGTCTGAAAGGAAAAGAAAAGAGAAATATTGAGAGTGGTGCGTTGGGAAGAGGATTCAGATGTTAAATTGATGACAAAAAAAAAAATACAATATTTGGACCGTACGTTGCTATGCTTCAAAACGCTCTAACAAGAATCTCACCACGGCTAAAGGTAATTTTCCGTAGCTGTATAACACTAGGATACGTACGAAAAACCTGGAGAGAGGTGAAAGTCGTTTTCATTCCCAAAGCAGGAAGACCTACCCACTGTACCGCAAAAGATTTTAGACCAATAAGTCTCTCCTCCATTCTTTTGAAAACAATGGAAAGAATAATTGATCTACATGTGAGGAACTTTCTCGACGAGCACAATATGTGCAGCACACAACACGCCTACCTGAAAGGGAAGTCAGTGGAGACCGCTCTACCTGAAGTTGTCTCAGAAATCGAGAAGAATCTTCACTATAAAGATTTCACTCTCGCTGCTTTTCTAGACATAGAAGGAGCGTTTAATAACGTGAAAACTGAATCTATTGAAGCAGCATTAACCGATCTAGGAGTAAAAATGAACATAACAAATTGGATCAATGATATGCTCATAGGCTCAATAGTAGAGTTATCAACTCAGAGTTAGGAAAGAGTATCGTAAGGAAAACAGTTACGAGAGGAACTCCACAGGGGGGAGTCATTTCTCCTTTGCTGTGGCTCCTAGTCGTTAACAAAATTCTAACGACTCTAAAATCCAAAGGAATTAAAGCAATGGCTTATGCAGATGACGTAGTAATCATGATCAGTGGGCAACATCTTCCTACAATCAGCAACATTATGGAATCCGCACTGAAAGAACTGTCTTCATGGGCAGAACTAAACGGTTTAGGACTAAACCCAACAAAAACCGAACTGTTCCTGTTCACTAGAATGAGGAAAATTGAAGAATTCGACCTCCCAAAGGTAAATGGAGTCTCCCTGAATCTCTCCTCAGAAGCCAAGTATCTAGGAACGATCCTTGATTCGAAGCTCACTTGGAAAAGAAACACAGGGGAAGAATGAAAAGGGCATTATGTGCTTTCTACTCGTGCAAAAAAACCTTCGATAAACGATGGGGATTACCACCGCCCATAATCCATTGGATGAATACTGCGATTGTGAGACCCATACTTACCTACGGAACAATTGTATGGTGGAACGCAACGGATAAAATTAGCTACCTCAACAATCTTACGAAAGTACAAAGATTAGCATGTGTTAGCATTACTGAAGCACAGAGATCAACGCCTCAAGCAGGGCTCGAAGTGATGCTAAATCTTCCTCCACTGGCCGAGTTCATACGTAGTACAGCTGCCAAAAGCGCGATCCGTCTTAGACAATCTAGCACTTGGAAGCATAACTCCTATGGACACGGATCTACACTTCACAGATATAGATCAATTGATCCCGAAAGAGCAAGGGACTATGTAGTACCATACAGTGACTTTTACAAGAAATACTCCGTTCTTATTCCCGAAAGACAGGAGTGGGAATCCAACACATTAACTAATGTACCGGATCTTCAACTCAACACTGACGGGTCTAAAATGGACATAGGAACCGGCGCTGGAGTTTTCTGTGAATCAATTAACATCAAACGATTTATACAAACTCCAGGGCGACGAAGTCTTCGCCATTGAAAAAGCAGCACAGACGATACACGATAAGGTACTAAATCCATCCAGGATTACAATCTTCGTGGACAGTCAAGCAGCACTCAAGGCACTGGACCGCAACACAGTTAGATCAAAAACAGTTGCAACATGCCGGAAAACTATAAATAGAATATGCAACACTCACGAAGTTACTCTCTGTTGGGTTCCCGGACATTGGAATATAGAAGGAAACGAAGCAGCAGATGACCTTGCATGGAAAGGGTCAGCATTAAATGAGGATTTCACCCAGACATCAATAGCCATTCCTATTGGTGTATTGAAAAGAAAAATAGACCTTAAAACAAGAGAAATGATCAACTCTTCCTGGATAACTAGAGAAGACTGCGTCATATCTCGCAGTTTATGGCCAATACTGAACGATAAGAGGACTAAGAGCCTTTTATCTATGAACAAAAAGGAAATCAGCTTGATGACAGGAGTACTAACGGGACACTGTCAGACTGGGTATCAACTCACCTGACTATTGCAGAAGCTGCCATGATACAGAAGAAACAGGAATCATCAAACACCTACTTTGCGACTGCCCCAGCCTCCAAATCCGTCGCTTCCACCACATGGGAAACAGACTATTTGAGGAACTAGAGGACCTGGTGGAAGTCCCACTCTGGAACATGATGTGTTTCGTAAACAGTACAGGCCGGTTAAACCATACCAACCGATAGAATGCAGTTATGGTACCACAATGGACCAACTGGCCCCCGTGAAAGCACATTCAGGTGCGCGTCCCTCTAGCCATAACCATAACCATTACCATGGACCGTACGCAGTCCAGGACCTAGCTCCTCGCGACCATTCGTGCTGTGCGTGTTATTTTGTTCGTAAAAAATGGAGGGACCTACAGTTTGTACAGTGGTTCAGTAGTTAGTGCGTTGGACTACTGAGAGGTTTAAGATTCAAATCTCACGAAACAGCGACGATTTTTTCACGATCCCACCTCTCGTGAATGTCTGGCAAACGTCCGAGAGTAATAACTCTCAAAAGGAAGCTTCTCGATTCAATTGAAGATACTAACTGAAGATAGCACACATTTCCTTAAGCCACCAACAATTTGTCTACAATAATACCTCTGAACACGAGTATTACACTAATGAGAAGAGATTTACGTCACTAGAATCCTTTCATTTGAGTGAGTAGCAGAATCAGAAGTACGGGGATGTGTCTTCTCTAATCTCCCTCCACCCCCATATCACTTTAGTGTCTTCCAGGCGGAGATCATGGCTATAAAAGACGTCTTGTCATGGATCAAGTTCAATGTGATATCTAAGTGGGATATCATCATTTTCGCTAACACGCACGCCATGGTCAAATCTATTCAATCCGTCACCTTCAACTGCCCTAAATTGTCACCTGTTTCTCAACGAGATGGCTGATCAATTCAATTCAATTCAACCTTCCGGGCTACAGTGACATTCCAGAGAATTGCATGGCAGACGGGCTCGCCAGGCAGGGTACCACCCCAGATTTCACCGGATAAGGTGAATCTTGGTGTGCCTATCGCTAGAGTTAAAATGCAACTCAAGCTTAACGCTACAAACAGTTCCAATAGCAGATGGCAAATGGTACTACCTGTTTAATGACTAGACAGATCTGGCCTAAGCTGGATGTCAAACGCTCCAATAAGACAGAAAAGGGAGCTTATCTCCAGCATAATAGGTGTCTATCGGTGGGCACACCACTTGTCGGAGCCTCTTCGCCAAGGACTTCTGTAGAAGCTGCATGTATGAAGAAACCATTCTACATCTTCTGTGTAAATGTGAAGCTCTCTACATTCGCAGGAAACTGCTTTTAGGGGCCTACTTCCTCAATAACCTTGGCAAACTGGCAAATACTAGCATTACTAGCCTCCAGCGCTTTGTAACTAGCTCCTCCTGGTTCAATGGGTAGCTCTGTTTGAAGATGCTAGTCCTGTGGTAGCACAATGGACCTTAATGGTCTAAGTGAGGTTGCATACTTAATAGCCTGCTACTTCAACTTAACCTAACCTAAGCAACTGCTTAACGTCTATTTCGAGATGCATACATTCCAGAGTGGAATCACCTCTCAACCTATTTGTCTCCTTAGATGGTATAACCCTTTTCACACACCCACTTCATGCTGCCACTTTTGCTTTGTATTCCCCTTTTTCAGTCTCAGTTTCTTTGTCCTTTTTCTTAAAGGTTGCTACTTTCTACTGGAACATGACTTGAAGCTCTAGTCGATGAGAAACTCGACTTAGAGCACCTCCCACAGTTGCTCAATTCCCAATTTTTTAGGTGCTCCTAAGTAAACAGTGACCCGTTAGGAAGCCTGTAAGGATGCGTAGCCGGTTCTTGTTTTAAAGACCTTACATACCATCATATATTATTTTGAGAGATTTCGAACCGGACCACAGTGATGGGTCGCTTTTCGTCTCTCTTCCACGACCCAATGCTAGCATCTGTTTAACAGAAATCTGGTTCATCTTCTGGATTGCTACATAGCGGTGCCCCAAGACCTCCCTTCTTTTGCTAGCTAATGCCGGACATTGACACAACATATATGCCGCCGTTTCGATTTCCTCCAGGCATAGTTCACAGGTATCATCCTCCAGAAGACCCATCTTCTTTAGGTGATACCCAAAATTTCCATGACCACCCATTTCAGTGATCTTCATTTCAAGCTTAGAACTTTCCTCTGAGTAGTGCCAGTCGGCATTTTAGTAGCCATTTTAGCCTGCCAACAACCTTCTACGGTTGACCACCTTCTCTGGCGTTGCGCCGTGGCACAGTTGTTAATCAGGTGCTCCACCATCCCTCTTGCAACAAATGGTTCCGAACCAAAGAACTCCGAGGTTGACCATGCTCCGCCTTTTCATTAAGCTAAGTCCGTAGGTGCCCTCTCACCAAGAGTAGCGTCATCTCATTTCGAGATGAGCACTCATTGAGTTTATGAACACTTGTGCATGTTTGTGTCGTTTACAGGCCTTACTTCTTTTCCGGTTATAGTTCCCGAGAAGTCCTGCCTTAGTCTAGAGAGTTCCTCTCTTTTGCAGCCTTCTTTCCTTCGTATCGTATGCGGCCCCAGCCCGTCTCCGGGTCAGCAGAAACGGTTTCTCATCCTTCTCTTGATAGTTTATTAGCTGCTTCATTTCCATCCACTTCCACGTAACCTGGTACCCAGTAGAGAGTGACTCTGTAGAGCAGAGCCATACCAACGACAATTGCGTTCACTAGAACAACAGTCGTAGATGCAGACAAACCCAGCACTGATTTGGGTCTCGAGAAAACTTCCTCTGAAGGCTTGCAGGTTTATCGGAGATCTCGTATGCTAGACTGATCTGGCATCTCAACAAGATGCAATCAATTAAGTCTTTTGACCAGATTCAGAGACATTTCGAGGTCATCTACTATTTTGCAAATGGTAAGTAAGAGGGATAAGTAATACATTGAGTGTAGCGTAGCTATTACGGAAAACGTGTATCGTCCTTCCTATCAACCATTTCTTCACAATAAAGCACATGGCTGTTAGGCTAGCGTAAATTTCCGCTGGGAAGCCAGACGCATATTGACTTGATCGAATCTGATTTCTCACTATACACGAAAACATCTGCACCGGACCACCACCGCCTAGTTGTGGAGCCATCAGTGAAGATGCTTTGGCATTTATTCTCCGGTTCAGGATCTGGCCACATCCCATCCAGGGCCAATTTGTACATGTGTTGCATTTGGATTCGCTATGTCATTCCGCTCTGGGATCCTAGGAGCTAGCTCGAGGTCATCGAAGCAACAGTGCGGAACCGCTTGTCTTTAGTCGGTAGATGACGTTCGTTCCGCAACCCATGAAATCAATTTCGAGCGGCAGTCAGCAGGGGATTTATAGCAGAGCCAGGCGTTTTAATGGAGACGCCTATGCCTTCGATAGGTTGGATAACTTAGCTATTCATTTGGAGCTGGGTTATAGTAGACGTATTATTTTAAGAGGAGGTGGACTAGTTTTTCTGGTATTGAAGTTGACTAAGTTCACTGTCCATCCATTGAATGTCTTCGTTTAATGACGGAATTTGTCTGCCTGCATATTCGAGCGAGAAACTATAAGGGTGCTACGAGAGCTATAGCTTGCATTTCTACTCTTACAGTCCAAATGTGTAAGGATGTACCAAACCGTTGGACGTAAAACCTCGACCTCAAGCATGAATTTCTTCTGAAATGGTCGGCGGTTCTTCCTGTATCTCCGGATATAAAAATTATGGACTTCTTTTTCTTCTTAACGGGCTCCCAACCCGTGGAGGGTCCCTGCCTGAGACACAGCAGCCTTCCATCCTCTTCGATCTTGGGCACGCTGTTTCCAGTTTTCCAGACCAAGCGCTCTGGCATCCGCGATAGCTTGGTCCTTAAAACGGAGGTTCGGTGTTCCTTGTCATCTCGAACCTGGAGACTGGGATTCGAAGATCCTCTTAGCTGGATGTGGCCGAGCCAGTGAAGTCGACGTGTTTTGGCTTTCCGGACTACATCCACATTTTGATAAGGCTCATAGAGTTCGCGGTTCTTCTCCATTCGCCCTCCTCGCGGGACCATATATCCGACAAAGAATTTTTCTCTCGAAAGTATTCAAAATCTTCTCTGCTTTCCTGCTTATCGTCCAACACTCGGCACCGGCACAGCAGAACTGGCAGGATAAGTGTTTTGTAGAGCACGCATTTTGTCTTCCGAGTTAGGAGTTTTGAACCGAGTTGTTTCGCTAAACCGAAGTAGCAGCGGTTTGCTTGGGTTAGTCTTCGTCGGATCTCCACTAAGGTGTCGTTCGTGGAGTTGGTTTTTACTCCGAGGTAGGTAAACTCTTTAGCTACTTCGAAGGCTACTGCTGTCAACAGTGACGTTTTTGTCCTAGGAGGTGGACAGATGCTGCTTTGTTTGTTGACAACATGTCAACATGTTTGTTTTGTCCTCGTTTACCTCAAGACCGACTTGTTTCGCCTGTTCTTCAATTGCCGTGAAAGCCTCTATGACGGCACGCTGGGAGCGACCGATGATATCAATATCGTCTGCGTATCCCAGCAGCTGGACGGACTTGTTGAAGATAGTTCAGAAGACCTGTTTCCGAACTTCACATTGCATCGCGTGTGTTCCAGCGTGAGGCGACAAAGCTGGATTAGTTTGCGCGGGATCCCGAATTCGGCCATCGCCATGTAGAGCTCACGGCGATGAATGCAATCATATGCGGCTTTGAAGTCGATGAAAAGATGGTGAGTCTCGACTTGAAATTCGTTGGTCTTTTCCAGGATTTGCCTTAATGTGAACATTTGGTCTATCGTCGATCTGCCGGGCCGGAAGCCACACTGGTATTTGCCGATGTGTGTGTTGCAGAAGGGCTTTAGACGTTCACATATTATGTTGGACAGGATCTTATACGCGACATTTAGCAGGGATATGCCTCTGTAGTTTTTGCAGGACATAGGATCGCCTTTTGTGTAGATGGGGCATATGAAGCTGATTGTCCAGTCATCGGGCATGCTTTCATACTCCCATACTTCACCACCGTATTTGAAGAGCTCTGCTGGCAGTTCATCAGAGCGGGCGGCCTTGTTATTCTTCAGCTTTTTGATAGCTGTGCCGACCTCTTCGATACTTGGAGGGGGGACTGCTTGTTGGTTGACTGAATGCGGGTGTTCTTCTTCCCGTCATTAAATGATCATCCTCGCTGATCACATTCCTCGTCATACTCAAGTTCGACCACGCACAACATTCGGGTCCTAATTCATTCATATTTCCTGCTTACAGTGGTCTTCACCCTCCATGCACTACTGCACAGGACAACTCTTTCCTTTCTTACATTTGCCGCCACCTAAGATCACTATTTGAACACTAAGCGCCGGAAATTAAGTTCACATACTCAGTGGTGGAAAGGGATCACAAATGTGGAAAAATTAAAACCAGGAGAACTGATTTAGATCGGTTGGATTGTTGTAGACAAATTGCTGTATGCATGGCATCAAGAGGTTGAACAGTAAACGTTTTTTTATTTCGTATTTTCTGGAAGCTGAACACTGAATCCACAGCTCAGTAGTTCAAGGCACTAAGTGTGGCACCCGCTTTCGAAAACTCACCACTTCACATCAGATTGATTTTCCTGAGGTTCAACGGACGTCGCATTCTTTCCATTCTACACACTTTGAAGCACTGACATGAAGGGATGAGGTCGCACTCAAAAGCTCGATTGTATTGTACATGAGTATGGCATGAGTTCGATTGAGGATTTTTCGTAGTATTTGCTTCAAAGTTTTATGTCCAATGAGTCATGTGTTTGATAGTTTCTGCAAATGATTTACCCAGCATCTGTGACTCCTAGCACACCTTCTCCCATTCACAATCCAATTCCTTGCGTCAGCACATTCAAAATTGGACTTAAATTCCTTACACAGATATGCCAGGATACTTGGAGCCAATACGTATCCATACAAAGATTTATTTTTTAGTACATTCATGCGAACTGACGGTATTCTTTTACGAGTATGTGCGCTCATAGATTTTACTGTCATTAATAACATCCTTCGCCTTCAAATGACTTCGGACTTTATGACGACTTTTATAATAAAATATTCCTTTTTCCTTATTGAGTGAGAATGCCACACAGACCCACAGGACCTGCCTGCCTTCTTTCATGCTAATCCTCCTTTTAAAGTAGAAACACTGCACATTCATCTATTTAATGTAAGTTTTCTCATTTGCATATCTGATTCGCATTAAATTCACAAAACGCAGACCAATATCCTTCTACACTTGAATACACTTCCTGCAAAGCAATAATTAACAATTTGATGTGTTCGGAGGAGCATAAATTGGATTGTGTGCTTGGTACGCGCCTTGGAAAATATCATTAGATTCTGTAGTACACTTTCAAGCCACAGAAGCTATCTCTTTATATTCCATCTATGTATCTATGCGATGGCATGGAATGGGAAACCTAAGCAAATTTTCCCAACTCAGGATAAAATCGAGTTTACCATTTTGCTAGGCAATGCTACGAGGTACGAGTGTGTGTTTTTGTTCTCAAAAAAAAAACGAGTTCCACACATCCCGACATTCTTCGTGCATGTGAATGTCCTTTGAATGTCATCGATGCTTATTGTGATTCATAGAAAATTGAAAGAAGGAAAAAAAAACATTGAATTGGAATAAATATCCTCTTTGGATGCAGAATATCCTTGACTGTCGGCCGGGGAGGATATACCGGGCCAGCTCCCATAACAGCAAATAATACGAAAACAATGCAGTAAATCTAGTGGAAAATCAGTGGCAGCATCGGGATTTGGAATTTCTATGATTGGATACATATTCACATGGAAGACAGAGGATTGGAAAGTATGATAGTACACGCTAATGATAAATCAATTGAAACACGCTTTGAAAGCGAGTGGGGATGTGGTTTCGAAGCTCGAGATAATCCTTGTTTTTTTGCTACAATTTTTCTAAATATTCACTGGATCGCTTTGTCATTTGCATACTAGACCTGACTATGTGAAGGCTGTTAGTCCGAGTAATTAAATTTGACTTCGAATGAAAGGCATATTCCAGCTTTTCAAAGTCACCGACATGGTTGGTTGACTTGGAGTGGCCCCCAATGACGACCTCTTAGCCCGAAAATAGGTCCATTGAGGCGCATTTATGACCACTGACATACTCGTTTAAATACTTGAGAAATATGCTGAATTAGACTACCTTCCTGTGTCCCTCTTTATGTGTCTCACTTTGGTCATTTTAGTCAGGGATACTCTGTGTAGCTCTTCTCAATTCTTCACTAAGCTCAATTCCCTCGGCTGTGCGCTAGTGCCTGCTTGGGAGCAATCTGGTTTAGCGTCTGGAATTCTACCCAGTGATACCCTTAGACCCCTGTCCTTCATGTAGCTAATTCTGAACGTAGGCGTAGGATATGGCCCGTTGTCTATGTCCCTTTAAGGCAAAGTCTACGCAACTTCTTTAAATGATACCGAAAGTATCGCTGGTCTGCAAGCATAAGAACCGTCCGAGTATTTCACGCACCGACACAGTTCAAAGATGTACAACGGGGTCAGTGAGGACATTTCCTTGAAGCATTGTAGATCTGACCGCCTCCCAAATTCTGCCAGTATTTTTCGAACAAGGTGACTAGCAATTCGAGAAGCTTCTCAGGCAGTGAGGTACAACCCTCTATCAATACGAAACATAGCCACCCTCAGTGCTAATCGGAGGACTACGAAGCCTTAGGTCGGACTATATCAGCCTTCAATGTGGTAGAACAAAGTAAGGACGATCTCGCTTTTCTAGGTTTTCATTTGAAGTCTGTATGCCTAGTAACCATTCGCACTGGAGTTTTGATGACCTTGCGCGACTTCTGTCCTATGATCCCTGTATAATGGACATGCCATCTGATGCAATGACACCAGAATTATGGCTGCGATGCAAATTTGAAGTCGACTTCCCTCATGTTCAGAACTGGCTTTGGCCAGAGTCTGAACCAGGCTCCAGGGGTCCGAAGCTGGTGTTTTCGTGGAGTGCGACAACATTAGGCTTCATAAGTTAGTTAGTTAGATTCATTGAATCTCGTCGGTCTCAGGATACAACGGGATAACAGGGAATGAGATCTCTGACGAGCTTGCTAGACAAGATTCAGAAGAAGGCTTTCTCATGACCTGAACCCACGTTGGGTGTGCCAGGGTCCTTGGTCAGGACTTCCATTGACGACTGGGTTTTTAATGAGCACAATCGAAGGTGGCATAGCTCTCGAGGATGTAGGCAGATTCAACGAATGGCTCCTAACATCTGCAGGAAATCGGTGGTTTTCTTGCTATCCCTTAGCAGGAAGGACTGCAGACAACTTACTGACGTTCTTCCGGCCCACTAAGCCTTTGCCAAATACCTTTGTGTGCTGGGCTTAAGTGATGCCCCTATCTGCGATGCCTGTAGAGAAAGCGACGACACGGCGAAACATTTCTTATGTAATTGTCCTGCCTTTGCTCGGATAAGGTGGCAGATTTTCGGTGCTGATGTGGTGAGTGCTGATGATGTAAGCTCCTCTTCACTGAAGCTCCTTCTCCTTCTCCTTCTCTACCTGATAGTAGAATGGACCAGTTTTTGAGTGCTCCAGTAGGGTTCCGTCCAAAAAAAAAAAAACCATTCCACCCTGTCCGTGGACCTGTGAAAGAACGAGCCCCAATATTAGCCTCTTGACTGTCCTCACGGTGCGTGGATTTCCTCGTATATGCATTTGCCAAGGGATGACTCTCGCATCACCAGCACGTCAGTCTGCATCACCCGGAAAGAGTTACTTCTTCTTCACTTCTAGCTACCCACCTACCCACCCACCTAACCACATCCGTCTACCCACAGCATCGTGCCTTGTCATGACATTGCCTAGTTTTGAGATGGATCCCTTACCGTGTATCAAAAAACTGTTGGATCTTTTCTGATGTGGTACTCGCCGTAGAAGCAGTATTGCACAGGTATAGATAATTCCGTCGAACTAGGCAGAAGCTTGCTAAATGGCGCCCACTCTCCCTTAAAAAAAGCTGCGCATGGCTCAGTAACTTAAACGAGAGGTGAATATTCGTGTCCTCACAGAAAATCTGACACCGATTCCTTCCTTTTTTGAATCAACTTGTAAATAGCGATGCATCCACTCTTCACTGTCCGACATTGGGTGCTCATACTCTGATTAAAAGGAAAGATAGGAGGTTACCTTGAAAAAGGAGCCAGTTCATCACTTTTACAGTGCGTTATTCTTTCCATTACTCTCTCCCTCTCTCTCAGCCTCAATGCTGATTGGTTGGTAGCCAGTTGTTTACCGACGATGAAAAAAGATGCACGTAGCATGCTTTGAAAAGGCGGAGAGAGTTTCTTCATACACCGATAACGCCGAGGGATGTAATTTTCTTTCATTCCAATAAATTAAGGTTCTCTCCCAGGTGGTCCACCACAATTGAGGCGTACAACCAAAGCATAACGTTTGGGGCAAGTTCTTATTGGAGTCTACCGCCGTCTTTCATAAATACAACCTAATCCACGATTTCATGATTACAAGGAATCCACCAATATCTCTCTACAGCGCCGTGCGAAATTGCTGATAGCATTACCTGCGGCGTCCTTGAAAAAATCACACTTTGGGGATATAAAGGTGGCTCGTGTATCATGAGCTCGATTTCAGTTCCTTAAAATTGGTTAAATTGAGGTCAAAAATTGTTTTTCTCCCGTACCCGGCCATCTCGGAATAGAAGGTAACGAAGAAGTAGACACCAACACAAGGAACAGCAGAACCCTTCATTGGACCTGAACCATTCTGTGGAATAAGGTGCCAAACCACACGCGACGAACTCCGGGAGATGGAGAAAGAAGACAGAGGTCGAGAACTCTCCGTACATGAAGCAAGCTAAGAAATTTTTGGGATGCTACCACCGGAAAAGGTTCGCAACATGCATCTGCCTTAGCAAAAGCAACCTACGTATCCTAACTTTCTAACGGGTCACTGCAGACTCGAGAGGCGTCTAAGGAAACTAGGTATAACAAATGAAGGTCTTTGCAGATTCTACAATGAATCTAGCGGGACTCGAGAGCATCTTTTGAAGCTTTGTGCGGCACTGACCTACAAAAGATTAAGTTACTAAGGTAACTACCAATTGTTACATGAGGATATGCCAACCTTAGACCCACCTCTCATTCTCAGATTTCTAGGGGGGAACCGGATTATGGAGGGTGCACTAGGACGGACTGTTCTCTCCAAGGCAAAGTAACAGTGTATAACCCTCAAATACAATTCCGAAGGAGTCATAACGTAAGGGAAACTCTAATTGGGGGAACAAACCTCTCCAAGGTATTAGCAGGGACACAATAGTTAACTCTTTGTAAAAATACTAGAATGCCTTACATCTGTCCACGTTCCAAGTTGCTTCAATCGAGGGAATATACCCGGATTGCCCCCAATCTCGAGTTTTCCGCGTGGTTGATGCATGGCCTTGTGAAGCATATATTGCGTCGATGATTGGAATATGGGGGTACAGCTACACCTATGGATTACGGATTTGCTGATGTAAGCAAGGATGTGTCATCTCCTGGACAAATACGCAAATTCGTCGCAATACTCTTGCCAAGGTTCCGCATTGTAATAATTCGTCCTGAACGTAGCATCAACTAGTACGTCGATCCATTCAACCGTACACCCGTTCATATTTCCAGCCACATACACCGGTACCCTAGGTGGTCATCGGCTTCATTGCAGATTTGATTTTCAGTGCATCCGACCATTCCGCTTCAAGACCGCGCTCATGCAGTATTTCCGCTTGTAAAGCAATTTTTAACTGCAATCTCACAACAGCGTCCCCTTAGAGATGGATTCTAATGAGCAGGCTTTTGGGTCTAAAAGGCATTTAATTTTTCCCCACGGGACATTCATTACACATAGCACCCTGACAAGACACAATCCAAAATGAGACCGACGACGCGGTGCTCACTTTTCCATCTTCTGTGTTGAGATACTTTTGTCAACCTTAGCTCCCGATGATGACTATCTACCCAGCAGTGCACAATGGGAACTATGAGTCACGTAGAAATTCTTACACTTGCGTACTTGAGTGCGCTTTATAGCACAACTATACAGTGTGCTCATGAAGAGCGTCATTGAGTGCATTGTACATGGTGGAGGGAACGCTTTAAGGCTTTCTTTCAGTCTTTGTTCATCCACCGGAGAGAAGACAAACCAAAAAAAAATATACAAAGAAGGATATCCTTTGTCTAAATGCAACGCAAACGGATCTCGAATACCGTTGGATACATTAAACAAATGTTTGTTTATATGGGTCGGGTGGTTGTCTTCTTTTTTTTTTTTGTTTGAAGGAGTTGCACTCGTCGAGTTACGCTCTTTAAGGACTTCTCGAGTGTTTAAGATATATTTTGAAAATTCAAGTTTCTTATTTTTAAATTAAGAGCGAAAACAGAAGGTTCATGATGTCAGACGTCAATAGAAATGGGCACAGATTGTGCACTGGAATTGGCTTTGAGTACATCACACACGAGGTTCGTTTTGATTTTAGTTTGTTATGAATTTTATTCTAAGGAGATATTACTAAAACGTTAAAGGACAACAAGGATGAGAAAAAATATGGAACTATGCACTTGGGGAATATTCTTATGAAAGAATGAATCATTCCAGACAACTCATCTCATGTGCATGACATGGTAACAGTTGAAAAGTTCAACCATTAAGTAGGGTCTGTAGATTAAAAAATATTATATTTCTACAAAGAGGAAGCAAAGTCCTTAGGAGCTGTCAACTTGATATACCAAGAATACAGCGCTAACAACAGCATTTACAGAGTCCATATGTCTACGGATATGGCGTTGCATCAAGCTGGTGACATTGGATCCCTCAAGGACAGGTTGACACGCAGCTACGTACTCGACATTTTGACAGATTTTAGAAAGAAATTCAATCAAATCCATCACTAAATTTCAATTTTTGGGCGCCACAACACAGTCCGTTTTAAATCCTCAGTATCTCAGCAACTTCAGGCATACCTCAAGGGAGCCATTTAGAACCATTCACTTTCATCTTTTAAAAAAATAGTAACGATCTTATCATCAGAGATGCACGACTTTGCAGCCGACTCTCGCCTTTTACAGAAAGACCTGAATAGGTTCCGTATCTGGTGTCAGATGACTTATCTTCAATTTAAAAGCAGCAAACGTCATATTGTGGGTGGCCACCGTATGCTAGAGCATACCTCATTCGAGATGAGCTTCGTTACCTTAGCATGTGTTATCAGCGACAGTCAACTTAACATTCGTTCTCATATGGATAACATGGCACAAGTATGTAAGGTTAACTCTACGTTAGGCTTTGTAAAACACTGGTTAAAGGAATTCTCGGATTAAATTGTCACAAAATATGGAACACCGCAAGGTAGTGTTATTTCACCTCTATTGTGTTTTTTTTTTTTTAATGTTTGGCGCAATAGACCTATGTAGTCCAAGACATGGCTTCTCGCGACCATTCGTGTTCTATTCGTGTGCTATGCCTTTACGTGCAAATGGAAGGGAGCTATAATTTAAAACCATGTCTGAAAGGAAAATTGAGAATATCTCTCATGACAGTTCGAACGTTAGAAAAATCTTTTTAGTTTTTTCTGGGACTCGAACCTTCCGCTCAATAATCCAACCCACTAACCACTAAGCCACGGCGCCCGCATTATTCATGATTCAAACCCTTTTTAGACAAGATAGAGAAAAAATTCATGCTGATCTTGGTACGAAAAATGTCATGATCATCGAAATCATGGAAAATATTTTGAAGAGCGTGGGTTAAAAGGTCTGGTCTCGTTGTCAATTCAAGCAACACCGAACTAACGTTTTGTCCCACCAAAACCAAAATACTGAAACTAATTCTTCCTCAACTAAATGGCCAACCACACACAATGTCACCCACCGCTAGATATCTTAAGCCTGGATCCTAAGCTTAATTTGCAACTAGACATGAATCAGCGGATTAAGAAAACGTTTATAACTTTCCATGCTTGCAGCAAATCCTTAGTCAAGGAATGGAGACTTCAAGAAAAGTTGATCCCACGAATGTACACAGCCTAATTCTTTCATAGGAGTCGCTAGTATGAAGCCCTGCGACAAGTAACTACACTACAACAGAAATAACGAACAGAATACTTATATTGGCATCAGAGACCTTCGGTAGGTGCCCTTACGCCTTCTACCTATGGATCTATACCTCGAAAATATTGCAGCAAGCAGTCGGATTAAAGAAGAGCTTTGACGAACTATTTCTTAAAAGAACAAAATACCAATATGGATAGGTGGTTAATAAATTTGACTCAGCAGTCTACACTGAAGATTCAAAGTTCGACTGTGGAGGAGGAGCTTCATAACGAGATTCGATATCTCTCCATTAGCTCTGCATCAGCCAAATGTAGATAGCGTAATATCGATACCTGCAACCATGATAGGCAGATGCGGCCAGAGTTACGCAAACGCAAGACAGGACGTCTGCTACTTATAATCAGACCACGGGTCATTGTGGGCTAGGTAAGCACGCCTTGATGCTTGGAATTCCCGGTCAATGGCTTCTGTTCGCAGATGTATGGATGAGGAGGAAGAAGATCCATCATTGCACCTACTCTATGGTTGCCCTGCGTTATCCTCAGCAGGAAAGCAGGTCCTGGGTAAATACTTCTTCAAGGAACTTAAAGATATTGCAGATTCGAATATCAATCAAATCTGGAAGCAAGTCCAAAATGGTTCCAAGAGTAACGGAAGTGATACAGTGGATCACTCCTGGTCCAAGTGTATCCTACCGTGAGTGGAGGATAAGCACAGAACCTAACCTAACCTCTTCTCAGATGAACTAGGCTGACTGGCTGCTTCGTATACAAAAACATGCACACATCCTCACTACAACAGAACTCTTGCAGATATCGCTAGAATAATGGCGATCAGAACGGGGCATTAGTCTGTAAAAGATCACACAGCCCAACTAGAATACACACAGACACAAATCAAAAATCTACACACTGACAAATTGATCCCCGCTCTCTCAAGTGTCCTACTAGGTTAGGCATGATATACCCAATATACACAGGCTTGAGCAATGGCAAAGGAAGTGGAGTGTATCCTCATGTGTCTCTTCGCACCGCAGCCTCTACAGATATTTTCATCTGGGAGTTTCAGTTTCCTTTGTGTGGTTTAACAGAAGGCTGTGGCCATTGAGCGTACCTATCAACATTGACAGCTGTTTTCTGTCACTTTTTAAAAGTGTGTTGGCCCGGCTTTGTTGTATTTTGACCAAAGCTTCCTTGATGTTTATCACAGGTGGTAGCGAGTTACACCTATTGCTTGAAGTGCCCCAATAACAAAGCTTTCTCCATCCAGTGGGCTCTCGAGGTACCTCCTACCTAGTCGTACTGAGACCAATGACATGCTGGACTAAATGTTTAAACATGTTTCATACACGAGTGTCTAGATTACAACAAAACTCCCCATTTGACGTCGTTCACCATTTCGCCATAGTTACTAACTTAGGTGGCGGAACAGTTCAGGGTGAACCTGTGTCTCAACGAACAAGCCTCTTCAGTTAGCCCGCTTCAGTTAGCCCGGTCCTTAGCTAATTGGGTGAGTTCCCCTTCTACTTGTGCGCGCCACAAAGTGATCTTCTAATACCGGGTTATATTCGAAGACTCTGCGGGTTGGAGCATTGATATACATCCGCACTACATGTCCTAGAGATCTCGATCGACTGATACTCAGGTTTTTGACTAAGTCGATGTCGCTATACAGCTCGTTTATTTCGTTGTTGAATCGTCTCCTGCAAAGCCCGTCAGCGAAGCGGGACCGTATATCTTACGAAGAACTTTTCTCTCGAAACGACCGAGGATATCTTCATCCGCTCTCGAAAGACTCCATGCTTCGGCGGCATAAAGCAGGACTGGGATGATCAAGGTCTAGTATAGAGTCTCCGTAGTTGTTCGGGATAGGGCCTTACTACTCAATTGCCTTCTCATCCCAAAGAAACAGCGATTGGCGTAAGTTCGTTTGATTGCTGCTGAGATGTTGTTTTGAGAATTAATTATGGTAGACAAGGTCCCTTTCAACTTCGAAGTTATAGCTGTGGACTGTCCAATTCGTCGATGTTGTTGACAGCACATACGTACATATTGACAGCTAAACCAATTTTGGCAGCTTCTGTTTCGATACTAGACAACTCACCATTGACAGCTATCCTCTGTCAATTATCTCAATGACGTCGGCGTACGCTACTAGTTGCAACCATTTCGGCATGCCGTCTGTAAAAATCCCAACAATCTGGCAACGACGTTTAGAAGAGCTACGTATAAACGACCACTTTCCCTCTGTCTCTTAAGAAGCTGATTTGAGATACTTTTGTTCTTAATCCCTTGTTGACCTTTCAAGTCACATTTTCTTGGAACTGATGTACCATAAGGTTATCACCCTTTCACACCAGGAATCAATACTTCTTGGTACTTTGGTGGTAAAAAAAAATCAAAATTCAATGTCACCGAACCGTTGGCACATGTTTCTTTCAAAAATCCATCAAAATTGAAATTTCAATCCCAAAAAATTTCTACTATGCGACAAAATGCTTAACGCAAGTGTATCCAGTATTCCAAACCTTTGACCTGGCGTTTCGAAAACCCATCAAAACTCTTACGTTTGGGTAATGAAAAGACTATAAATAATTTTATTTCCCAGCAGTCTTCATCAGTCGTCTGCTATGCATCCACCCTCAGAAAAAAATAAGCACGCACTACACGTCTTATAAAATCTGAATACCCCTTCAGTGCGTTCAAAAATTTACCTCCTGAATGTCTACACGTCCCGTGTCGGAGACATCCGTTCAATAACAAATTTTTGTATAAATTTCATTTTTGTTTTTTTGCTAGAACTTTGCCTAGAACACCGGCACACATGCTTAGTGTGACAGTAAAATTAGGCACGATACACACATCCTCCCCTCTGCCAGTGGACAAGTTTAAAGCGATGCATGCATTCCATTGAAGATTCATACGGATATCGACACAGCACACACCATATGCTGTTCAGATACATACTCGTACTCACTTGCATACTCATGTGTGTGTGATGTGGAGGCTTTTACGTCACATGCGAGTATGCCAGCCGGATAGGATACCCAAGGTAGGTCACGAATTCTCCATCGTCTACGAAAAAAAAATTGATATTAATGTGCGAATTAAAATTGCGTGGAAACCTTGAAGTTGTGCCGCGCGCTGAATTATTTTGCTGAGGAATCCGTTTTTTATCAGATTTTCTTTGTATCTATGTGTGGTTGTGTGTGTTGGAGTGTGTGTGCTTCCATCTGTGCCAATGACGCTCTCAGCGGAATTGCTAAGGAGTTTGGGGTTATTTATAAAAATAAATTAAACAGCGCGCAGGTGTATATTGTCAGCTGGATTGGGGTGCGAATTGTGAAAACGAACGGTGTGGAGGAGAGTAATAGAATTTTCTTGGTCTGGTGACATTTGTCACTTTAAATGGAAGCGAAGGAGATTAATGATGATAATCCCTAGTGGTTTGTGCGTAAATATCGGACTTGAATACCGAGGGGGAACCAAAAATGACAAATTAAAAGGAAGCGAGAACGTGTCCGGTGGAATATAATAATTTTGAGACGACAATAGAGGGACGATACGAGTATTGATTTCGGATTAAGATCTGGGAAGGTAGGTCATAAGCCCCGGTGTTCTGCAAGAGGATGGAAACAGCGGGCTATGCATGTCCAGTTGAATTGTAATGAACCGCATTAATGTTAAAAGAATCGGGGTCAGGCCTGGTACTTCGTGCGATGTAAGGGAATCAAGGTATCGCTCTGCTGGGTCCCTGGACATGAGGGTATACTAGGCAGCGAGAAAGCAGACGAACTAGCAAGAGAGGGTTCTGCAGCCATTTCAAGACAAACAGAACCACTCGTGAACATGCCGCCTTGAAGTAGGAAAAATAGCCATACAGGAGGCGAACACCACATGGACTTCCTTGGATTCCAGTGTAAACACTAGGAAACTATGGCCGTCCTTCGAGGAAGGCAGAACCGAGAGACTTATACGGAAAGACAGGAAATCCCTTTCCATCCTCGTTGGGGTTATCATGGGGCATAACTCTCTACGGTATCATTTGACTAACACTACGTCTGGCGGAAGAAGAACTCTGCAGAGGTTGCGGTGACGAGGGAGCTTTTGGGGACACGACCCACTTCGTATGCCACTGCCCTGGCCTCCAACACAGCAGAAACAAATACCTAGGGAGCTACTTTTTCCAAGACCTAGAAGACGATAATGAAATTTATCAGGTCCTCAGGATGGTTTGCATGCAAAGAGAACTTTCTCTCGCAACAATAATTATCGGAGCAAATTAGTATCGGAAATGGATTTCAATGGGCAAGGGACATCCTTTCCCCTAAACGGTATCACAATGGGTTAGTATTGTCGTGAGAGAGGCGGGGAGCAATTCTCTCCTCGCCAGCCCACATACCTAACCTACCCTAAGGGAATCAACGTACATTTGATTACGGTTTTCAAGAACGTACTTCAAGCAGAATCGCAGAGAATGTAATAAGCAAAGAAGCGCGGGTCAAGCTGAAGTGGTTAGTGCTTTAGACTATTGAGCACGCACAGGCCTGGGAGCAAACGCAACATCACTCCGCTCCGCACCAATAGGGCTTGTATACTCTGTGGCGGAATACTGCTCCCCGGTGTGGATGAATAGTGTGCATATCTCAATAGTGGATGTACAGCTCAACATCACAATGCGCCTTATAACTGGGGTTCTGAGGTCCACACCAAGTCATTGGCTTCCTGTACTGAGTCACATAGCTCCACCAAAGATACGCATTAATCCGAGAATATGCAAAAATAGCTGCCAATCCTCTGCTGCCAATAAATGACGATATCCCTAGCCTTATCCAACTGACGGGGATCAAAACTAGAACACCAACCATGAGCACGGCTGCGGCAATAATCTCGACTCACTTCGACCCGATCAATGCTTGGATGAGACAGTGGATGGGTAGTCGTGCAACCCGCCTGATCCCAATCGATAACCCCACGATGCCCCTCGCTGGTTTCAACCTGCCGCGAAGCCTATTGGTGCGACTCAACCACATTCGATCCAATTGCGGTGTTCGTACGGACACGCTGTATAAGTGGAATATTTCAAGCTCACCGATGTGCAACAGTGGAGCAGAATGACAAGACAAAGGTTTATCCTGGAGATCGTTCCGATACCATAGAAGCACCACCTAGCGTCGTTGAATCGCTGAAGAATCTTGACAGGGGACCAAAGGCGACTGAAGATTCCAAAGCCGACGCCACAACTTTTTTCAGAACTGTCAGTGAACCATGTGTGAGTAGGAATTGTGGTAGGTAGGAGCTTCACTCCACTGGTGACGGTATCAAGGCAAGTCTCCAAAACGGCTGATAGCACAGCTGTGCCGGCTAACTTAGTGCTCTAAAGATCGATTCTATGACGGCAGATACGAAGGATTGCTTGATCCGGCTGTAGCGCACCGTAAAATTGTTCTCAGCTCCAATACCAAGCCCCCACCAAATAGTCATTCATTTGAGGACATATGTCTAGGTGTGAGCTTTTGAAACCCAAAATCAAGCAGTCTTCGCTGATGACATAGCCTGAGAGATGAGCTGAACACGCTGCAGCCAGTTCGTTAGATCAAGCAACTGCTGGTCTAGTATCTGGTTAAGCACAATCCGATTGTGTTTGTGATGAATAACCTAACCTGCGAGATTCCTGGGGTTACAAGAGCCCTCCAGCTTGTACCAAGTCTTGGTACTGTGTAAATCTAGGAGTTTGGCAAGCCTGTGATTGAGATTGCCGCAAGTTGGAAGGTGGTGGCAGGAGGGAGGGTGATCTCGGAAGCTGCTGGTTGAGCATTATTCTTTGGCTATTTGATATCTGGTTCTCAAGGGAATTGACTGTGGCATATAAATACCACCGACCTGTCGTAGATGAACTTCAGGACTGTGCATCATAGTATGTTTCTGTACCACTATCGATGGCTAAACCGATTGCGCAAAGTACACCAAATTCCAATGCAACGCCTCATCTTTACCTCTTTTCTAAAAATCCTGTATTATGCCACAATTTTAGCAGAATTTTGTTTGAATATGTGCCGGACTAAACGATAAAGGGATACCGCGATTGATCACTCTGCCCATCCCACTGTAGAATCTGCCGAGTCCTTTCACAGAAGTGCCCTGTGTAGTGCTCAAAATCATTCGCTTTCGCTGTTCTTTTTGAACATGGTATGCAAGTCAGTCTTGCACATATGTGGCGTTTAATGGGATGGAAAATACCGAGTACTGCCAGCTTGGTTGAGAAATCCTGTCAAAAGACCAGCAAAGCCGATCATTGAAGCTAGAACTCTTTCATGCTGTTCTCCTTTCTTAGAATACAAGGATGTTAGCTTAGGCACTATGTTAATCCTTGCATTACAGTAATCCGATTTCCACAATAGACGTCCTCTTCAAAGCCTATAATTGCAGTCAATATTCTACCCACTTTACCATCCCTTAACTTTTTCTCCTTGGAGAGCACTAAGATACCCTCGGCAGGATGCTTGACTCTAACACCGCACAATACACTACAAAGTCCTTTTTGTTGAAAAAAACGTTCGACATTACTCAAACAATAAATCCAATAAATACATCAGCAGTAGACAAGCCCGCTTAGCGTCAGGATTCATCTATCATTGATATCCTCAGAGATGTTTAAAGCCACCACGGGGATGGTGTCGGTATCTCCCACGAGCAAAAAAGTAGAGACAGGATTAAAACTTCTACTGAATTAAGTAGCAAAAAAGGAAAATAATCCCCAATCATATTTCCGTTCGGTAATCCTTCAAGAAAATTCTACGAAAAAAGGATTTGAAAACTTTTCCAATCGTCTGAGGCATAAAACAATGCCATCAATGTTTCCTCTTCTTCTACTTCCTCTTCTACTTCTCCACTTGACACCACTAAAGTTGTACCCACGTGCTGGGATGATTTTCCATATTCACCATTCAATTGAATTGGCCTCCTTTCCTATGGTGTTCCTCGAGTGCAGCAACCTAGTACTGGGGGCCATTTTGGTTGTTCTTTGAAGTCGCGTTCACGTTCCGCGTCAAGACTTCCTGACCTGACCTCAAAAGTTTAAAGCTGTAAAAATGTAAAAGAGTAACCTTTTTGTGTTCTTTTCTTGGAATCCTGTGATCCTGTTTTTAACGAAGAAGAAAAAAGAAACCGACTACTTGAACTGGTTATCCTTAGGCTGAGCGAAAAATCAGCCCGACTTACATTGGTCGAGGGGGGTTTTATCTGCCCACACTTTGTCTCTCTCATTTTTTTTACCCCGTCTTTCGACGTTATTTATGGGCATTGATGAGAAATAATTTAAAATAAACGAACGACGAGAAGGAAGCAAAAACAAACTACAAATAATTGCAGGGATGACGGAGGACATCAGTTTTTTTTTTTTTTTTGTAAATTCACTTTCCCCGCGCCATTGTTGGCATTATTTTTGGGCTTTCGGCGCAACGAGTCCTTTCAGCGTGCTAGGATGATGCTTCTTCTTCTTGTTGTGCTTCTTTTTTATGCGATGATTCGTCTTCCAATTTTGCAGTTTGTTTGGTTTTTTTTTTTTTGCTGCTCTTTTTTTTGGAAAAATGCCAAGGACAACTGGTAGGGGGGCAGTACCACAGAGATAGGCAAATCGTTGATGTGGTGGGCGATGACAGAGAGGGATGAGACTAGGATACACCTCCTGCATGAAATGAGCATTGTTCAGAGTTATATTGTGGTTAAATGAGGAGAAGCTTACCTTGAGCTGAGAATAGCCGTGGATGGGTTTTTTAGCCGTGAGATTTTGCGGCACTAAAATTAGTTGGTATTGAAAAGTATGCAGGCAAAGTAGCGCGCTTCTAGTTGAAGGTAATATCTGAGAAGTTGTAAAAGGGAGGAGAAAACAAATTTTATAACGCAGCTGGGTGGGTTAAGTTAGGCGACGGGATGTTTGTAAGTGGCTTTACTCAAAGGATACTAGAGACTTGTGAATAGTATATTTCGCAGGATTTCCGGGGATATCTTAAGAAAGTAGCCAAACTGATAAAGTAAGGCTTACATTCAGACGTTTCCACATCCAGTGTTGCCACCACTTTAGACCTTTTCTATAAAATGCAGCATCGTTGATGAAAACTGTGTAACAACCTGTTTAGAGTCCTCTATTGATTCCCATCTTTTTCCTTTGATGCTCACTTATATTTGGGTTACAGGGTGAAACGAAATTCCGCTTAAAACATCTCTCAAGACCGCGTATAGGCTGTGACAGTATCGTGATGAAGATTTTTAGACTATTTACTCTTAGTGGCAGCTTTAAATCTTCATTGAGTTCCTTGGCGCAGTGGTTCGTGGATCGTTCGTGGTTCGAATCCCAGAAAAAAAAAATCACTGGTGGGACCGTTTTCTTCCAAAAAGTTTAAAAGAATAACAGTGGCATCTATTGCTTGCACAGAGGAAGGTTGTCTGAGGAATTTGAGATCCGAAGTGGGGTAAGACAAGGCTGCATTCTTGCACCAACACTATTCCTATTGGTGATTAGCGATGTGCTTCATGCAGCTTTGTCGACGGGAAACGGAGGAATTCGATGGACTCTTACATCCCAACTTAAACATCATGACTACGCTGACGACGTATGCTTACTCTCTCATAGAATTATGGAATTATGGAGGATTTCCAGTATCTTGAGAGCATTGTCTCGACCAATGGTGGAACCGAACCGGATATAGCCAACAGAATCGCCAAAGCAAAGTCCGCCTTCGGGATGTTGTCCAAAATATGGCGAAGCAATGCAATCAATTTGAACACCAAGCTAAGACTGTTCCGCTCCAACGTTGAATGCGTGCTGTTATATGGATGCAGCACGTGGAGAGTGACCACTGCTATCACCAGAAAGCTGCAAACGTTCGTTAATAGGTGCCTGCGCAACATCTTAAGGATTTTCTGGCCGAACCGTATCTCGATCGAACACCTTTACGAGAGAACGGGTCAGGAACCAATAGGCACAACCATCCAACGACGGAAGTGGCAGTGGATTGGTCACACGCTCCGAAAGGGTGACAGCTCCATAGCGAACCATGCTATGCAATGAAACCCCTTCACTCAGGACGGCAGAAGACCTCGTGGTCCAAGGAGAACATGGCGCAGAACAGTCGAGAAGGAAGCACGGCAGTTGGGGAGAGCTGAGACACATTGCCAGAAACCGTACACGATGGCGCGTAGGCGTAGTAGAGGCCCTAGGACCCACAAGGGGATACAGGACATAAGTAAGTAAGTAAGTACATATCTATTGCTTGCATTTTGGACTCAGAATTATTTTGAAAGATCCAAGCCTGATCCCTAGATACAATGCGAGAAAGAAAGTTCTCTGAATCCGTCTGAGTCTAACTCAAAAGCGAAAATAAGTGCCTCCAACGTTAAATATTTTCCCCTGATTGTTGCTTATTGATCAAGCGGTCGCGGTTGCCGGAATGCTTGATCTAACGAACTGGCTGCAGCGTGCCTAGGATCGAAAGGCAGCAGTGTCTCAAGCAAAGACTCTTTACGGGTCCAGAACCGATTTTTTCAATTGTATATCGTATAAAATCATGGATTCCACTAACTTCTCCGACATGCGGTTCGCCCCGCGTAACCAACCCTGTTTCACAGCCCCAAAGCACGGTGCTTCCCTTTACATCCAATCCCAGCCACTAAGCCGGACTTCTGTAATATCCACCACGAAACTCTAGTGACCCAGCATCACTCATGGGTTATGAGTACATATGGTGCCAGAATATCGGTCTTAACTATGCATGCAGCAAACGGAATTTAAACTTCATATCTTCCACAAGCGCCACTGTCAGCCTATCAAGGTCCCGGTGGAAATTAACACAACCACCCTCCAACGCACCCACCAACGCATTTTACGGTGGCCAGCTTATAGTTGGTCAACGAGTAGGAGTTCGGACAGTCCAAACCTCTAGGTTACTCGTCACATAGTACCGTACATAGCGCTTGGGCTGGAAGACTCACGATCGCCGAAAGGTCTCCATAGAGTCGCATACTTATCTAGGTGGTTCTAAAGCGGTTCCCTTCACAGGTTCCCGAGGTAGTGAAATAGAAAATGATCTACGGGCGCCATGACTAAAGCCACAACCTACAACTGTCAACATACAACTGATCCACGAGGACTTCAGCACAACCCCCGACTTGCTGCATTGCATTCCACCACAACCACCGGTAACATAAAAGAGAACCAACCCCCTCAGCGCTATTTACCAATTTATTAAACCCCTTCTGGTGGATGTATATAAAATTATGTCATTCCCGTTTCGAGCAGCAAGTGCTCCAATAAACTTAGAACCAGACTACGAGTGCCAATCAATTTGTCGTATCAGTCGGTCTATTGATCCAACGTTTCATTCAACTTCGGACGGACTCTTGTTTGTTAATAATTTGCTGCCGGAGTTTGATTTATCACGGATTTCATTGCGAGTGCACCTACGCCATTTTGATGCTAATTACTGGTTACGGGGGTGGAATTATATTTTCTTTGTGTTGTTCGTGTGTACATTCCAACCCCGTGAGTTTTTATTATGGTAACGGAACAGTTTTCTGATTTTTTTCCTTTTTTTTCAGGAATATTGTCCTGGTATATTGCTTGGAATTGATCGCTTTTGACCCAGTTTTTGCCCACCCTAATGAGTGGGGGTGGTGATGCGGGTGAGTTTGTTTTTGTATTGGAACTACAACTGTGGTGACACACACTCCTCGCAATTTGGTACAAAAGTTTCTCAGTGACCACATGAATCCTACGGATGTCCACCCACATATAGGAGATATGCAAAAAAATGTCTGCAAAGTTCGTCCTTTCTTGACAGACGTCCAAATGTGGAGTGCACATAGGATAATGTAATGTGCGGCAAGGAATGAAGCCGGGAAGATTGATGGAAGTGTAGCCGAGTTCTGATGTTTGTTTGATGTGACGTCTATTGTTCACAAGGGAGCATTGGCCTGTAGAGGGTTTGTAGGTATGAAGCTCATTCGATTAGGGTCTAATTACGTTGACAAATGACTTTACATGAGATGAATGTTTTTGTTTTTAAAGTCACAAGTTGGGAAACCAAGAGATAAGGCCTTGGCTTCAGTTGATTCGAATGAGTGTTCGCTCTCAAGAAGGGATGGATGTGGTGAAGGGCATTTTGTAGAGAAGATTCGGTAGGAAATGGTGTTTTAAGAGCGCTTGATTTTAAAAATTGAATTTAAATAGCTTTATGTGGGGGTATAGCCGAAATTTTCAGTACGGATTCTTACTTACTGACTTAACGTGGCGCTACAGTCCGGGGTGGACCTGGGCCTCAACCAACAAGCGTCTCCAGCCAGCTCGGTCCTTAGCCAGCTGCCTCCAGTTCTGCACGCTAAGTTGGTTGAGGTCTCCTTCCACCTGCGTGCGCCACCTGAGTCGCGGTCTTCCTTTACTGCGCCGTACCTCCGGAATGGATTCGAAGATTTTCCGGGCCGGAGCATTTGTGTCCATGCGCTCTACATTATCCAGCCACCTCAGTCGTTGGACCTTCACTAAAGTGAAGTGAAGTGAAGCCCCTAAAGTTCGCTGTTGTATCTCCTCTTCCATTCGCCGTCTATACAGACGGGACCAAAAATCACCCGAAGAATTTTCCTCTCGAAGCAGCCAAGAGCGACCTCATCCGCTTTTGACAGGATCCATGCCTCTGCGCCATAGAGCAGGACTGAGATGATTAAGGTCTGGTATAGGGTCACTTTAGTTGCTTGTGAGAGGGCTTTGCTGTTCAATGCCCTTCTTAGCCCAAAGAAGCAGCGATTGGCAAGAGTTTTTCTTCGTTTGATCTCAGCGCTGATGTCGTTTTCTGAGCTCATAGCGGAGCCTAGGTAGATAAAGTCCCTAACTACCTCGACGTTATATCTGTCTATAGTGACGTTCTGTCCGAGACGTCGATGTTGGTTGTCCTTCCTTGTTGACAGCATATACTTAGTCTTGCCCTCATTAACCGCTAAACCCATCTTCGCCGCTTCCGCCTCAATACTCACGAACGCTCCACTGACATCACGCTGCGTTCTTCCGATTATGTCAATATCGTCCGCGTGTGCGAGTAATTGGACGGACTTTTGAACGATTGTGCCTCTGGTGTTTTCGCGTGAGAAGTCGCATGACAACGCGTCGCCTTGTCTAAAACCTTTTTAAAAGTAAAAGGTCTCGGTAAAGTCTTTACCGACCTTGATGGAGCAGAGTACATTCTTCATCGCCATCCTGCACAAACGGACGAGTTTGGCAGGGATGCCAAAACTAGACAATGCTCCAGTGAATTAGTACGGATTCAAGTACATTTGATGCCATTATGTTCAGCAAATATCCTCATTCAAATGGTCTCCACAGATTCGTTTGTAGGGGGCGATCGGAGACGCGTAATTCGGGATAACTCTTCCAAGCACATCGGATTGATTTTAGCAAAGCGCTCAATAACATTCTACTCGGAGACTTAAAGCAGGCCCAAAAAAACTTAAGTCCAAGGGTTTCAAATCGCATGATTATGGGTGTTCTTTTCAAAGTAACTTGACCATCCTCTGTATGGCAAGTATGACTATCTCGCTGACTATGTCCACATCATCCTAATCGGGCCAAAAAGAGTTATCATCTCTCGATACCTTTCCCCCTTGTGAGTTGCCACATTCACCCCAAACAGCGACTTTTTTTAAAAAGCAAATAAAGCCCTGGAACTTTTGTGGATTGACACCATTATCACCAGATCTGACAATTTTAATTCTACGCTTTGTCGTTGAAAATGATTTTTTTTTATCAAAAATTATAATCCGATTCCTTTTCCGTTGGCCTAGGAGTCAACAGAAGGTATCCGACAGGTGCTGAGGTCTCTGTTGCTTTAGTCCTTGAGTGAATTTCATTTTGTATGGACAAAGACCCAAATCTTTCCCAGAAAATTTGCCAAGTCTAGGTCGCAGAAATGTCCACTTCTTGCGAACGACAAAATACTGAGAACTCCTGTTTCCCATGCACACTCTCAGCAACAACAGGACCGTGAGCATTTCGAACCACTTTCCACGAATTCGACAAGGAACTCTCGTATCTTTTGGTGGACGAAGCACCCTATTTTTATAATAAGTTGTCACAATTGCGTCCCGTTGTTATTTTGCTAGAATTAACTTGGCACTGAAGGAGTGCCGCAAGGCTTCGTTCTGGGTCCAGTGCTTTACAACTAAATATATCATTCTGTGTTGCGTCTGCCATTGTCTTAGAAAGCAAAAGTGGTAGGATTTGCAGATCATTCTATAATCATGGTCACTTCAAAATTACCAGAAAAGATCTGGTTAGCCAGCGAGAAAGCCATTGCCACAAGGCCTTCACAAAATGCGTTTAAGTACCGCAGCTTCAACCTCTTCTTTCGTTAAAAATCTCTGTTTTGACAAGCATTTTAAATTAGAGAATATACATATCAAGGCCTCCTGGAGCCAGTTCAGGTTTGAGCAGAAATTCAAGCCAACAGTTATAGTTTTGATGAGACGTATTTGGGCCTGCATGGTTCCCGTGAAACAGAACCTTTTTCTTCAACATTTCTGAACGCTTTTCTTTATTTCGACCGTAGACAATGGTCGACCATGATTATTCCTATTGGGTCTTAAAAAAGGCGCAGGGTCATAAGTCCACAGGCCATAAGTCCACAATGGACTTTTGACTCACTTGGGTGGGTCATAAGTCCACAATTCGTTTGTTTCCGTGGACTTATGACCCTGCGCCCTTAAAAAACAGGTGTCATTACCTCAATTGCTGATAGTTGAATTTTAGCTTTGATTCTGGAGCTGGTTATCGAGATCTTTGTTATTATTTGGGCCTGAGAAGTATAGTGGTAAAACCGAGGTCTAATCGATCGTAAAAATTCGACCAAAAATCATACAAATCGGTACCAAACAGCTCCGAGCACCTGCAAGACATCGTCGGTTAATTGGGGTTTTTTTTTCAACTAAAAGCAGTTACAGAATCTATCTGGAAAAAAGCTTGGAGAGGACAAGTTGAGGTTGATGATCTTACACGGCTAGAGTATCCTTCAATTCTGTCTCGTCCACGTTTGAATTCGGGTAACTACGTTTTAACTATTGTTGTCGATGAGGCCACTGTCTCTATGGAGTGTATTGTTCTTAAGAGGTACTGGACGCCATGGCGCAGAGGTTAATACGTTGGAATACTGAACACAAGGTTCGACTTTCGAATCCAAGGCGACACGAAAAATTTTGTTTAAGAGCTCAACACTAGCAAATGACTGACAAGCATCTGGGAGTAACATCTGTCATGAAAAGCTTCTCAACTACTCCTCTAGGATATGGCGCACAAAATATAACACGCACAACACGCATAGACGAGCTGGTCAATAGGCTTTTGCGCCAAATACACCTTCTTACGATGTTGGATTCTATCCATTTTCACCACACGCCCTGGGAAGTTAACGAACTGCCCTTAAAAACCCAACGGAGCGCCACAATGGGTCACCCTGCAAGCCCGGAGAGCCAGGACTACTCAACCGCTCGCCGTTATCAATCTATCTCTCTCTACGTCAGCGACTAGATTTAGGAATAAAAACCAAAACTGAACTTCCACTTGTATACATAGGTATCCGCAAGAAATGTAGGTACGAGGCCTATTGTGTGTCCATCCCGGTCATCAACATCTAAAGTGCGTGATCCTTCCTTTATTTAAGCATACAACCCGGGTCACTCTTAGGCTTCAAAGAAAAAAAAACAAGCAATCATCCTAATTGTGCCATTGTACTAGACTATTGCGTGTAGATGAGCAAGAGCAGATAAGTTCCTGTTTCCTTTTGTTTCTCGTTTTCGTGATTTTTTCCCACCCCCCAAATTTTACAGCCATTGAACGTAACCCTTCTCAAGTCGAACTGTCCTTTGAGTGGAAAGACTTTTTTGAAAGTAATTCTAAGACTTCAATCAATTTAGCACAATGCAGATGCCTTATGGACGTCTTAGCGCATAATAAATGCTCAAGTCAGAGGAGGACTAATCAATGCAAAATCCACCCCCCTACTGAATTTTTTTTCATGGATTCCACATCAATCAACCCCAAGACAGTCCAAGCTCAAGGTTTCCACTTGACTTACAGCATTTGTCTTACAACCTTCCCTCAAAAAAAAGACTAAAAATGCAACACTTTTTTGACACTTATTCCATTGTAAGTGCACTCATAATCATCTGGTCGCTCAAATCGTATTACCAAAGCCACCCTTCTCCCTTCTCCCTTTTCCACTGACTGTCAAATGCCTGGGTATGTATGGGATCACTTGTATCGGAACGAAAACATGGTAAAAGCCTGATAATTATAATAAAAATAAAAATAATCCAATAAATGACACCACCCCGGCGCGGCCGTGCCTTGAACATTGTACCCTTGATCCGTTTCCGTTGCTGCTGCTGCTGCCGCTACCGCTACTGCTACTGTTCTTTTCGTCGTCATTTACGTTTCAGGTGTCATTGTGGCCTAATGCCCTCGGCCGTAAATCGTGCGCACCGCAAAAGCGTGTATAACGTTCACTACGGCAACTAACCAACCCCCCATGCAACCCCATGCAACCCCATGCAACCCCCCATATTCAGTTCTAACGATATGGGCGACATTTCAAGGCAATCCATCCAATTGATGGCTAGAAAAACCCTGCTCAAGTTCTTCTTGATACCACGAGGGGAAAGTCTATTTGTATGTGTATGTGTGTGTGTGTGCGGATTGTGTCTCGTTTCACTACTTTGTCTCCATCCCGAGCACATTAACACAGCAAAATAGAAATATAATAAGTATTCCGTCGCATTTTGTGTTTCCTCGATGACTTTCCTTCCGTTCTGCTTTTCACGTGTCCTCATCGTCGTCGTTGTAGTCATCGCACACACAATCACTTAACTTCATTTAGACCGAAACAGGCCTGAATGGCAGAAGGAAAACTCAGTGAATTACCATAAACTGCACACCACCCCTTCATAATGGCCATCTGACTACCCCTCAATACCACCAGCTCTAGCACCACTAACCCATATACATATGCATCTACAAATTCACCTCAGCTATTAACGATTGTGGTCGCTTTATTTTCACTAAAAAAAAAAAAAAAAAAAAAATGGAAGACAGAACGCCGCGGCCGTTGGGACTACCAGAGAGACTTACTTGTACTTGAGTTAAAAACCCACCCCCTAAGCCAAGTCCTCCCCCGGAATTAAGAATGAAGAGGTTAGTCGCGTGAAAATTTTCCATACGCCATCGTTGAGTGAATGACAAATCTCATTTTCACCCATTTTCCGCCGTCGGGGACAGAGCTGCCTGCCCATGCCCAATGCTTTAGCCGAAGAAAATTTTATGAAAATGGAAATTTTAACATGAAACACTGTGTGTATCGCCTGCACAACCCCCTTTCACCGTCTCTGGCAAAGATGACACACGAAATGGAAGGCTATTTGCATGTGACTTACTCGGGGTGTGCGTGTGCATGGTGCAGGAGCATACATTTAATGCGCTCAGCTTTTGTCGTGTAGAAGGGTAGTGGAAAGTCGTTTTACCGTTTTTTTTTGTTCTTTTTTTTCGGAGAAAATAATTACAAGTTGGTTTCCACGTTAACGGAAAATATTTTTTTTTTTGTGGTCAGTATGTCGGCTTAGCGTCTGTCAGAAGCTGTTTGAAGGTAATGGAGTGCTTTTGTCCTGATAAAATAATTTACCTCGCTGAAGAGGTACATAGAGTGTCAGTCACTTGAGGACATTTTCATGGGGAGGAGTTCACAACAGGAATGTCCATTACACGGGTTACGAGTCCCCCCATTATACCTTACCTCCCTACATAGTAAATCACTCACGTCATTCCTAATTCGATCCAGAACCAGTCATCTACATGGAAGTTCTACGACATGTCCTACTATATCAAGTGGATTCCCCAAACGATGGAAGCAGTGAGTGCGTAATTGGAGGCAGTTAGCTAAGGACCGGGCTAACTGGAGAGGTTTGTTGGTTGAGATTCAGGTTCACACCGAAATGTAGCGCCACCTATGCCAGTAAGTAAGTCATATCAGTGACAATAGCAGTCCATAAGATGAGGGCAACTCCACGAGAGGATATCGTCCTTTTTCATCGACAGCCAGGCAGCGACTAAAGCGATACCTGCTAAAGTGTTTAAATGGAGCCATCTGCAGTGGTGACGAGAAGACCTCCTTAAGGATTTTGGAATCCACTACTGGGTCCGTGAACGCACTAAGGAATGTGAAGGTTGATTCGCAAGAAGTAGATTAGCACTAAGAATTTTGATTTTACAGGCTTGCAGGCATTCGTGCTGTGCATGTGATATTTTTCGCACAAATGGAGGGACTTACAATCATCTAGCGTATCTGAAAGCAGGGTTGAGAAGCTTCTCAGAGAGTGGAAAGGTTTTTGGTCTTTTCCAGGATTCGAACCTCCCGCTCAAGCCCCAAACTCGGCACTTAACACAGAACAAACAGACCACTCGGTAAGCATCCTGCCTTGCACACACTCAGGCATGAAGCAAAGAGCAGATGGAGGTCTTTAGAGACTTGTGCTATAACAACGAAACGATAGCCTCAGGACCATGACCATAAAATTAGAAAGAATATAGGAAACGAAAAGAGCAACATTACGGGGAATGTTCCTCCAAGACTCTGCAAAAGTCTGTTGAATTTAATGCGCAATGATGTCCTTAGACTGAATGTTATCACAAGAAACTCACTGACGGCGAAGCCAAGTTGGTGGTAGCCAAACTTCTACAGGAGTCAGCAATCATTCCATGCTTGCACTCTTGCGATACTTAAAACGGCCAAAACAGGTCGAAAGAAATGCAGAAAGGAGAGGTATTGTGCCATCATCACACTGGAAAAGGGCGCATTACACAGATGAAACTGAAGGAGTTCTGCTGTACCACACCGAGGACGGAACGAGGCAGTACAACGAATTTGGCGGCATTCTACAGGGATCCATAATAGGTTTGCAACTGTGGACCCTATATTTTGACGACATCTTTAGATTGAGATACAAGATATACGAAGCTACGCAGATCTCTCGAAACTGACTGGCATGCATGTGTCAATAACTTTTAGTGGATAAAACCGAGCTAATGGTCATCAGTGACAGGAAAGTCATGGCAACTATGACGGTAACCATTGGCGATCAAACTCTGGCTTCCTAGCCCATAAACAAGTACCTTAACCAAGTTCCAGATACAAGGCTGGCTTCTAAATAGCTTTTGCAGTACGCAGTCGATAAACCAGCAAAGTGAACAGCTGCAGTCGCAAGGATAATGAAGAGAAGGCACCGTTAGAAGATAGATTCCATACATGGGCCGGTGCTAAAGAAATACAGAATTTTAGAAGTAAGATGAAGTCGGCTTACCACAACAAACTAAGAGAGTAAGTAGCGCCTTTCGAACGACAGTTTTTTGGCAAAAAAGTGCGTGAGAAGTACCTCGGCAGGAGGTACAAAAAGCCGCACCTACTTTCTGCCAAAACCAAGAAATCTACAAGAATGGCAGCAAAGATGGAATCACTCGTAGAAAGGCAGGGAAGACACATGAACAAACAGAAAACATGGAGGCAGGATTGGGAATGACAGTGGTCCCCACTGAGCTAGCTTCATTGGATAAATGCAAAACCTGTCCTGTTCTACAGCCCACGGTTTGAAAGGAAAACAGCGGAAAACTAGATGTGAATCCAACCGCCGACAGCCAAACTAGGAAGATGCCCACAGAAGAGGATTGGGATGCAGCTGGAAGTGCAAGCAAAAATGGCATACAGTGCAAAGCGGTCTTAGTCGATAAAAATCTCAGCAAACCTGTTTGGTTCAGTCCTTCAGTACCCTTCGAGTTTCGCTTTACGATTTAAGTGCAGAACACCGAGGCTCAATTTTTTCCACTATTCTTGCGCTACGTTCCAACTTCTCATTCAAAAATGTAAAGTCAGAGATCCCTAAAGGTGCCCCACCTCTGAAGCAAGTGTTTTCGAAACTACCTCACCTATAAAACTACCAAATCATCAAAATGCTTTTGTTTTAAAATTTCCAAGCAAAGTGCAAACACTATGTGTAAACATTATCCTTTGAGAAAAACAAACAACCGAACACACATACGAGTATGTAGGTCCTGTAATCATTTGCATTTAAAGGATATTCCGCCCAACAACAGGAGTTCCTTTTTTTTTGTAGAAATCTGTATGAGAAGCTTGAGTCACCTTCTCCAACTCTGCAATCCGAGAGATTGCAAAAGTTTTTTCTACGCATCAGCTGGTAGATGTTTTCCTCTCTCAAACTTTCCCGGCTTCCATCTGTGTTGCCGTAATGTTGTTTTTTTGTCAGTTTTTCTTCCCTTCTGGTAACTTGGTACTTTAGTGTTAAAAAATATTCATATGTCCATATGCCAGGCCATGTTAATCAGGAACTCATTGAACCTGGCTCCTTTGCATAGTTTTCCAGGAAGGATTGGAGGAGAAAATTCTCAGGAGTCCTAAACGAAGTCAGAAATGGCCCCAAGAATTCGCCAAACTCTCAAAAAAAACTACTAAATCAGTCCTCGGTTACGGAAATTTAAATCGCTGCTAAAATTGGCAACAAAACGTTGACGACTCTCAGAGGCCATTGGACTCGAATTTTTTTTGAATTTCGTGCCTTTTCTTGGCTCTAAATGGCAACCCTAGCTACCCATATCCATGACGGAAAAAGAAGTGGAACGCAAACATGAATATGATCCCTTCAATCAATCCCCTTGGCGTGGACTTTATCCGTCGTAAAGTCGATTGCATACACCCAAAAAAGATACACGTATCTCTTAGGTTCATAGTTAGTCGTGTATCGTGTATTAGCCTCCACAGGAAGCAAACGTGGACATGGTTAATTCTAGGAAAACATGTTTTCCTTTCTTTTTCTCTGATTGATGAGTTCCGCTCATGAAAGTGACTCCATCGTCGTCGTAGTTGATGTTTACGACTACAGCAGGAGCAAGAGCTCCTCCTGTTATGATAAAGATTGTTTATACTGTCTCCAAGCCAACACAAAATTGCTATGAACTTCCTGAGTTGTGATGGGAGAATTTAATTTTTGTAAAGGATACACATGTTCATTTGTCGAATGTAGAGCGCCATCTAAAGGGCTCGGAGGACTTCGGATAGATAGGCAGACATGCAGATGGGGACAGTGGTGGACAGTGGTTGAATTTAAATGGGAGAACGGCATACGAGTATTCACTGAATGGCAATGAACTGCATCCCATGGCCGGTTGAAGTTGTCGACAGGGATGGAAAACGAAGCCAAACAAGGAACTGCAGAGACTGATTAAAGGTTTGAGTTAGTTGAGGTTAGCTTGAGGAAATATTTGTGAAAAGGAATCACATGCGGTTTTATTGTTCGCACACTCGGAAAAGAAATTTGGAAGTCAAGGAACTCCGATAACTCCAAATTTTTTCAAAACTGAAAGGACACAGTTTACCCCAAGATACGTGCCCCGAATTGATGCACAAATTAGTGATTGGCTTATTCCCTCAGCAGTGGAAAGTATGTTCAACATCTCCAAGGAGTACTCTTAGTTACTGCAGAAGGACGTGCAGGTATTGTGTACTTAATTGCTTATAAAAAGGAACCCGGGCGAGAGAGTGTCCCAAATTAGGTTCCAAAACCGCGTGCAATACAAGATTTGATAAACTTGTGGATACCTGCAATTAGGCGCTGTGACTCAGTGGTTAGTGCGTTGGATCGCTGAGCCGGAGGTGCGGGGTTCGAATCTCAGTGCCATCCCTCGCGAATGTCTGACAAACGTCCGAGAGTAATAACTGTCAAGAGAAAGCTTCTCAATTTGCCTTTCGGTTATGGCTCTAAACCGTAGGTCCCTTCCATTTGTGTGAAAAATATAACACGCACACCACGCATGGTCGCGAGAGGCTAGGCGCTGGACCACATACGGTCCGTTGCGCCAAGAATTTGTATTTTTGGCTCAGTGGTTAGGGCGTTGGACCACGGAACGGAAGGTTCGAGGTTCAAATTTCTTCTTACGCGCCACTTTAGACGAGGTCGTCTTCTACAACGTTATCTCTCCGGGTTAGATTCGAAAACTCTGCAGGCCGGAGTGTCCATTGGTGTTCATTCGGTCTACATGTCCAAGCCATCTCGAGCAACTGATGCGCAGACTAGGTCGATGTCGCTATACAGTTCATAAATTCCATCGTTGAATCTCCACCTCCAAAGCCCGCCAACGCAAACGGGACCGAATATCTTACCAAGAAAATTTCTCTCGAAATGGCCGAGATCTGCCATGATCTACCGGAGTCTGAATACTTGATCGAATGTGGACCTTCTTGGCCTGAAACCACACTGATTGGGGCCAATCAGGTTGTTGAAGAAGGGTTTCAGGCGTTCGCACAATATGGCAGATGGTGAGGAGACTGATATCGCACACTGCGTCTGAGTCTGAGCTAGAAGAGATTTAGGTTTAGTGAGTTAAACCTTCGCCTTTTGAAAATTCCCCCTACCCTTGCCAAAGAAAAAGACGTTCACCCTGGGATACAGCACTAACTTCACTGAGCAGAGCCGTTGCGGTGTTATGTTTAAATTGCTTACACTTGTTCTCTGGATTCATTGTGTCCCTGTATTCGATTCTATTTACTTTACTTAAGTCCTGTCACAAACGCCTTCGCGCCATCGTGTTCGGACTTCTGCAACTGGTGACCCCCAGTTCTTCCAGCTTGAGTAAGGCGATTCATTTGGATGGCGTGTTTGTCAACGGAATTTTCTTCGCGCCGCCAGATGTGACCAATCCATTGCCATTTCCTTCAACAAATTGTGATGTCAATAGGTTCCTGGCCTGCTTTCGAGTGTGCCTGGAGGTGTTCGTACGATATGCGATTAGCCCAGAAAATTCTAAGGATGATGCACACATATGTATCTATATATGACATTGATTCTCCAAGTACTACATCCATATAGTAGTACTGACTCGACAAGACCAAGTCGCAGCTTGGTCTTGGTGCTGTAAACATTACTTTTCCAGATTTTCAATAGCATGCCGAACGCAGCTTTGTCTTTCCCGATTCTACTGCCTATATCCAGCTCGGTGCCACCGTTGGCCGAGATTATGCTTCCTAAGTCTTAACACTTATCGACTTTCTCGACCTGCTGGCAAGCAATTATTACTTGAACGGTGGAAGCTGTAAGGCTGAGTGCCTTTATCTTGACAGAATTAATCTTCAACCCTGCTGTCTTTGACTTGGCTTCCAGACTGTGGACCATTTGGTGCAGATCCATAATTCTATGCGAAAGCAAGCCAATGTCATCAGCGTAGTCCAGATGTTTAAGGTAAAATGTGATTGTCCAATGTCATTGTAAGGGCTGCACGAAGAACATCCCTGATTACGGCCAAAAATAACACCCCCAAAGGCGTGGACTTCAAAGTCGTAAGACACCTTACGAGTTTCTCAGGGATACCTCTCCTGCGCAGGCCACACCAGATGAATTCCCGATTCACGCTGTCGAAGGCTTTCTCGAAGTCGATAAATAGCAGATGAAGCGGAGGCCTGTACTCGACGCAGTGTTTATATGGTCGATGAGGGAAGATCTCAAGCCGACACCTGCTTTTTCGACATCGAGAGTGGAATCAAGATGTTGATTGCGATTCTACTATCGCATTTAGTCACTGCTTCGTCAGCTTCCTAAGCTAGTGCTGATGAACATTATTTTGTCACCGCGCAACGCTAACACTAAGTTTCGTACAATAATGGAACTCAAACTTGCTCCAGCCTTCTGCAAACCTTCAATTCCTTCCGCTCCTCGGTCTGTCTTAATGTGTCAGTGGATACCCACGCACCTTGGCTTCTCTCTGACCTTCTGACATTGTTTCGGCGGTGGTCAAGAGTAAGGTGGTGATCTCAAGGCCAACTCCACGTGTACTGGCGGCATCTGGACTACAGTTTCTGACTAAGAACTCCTGAAATTTTACTGGCACTTTGCAGTCGATATTTAACTGATTTCATGGCAGGCATGGTGTTCATACTTGGTGCAGCCTACGACAAAGGTGACGAACCCTTCAACTTTGCATCGATGCGAAGTCTATGTCGCTCCAAGGTATATCGCAGCGCCAAAGGTTATTTCGCTAAAGTTAGGATCTTTTCAACGTCTTGGAAGAGCTTGTTCTGATCTTTGGAAACCTCTCAAATTTCTTTAACTTTTTTGTAGGCTTTACCCCTCCATGGGGTCTGCAACTTTACCCTTTAAAAGCCATTATTTGCTCACGTAAACTGTCTTAATCGTCGTCCTTCCACGGCCATTAAAAGTCTACTCAAAAGTATCCCCAAATTAATATCCCATCTTGCAGTTCTTTTTAAGGCCCGCTTTCCAATATTTATTGTCATCACTCAAAGAATTCCAAGAAGCAAGCGTCTTCCTCGAACTCTAACCTCATCTCACAACAACAGTTCGTGTACGACAGGTCAAGACCAACAACAAAGCAATCGATTTTATCGATTTTTTTTACCCTCATTTCCACCTCCAGGAGCAGCAGCAGGGGGTGTTGGCTAAGGCTAAGGCGTCTTGCAAAATATTTCAAAATAATAAAACAATCTTTTAATTAAGCCAAATACCCGAAAAATATTTTCTCCGACACTATAACAAATGTCCCTATGCTAGAAGGACATAATCGCATTTACCATTTGCGTAGTGTCGTCCGTCTTTAGCTAAGAGAAATTCACCCCCAAAGGCGTTCGACTAGCTATGAGTAGTACAAAATAATACAACAACAATGGTAACCAGTAACACTAACAGGCAAACACTTAACAACAACAACAGCAACGACAGCAATGACGACACAACTACTACGATGAAGACGAAGAAGAGTGCCCAAGGATTATCAAGGAAGGATTATCAACAACAGAGGCAAAGGAAGAAGCACCACTCCAATAACTGCCTGCCATTTAGCCGCAGGGGCTAACATTTCTTCCCCTACACGATTGTTAAATTTTTTTTTCCTCGCCCTCCTTGCCCTCTTGGCCAAAAACCATCAGCCCCTACTATAAAATGTTAAAGGCATTTAATAACTTCACTGCGCCAAAAAAAGAATACAAATGTATTGTGCTACCACCACCAGCACCACCACCACCATCACTAGCATTACCAAAAGGACGACTTCCATCAGCAGCGCACCAACCCCACCGGTCGACATTAGTCAAAGTTCGCCTTTTGGCGCTGTGTCATCACGTTTGGGGTGAGACTAAGCGAGTATATATGATAGAGAGAGATAGAGGAGGGGGGAGGGAGAGAGAGAGAGAGAAAAACTATTGGCGCCACAAAGTTCGCCACTCTTCATAGGGCGACTAAAAATAATGTCCTGCCCGAGGACAAAGGAGCACTACAACGAATCGGTGGGGTCTGGGCGGAATTGTTGAAGAAATAAACTGCTCGCGAGGACATCCATTCAAGTAACGTTAGCAATCTCGTTGTCGCGTCGCAGGATAATTGAGTGCACTTTGGCATACATATACACACACACACTTGTGTGTGTGTTTTTATGGCTCGAAAATGCATTTCGGTGTTTCGAAAACTGTGTTGCGATTAATCGGATTTACATTTATGGTCCTGGCCATCACACCTACCTGCAGCATGTTTTTTTTTGTCGGTCCCACGCCTGTCTAATGTCCCCGTTGAGATGGTCATTACCACTACATCTCGTGGCCCAATTTAGTTCTCAAAAAAAAAACTCGAAAGCCAAAGATATGAGAAAAAAAAAACACGTTCCCCACTGCGTGTCTGTTCTTATTTGCGGATTATGAACTGCAAAGTGAAACTATTTTGGGAAAGAGGCGCACACAAATATTTGCTTTGGGCCAGAATTCGTTGCCAACAAAATTCGCCTCTGCCGCGTGCGCGGAGGGTGGTGGAATTTTTCTATTTTTGGGCCGCCCCGAGCGCAATTAATGCAATTTTCGTTCGATGGCAATCAGAAAGTCATAGAAAAACATTTTCCTTTCGGTTATAAATGTTATTAAGTGAGCTCTGATGTATCGGGAACATGATTGTGCGCCCTACCCTCATCCCCCATTTGGCCCCGCCATTTCGATATTACACAAACGTCAGCACGGATTACACACAGAGTTTATACGTGTGGGAAATTATTCGGGAATGCGGTACGGTTGGTTAATGTTTGGACCGATTTTCAGGGCCGGAAAAACTCATTACTCAAGTTCAGATTTGCGATTTAAATTTCATGATTTGAAGTAATGCGAAATAAAATGTTTCGGTGACGAACAAAGGCAGGGAAATTGATTAGTTAATGGTGTAGGGGTGAAGGGGGAACCCTGTGGTCGGCCAGATCGATTTATTAATGGAGATCGCAACTTTGTTGGCCGACAGGGGAAATGGTTGATGAATTATGCAGCTGTCATCTATACGGACTGCTATATGTCGGCTTTTATGGGAATTTCCAAGGAGATTTTCGGAACAAAAGGCACAGCAGGGAAGATCTTCTCATAGCGCGGATCAATAAATTTGCTGGCTGTCAGCTGGTTGTTTGGAACTCTTGCAATGATGCCAGCCAGAGTTTACAGAGAGCAACTAAGTGAAAGACTCGCCAATATGCAGGTGCCCACCACAAACGCCAACAATATATATTTAGAATGCAGCGCTGCCATCAAGGAAGCCGAAACTACTCTGGGCTACGAACCACTCCCGGCAAGAAATCCATGGTATGATGATGAGTGCTGGAGAGGAAAAAGACAACCGACGAGGCATATCACAAGGCGGCCCAACGAAAAACCAGGGCAGCGCGGGACGAGTACAGAGCCAGGAGAAGGGTGGAGAAAAAACTACTGCATGAAAGAGAAAAGAGCCTTCGCAGTCTCCCAGCTCAAGGATATCGAAGAGTCCAGAAACAGAAATCAGTCACGGAGCTTTTTTAAAAAGCTAGCTACAGACCGGACATTCTTCGAAATTGTCACCGACCCGCAAAGAATTGTGGACGTGTTTAAGCAGCATTTCCAACAGCTGCTCAAACGGCATGACCAAGAGAGAGTGATAGGGTATGTGGAAAACCCAGCTTCAGTCGACGAAATAGTTTTTCCATCCAGTTTAGAAGAAGTCGGCACAGTCTTGAGAAGGCTGAAAAACAATAAAGCCGCGGGCTCGGACGGGTTGCCGTCACACGTCGACAAATCCTGGAAAAGAACAAACAGTTCCAAGTAGATATCCACCAAATCTTCCTCGACTTCAAAGCCGCTTATGACAGCATTCATCGCTCCGAGCTATACAATGCGATAGCCGATTTCGGGATCCCGAAGAAACTGATCCGGTTGTGTCGCACAACGTTCGAAAACACGCGATGCAGCATGTAACTTGGAAGTAGAATCTCCGAATTTTTTCAAACACGCACTGGATTTCAACAAGGAGATACGCTGTCGTGTTACTTCTTTAATCTCGTGTTAGAGCATATAGTGTAGGGGGCGGGTGTTAACATGGAAAGCATACTTTTTAAATTCGTGCAGCTGTTGGGGTATGCTGACGGTATAGATATTATCGCGGGCTCCCAGCGTGCCGTTATTGAAGCAGAGGGTAGACGAGTTGGTCTTGAGATTAATGAGAGTAAAACAAAGTACATGCTGTCGACCAGAAACAACTCCGTCACACACCGCATTGGACAAAATGTCACCATCGGCAGCCATAATTTTGAGGTAGCGAAGGACCTGTCCACAAATGACATCCTGGTGGAGATTCGGCGCAGGATTACCACAGGCAACGTTTACTTCTTCGGGCTGTCTAAACAACTAGGTTTCAAACTCCTAACCCGAGGGACCAAAATTGTCATGGCATAGGTGACAATGACAAATTGCTCTTCCAGTCAACGAAGGAGTAATCCTCTTCCCCAGTTTGTATATATAGAGATTGGTGGAGCTACTCATTGGTGGATAGCAAGGCCACCAGCGGAGCTATTCAAATGCAGAGGTGATATTTTGGTAGGGTGCATGGACCACCCATCGAGTAAGCGTATACAAAAGTATGGCCAATGACCGGAATATGAGCTTCATATGCCTGGTCCATAAGAAGGGCGATCCTATATCTTGCAGCAACTGTCATCATCTGGAGCTCTACTCTGTCGGGTACCGCTGGAGATTACTCGTTAAAATATGCAGTTTGGAAGTAGATCTTCGGAGTTATTCCAAACATGTAGAGGATTTCGGCAAGAAAATGCATTTTCATGTGATTATTTCAATCTTGTGCTATGGCAGAGAGTGCGTAGGGTAGAAGTGAACACAGAAGGACACTATCTTCAAAAAATCTGTTCAGCTGCTGGGATATACAGACGATATCGATGTCATTGGTCACTCACAGCATGCAGTAGCAGAACCTACACGGCAATTGCTGAATCTTGATCTTGAAGAAAACAAGGGTAAAGCCACCATATGTCCACACACCTAGGACACACCTTACTACGAAGTCAGAGACAGTATTCTATGTTAATCCTGCTAGTGCTGCTGTACGGCGCCGAGTGCTGAAAATAAGTGGGATGTCAGAGCAGATATTGACTTCTTTCGAAGGAAAATTTCTCCCTCAAATTCGTTTAGTCCTATGAGCGAGGAGGGCGAATGGAGGAGAACATACAACTGTGAACTCTATGAGCAGTACCAAGGTGTAGATATTGTCGAAAAGGCCATGATGCGTTAACTTCATTGGCTTGACCACATCGAGCGTAGGAGCAACAACAGTCCAGTCAAAACGATCTTCGAATCCCAAGCCCCAGATTCTAAATCACCAGCGAAACACTAACCTTCGCTTTAAAGACTTAGCTATCGCGGTTGCCAGAGTTCTGACTCAGGATTGGTAACGATGGAAGCTTTTACTGCCTTAGGCAGAGGCTCTTCATGGGTCGGGAGTCAGTTAAGTAAATAATATGACAAATTATCAATGAGTCACGTACTCATATTAGATTTTCAGTCTGACTGCCCGTGCGCCTATGTATCTGTTCCTCTAGTTGACAGCCTAAGAAACTGAACAGGGTAAGAAAAGTTCCACAGGAGCACTCGAGTCCCATCTACTACCAGGAAACAAACCCTGTTTTACAGAGATGTGGATCTTATATCGGGGGACACAGACATGAACCAAAGAGATTAGCGCTACGACAATATTGAGAGAGTTCATGCATTTTCGAACTATTTTCGAAATGGGTGAAAAGCTGAATAAGACTTCTAAGCACAGCCCGACTATCGATTGAATTGTTGGATGAGGTTATGAAGATTAGTCTCCTTCTCACTGTGGCCACAGTTGTAAGATTCTCTGCTATTTAAGCCCACTTATGATGCCCGAGTTAGTGTTGAGTTCAACTATGTTCTTGAGTGAGCAAGCGGGTATGTCTTCTGCTTCAAGGCATAATTTACCTAGGTAACGATGACGTGTTTTGACATTCACCGTGACATAAGACATGTTCTGCTGATCCTTTATCTTCTGCATGCATTATCTTGCGCTATCCTCATAGCCATGATGTGGTTTTTCTTACTCTATAGTGGGCTATAAGGAACCATGTGGCTAGGATATACATATCCGACTCCTAGTTAGCTGTAGGAGTTGTTTTGTTCTTTTGTGGGAGGTATTTGGCAGAACGATTTTGGCTTGATTGTTTCCATCCAGTAAAGGTGAGCTTTTTCTTTAAACCACAGAATGGTCTTGCCGCTCCTGTTCTAGCCAGTAGGTCAGCCTTTTCATTTCCATGATGCTCCCTGTGTCCTGGCATCCAAATGAGATGAACCCTGTTTGTGCTTGCTAGCGTTATGAGTAGCTACAGGCAGTCCCATACTGACTATCACTGCAGACGCAGATAGTTCCACCCTTCCACCTTATCCTAAACGTAAGCATAGATCCCTGTATTCTATGTACAATTACTGTATTCCAAGTTCTATGGCGTCTTCGTTTGCGAAGTTAGTGTATCTGATTCTTCATTGCCCCGGAACCCCATTATACTTACTGAGGAGTTTACTCCTTTACAGTTTTTTTTACGTAGCATGTCCAGCCCATCAAAGTGGCTTGTCATTATTTCAATGCCTACACATGAAGGCAGTATCTACGAATTTTATTCAAGACCCATGTTGCATATTGGTCTCACTGTGGTTTTATAAACCTTCGATGAATTCGGAGAAATTCTATGCTTCGTTAGACATTGAGTCCATTGAGGCAGATCCCATGAAGCTCAGTCACAAGGATATTCGAATACTTGTCAGCATGACTAGGACTACCCCAGAACGACTTTTGTAGGAACTGCAGAGACGAAGAGGAAATGGAATGCATTCGCCACTTGCTATGCGATTGGCCAGCACCAAAGGGAAGCACACCCTTGGTGTCCGATTAATCGTGCAATTTGAACACTAATCAAGGAAGTCATCCAATTTGTAGTACGGTTTTTCAAATTTTTCAACTTGTCTGAGGCATTGTTGGCATAAACCCGCGACTTCAAGTAGCCCCAAAGAAAGAAGTCTGGGATGGTTAAATCGGGCGATCTTGCTGGCCATGCCAAATCGCCAAAACGGGAGATTACGCGACCAGGAAGCGCTTCCTTCACAATATCTACTGTGGCTCGTGCTGTATGTGCTGTTGAAACCACATGCTCACCAAGCCCCGCTCATCCAATTCCGGCAGTAAGAAGTCGTTCATGGCCCTGTAGCGTTTGCCAGTAACAGTGACCGTATTGCCGATGGCGTCCCCAAAAAAATACGGCCCAATCGCTCCTCCCGCGTGAACGCCACACCACAAAGTGGCATTGAGTGGATGTAATGGCTCTTCGTGCATCACACGCGGATTTTCAGTGCCCCGGAAACGAAGATTTTGCTTATTGACGTAACCGCTTAAGTGGAAATGCGCCTCGTCGTTGAGATTGAGGATGGCTTGACAGTAATGCACACGCGACTGACGGTCAGGAGGCATTAACTGATGCACTGTTTGCACTTTGTACGGGAACATGTGCGAGTCTTTCACTAAAATTCGTTGTAGGGTTCGCCTGGTGATGCCCAATTGCGTGGCCCGTCGTCTGGTTGATGTTTCTTCGTTCTCAGCGACATCGGCCGCCACAGCCGCGATATTCTCGGCTGAAAGACCAGTCCGGTGGCGGCCGCGCCCTGTATGGTCTCCTGTGGTTCCAGTCTGTTCGAGTCGAGTAGCTAAGCGCCGGAATGTTTGCCCAGTTGGCGCGACACGATTAGGAAATCGACGTCGAAATTCACGCTGCGCCAACACCGACCGATTATTGGTCAAAAAAATAGACACAATTATTCCACGCTCTTGCCGAGTATAGCGCTCCATTGCTTGTCTGTTTGCATACTGCAGCTGTCTAGTTCACAAATGTCAAATATGATTGACGTACGACGCCATTTGCAAAAATTATAATATCTTCCGATAGGAGGATTAATTTTGCGCCACCCTGTACAATGTGAACCCCGCTAATTGTAAAATTTAGGTTCTCAACGGTCTACTTATTGGCGCAATGAACATCCTCCTGTCAACTAGCGCACTTGTATACCTAACCTAACCTAAACCCATGCTTCGCTTACAGTAACAATAAGCTCCTGTGCAATCGTGTATGTACTTACTTACTTAAGGTGGCGCTACAGTCCGGGGTGGACCTGGGCCTCAACCAACAAGCGCCCCCAGCCAGCTCGATCTTTAGCCAGCTGCCTCCAGTTTCGCACGCTCAGTTGGTTGAGGTCCCCTTCCACTTGCGTGAGCCACCTGAGTCGCGGTCTTCCTTTACTGCGCCGTCCCTCGGGAATGGATTCGAAGATTTTCCGGGCCGGAGCATTTGTGTCCATGCGGTCTACATTATCCAGCCACCTCAGTCGTTGGACCTACACTCTTTTGGCCAAGTCGATGTCGCTGAATAGCCCGTACAGTTCGCTGTTGTATCTCCTCCTCCATTCGCCGTCTATACAGACGGGACCAAAAATCACCCGAAGAATTTTCCTCTCGAAACAGCAGCATCCGCTTTTGACAGGATCCATGCCTCTGCGCCATACAGCAGGACTGGGATGATTAAGGTCTTGTATAGGGTCACTTTAGTTGCTCGGGAGAGGGCTTTGCTGTTCAATGCCCTTCTTAGCCCAAAGAAGCAGCGATTGGCAAGAGTTATTCTTCGTTTGATCTCAGCGCTGATGTCGCTTTCTGAGCCCATAGCGGAGCCTAGGTAGATAAAGTCCCTAACTACCTCGAAGTTATATCAGTCTATAGTGACGTTCTGTCCGAGACGTCAATGTTGGTTGTCCTTCCTTGTTGACAGCATATACTTAGTCTTGCCCTCATTAACCGCTAAACCCATCTTCGCCGCTTCCGCCTCAATACTCACGAACGCTCCACTGACACCACGCTGCGTTCTTCCGATTATGTCAATATCGTCGGCGTATGCGAGTAATTGGACGGACTCTTGAAAGATTGTGCCTCTGGTGTTTTCGCGTGAGTTTTGCACTACTATTGCACGATGTTAAAGAAGTCGCATGACAGCGCGTCGCCTTGTCTAAAACCTTTTTTAACATCAAAGGTCTCGGTAAAGTATTTGCCGACCTTGATGGAGCAGCGTACATTCGCCATCGTCATCCTGCACAAACGGACGAGTTTGGCAGGGATGCCAAAACTGGACATTGCTCTATATAGCTCGTCTCTATAAATGCTGTCATACGCGGCCTTAAAATCGATGAAAAGGTGGTGTGTATCGATTTGAAGTTCCTGGGTTTTTTCCAGGATCTGCCGCAATGTGAATATTTGGTCGATGGTGGACTTTCCTGGCCTAAAACCACACTGATATGGACCGATCAGGTTATTGACGAACGGTTTCAGGCATTCACATAATACGGCAGATAAGATTTTATATGCGATGTTAAGAAGACTGATGCCTCTATAGTTGGCGCAGTTCAGAGGGTCTCCTTTTTTGAGAATCGGGCAAACAATGCTGAGGTTCCATTCATCAGGCACACTTTCATCCGACCATATTTTACAGATGAGCTGGTGCATGCTCCTTACCAAGTCATCCCCGGCTGCTTTGAATAGCTCGGCATTCAGACCATCAGCTCCAGCAGCTTTATGTGTATGTACACACTCGTAAAATTTATTTGTTTAGTAGAACTTCCACTTTGAAGCACTTTGAAATTTTTATCATCCAATGAAAATATTTTGGGGACTTCGCCCATTCCGCTCTATGCGATAGGCTTGTGAAAGGCTTTCAAAATCATGAATTCTTACGATGAATTTCGATTGTCCAAACTCCGCTGTCAATTTTATTTGTTCGTTCGAAACAGCGATGGCTCAGAGCACACAGTACACCGGATGTTTTCCAACTGAATTTGATTGCTCGAGACTCCGAAGTCTGTTCCCAACTATAGAATCCTTGACGAAGTAAGCTCGACTTGACATTCACTGGTTTTCTCCAAGATTTGTCGAAGTCTTAAAAATCAGTATCCAAGCCGATTGTAGACTGATACAAGTCCTCACAAGACTCAATCACATAAAATACTCTCAAAAGCCTCCCCTAATCGGCAGATTATTTTCGTCGACATCAGTACAACCAGACGTACGCACATCTTGGATTTTTCAAAATACGAGCACAGAAACACTAAATTTCCCTTCAAATCCTGAGCTGTGTATTGCCCACCCCTTCCCGCAGTGATGACACTCATAAATCTGTCTCCCCGTCGACCGTCCACCAAGGTCAACTCAAAACATTACAGTTTTTTTTTTTTTTTATTTAAAAATACGTCCATCCGTCCATTCTCAAAATTTTCGTTTCATTTTCGATAACAGATAAATTAGAACGGTTTTTCGTGTTTCCTTCGGGGTTTTTTTGTTTTTGTAAACCCAGTCTGTCATCAAACATAATAATCACAAGAATTTATTGTATGTTTAGATTTCCCACGCCCCACCCCAGCCCCCCATTAGGATGTTCCACACACATGCATCATGGGCAGGCACATGATCTTGTGTAAATCAAGATACATGCATCGGTTTTCGAATCCACCTGTTTCGGAATGCTTTCGAGAACGACCTGAAAAGAGAATTTTTTTTTTTTTGTGTCCCCCTGCTGAATGTCAGGAAAATTGTAATCGATGACGAAAATCATCGAGTGTCAGTGTATTGGGGGCTGTTGTCGTCGTTGTTTTTGTAGACGACGACGACGACGACGACGACGAAGACGACGACGACTGCGTCGATATTTTTAGCATCAAGAGCTCCGAGGCTGAATGCTTATTGATGCTGCTGTTACCACTCACTGATGTGATGCTTGACTTTAGTAGTGGGCTGGGTAATCGTTTTTTTTTTTTTTGCTCAAGTGTATCTGTTTATGTGATGTCGCAGTTGTATGGTCGTTTCAGTCAGATACAGCGGGGACTGTCAAGTGACGGTTTTGTATAATAACGTCAAAATAATTGGCCACGAGGAGAATTCGAGATTCCTTGCGAGAAATGTTGCATTTTTAAACAATTTTTCAAATTTCCCCGTTGGATTTGATTTATGAAACGGTTGATGCGTGACAGCCATTTTGGGATTGTTTAGCTTGTTTAGCTGTACTTGGAAACCATCAGGGTCGCTAAATTGAGTTTGGGTGTCGACATTGTCCAAGTGCATTGCGGAAGTGAAATGACGCAGATAGAGTACTCTGACAGATGGAGGAGATCTTGTTCCCGAATCCTATATAGGAACACCAACTCCAGAAAATATTGTAAACCATTCGATGGCATCGAGCACAACATGGGATAGGGTAAGATTCGCTCCAGCAATAGCCATGAAGGAGCACCTATGCGTCTTCGTACTGCTTCTGTGAATAGCAACCGATCCAACTTGCTAAGGATATCCAGGCCCAGTGTTCCCCAAAGGCGCCAACAGATAAGGGACGACTTTGCCACAAATATGGAAACAATCAGCAGCCTCGCTCCTGAGAGTTTCGAGGACCATTGGAACGCTATGAAAAGTGCTTTGACATTCAGGGCAGACACCATTGTCGATAGAAGACGAAAAAGCCAAAGCACATGGCTGACAGCTGACACCTGGACTCAAAGAACGGATTGTAGCAGCCTCATCAGTAGAGTGTAAGACGAGACAAGCGTAATAACGTCAACGTACCAGCCACCGAAGCTGAAGAAGCAGCTAATAGGTGCGACAGCAGGGTAGTCTATAGTATTCCCAAGGAACTCGCTGGGGATGAAAGTTCCAAGCAACATCTGGCGACGGAAATCTGCTGACTTTGGATGAGGAACAGCTTGTCAGATGGCGGGAACATTTTTCAGTAGTGCTTAACCACCTGGGCTACAGCGATTAGGACACAAACTCAGGTGAGCCTTTCGCAGCAACAAATTCGCGTATTCACACCTCTCCCCCAGTAAGACTGAAATAACGACTGCGATAAGGGCCCTAGAGAAAAACAGGACAGTTGGCATAAACGGCATCCAAGCCGCACCCAACATTTCGGCGGAAATCCTGCAGCCTTTAATGAGGTGAGCATGGAAAACAGAGGCTTTTAGTGACGGTTTCCAAAGAAGGTAAATCAATCCTCGACAACAAACAGGCAGGCTTTCGAGCTGGATCCTCTTTCATCGACCACATAATGCGTCGAGTGCAGATGCTGTTCATTGGTTTCGACAGTTTGAATCGAGATGCTGTATGGCGAGCCTTGCGCAGGAGAGGTAGACCAAAAAAACTCGTCGCTATTGTAAATGTTACCTATGATGGCAGTAAATGTCATGTCTTACACAACTGCGAGGATGCATTCTTTCTCTACTGTTAGGGATATGATCCGGGCAGCTCTAAATAGAGGAAACATGGGACTGAGATGGACTATGACATTATATCTCAAAACATCTTGACTACGCTGACGACGTTTGCCTGTTCTCTCACAGGATAATGGACCTGCATCAGATGGTCCATAATCTGGAGTTAGAGGCGAACAAAGTAGGGCTCACTGGGGATGACTTGGAGAGAGCTCAAGCGCATTGCAGAACTCTGAGCACGATGGCGCGCACGCGTTGTTGATTCTCTATGCTCCACGAGGGGTCAGAGAGAAGGAGCAACAACAAAAACGAAGCAAGATCTGGAAACCAAGAGGCGAAATAATACCTAATAGTAGTCCCACGGAGAGAGTGGTACGAGTGTATGCATTCCGGTAGTCCGGACCACTAGTATCATTAGAAGATTACCACATCCCTCGACACAGTCAAAAAAAAGTAAGTACAACGTCTGCCTGTAGCAGAATAAAGGCACACTTAGACCCAATTGATCCTTTGTGATACCATGGATCTTAAAATTTCCCGGTACGCTGTTCATGGAAGACAGTTCGCTGAAGTCATTGGAGATAAAGCCCCTAGATGGAGCAGCACCAGACAGATGCAAAGGAGATGAAGGATGGTTTCCTCCTTTCTGAGAGTCGTACCCTTTCTGACGAGTTCGTCAGGCTTACAGTTTCCAGAGTGGCCAGACCAGAAACTGTAAGACCAGAGATATCATCAGGCACGCAGCAGAGGTGAATGTCCTCTAGAGATGAACGGAAGTTTAAAGCGGTCTTTGGAGTAAAGGAACACGAGTTCAGGGACTTGATAGCTAGTTAAGATGCTTTAATCCTTGACAGATATTGTATTACTTTCAGCCAGTAAAAGACTTCCTTGATCGCCATGGGTTCCGCCCGAAAAATACTACAGTGGGAAGGCACGACAGCTTATCTCGCTTTTGGTCCTAGAGCCGTCTGTGTAAAAGTGGACTGAACTACCGTCCAAGGTGACATCGTTGTCCCATTGCGTGCAGGCAGAAATGCTCGATCGTTCTATTGGTATATGACCGGCAACACTAGTTCTGGACGTTGAAGCCATTAGAGACGATAGTTTTGCTTGATATGTGTCCAATCGTCCTTTTCGGTTAGGACTACAATATTTCTTAACAAGCTTGTTATAAATTAGTCTCTAAACAAGTTGTATGTGTGTTCTGTGCAGATTGTTAATGGTTGCAGGTTATGCCCTCTTGTGCCCAAAGACGAGTTTACCTAGGAAAATGCTTTTTATCGCATCCTGGTTGCATAGGTTCTTCTGCAAAGATTCGAAGCGTAACCGGGTCTACTTCACGGCACACGACTAGACCTGGGATGTACCTAAAAAACAACGCCAGTCAATACCGGATATTAGAACATTTTAGCCAAGTAAAATCCTGATGAACACACCATGTGCGGCACAGCTTTACAGATTTTGCCGGGAGAAGGAAAACGATTCTTCTTGCTTCCCAAAGAAATGCTCTAGGTTGGGTTAGGTTAGGTTGGCTGTCCGCACGAGCATGCAGACACACTTAGACCAGTAAAGGTCCTTTGTGATACCATGGATCAGAAACCATTTGGCCACTCAGGGACTAACAAAACCAACCGTAGCTTTTGATAAAGTGATGGATGCGCGCATGACGCCCAGCGGCGCCAGATCGCCAAGGTCTTCAAGGAAGGGAGAGCCTAAATGGAGCATTCTTTTATGCGACAAGGCTGGGCAGTTACATAGGAAGTGAAAGATGGTTTCTTCTTCCTCCTCGCCCCTACTGCTCCTGCAGAAGTCGTTAGAAAAGAGGCCAAGTCTTCTGGCATGTTGGCCTATAAGACAGTGTCCAGTGAGAACACCGATAACGCTGTCTCTTTCGAAATGTGACACGTTGGGCCGTGTTCCCATCTGAGGTTTGACATGCTGAAAGCGTTCAGCTTTAGTAGACGCTTACATGTAGCTAGGTGCATACCCAGGGGTTGCCTATCAGGCAGTGTCCTTAGAGTAGTGCCCTGTCTGGCGAGTTCTTCTACCCTGCAGTTGCCTGGATTGTCTCTGTGGCCTGGCACCCAGCATAGGTGAATGTTGAACTGCTCTGTCATCTCCATAAGAGATAGATGGCAGTTGAAAGCGGCCTTTGAGGTAAAGGAGCACGATTCCAGGGACTTCACCCACGACTGGGCTTCCTTAATCGCCATGATTTCCGCCTGAAAAACGCTACAATGATCCGGAAGGCGGAATGATATTCTCAGGTTGAGTTTCGGTTTTGAATTCGTCGTGAACCGATCTGCCACCGATAGGAGGAGAATTGTCCCACACATCCCCTTCAGGGATGCTCGTATGGAACTTTCGGTCAAACCTCATTTTTGGTGGGGTGTAGTCCGTATTTTGAAGTTGCGGAGATCAAGTATCGAGGAGCGGCCAGTCTGGTAGCTGGACCACTGAGAGGAGGCTTTCAGACGGATGGCCGCACAGGCAGCAATCTGTTTACCGAAGATATCTAAGGGTAGCAGGTTGAACAAAATGTCCAGTGCCACTGAGGAGCAGGTTAGAAACCTCATAAACCAGAACACCAGTCTGGTAGGCAATTTGAAGCTGAGCAACGGCTAAAGTAACGTCAAATCATAAAAAGACCATTTCAATCCAGTCTCTTAACCGCTAAAACTAATTCCCGGCTACAACACCCACACTTTACAGTTCGCAGCGCAGTTAAATTCAACAAAACAACTCAGTTTCGGTCAACCGCACGCAGTCCCGCCTGGAGCACCAACCACATCTACCCACTCAATTGCCCCCAACTATCGCTCCCATCATTTCACATGTCCTTACGTAATATGGGCAATATTGTCGATAGTTTTCATAACAGTGAAACCACGTAACGGCTGCCATAGCTATAAACACGTTTTGTGTCGCGCTCGCACAGGATTACAGCGCACAACCGCAGTACGCATCCATTCCAATCATAACTCAAAGTTGCAGATTCGAAAGCCCCACTCTCCAAATACCGATGCGAAATTAGTCCCATTTGCTTTAACTAATTTTCGCGTTTCACGTGATGGTGATGATGATGATGCTGATGACACGTGACACACACTCTATCGTCAGTAACCTCTAGCCTCCATCCACCTCATGACCAAAAACCTAATTAAATGGAAAATTTATTTCGACCAAACAGGAATCCAACAGGAGTCGACATTACTTGACTCCAACAAGGACGACACCAAACTGACGCCGCATTAGAAAAAAAGGACCAAACAAACTACCAACATGTGAATATGTGTCCTCGCAGCCACATCCCTCCCATCCCACCCCCGGTAGTTATACATGTTTAAATTTATTTTTACGCATTTCATTTAACAGTAGATACTCCTACCCCCAGCATGGATAACTGTTCAGATGGATGGATGGACGGATGACGACGATGCGACAATTTGTCCGAATAATTCATCAGCATTTGTTCCGGTGCGGTATACCGGGGGAAACTTTTAATTTTTTTTTTTTTCTCTCGGTGGTGGCCCATCGGACATATTGAATTTCCGGTGGATGTAACATGGTTTTCAATATTTCAAGGATGACATGGAATAATAACACCGTTCCCCCGCACCAGTGATTGGAAATTCTTTATCTATAGCGCCGCTGTGTGTATCTTTCACTGGATGCCTTCTTGAAATTAAAAAGTTAAATATTTAAAAATCTTTTGCCTTCGCCAAAAGTAATGTGCTACGCGCTGTGCTCGATGTAGGTACGGGCTCCTTAACATGAAACTTTACAACTTTTCCGGTGAATTAGGATACACAGCATCATCATCTCGGGAACAGCAGGAAGGATGGCAAAAATGTGCACAACCCTGAGCGCACTTGGAGACGATAGAGCGGCGCTGCTGGCCTGAAGATTAAAATCTAAATAATTTACATGTACGGCAACTATTCTGCGGCACTCTCATGAAGATGATTACACTCGACTCCATTAGGCAAGGCAGCGCCGACACTGGCACAGAGGCATAGTAAAGGCGCGTCGTCGTCCCGCGGCCGACCGACGGGAGGCACAAGTAGTGTAACATAACACATCACCGTCATCACATCGGCATCATCATCATCATTATCATCATCATCATCATCCTGTGTCGTGATACTTATGAGCACAGGCATTTTTATTATTTTTTTTTTCCACCCCTAGATTGTGGGCTGAGTGTGGATACTTTAAAATTTTAATGCTTCCAGTCGAGGATTTTGAAGGATTGAGTATGCAAATATGTTTTTCTGACGAAAATGAAAATCAATTCGTGTGAAAATATTTCACTTTTGCAGAGCACCTGGAATAGATTTTGGGAGTTTATCGAAGGTAATAGAGTGTGAACGTGGAGTAGTCAAAGGGGATGTGGAAGGAATGTGGTCTCTGATTGAGTGGTGCTTTGAATGAAATGAATTTCACTTTTGCTTTGATATCCTTTTTTATCGGAAATCCTTTAAATTCCCTCAAAGGAGAACTGGAACTCCCTCTGTAGTCGGTTTGCTAGTCTAAAAATTCTGTATTCCTGTATTCCTGTTGGTCGTAGATACTTCACATCGATATTCTTTGTCCAATCATTGCTAAGAGATGTGTTAACGTTTAGATACTTAAACCAAGCAAATCATGCTAAGATGAGGGTGAATCGTTGAAAGGCGCTTCTGCCACTATTGTGATGGAATTTATAGGCCCTTTTATCCCGACTGACGGACTATCTTACTTAATATTTGACAGCAGAACAATACCTTAAGAGAATTTCTCCACAACTAACCCCCGTCAGGTTATAGTGAGAAAAAAATCCCTCATTCCACATATGTATCTCTTTTATTCAATATTATCTACGTCAGTAAGAAAATGAATACAGTAGGAAAAAGGATACAAAAGGAAAATGGATAGCGTATCTATGCGACGTGAATATTATCTTTTTGATGTGACGAATGCAAATGTAGGATACTAATGCTCAAATGTATAACACCGGAGCCATGAAATGTACTAACCCCAAAGATTATGACAAGGTTTTGAAAAATTGTAAGATGACGACCGCTCGGTATCCTACGTCACTTCATTCGCCATCAATATCGCATTATTTGTGCGACATCGTTTGCTAATATTGGACATCAAGAGCAGTTGCTACAAACATGCTTAAAGTTTCAGTTAAACCAAACCGTGAACCAAATCGTGAACAAGCCCAAGGACTACATAGTCGCCCTCATCCCCTTAAAATACATTTTCCGCTTTTAAAGTGATTATTTCTACCCATTCTCTACAAACGCTGGTGTACCCCAGGGCTCCGGACTCTCTCCTACACTTTTTTATGCAAAGCAATGGCATTTCCTTTGCTACTCATTCCCTTGCAGATGGCAGCACTTTTAAGTTTACCCTTAAACCATTCCATGACAACTCAACTGTGACGTTATGCAAGCATCAATGGTGCTACAAAGAACTGAATTTAAGTAGTTCAATGCGTCAAAAGCCCGGTGTTACTATCTCTTTCTGAAGTGGGATACAAACATGGCGAAGCTTGAAATTAATTGAGTCGATGTTGATGTGCTAGGTGACGATTTTTTTCCTGCAGACTAAGTTGCAAATATTGGGCTATTGATGGCTAAAAAGACACAACCGGGGCCGTTGACAACAATTCATATTCGTCCTACAACTATCGTTACTACAGCGAACAAGAAACAATTAAGAAATTTAAGGGTTTAGTGTCCTTTAGATGACATTGTCTCCAGCTTGACCGGCAAAGAGACCAATATAGCCAGTCCTGCCAATAAATCAGTTGAGCTCTATAAAAAATACGAGAACGCCTCTACGGAGCATTTTCTAACAAACGCTTCAAAGGATTAACCGTCCCTAGGCCGGTGCGTTCAAGAAAGAAACGTCGATTCGACTTCACAGAGCATCAGCAATGCTGTGCCCACTCTCAAAGATGCAGCTACGCAGATTTATAAAGCGCGTGTATACTCTTCAAACTTTCCTTATACTCCTCAAACCAACCCTCAGATGGCAACCACCCATGACTCCATACTTAACAAAGTCGTTCTCTACAAAAGGCCTGCAAAGCCAGGATTCAACTGACTAACTTACGAACTCACTACCAACTTCCTTAGAAGAAAAACGGTCTTAAGCCATAGACAAAAACACCCCCGCTAAAGGTGATCGAAAAAGATTAATATCCTTGCACAAAAATTCTTCTTGCTAGTTTCTTGGCAGCCCCACCTTCACTGCAGTAAAGGACTAACACTATAGTTTCACCTCCCAATAGACAGACAATCGATGAGAGCCATAGGTTAGTTTAGGTAAATGGGTGCCCTAGTTGCGAGGAAACTGCCAACGGCTCACTTAGACTAGCGATGAGTCCATTGTGCCCAGTAGTAGATCCCTGAAAACCGAAATTTCAGTTATCGACGGTTGAACTAAACCACCTAGATATAAGGTATGAATCTCAGGAGTTTGTTCAGCTGAATGTTTCTTAGATCATCCCGCTCCGCAAGTAGCTCCCAAGAGTGTCTTTCCTTTTGGTGGCTAGTACTCGGCAATCGCATAGCAAGTGGCGAATGGACACTATTTCAGTTCAGTTCCTACAGAAGTCGTTGTGGAGTAGTCCGTGCTGTGCTGCAGGATTGCCTATCACACAGTATCCTGTCACGACGCCGACAGATGTTCGAATATCCCTGCGACTGAGTTTCATAACGAGGTCTTATCGTTATGGCTAGGGTGCATCTTATCGATGCCAACGCCTGTTACCTTCCTCGTTAGAGTCAATATCTGTGTGAGCTATAAGGACAATAGGTTATGATCACGCGATCAGAGACAGCCAAAGCTCAGTTGATAGCTTAAAGAAACTTCGGTATAAAAATGACTTCTAAGACAGACATTTCCAACCAACCTTCCATTGAACCACACACATCTGCGGATAAAATTTTATAAAAACCTTCACCTTTGCTTTATCCAGGCCCAATCACCTCACATCTTACTTAGTCTCACAGGTCCAACCATGGAGCCACGCTTAGGCTACCAGCGGGATGGATCGCTGAATGGCCTTAGGATATGCTGTGAATAACTAGTAAGCAGTTCCCGACCGTGAAGAGCAGAATGGACGATCTGTTAGAGGACGAGTAGACAGGTGGGGCTCTGGTCATGACCGCAGGGGTAAAGCCTTTTATTAGATGGCCCTGCTGGGTTGAACACAAAGCATCATTGTTGGCTTGAGCTTGCTTGAGTAAGCCGAGCTTCTGTTTGTATTCGTATTCTACGTCAAAAACCCAATTGGACTCAGTCGTTACCCCCAGATCTTGAACGAAAGACAGCAGTGGTAGAGGAAGAATATTCTAAAGACTCCTGCGGCAACTATCATACATTCACCCCAAAATGTTTCCAAGCATTCCCTCTAGATACGACTTTCAAAGACTAAACCTATCAACTGTTTACTTAATTTTTGGTGTCTCTGACTTCTGACGGCTGATTTTCAATTTTCCAATCAGTTGTCCTTTTGGCAACGCAGGGAGGCAACGCCTCTTTTTTTTCTTAAGTTTCTTTGTTCCCCACAATGTCCCCAAAATTACTATAAGGCTATCCGTATGTCAGTGTTTTATCTTGCAGCGCCCTCGGACCTCCTGACTACTTTGGTATAAACACCAGAATAAGCTTCGATAGGGTGATAAACTCGTTCTATCACTTTGCAACAGTAGTCCCGAGGACGGTCTAATTTTCGAACAAATTATCGTTGCATAGCTTGGCATTGGGGGTCCTTACTGTACTTAAGCATTGAAATCAACTTTAGACCAAGTTTCGGTGGCTGCTTCTGCTTGTCGATCACTTTTTTCAGATTTAACCTGTGTATTGGGTGACTCTGCTATCTGAAAGGTGTATTGTATCACGGCTCCTATCAGCCAAGGATACGTAACAGCTAATCAAAGTGAATACCCCCTAAATAGATGAGTTTCTGAGCTCATCGAGAGCAAGTATCTCCCTGCAGAAGATATGTACGTCGTCTTAGCCATGTGAGTGTCAAAAAGTCATAAAGAATGTGTTCAGAAATTTCATCGTCTTCCATGCGGAGGCGGCATTCTAAGTCTGAAGACAGGTCTAGTAGTAGTTTAGTTTAAATCTTCCTGTCAATATCCGATTGCTTAAGGTCTCCGCTGGGACACTTAGCACCAAAACTAGACCTACACTGCTCACCTCTGGGCGGGTTATAGAATAGATATTCATTGAAAGCTGAGAATCAGCAACGCCTCTAGCGTCCTTAGCTATCACCGTAGTACCAATCTCTTTGACAGGTTTTAGGCAAAGCTCAGTAACACACTTTACACCCCTCAAACCCGCATTTGAATTGATTTTGTAGCTTTCCATTTTATCACACACACACGAATATGTACATACGGACTGACCTAAATATAAGAACGAGTATCTACGAGTATGTAATATGTCGACAGTAAAATTTTCAACAAAACAAAGTCGTTTTTTTTTAAATAGAACCCTTGCCCATGTGGCAGACACTGCGACCTAAAAGATCTATTGCATCATAAGGGTATGGTTAGTCTAAGAGACGTACTGCCTCCCTAATGAAGGATAGTATGTCCTTAGTAGCAGAGTTTTTCATTTCCGCTGGCGTACATATTTCTTTATGGAAAATACGTCTCCTTATCCAATGTAACGCTGGGCAATTGCAGAGAATGTGTTCGGATGATTCGTCTTCCTCCGAGCAGAACCTACATTCCGTGTCTGAGCTCAGGTTAGGTTTGTTAAGGCGGTATCTCAAGCCACAGTGGGCCGTGAGAAAGCCCACTAGCTTCCTGATACATTCCTTATAAAGGTTAAGTATATCCTTATAGGAGTAGGGTTTGATTAGTAATTTAGATTGTCTCAACCCTTGGACATTTTCCCAGTGGTCCAGACGAAGCTTGTGTTCCCAGTTACTAATCAGCGCTGTTGGCGAAAGACCAGTTGATGCCACAGTAAGATTCAGGTCCTATGAACGCAGATTCTGAGCCAGCCCTAGCTAGTTCATCTGCTAACTCGTTGCCTACAATCCCTTGATGGCCCGGAACCCATCCAAGTTTTACCTTGTTTAGTCTCGCCAGAGATTGCAGTGCATCGTAGCAGCTTTTAACTGATATGGAGTCCACTAAATTGGACGACAGCGCTTTGAGTGCTGCCTGACTGTCTGAAAATATATATATTCTAGCGCTCCAACCAGCTCCAACTCCAGATTCCATTTTCGATCCGTCTGTGAACCAAACCAGACCTCTAGGGTCTAATGCCGGAGCACCATTAGACCAATTTGCACGATCTAATATTTCTACCTCAAATAACCTACCGAAACAGTACTCCTTGACCATGGTGTCAGGAATGGTACAAAACATGTCTCTTTTGGGGATTAAGTCAAAAATTTTCAGATGTCCCACATGGTCACCCGATTTATACTTGTATTCTATCTGCAACTTGATAGCACACCTAGCGGCTGTCTTCCTAATGAAGATATGAAGGGGTGAAAGCCGAACGATTGCTTCTAAAGCTGCCGTCGGGCAGGTACGCATAGCGCCCGTGATACCGAGACAGGCAACTATTTGCAACTTCTGGAGTTTAGTTGTCTTTTCCTAGTAAAAGGCACTAGAACAGTTTAGCAGGGATTGATGGATAGTCCTTCTCTGCTACACCATTCTAAAACGTGTAGTAAAGCACCTTGCATGACGCTGGAGACGGTTGCGCTGTGCTTCCCACTAATAAGCATCGCCAAGTCATCCGCATAACCAATTGCGATATAGCCTAATCTGTGAAGATAGACTAGAAGGTTGTTAAATTGCTTCCAACACCATTTCCTTTCGTCGTGGAGTCGTGCACTTCTATTTCCAATTCGACTCATCACTCAACTGCATACCGCGCACAGTTCATGGCCTTAGATAGACGATAAACCAGTTCATCCTCACAACGCATTGTGTGATTTAATTTGATTGCATCCCGACAAGGAGTCATAATTTATAGACCAAAAGTTGTAAACTCGAAAGGACTCGTAAATAACTTCCCCCTTCTCGAAGTTCTAAATCAAGATCACATAGTTCCCAAAATTTTCACTCAGACTTGTGTTTTATGACGATTTTCTGAATATTTCCTTGACAATTTGAAACACAAACTATTTTCCTTTGAAGTTAACAACCTGCAAAGTAAAACATGATTAAAAAGAAAAATCCGCTTCCGAGACATTTGGCAATAAAAACGAAACGTCGCGTCGGCTTCTCAAAATGACATCACCGACGACGGCAACCATCAAGGACGAACATAATAATCATCGGTAATCGATAAGGAGAGTGGGGAGCGTGGCAGCTGAACGTATACCCGTACACCGCACTGGTTTCTAAAATATTTGGACAAAACGCTTTATTTTTCCACATGGTGTGCGCTCTCATTTTCGAAAGTCATTCCTAAAAACTCAGCATAAATAAGAAAACATTCCGTTGATTGACATGTTCTTTTGCTTTTTGAGTTTCCAGCATGCATGACTGCGTTTCCTTGACGAGAAAAATAACAACATTCAACCGGATACCCTCTTGAAAATGGAATAAAAGTTTTTTTTTTTCTGCAGAGTTCAACTTTTAGCAAAGTTTATTGTACTTCCTCGAGATGGCTTGGGTTATTAATGACCCAAAAAATGTCCTTTTTAAATTAAATTACAATTCGAAGAGATTTCTGTAAATTATGAAAAGCAAAAGATTTCTACGTCGCAGGTGCGTAGAAAATGTCAATGAGCACCAAATTTAGGTTTTCAAAAGCTTTTAAATTAATTTACTAACTCAGAAAAACGTTCATCGCAATACAATACTCGTCCTGCACTCGAATAAGGGTTGAGATTAGGAATATTTTGGCCCCGGGGAGGGATGCGTTACTTTTTGGTATGAATGGCAGATAAGAAGTTGATTTCTTGAGTTTTTCGAAGTCACAACGGTCCAACAGTTCTCTAAAAAAAAATATTAAACGGGGCCAAATTGGAGATGTGCGGTAGCTAAGGCACCTCTCCAAAACGCTAATAGTAGACACGGTTACGAAACTTATTTCACAAAAAATCGCTGGTGTAGTCCCATTCCTAGTCCCAACCGTCCAAACTATGCCACAAAACTGATTTCATGTCTTTGTAGCACCGCCACGTTGTTGCCAACTTCATTTTTGAGTGACTTAGACCCGAGGTCTGTATTATGTAGAATTCTCCTTAGAGAAGTAGTCTAATTCCTGACTGCACTCTTCCATAACTTCTGCTTTGAGACCCGAATACCCTCCTGACTAGACTGACAAGGTGATCTTGGGTTACAAAGGCATCCATGCGCTTTTAGACAGACAAATCCTTAATAGAATCAGGAGTAGATGGGGGTGTCTTCTCCAATGATTATAACTCAAAAATCTCCTTCCACCTCCATACTCACTGTAGCGTCTTTCAGGCAGAAATCATAGCGATGAAGGAAGGCTTGTCGTGGATAAGGTTCAGTGTGATATCTGTGCGGGATAGCATCGTTTTTACTAACAGCCAAGTCGCGATTAAGTCTCTGGAATCCACCACCATTAACTCACGAACTGCTCTAAATTGTCGCCTGTCTCTTAAGGAGATGGCTAAACAAATTTAATGAACAATAGTTGGGTACTGGGCCACAGGGATATTCCAGGCAGGGTACAACTCTATCGATTTTGCCGGACAAGGCGAATCCCGGTATACCTATCGCTTTAATCGAATTGCTCCTCAAGTTCATTACTATTAACTTAACAATCGCCGATTGGTAGATGGCACTACTTGCCTCATCAATATGCAGATCTGGACTAAGCTGGATGAGAAAGGCTCCAACTATCTCATTGGACAGAGAAGATGGTTCATTTCAAACATGTTGCAGGGCACTGCATTATCGGCAAGGATGCCACCAGGCCAAGCCCCCTCGCAAACGATTTCTGCAGAAACTGTTTGGATGAAAAATAGGAAAAAACCAGACTACACCTCCTTTGCACATGCAAAGCCCTCTCCGCTTGTGGGAAACTGCTTTTAAAAGCTATCTTTTCAACAACTTCGGCGAACTCGCTAATGCAAGCATTAGTAGCCTCCAGCGCTTTATCACTAGCTCCTCCAGGTTCAGTGGATAGCTATTTAGAGATGTTGATCCTGTGGTAACACAATTGACTTTATGGTCTATGTGAGGTTGCATCTACTGCAGCCTGCCACGATAACCTAACCTCACCTATCCATAAGCATTCTAGTCTCACGAACTTTCTTTATGAATTTCCTTACATCCTTTCGACCAAAAATATTTTCAAATTTCGTACAGTTTCTGCAGCACAGCATTAGGAGTCATTCCTCTTATGCGTACTATTTTTTTTTTTTTCAAAAGAATGGAAAGCACATACCGTAGGTGGTCCAGGGCCTAACTTCTCGCGACCAATCCTGTTGTGCCTGCTATATTTTTTCACACAAATGGAAGGAACCTACAATTCAAAGCCATATCCGAAAGGCTTTTGCTTTTAGAAGCTTTCTCAAGACAGTTATCACTCTCGGACGTTTGTCAGACTTTCGCGAGGGGTGGGACCGTGAATACATTTTTTGGTTTTTTCTGGGATTCAAACCTCGAACCTCCCGCTCAGAGACCTAACGCACTAATCACTTGAGACACAACGTCCACACAGGAAGATGCACAGAATTTAGAAAGGTTTGCTACTTCTCATGAAATACTGCGAGCCTACCAGTGGTCTGTATGTATAGTAACCGCCACAATTCTACACGACATACAGTAGGGAACAGTTTCCTGAAACAGTTTACAAGCTTTGTCGAATTCTCGGTCGAAATCATGCTCCAAATGAGACTTATGTAAATATATTCGAAAATTTAGCAAACTGTTTCAATGGTCACAAGTCACCCTTTATTCTAGTTCAAGGACGTTCATTCAACATAGCATAGTGAGAGAAATCCTTATTCAAGTCCCAGGGATATAAATTCGTCATTGTTTGGAAGGACTGAAGATCCTGAAGAACCATTCGAAGAATTGCCATAATTTTGCTCAGAAAATCGTCTTCAGCTATGGGGCACATTTTCAACTCAATGACTAAGTAAATAAGCAAAGCTGTCGAATTTGGAGTACGAAGCACCCAAGAGTGAGGAGAAGCCAATTCGTCCACCACGCGCCTCTGTTTGGTACGTTTTTGGGCTGGTGGAGTAATTGAGTAATACTTCGTTTAAAATGCGGCTAGGAATGCACTCACTGTGAATTTGTTTGGAAGACAGGACGACACAACCTCTCACACTACACGCAAAAAATTCAGTTGTTCCGAGAAAAAGTTTCCAGGCCATCAGGATCGCGTAGTTTGGCACCACGCGACTTTGTTCTTTGAATCATTTCAAAACCACATGTCAATGCCAATAAACCGCAGACAATTCCTGAGCCTAAGGCGGATGGATATCGAACGCGTTATTGCCACTATCGAGCCAAAATTTTGCAACGATGTCATCGAAAATTGCATCAAAAGAGGTAGAGTTCGCCAGGAGAGCCGTGGGGCGCATTTGTTCCTCCGTACTAAGTCCCAACACTTGCGCTTTATTTTCACTTTTTTAAGAAATATTGCGTTAAATTCAAACACTAAATCCAGGATATCGTTTATATTGATATTTTCAAGTTCGACAAGTACGACACTCGTCGGTGAAAGACGCTTGATTTCATTGATCTAAATCAGAGGTGTACAATACTTTTCCCCCTGTCGTAGGGCGTTTTTGAAGTTGAATATAGCTTAACGAAGTTCTTCAAATCATCTTCGGTTTTATAGAGAGTTTCCTCGTCCCAGGATACAAATATACGTCTCCGAGCAGGAAAGTCATTGGCTTACAACGTTCCTTGGACGAAAATAATAGGCTTGGCTTTTATTTATCGTTTTTAATTAAGTGTTGAAACGTTTTCACGTCTTTTATTTTCAGAACACTGTTCAGATGCTAAATACCTATAAAAACACGTTTCAGAGACAACCGATTAGAGTCATGCAGAGAATACTCGTAAATAAGAGTTCTAATCCTGCACGTCGGTCAACCAATTTCACAACGTTTTTCCGACAACAGGGTGATATGATTCGCCTTATTCACTTGCAAACAAGTATTTTTCAAGTTTGAAAACCCGTCAGAAAATTCAAACTCAATTTTACTACACATTTACAGCACCACAAAACCAAGTAAATAAAAAGGATTTACTCTACATAACCCGTACTCACTTAAGCTTAATTTAAGGGATTTATTTTATTTCCACACTCATACTTACATGAATTAATATTGCGATGAAACGGGAAGGAAAAAAAATCCTTTTACACGGATTATCTTCTCCTTTTTTTCCTTTTTTCCTACAAGTTGATTATAATTTACAAATTGTAATCCTTCGGAACCCACAGTTGTGTTGCAATGAGTTTTGATAGATTCTATTTTTTTTGTATTTTTTCTTTATTCCTCTCAGCCTACTGCAACGGTAATGGTTGCAGAGATCCTTCGTGTACTTTTTGTTGTCATCCATACACGAGCATTTGAATGCATCTGGATTTTGCGTTTTGTTCTTTTTTTTTTCTTTTATTATTTGTATCTTCGTGTGACTGTATATCTTTCGAAAAAAAAAGTTTGTTTTGTGGGTATTTTGTGTTACAGATAAAATAATCCTTTTTTTCTCCTGAACGAGACGGGCTTAAGATGGTTGATTAAGTTGATTTATCCGAAGGATATTTGCGATCTAGAATTTAGTTTAACGCGGTATTTCTGATTTTTTTTTTTTTTTTAATTGTTTAAGTACTCCTTAATCCTTATGTGATTTATTTATTTTTTTTAATTTAATGCGTATCCAACTACTGGCGATTTAATTATTTTTTGAAGCACTACGCGGTTATTTTCAACTATTTAGAGATTTTTTTTTTATTCTTAATATCTACTCCAGAACTATTTATTTATTTATTATATTTAATTACTTTGTTTTGTATTTATTTACAAATTATTAACTACACTATTTACAGAGCAGAAGAATGAAATTTTTTTCTTTAGCTGTCACAGATACGAATACTATCGACCACTAGAGCGAATAAATGGGAAATTCTTTTCTGTTATGACGAATTTTCCGAAAGGAAAGTATACATATACGAGTGTATGTATGAACGGCCAACAAAACAAAAAGCAACAACGGATGGAAAAAAAAAAAAAAAAAAACAATTTGACATGCGGCGGATTTGTCACAGCGACACGACGGAAGAAAAACGTTTTCGCTTAATAATACGACTTTCGTTAGTGTGTAGTGGTGTAGAGTAGTACTAGCAATAGTAGTAGTAAGTAGTAAAATGGTGGTTAGGAAAAATGAGCAAAAAAGTACGAAAATTAACTTAAAAAAAAAATCAACGAACGTTCACGGAGGAGACAGGGTTGTTTTGAAATTTTCTTTTTTTTTTTTTTTTTCTTCTCTTGTTTTTCCTTTTCCGTGTGAAAACCGCGTTACACGTCCATTTTTGCCGAAGACTTCAAATCAACTGAACTCTAGTTGTGTGGAAATGTGCAGAATTTGCAACAGCAATAGTAGCCAAGTGCCAAAAACGAAAAAAAAAGCAAAATTACAAACCATCACACAGAAGCACTACACACAAATAATTGGGGATTTTCCGAGAGAAATGGGAGAATGGGAGAATTAACGAGAGAGGATTTTCCATATTTTTCAACAATTTCCACATTTTCCGGCTTTTTATCGACATTGTATTCGCGAATAGTGCTGCTCCACAGGGCAAAGCGGTCGATGTTGTTTACACGCAAACACGTTCGCAAAGTGGCAAGAGTGTGCGGCAAAGTGGTAGATTTTTTTTTTTTTTTTGGGAAAATTCACTTTCGGAGAGAGTTTTCCACTTGCCGTAGTATTTTCCATTGATTGTTGATGCTCTTTGTATGAGTGGCAAAGCTTTGTTGATGTCTCCTCACTGTGAGTGGTATTTTGAGAGAATTACTTGGCGGGTGAGAGCTTTTCCATTGGTGCTAGAAGGAGTGGAGACTTTACAGTGAGTGACAGAGAAATGTTTCACTATGGCGGACTGATGTGGTGAGTGGTGGCAAAGACAAATTGTAGGCATATTTTCTATGACCTAGGCCACTGCGAAGATATAAATAAAATCAAGAACTATTGCGCAGAAATTGCTAATGAAAGGGTGCAATGGACTCTTGAGCACAAAGCATCAAAACGAGTTTTTACAGTCCCACACCTCAACAATGTCTCTTTTTTATGGTTTGCGCGAATGGATGTGGAATCTTCAGTAGCCCGTACTACTGGCATTCTCCAGTTCCTCGTGCGTGCCTAGAGTACCATTGCACTCAGCCTTACATATTCATCTCGTTCGTATTGGAAGCCGTCAGCGCCACCTTTCGCTGTCACTTCTGTCACTTTGTTGCTCTTTTATGGTGGTAGCCACAGTATCGCTTGCTGTTTCCCAGGTTTTTTGCGTGCTCAGCATCTGTCTGGTGCTGTTTTCTGGTATTGAGTGCACACCCAGCCTGTTCGCCAGCAAGCTACCTAATTCGCATCCCCGACTGCTTCCGTGCACGTTGGGCAATAAGGGTTCTCTTCTTGTCCAAATCTGCAGAGGAAAGCTTTGACACATTCATGACCAGTAAGCATTTGCGTCAGGTAGAAGTTCAACTCTCCATGCTTCCTATTGATCTAAATCTCTGCGTCCATCCGCCTTTATCAGAAAAGTTTCATTTCTCTTGCCATTCTTCGAGGCTTGTTCTTGGTGGTACGAGGACGTCTATTGGCAACATTCCGACCACTACACATGCCGCGTCGTGGGAGATTGTTCGAAAGGCGTTGCATGCTCTCAAGGCATTGGTTCTGTAGACCGCCTCCGTATTCCTTCTGTACGGTTTCGTCCTCATGGCGCCTCCCCATTTTTGGGAGCCGTAAAGCATCATTGACGTCGCAACTCTTGCCAGGGCAGCCGTTGCTCTTGCTGCCTTCTCAGCTGCATGTTGCAGGTGTTGCTTAAAAGTTAACCTTGCATCCATAGTAACGCCGAGGTACTTCAGTTCTGGTTCGGAAACTACAACGTGATCGCCCAAGGTTACTCTTATAGTCTCCATAACTCGTCTGCTGCCGAAGAGGAATACTTCTGTCTTTTCCTCTGCTAGTTTTAGGTCCATGTTTACTATTCAGTCCTGCACCATCCCAATAGCTTCATTACATTCGTACTCCAACTCTTCAAGAAATTTAGTCACTACAACGATCGATATGTCGAAGACCCCGCCACTTAAAGTCCTAGGACGTCATCGTACATTAGATTCCACAGAAGTGGACCCAGTACGGATCCTTGGAGGACACCGCCTGTGACGTTATACTGCCTCATTCCGTCGTCAGTGTAATAGTGCAGTATTCTTTTTCTAAAATAGTCGGTCTTTATTTTCTGCAGGAAGTCCGGTACTCTCTTGGTGGTAAATGGTCGCAGAATTTTATTCCAGTTCGAGGTGTTGAGGGCGTTTTTAACATTCAGGGTTATGATTGCACAGTACTGCTTATTTCCGCCCTTCCCTCGTCATCCTTCGATGGCTTTTTCTTGCTGTATTTACGACTTCTTCGATGAAGTCAATGGTAGAACGTGCCTTACGAAGCCATACTCACGGCCTGCGAGGATCCTGCAGTGGTTTACTACCTTTTGGTAAGAGGACAAGTCTTTGTTTCTTCCAAAGGGTCTTAATTACACCTTTGCGATACGGCACTTAAATGTAGATTACTCCTATTCATGCGAAAATATAACACCCGCAACCCGAATGTCTGCGAGAAGGTAAACTGCGGACTGTTCGCCCCAAATATTTACATTCGTTACCAACAAAAGCGAAGAACTTCGATTCACAGAGGACAATCATCCAAAGGCGTTAAGTCAGATGATTTTGGAGGTCAATTCACAGGTCCATTTCCATCAGCGGAATCTGCTTCTGTGTGACACAAAGTACTTAGCATTCAGGAGCCTTAGGCGCTGCTGAAATACCCTCTAGGGTATGCGTTGCACTGCAGTTCATTACGATGACAGATCCTGGACTTGTCTCATAGCATCGAACTCCCTTTTACCAACCAGGTTTGGCCAGTTCTGTGATCAAGATACGGTAGCTGTTACCATAAGCTTGAAGACGAACTATAATTGGGAAACCCCCGTCGTAGGGAGTGTCTAATTCCCTCACCACCAACGGCTGTAACTTTATTTAGGCTCATCAGCATCTGGAGAGGTTCTTCTAAAGTTGCCGTGTAAGCCCATCGATACATTGATTTCCAAATCAAATGCGGATTCAAAACGTTGCAGACGAGGAGAAATCCGAGAAAACGAATTGGATCCATTTTAAGGAAGATCTTTGCGAATCGGTCACTCGAGCTAGGAACCAGACAAACTGTAGTGGCGGCTCACTACTTGTTTTGAAATTTCGTCACCGGTTACAAAAACTTCCTGCAGAAAATCGGTTCCATAGTGGAGCTCTGAACTGCAGCATACTCGTAAAGAAACCAAAAAAAAATTCTAAGCGGGTCCCTGAGGACCAAACTAGGGATTGACTGGAGTCTTTACCGATTGAAATCTCCTTCTCCTTTATCCGAACCTCGCTCTCCCTTCGAAGTAACTCCAACTCCTTCTCATGTTGACGTTCCTTAACCTGGGCTTACCATTTGCTCTTGTTTACGCTCCAAATCACGCAATATCTCTAAAAAGTCCCGAAAAGAGTCCTGAATCCCTGTGCTATTTTTATTTTTCTTGGCATTGTCAGTAGGTGTCGCTCCGGCGAGGTGTGTAGCATGATCATCAACCAGAGTATATTATTCTTGAGATATAGGTGTCGCTCCAGCAAAATATGTATCACGGTCACCAACCAAGGTATTTTCTTCCTGAGATCTAGGTGTCGCTCCTGGGAGACAGTTTTCTGGACAAAAAGAACTCTGCTCAAAAGTGTCAGGAAAGGTTTCAATACAACAACAATTCAACAAATAACTGCGCGATGAGGTCATGCTCTCAAATAGTAACGAACTGTAAGACACTCTTCACTAGAGTGCGAGGTGCATACATATATGTGAAGTGAATGCACGGCCTACGGCAGGGATGGCTTATCGCCCCCTTGCTATTCAACCTGACAGGTTGGACTCCCAAAAAACTGTTCACTTAAGTATCAAAGCTATGAGCGGACAACTTCATCATTGTGAAAGACTTGGAAAAAATTCCAAGCGAAGCTTTTCATCGACGACTCTAGAACCCCCACACCAGGATCTAACCTACTATGAGAGTCCTCATGCAAAGCCAGCTTCATGCATTTCTAAACGAAGCCATAGAAAACTGATCAGGAAGGAGATATCATCTATTTATTCATCTCATCAGGAAGCTTCAATGTCCTTACAAATTATCCTTTCATATTCTGATGACTAAATCATTACAGGTCCATTGAGAGTTCCCACCTACCAAATAATATTATTCTGCGCAGCAAAATACGATCGCAATAAAATAACAAAAATTATTTCACTATAATGCCTCCTTCCATCCAATCATGCATGCATAGAACAATTTCATAGGAATCCTCCAAATCTAATCTCAGCTCAATCACTCCAAGGGGAGTTCCTAGAAAAAAAAAAAAAAAACACGTCAATAAAATGCTCCTTCATTATTCACCGATTAACTTCTCATTACGCTTAATGATTCCTTCTTTTCAATGCAACGGTCCTTCGGCCGCGCGTTCATACAGCACAATCATACTCGTCCTAGGACCATCATCTATAATTTAAGCAATTATATCCGGCGAAGGAGGACGAGGAGCAGCTACCTTCTCATTCTATGCAAATTTAAACGAAGCGAAGCGTGTGGGTCAAATAGGACACGGCGGGGGTAGATATCAAAGAGAATGACTGCTACGAGTCCTGGAAGTCATCATAATCATTTTCAATAACCATTTTCCTTTGCCAGGATACACTTCAATGTATTTTAAAAAATAAAAAAAATTGTGCTCCCGACTGAGTGGTCGAGGTATATCCTGTTTATTGAATGTTGACAGTGGGGTGGGAGAGATATGTATATTTAAATTAAAATCGCGCCCCGGAAGGAGTGTGAGTCAGTGATGGCCGTCAGAAGGAATTAAGTACCACTGGACGGTAGGTACTCGTTCACTATTTAAATTGCTACTGCAGTTGTTGTGTAGAAATCAATTAATTCCGCTCGTAACAAATCCATTCAAGTGTGTGCATTCGAATCGGTAATGGTGAGCCTTGGGAAGGATTACTTTGAAAGGATTTTAATGCGTTTTTTGTTTTTTTAAGCATTCCATCAATATGGTGGTGGTTGTGACTACAGTGGCTAAAAATTTATTTCATTTGGCAAAAGTAATTTAGTCCTTGAGGCGAGGCCTTATTAGGCTTGGCAGTCCTTTCTGTATTCACATTAGCACACGTTTCCATATACCATAGGACTACTTTTTCAAATCTATGTTTGTCCATATGTATGTATATGCGAATCAAGCAAATGAGGTCAAAAATAAGATTCTAAATAGTTCCACTACTTTTTGGTTCGCTATTTGCAGAGCAACTAGCTAATACGGTATTGTGGACTCAGTCTTACAAAGTATCTTAACTTAAAAAAGGATTAAATCGAAACACAATCCCGAACTACGAATCTTAAAAATCTAATTTGTCATGAATTTCAAGAGGGGCAACACCGGGTAGCTTAAGTTTTATACACATGTACTCGCACACGAAGCAACAGAAATCTTGTCAGCAACGCACATCGGTTGGTGTACTAATTTATTACTCGCAACATACATAGAAGAATAACTCTTGGCTACTGCTGTCTCTTTGAACTAAGAAGGCAATTAAGTAGCAAAGTCCTCTCTCGAATCGCTGAAGTAATTGGTTAAAGGACTTTAATAATCATAGACCTGCTCTATGATGCAGAGACATGGACGGTGACAAAAGTGAATGAGCAACCTCAACCTATTCGTTGTTTTGAGAGGAAAATTCTTCGAATGATTTTCGGTCCTGTCTGCTTATATGTACGGTGAGTGAAGGGGGAGATACAGTGAAGAACAGTCTAGGCTGTATAACGACATCGACTTAGCCAGAAGAGTGAAAGTCCAAAGACTGAGATGGCTGGGCACATGGACACCGATTCTCCGGCGCAGAAAATCTTCACATCCACCCCCGAGGGACGCCGCAGGAAAGGAAGACTACGACTCAGGTGGAAGGAGACTTCAACAAACTTGGCGTGTGAAACTGGAGACAGCTCAGGTAGCGCACGCAAGTGGAAGGGGACCTCAACAAATTTGGCGTAGGAAACTGAAGACAGCTAGATAAAGACCAAGCTGGTTGGAGACGCTTGTTGGTCCATCCCGGACTGTAGAGCCCCCAGGTGGTAATTTTAAAAGATGACATCCTAGAGTGAGTTCCACAATGTGCGGAACCTGGTCACGAGTTCGCAACTGGTTGTTAGTGATTTTCGTCAATTTTTGTCACTCCGTGTGCGATCGTTTTAAAGGGTGGGTGTCACTAGTACACTTTTCGATTGTTTAAGGAAAATAATTTCATTCATACAGCCACCAGAATTGGCTTTGTAGAAACCCATCACGTTAACCAAATTTTGTAGTACACTGTCGAATGTACATATGTAGTTTGCTAACAGTTTCTTGGGCAATACCCCTTATTTTTTTAGATATTTTACATTGAACGACAAACTTTTACTTAGGCGAATTCCTTACATAGTACAAGTGTAAGCCATTTTGTCCACAAAAATGTTCAGTTTTCCAACGACGTCCATCTGATTGTTCGACATTATTTTTGAGTTGCACATTTTGGATCAAACAAAAAATTACTGAAGCCCAATGAAGTAGAAAAGCAACTATGGAGTCGGGAATATGAAAGCCTGCAATGCCAGAAAGCCAGAAAACAAAAGTTTTTAAAAAATTCCCGGAAAAATCCACCACTCCGCTCCTAGAGCCTTAAGGCACATATACTAGTATGCTAAGTCCAAGATTACATATACGTAAGCTTTCTGATTCTCATACCCAATTATGTTCCTACTTTTTGATTCTCACTGAGTATAGTTAAATAATTCATTATTTGTGATCCGAATTTGGGCCACAGTATGTTATGTTTTTGACCGTCTTAAGTGGAGATGCTGGCTGAAATTCACATTGCATACCGCCTAGGACCTGTGATGCTGGCGTTTTTGGTTTACAATCTATTAACAGAAATTTTTCTTATAGTCCGAAAAACTATTTCCATGATCTTTCCACCCGATGGTTTGACTTTAAGCTCCTTCGGGGCTGATTTGCACCTCTAAGGCCACTGCATGGACTCCTGCTTTAACTCAGAGTCATAGTAATGAATCCAAGTTTCATCTTCAGCAACAATTTCGTTGAAACTGCGGCAGAATTGTTACCAAATAGCTGCGACAACTTCTTGCAACATTCCACGTGGTATTTTCTCTATGTAATCATATTGGGTTCTCACTTCGCTCTGTTTTTTGACATCCCAAGTTGAAATGTAGAATTTTGAAACTCGTTGTTTCAGATATTTTCATTTCTTCTAAATTGAGTCGATCGTCTTCCATGCACACATGTTCCACTTTTAGAACCATTTCATCTGCATAATTTTCCAATGAGTGTTTACCTCTTTTTCGCCACAGGATGGCCTGACCCAGGACGCGGGATATCCGCAAGGCCTTAAGAGCAACCTCCGACCCCTCCACCCATTCTTAATAAAATAGTAGGTAGCCCTTAGAATAGCACAAACTTCTGCTCGAAAAACAGTGGCATGCACACTGTTGAAGTCTAGTGTCTAGTCCAGCGCCAGACTCTTGACCAGTTTTGGAGTCATCCGTGAAAATTCGACTACAGCCCAGTCCAGGTTCTGACTCTTGCCGAAGCCAGTTCTGAACGCAAGAAAAGTCGACTCTAAATTTGTACAGCAGGCGAAGTTCCGGTGTCAATGCATCAGGTGGCATATCCATGGAACCAGGGTCGTAGGATAAGTGTCGCTCAAGGTGATCGAAACTCCAGTGCGAATGAAACTAAAACCAACCTCGTCCGAGACGGTAGATTGCTTTGACAGTACAACGTATCAAGGTGAGATAAATCAAGCAGAACGTCTAGAGCAAAACCAGACGTACTCGGAAAAACTCCCTTGCAGCCGAGATAGACCATTCCTTGGAGCTTAATGCCGATGACAATCAAATACTTACGTGAAAGCCGCCTCCACCAAACAACCGACATGTAAGCTAGAAAAGGTCTTATCATAGATCCAAAGAACCTTTTTCGTTGATAGGCCCCATGTCTTGCCAAAAGCACCCTTACACTGCCAGAAGACTGAGAGCGCCTTGGACGTCTTCGACTTGACATGTTGTGCCCAAAGAAGTTTTCTCTCTAGAATCACTCCTACATAATTAACTTCATCGAAAATCTCGACAGTGACGCCCTTTAGCACTAGCTCAGTCACACCGGACACATTTTTGGAAGGATGACCGAAAGCGCACTCCTAGTGCACCACTTTATGGGTAGCCTCTGTTTACACTCGGCCACAATCCGCATCTAAAACTTTCTATATTCACCTCCATTCCTGCTTCCTATTTTTTAACGAATTTCATGTAGTAGATGCGGATGAAGTTTGAAAAATAACAAATGAACTACAAACCTTTGTCCGGGATGTTTTCTAAGCCTACCCTGTGCGTGACGATGACGAGGACCGAGCATTTCAATTTAAGGTCTAGTGACTGCTGGAAGCTGGCTATGGCATACTTAAAGCTGGAATTGTAGCATATAAACGGTCTTATGTCTCAAGCAGAGGGAGGCTCTCCACTTGACACAGAAACATAGAACTTTTCCTTCATACCCATTTCTGTTACTCACTGTACAAAATACAAATTGTCTTCGGCTATTTTAGCGGCCAACATCACCAAAACTACCTCACATTCAAACGCCTCGCAGTGGTATTTAGAATTCTATCTCAGTTGATTGTGGACTACTATCCAGTGGATCAGACCCGATTCCGTAAAATCCTACCCTGAATCACCCACTTGGGATGTAGACTAACTTCGCCGCGTATACTCATCGAGAAATAGTTGGTAATTGATTCGGGACGAGGCATGGAATAAGATTTTATGTCCCACACTAAGGTGAGGGCTACACAAAAAAATAAAAAGTAGACTTTACTGAAATAAAATTCTACTCTTTTATGGTTGGAATGGCATCATCATCATCATCATCATCATCATAGACGTTCATCCGCCCCCTGTGTCGACTAGAAAGTACTAGGCAAGGATGTTGGTATTCCCAAATGGGGGACACCCTTCGGTGAAGTACGTGAAAGCTTCGAACGGAAATAGCAACTGGAATTAGCAACGTGACGCCAGCATCGAGTGTTGGCGAAGATAACAGAACAAAAAACAAAATTAGTACCAAAACGAAGAACGAATGTCCTGGCGGCGACACTTTGAATGACGACGATGCTTAAGGACGATATAAACAAGATTCAATAATCTTAATGGCTGCTTGTGATGTCTGCCAATGGTGTTAATGTAATTCAAACGGTTAATGGAATTTTCTTTATTGCAAGGACCTACATTGCGGTTTAAATGAACTCAGAGATCTGAAGGAGATCTGGTGTTTGTCAAGTTTAAAGTCGACTTAGATCGTTAGCTGTGGATGAGATAAGTTTAGGCTTCTGGTCTGCTGCAGGACTTGTCACAATTTTTTCGTGATTCTAGAACTGTTCCTGCTTCCTTGGCGACGCGACGCCTTTTTTCGTGTCCACAATTAAATCCTGATTAATGTGAAAGAAACAAAAACCTTCCTTCGAGTCCTGTTAAAGGAAAAACCTTATCAACATCAGAATAGTCCTTCAATTAATCAATCGTAACTTCCACGCGTCAAAAAAGGACACTCCAAAGCGAATAAAAATACTACGAGTCTACCTGACAACAAGGATACATTTCACAGCGAGCGCCATTATGTTAATGATTTTTTCGTTGAAACTATCCTAATGAAAGGATAATTATATTTACCCGCCACTTAGATGGCCTTTATGCGCCCCTTTTGGGTTAGAAAAAAAAACAATTTAATTGCGCTGCCATTGAAATGTAACAGGTACATACCCGGTTTCTTTTGTTTCGCTGCTTTTTTTTTTGCTTTGAAGGTCCTGTCGTTAAAGGGTGTGTATCCCCAATTGGATGGAAATTAATTAAGCTCCTTCAGTTAGTGTGCAACATCAACCATCAACCACCCGTACCTTTGCTACATTGTGCCGTCCATTGTACAATGTCCACTCCATTCAATTTAATTTTTTTGTTGAATTAAAACTCCCTGGGTGCCATGGGCGGAAGGCAAAGGACATGAGATGGAATTATGTCACATTTATTGAAATGAAAATTATATCGCTATGTTTGGCGTGTGTTGGATACGAGTATCCAAGTACATGGGCCTGGAAACTTTTGACATTGGTTCGAGGTCGAGAGTGACTCTCTTTATCGTCCTTTGTGGCAAGGAATTGCAGCACAAAGTGGGACAATGCTTGGACTAACAGCAGGTAACTAAGGTAAGGTAATTGCAATTTACGTTGAAGTTTAATTGGTTTTTAAATTGCAAGCCCGCTAATGGGGCTCTGGAGGAATAAGAAGTAGCCTTGCAGTGAGCGTGGCAGAAATAGACTACCGTAACTAGTTTGTGGTTGTTATTCTATTTCGAAGGAAAATATTAAACGAAGGGGACGGTGCTAGGGATGAAATTGAAAGGAAGTAGAACACGTTCTATTGGATAAGGTTAGGTTCGATTAGGGTGGCAGTCTGCACTGGATGTAGTCTCACTTAAGCCAGTGTAAGTCCGTGGAGCTACTACAAGGATCTGGATAATTCCAAGAACCAACCAGGAGGTAACTGATGTCTGTGTTTGCCAGTAAATTGGGGTTATCCAAGAAGTAGGCTCCTAGGTGAGCTTTTCTTTGAATGGAGAGGTGTGGACAGAGAAAGGGAAGTGATCGTTTCCGCCTTCTCCACGTCATTGCAGCTTCTAAGACATTACTCGAGAGGAGACCTAGCCTATTGACGTACCTGCCAATGATACAGTGTCCTGTGATGACGCCTTCTAATGTTTGTACTAATGAGCGAACTCTTCTGTCTGATTAGACAGTTGGAGCGTTTGTGATCCAACTTGGGCCAGATCTATCTCCTGATGAGGCACGTAATGCCATCTGTCTATCTGCGATTTGTTAAATTCGAGGCAAGCCAGTCCTTCTCCAGTAGAATCAATAAAGTTTTACAATTCCTGGTGAGTTCGTCAGCCATGCAACTTGGAAAGTTACTGTGCCTCGGCAACCAAATGCAGTGAATTTTGAAGTGCTCAGGTATCTCATTAAGGGAAGCAGTAGTTTGGAGCAATTCTTGAATTGAAAGTAACAGATTCCAGGATAACAGATTCGCGGATAATTAGACCTCAACAAGCCCTTCTTGATCGCTATCATCTTCGTCTAGAAAGCGCTAAAGTCTAGGAAGCGAAAGGAGATGTTTATTACATGTATCTTTGGAGAAGGCACCTTCACTTACTCTCGATTTTATTTTAGAGCCATCTGTATCCTCCCAGTGAAGGCTAACAGAAGTGGTGGTTTCCAAGTTTTTGGTGAATAGAAGTAGAGTGCAGTAAAAAGCTGGTACCACATAGTTTCAGGGAGTCCAAATGAGGAATTTTATCTTTCTTGGTGGAAAGGATTAGTTCAGTCTTCTTTGGGCTTGACCTTAGAACCGCAGTCCTTAGTCAAGAGAGCGTTATGCAAAAAATATAAAAGTGTGGTGAGGTGTTCACCTGAGACGTCCCTTCCCTTCCCAGGGCTTAACGTAGTTCGTTAACTAGAAAAGAGAGGAGTACTCCGTTGTGGTGTGTCCTTAACAGCTCGGTGATATCGAGAAAGTTATGGACCGACATAAGCGGCAGCTGAGCTTTGGCTCTGTTTCCAAGAATGTCAGATGTACAATATCATTACCCCGGGTAAACAGCTTTATATCTGAGCAAGTGAACATGGTTGCTTAAAAGAACATGCGTCCATCTGCAAGACAATAGTTTGTCTACCTAAGGATGAAGAGTATTTAACCCGAACTTCACTAGAATAAGCTCAGGCTCCAGAAGGGGCGCCATTGAGGGATCTGTCATCGAGCGAGGCCGTAATGCTCTTCTTTCTTTTTTTGCTAAACTGATTGACATGGACATGGGCAACATGTGGTTTCAGCAAGATGGTGCCACGTACCACACGGCAATTGGAGCAATATCGTTCCTCAGGAAAAATATTGCGTTAGATTGCGTTATTTGATTACGGTTTTCAGACTTTTTTTTCCACTAGTTCAATACACAAGCGCACTGAGTATTGAAACGTACATATGCGGCGTAGTAGGTAGTGTGTTTGATTGTGACCTGGTGGGTGTAAGTTAGAGAATCACTGTTGAAAAAGCGATCACAGCCAAAAGGAGTTGCTGCCTGGTAGTACAATAAACCTTACAGCGTCTGAATTGTTCAGGAATTTGGTTGCCCTCATATTCTACTAAACATCCAACTGAGACAGTGCATGCTAGTGGCCTCGGAGGTTCTAGCCTCTGTACCTACATAAAGGCAAGCTTCGGATATAAGAGGACACCCAGATTCTTAAACTTAATGAAAAGTTTAGCTGAGTGCCCAAAAATAAAGGACACCCCACTTGTGGCAGCTTTCTCTTTTTTTAAACAGCATCCTCTCTGTCTTAGATGGAGTGACTGACAACTCATGGTTGCAGCACCAAGCACCGATTAATTTATGTCGCAAGACTGTACACATTGATTGTAGCAGGGTATCCTTAACTATTGACTGAACACCAGGAACTGACTTGCATGTGTTTTCATGAATTTAAGGAGTTACATTGCTGTCTTTACTGTATTTACTGCAACAGAGAGACTAGAAGATTAATACAACGTTCTTCATGGACAGCAAGCAAATCCATCCCCGGACATTCTGTTGGACAGAGTAATCGTTCCAAAATGCGATAAATTCAAATTTAAAGGATAAAACGTAAACGACCAGTGAACTTATGATGACGATACTATAACTCAAGTGAGTGTAGGATGGTTAAAATGACGCGAATAATTGGATCACTGAGATTCAAGGACATCAGCAAATCATTGGCCTTAGTTAAGGTATAATCCACGAAGCAACAATGTAGACACATGCTTGGGAGAAATATTTAGCATTAGATGTGCATGAACGTACGCGACAGGGACTACTATCAGGTCCTTTTTCAGTAGCGATTTGTTCGTAACGATGTACGCAGGGCTGTGCCTCCTCGAGTATGAGGTAGTAGGACCTAAAACCATTTAACATCTGACAGATTTTACTGTAGGAGAGTGATACACGAACATTTTATACCATAACAGGGGTACAAGGCTTGGAAACAGAATGAATAAACCGCTTGGAATATGGTTCAGTTCTGCGCAACCTCATAGCTCCAGATTCCAGACAAGGAACACATTAAGCTACTGTCAGGAGAATAGAGCCTTCGTTCTTGCTTACATTTCAATATGCTTTCTGCCACTAGGAGTTCTCTGAATTCCCCCTTACATCGAGAAGATCTTTCTTCAACACTCCTTCTGTTCAAGACCCGAATAGCACCCTTTCCAGATGTTTCGAACTGACGTGTCCGGTGACGAAAACCCCCTGCAGAGGACCAGTTCCGTGGTGGAACTCAGAACTGCAGCGAATGCGTAAGGAAACCAGAAAACTTCTGAATGTGGAAGAGGACTGGAATCTTTACCGATCGAAACAAAAACAATATAAATGGCTAATTCGAACTTGGAAACAAGCCTCTTATAGAAATTTTACAACAAGATCGAAACCCTCAGTGAAACCAGCAGGTTGGTCAAAGTTCTCAGGAACAGAAAACCAAACAGGCCGGGATCGCTAGGAAACCTGATGGTACTTTCACTGAGTCGAAGGCAGAGGCTTTCAGTCTCCTGCTGGGGAAACGCTTTCCAGGAAATCAGGTCACCATCAGCTCGCAACCAATCTCTACCATTGAGGCTGTTAGCGGGCTGAGCCAAATGAGTCTATCAAATATGCTGTTGCATCTTTTGATGGTCTAAAGTCACCTGGTACGGATGGAATACACCCGGGTATGCTAGTCAGTTGCTGCCAACTCTGAAGAGAATCTTCACTGCTAGCTTGGCACTGGCATACATACCAATCCCCTAGCGTACGGTGAGGGTAGCTTTCATACCGAAAATCGGTAGAGACGACTACTCTCTCGCCAAGAGTTTCAGACCAATCAGTCTGACGTCCTTCTTGCTGAAAAGCATGGAAAGACTGGTTGAACTGCATGTGCGCAAAATGGCTTTGAGATCGCATCCTCTCTCGGAGATGCAACATGCCTATCAACGCGGAAAATCTTGCGAGACTGGGCTTCAAAATCTGGTTAGCAGAATTGAATGCGCGCTTGATAGGAAAGGGTACACGATAGGTGTTTTCATTGACATTGAGGGTGCTTTCGACAATGCGACTACGCAGATGATGTTGCCGTTCTGTCTGTCGGATCGTGCCTAGCGACTGTCTGTTCTAAGGCACAGTTGGCCTTGGACGTGATTGACGACTGGTGCACCAGGAATGGACTACCAATTAATCCTCTCAAAACCGACGTGGTTCTCCTTACGAGAAGGAGAAAATTGACTAGTCTGACTCAGCCTGTGTTAGAAGGCATCACCATTCGACTATCCAAGGAAGCTAAGTATTTAGGAGTGATCTTGGATAGTAAACTTCTCTGGACGAAACATGTCGAACTAAAGACATCTAAAGCTGTGTCAGTCTTCTTTCATTGCAAAGGTGCCTTTGGTACGACATGGGACTTATCGCCAAGGAAAGTCCTCTGGATCTACATGGCAATGATAAGACCCATCCTGTCATAAGCGTCGGTTGTGTGGTGGAATAAGCTTTCACGTAAATACGTCACTTCTGCTTCGCCAAACTCCAAAGCACGGTCGACTTCCCTCATGTTCAGTACTGGCTTTGGCCAGAGTCTGAACCAAGAAAGGAATGTAGTCGCATTTTTACGGACGGCTCCAAAACTTGACAGGGGAAAAGGCTTCCTCAGGACCTGAACCCACGTTGGGTCTGCCAGCGTCCTTGATCAGGAGGGCTTCCACTGACGATTGGGTTTTTAATAAGCACAATCGAAGGTGGCATAGCTCTTCAGGGTATAGGCAGACTAAACGAATGGCCCCTGACGTCTGTAGGAAATCGGCGGTTTTCTTGCTATCCCTTAGCAGGAACGACTGTTACGACTTACTGACACCTAAGTGTGGTTTAAGTGATACCCCTATCTGCGACGCCTGTGGAGAAGGCGACGACACGGCGGAACATTTCCAATGTGATTGTCCTGCCTTTGCTCGGATCAGGTGGCGGATTTTCAGTGCTGATGTGGTGAGTTCTGATGATGTAAGCTCCTCATCACTGAAGCTCCTTCTCGACTTTCTACGAAAGACGAAAAAATTCTAGAGCAAAACGGGCTTCTCTACCTGAGTTTGGACCGGTTTTTGAGTCTGAGTGCTCCAGTAGGGTGTGCCCACCCCGACAAAAAAAAAACACTCCTTCAACTCCACTTTACAGGTTCACCACATCTCCAATGGTCCACAACAAGAAAACAATCTAAGCTCACGTGTGTAACTAATCCAATGCTGATCGTCCTTCGATGCACAATTTTTGTTACTGTATCAATCCCTTTAATCCACTTAGCCAATCCGTGCGCCCCGCCCACAGCCCGAAAAGAGAAAATCAATACCCGCCCAAAACAATCTGTAAAACACCAGAAAAAAATACATCATCACCACATAATCATTGCTTAACCTTTGGTTGATAAATCTAAAAAAATTATCGGATTTCCATTTGAACGAACCGGGATTGCACTCGTGTACAATGTACATCGGGTGGATGGACAGTCGTGCTTTTGGTCCTTGTTACAATTTTTTTTTTAGTAATCTGTTGTTTTTCGGTTTTTTTTTTGTTTTTTGGGTTCATTTCTGGGCGTAAAAATTTGTTGGCATCCGTTCTTTACAAAAAACACGGAGATAAAACAAAGTGCACGAAGGATGTAGATACATAGATACATAAATAAATGTACGAGTATGTGTTGTGAAGTATTTTTGTTGTTGCACCGAAAAACAAGCAACGATGTGAACAATATTCCTGTGATGATGGCGAAATTATAATGTCACCGGCATAGTTCACTGAACCTGTGTACATGAATGGGATGACCTCTAATGCGGATGTTTTTACGTATCTGGAATAAATCTGCGGAGAAGGCACTGAGTAATGGTGAATGGCTGGAGCTGTGACACTTTAATGTGATTTTAAGTACGTGTAATGAGTTCCTGGATTGCTGCATGAAATTTAAGACTTTTCTGTTGTAAGATGAATTTTGCGTCGATTTTTTGTTCATACTCGTTTATAACAGGAGGAGGTCGTACTCCAAATGAGAGTTATTGGGCCGAAGAGAAGGACTTTTCAAATAAGTGACCACGTGGGACGCACTGTTTGGATGCACGAACTTATCTTTCTTTTATTTGATATGCCACTAGAGTCTGGGAAGATCCTGGGTCTCTACAGCCATCACTAGCTAGCCCGATCGTTTGGCAACTATGAAAGCCGCTTCAAGTTAATTGAGATGCCCTTTCACCTTCGCAACTCATCGAATATAAGCTAGAAGCTAAGCGAGTATAAGATGACCAGACTTCTTGGCACTGTCTTTGGGATGAATGCATTGCTGTTCACCCATTCGACGTGACCTAAATATCTCAAGGGATGGAACTTGATCGTATTTTCTGAACCTGATCGGATTATCTGTGTACACAGACGGCTCCAAAATGGACACTGGCGTTGGTTCTGGCATTTTCTCCGAACCGCTGGGAATAGCACGATCAATCCGACTCCCAAACCATAGCAGCGTCTTCCAAGCGGAGGTCCTGGCAGTGACTACAGCAGCCCGTGAGTCTGCGGTAAGCGCAATACCTCCGGAAGGTATCACCTTTTTTATTGACAGCCAGGCTGCTATGAAAGCAATTACTACCGTTGAAATAAAATCGAAGCTTGTGATGTGCTGTCGCGAAGAACTCAAGGCTTTTGGCACGCACCATAAGGTCGCACTCTGTTGGGTTCCTGGACACTAAGGAATACCAGGCAACGAGAAGGCTAGCAAGGAGTGGCTCTGCACTGACCACCGAATTGACAGACCCATCCGTGAGAATCCCGCCTTGTACACTTAAACTCGAAGCAGGGGAAAAAGCCACGAGAGAGGCAAACTTCAGGTGGAACTCCATAGAAACCTGCGTTACTACAAGGAAACTATGGCCCACCTTTGACAAAGCAAAAACCGAGAGACTTGTTCGGAAAGACCGGAAATCCATTTCCCCCCTCGTGAGTATTAATCACAGGGCACAACACTCTACGGTACCATACGAAAAAACTACGCTTGACAGACGAGCAGCTCTGTAGAGGCCATGGCGATGAGAAAGCGATTGAGGACACAACTCACTTCCGGCCTCCAACATTCCAGACACAGGTTCCTGGGAAGACACTTCTTCAATAACCTAGAGGAACTCTCCAGAACGCCGATGGAAGCACTAATGAAATTCATCAAATCGACAAGATGGTTTGTATGGGAAGGACCGCAAAACAGGTAATTTAATAAGAAAGTTGAGTAAAAACTTAGGTAAGGGATGATATTCTTTACCCCAAACGGGCAACACAACGGCTGCGTGGAAAACCTCTCCCCGCCAGCCCACATACCTAACCTAACCTTATTGTAGAATCCGTATTTTCCGCGCTAGAATTTTCTCCTTAAGGAATCCTCCAAGAATCTAAGACCGCTTTGCTCCGACTTTGGTAAAGTCAAAACTTTGACCAGGCCTGGGATTATGAGGACTTATAAAGCGTCTCCCTCTCCATATTCCTTCTTGAGGCATCTGCTACTAAGTTCACCTTGGCAGGATAGGCAAGGTTTGGTAATAGAGTTCCCCCGTGTGATCTTCTCGCTCAAGCCATTTAAGGTCGATGTCTGTAAAGAAATGCGCCTTACCTGTCGACTGTTATATTTTTAGCAATATGTGTAAAGAAGACTTGTTGGCTTGTTTCAGCTTTCCATCACAATAGTGAAAAGCTGCACGGCAACGATTGGACGAAGGTCCTATGATTGTGTTCAAGGTTTTTCGGTGGAATGTTTTTTTCCAGCTCTGATGGGGCAGGGAAAGTTCTTTGCCATCATCCTCTAAAGTCGAATAAACATAGCAGAAATACTCAAACATACATGACGAGGTATAACTCATTCCCTACCCTTCGTACTGTTCGGCGAGGTTATGATCAGGATTAAAGGGATCATAAGCCTCCCACTTTGCTGCATCCCTACTGGTCCACCTGTGGGGTTCGCTGATTTGATCTCAAAAAGAATGTGCAGGACTCCCGGTTTCGGATCACTTCGTCGCTGTTTTTGCATTTGTGTGCTCCAGCAGTTTTTTGACCTGCCTCTCTTTCGCGTGTGTATAGGAACGTTGATTGGCATTGCCTTTTAGACAGGGTCCGTTGAATCTATCCTTTGAACTTGACAATACCAACTGAGCAGCATTGTCCAGCATTACGAACTGTATGTGATCGCTGGATGAACAAGTGCTGTGTAAAGCCTTCCTTTCAGCTTAGGGGGCATTTTCCGGTCACTAAAGACAACAGAGTTTTCCTGTCACTTTATCCTCCCTACGCTTACGCGATGATGTCGTATCATATTTCACAGATACTTAAACTTATCGAACTTAGGAGTCACTTTTCCATTCAAATAAATGCCTGGACTAGGTCGGAGTGAATCAGAGAATGGGCTCAGGCACTCTGTCTTTTTTGGACTAATTCGATACCCTTTTCCCTCCAAAATATCCACCCATACATCAAGTCCTCCTTATAGGGACGTTTGATGCTCACTTTTGATGGCTCCATCGTCAGCATAGAATAACTGATGCACTTTAGGGTCCGTCATTTTTCCTTCAAGGAGATAATCTAGGACTGCAATAAATAGCAAAGGACTTAAAAAGCTTCCCTGGTGCACACCGACTTTAAGGCCCTACAATTACGCTACCATATATGGCTTTAATGTTCCTCGAGATGATAGTTGATACAAGACTGTTCTACAACAAGCAACTTCTAACGCGATAAAGCCTCTGAGGAAAACGATTCATTTTTCAGGATAATGCTAAACAAAATGGAACCTAGATAGAACCCTTGCCCGCATGGCATCGCCACTGCGGCCTGAAAGATCTATTGTATGGAGGGGGCTGGAGTTAATCCAAAAGACGTAACACCTCCCTTATGAAGGTAAGTAAATCCTTGGTAGTGGATCTTTTCAGTTTCACTTAAGTAAGTATCTCCTTGTGGAGAGTAGTGCCGGGCACTCGAGAAGAATGAGTTCGGATGTTTCATCCTCCTCAAGGCAGAATCGACAATCCTTAACCTGGCACAGATTGATCTTGGCAGTGGTACCAGGGGATATCTTTACGGATGTGATACAATGGCAGTTGAATGGCTGGCAAGGAAATCGTTCCCCTCTGGAGAATAGGCACCCGTTGCAGTGAACATACGTTAGGTTGGTTAGGTTGAAGTGGCTGCCAGCTAGGAGTCGCCAACACACTTAGACCAATAGTTGTTCCGTTGTGATACCACGTGGATCATGGGAGAAAGTTTCTCTCTACCTGCTCGTTAAAACCATTTTGAGCTTCTTATGAAACGTAGGAGGCTCTTAATGTCAATCTTCATCAGGTCGCCTATATCGTTATAATAGGGAGCTCCTAAGTGGAGTCTCCTTCTACGGGAGAGAGCTGGGCAGAAAAACAAAGAAGGTGAGGAATACTTTCCTCCTCTTCTCCATCAATGCAGCTTCTACAAAAATCGTTCGCGAAGAGGCCCAGCCTTGTAGCGTGCTTGCCTACTAGACAGTGTCCAGTGATGACACCTATTGTGGTGCCGATATGCAATCTGTTGAGAGAAATTAAATTCTTAGAGCGTTTTAGATCCAGCTTTGGCCAGATCTGCTTTGACAAGTTGATCCACTTGTCCACCTAAGATTTGTAATCTCGACAGCATCCAGCTTAAGTTTAAGTCTGCGAGTAGCGATTGGAATACCTAATGTGCCTTTGTCCGGGAAGATGGGTATAGTTGTTCCTATTCTGGCGAGTTCATCGGCCTTACAATTCCCTGGAATGTCTCTATGCCCCGGCACCCAACACAGGTGAATATTGAACTGCTCAGCCATCTCCGCAAGAGACGAACGACAGTCTAGGGCTACTAAAGAGTTTATAGAGGTCGATTCCAGGGATTTGATTGCTGCCTGGCTATCAGAAAAGATGCGGATATCTCTAGCAGATATCACGTTCTTCTTAAGCCAAGATAGGGCTTCTTTTATCGCCATTATTTCCGCCTGGAACACGCTACAGTGATTAGGAAGACGGAAGGAGAGCTTGAGGTTAAGCTTATCGGAGAAAACACCTGCACCAACCCCGTCTTTGGTCTTTGACCCGCCAGTGTAGAAGTGAATTGATTCATCTTCTAAAAAAGTATCGTCCTCCCAGAGTGATCTGGAAGGGATGGTGACTAGGAAGTTCTTCTCAAAATTTAGACGTGGGATGGTGTAGTCCGTGTTTTCGGGAGAGATTTCGAATTTATTCAGAATAGAGGCGTGTGGCCGAATTCTTTTCTTGACCCCTGTTGGGTAGCTTCTAAGGCGAGCGGCTGCAATCGCTGCCATTTGCTTGCTAAATATGTCGAGGGGTATTAGATGGAATATAATATCCAGTGCCCCAGAGGGAGTTGAACGAAGTGCTCCGCTTATGCATAGACAAGCTGTGCGTTGGACCCTACTTATATAATCGCGATTTACAGCTTTATCTAAGACTGTCCACCAGACAATCACTTCGTATGTGAGTATCGGTCTAATGATCGAGATGTAGAGCCAATGGCTTTTTTGCATGAAAAAAGTTCTACTTTAGCCTTTTTGACTCTTTCTTGTATGTTAGGTTTCCAGCTTAGCTTCCTATCCAGGATAAGACCCAAATATTTTGCTTAATCAGAGAAAGTTAAGCTGGTTCCATTAAGAGAGGGAGGGTCGACTAGCGGAATTTTATATTTCCTTGAAAAGTGCAGTGAACATGGGTCCTTTCAAAATATTTAGCAAAATCATACAGACGTGGATAAATCATTGACACAACGAAGTGGTTGAGCCATCTGAAGTACGAAGATACGAGTAGGTCCTTCCACGCATATCTACCTCGCTTTGGACATGATGAATCTCTGTGTTTCCCTAATAACACCGAAGTGTGCGAAGGCACAGAACTTTTTGAAAATACTTACCTTAAGCGTTGTAGTACATAACAGTGTTTCCGCAGGCATGTTGTCATTAGTCATCTAATCTTTTGATTCCGAGGCCTCAACTCATGTCCCTGAAATCTACATGCACGTAGTGTAGGGTGATGCTAACATCGATCAAAAAAGCTACTCTCTTCTGCAGCACTGTTTTGTATACGTAATTTTTTCAACAGTTTCTGGTCAACATTTTACACCAAAGCAGAGATTTCATGCCAGTCAAACCTTCCACATTGCGACACATCTGATGGCACGCTGATCTTCCGAGTTTGCAGTTACTGTTTGATGGTTCCTAAGCCGGGAAATCCCTTTTGTTTTCCTCTTTTAAATCTCCAAGGAAGATGTTGACCTTATATTTCACACCTTTATGGTAAGCTTTTTCGACAGAGTCTTAGAAACAGTGTTCTGACGGTGTAACCACCCCCAGGTAACCGCTATTTCCGCTTATGACAGCAAACTCCCTAGTAGCTTTCTTAAGTTCTTATTTTCCTCGAGTCGATTTTTAGAAGAACTTGGTTCAATCCTGATGCGAATATTGTACGTGCAGGTCAGGAATTTATTGTCGTTTATATGCTTGCAGAAGTCGTTAATATGTTTACGAAAAAAAGTAAATATATGCGCTCACATCATATACGGTCCAAGGTCCTGCTTCTCCTGGTCATTCGTAATATTTTTCACGTGAATTGCAGTGACCTACAGTTAGCGTATTACCCTCGGACGTTTGTCACAGAACTGAAAAAAAAACCTCACTGTGAAACCACCTCAGGCGGGACAATAATTGCGTCGCATAAACCCAACGCTCAATATTTAACTTTTAAGGATTCGGTGCATCCATAACCTTGGGTTCCATTTTGCCAGTCATCGTTCTTGGAGCATAAAAGGATTTGTCATCACTAATTTTGCAGATACTTATCCTCCTCCAAACGCATGCTGCATTCATATGCATTGAGGTGCCATATGGTTATGTCTCCCAAGAAGTTACTCATCAGTATTACCAATGCACGAGCGGATACGAATGACGACAGCCCAACAATTAAATGTTTAACTTTTGGAAGCCGAAAAATAAAACTAAATTCAGTCGAATGTGGGGGCGGAACTGGCTGTTTACAAGGTGTTTTGAGTCATGCACTTAACTCAAATGGTCTCGTCGTCAATAAACTCAAATTTATGTCTCACGGTTGTGTGTCATATTCATATGCCGGACAACTGTCATTAACCAAAAAAAAACAGTTTTAGTCGGCGGCCGAAATATTTATTGAGGCACATAAAAGTATTACAAGAACAAAAACACGTCTTTAAAAACCGTAAAACAAGCCAAAAACCTCATAAAAGTATTTTGCCCAATAGTGGTAGGTTTTTGCTCTCTATTAATTCGACACTTTCCGATGGACTAACACTGTGACCTAGAGAAGATGTTGTGTGAGAGGTGCTTCTCAGATGAAGCATAAAAGTGTAGCACGTGAGGAGTTTGGATGAGGCTTCGTCTTAGCCAGCTAGGTGTCGAATCTTACACTTGTCCAGCAACAATCATTTAGATTGGGAAAGCCTAGAAAGTGTTGCCAATGTGATAGGCGAAGTTGATAATCGCAAGTACTATTCACTACTATGGCAACAGCCTAAAAATATGGGACAGGAGCTAGATCCACCCTTTATTCCATCGACAACTTCATAAACAGGCACCTCCGAGCTTAACTTTATTGTGTCGTGATCAATTGTAAGGCTGCAAGACAGCTTCGAGTCCACTTAGAGTCCTGACTGAAGAGGGCGCCAGTGACATTTTAAACTTTTATGAAGACACAAGGAGAAGTCTTATGCCTACGAATTTCATTCCTAACCGGGATCTTTGCCAAAATTGACAGGGAAATTACCTTTTGTGAAAGACGCAGGCTTCAGACCACAAAAACAGCGGAAGACTTTCCACTAATCGAAGCGCGCTAATTGACGCTAAGCACGCCTTTAATACACTGAATGTGCACACATCCTGGAGGGGCAACATCGACCGTGACCTTTTTTGTCTTCCGTCGGGTAAGGCAACACTCCACTGGAGCACTCAGACGTAACTGGTCCCTTGTACTACCAGCAAGCTCACCCCAGTATCACCCATTTTACTGGAGTTTTCTCGACTTTCGGAGGTCTGCCACCTGATCCGAGCAAAGGCAGGGCAATAGCAAAGGAAGTGAACCCGATTATCGTCGCCCCTCTTAAAGCATCCCAGACAGCTGTGTCTCTTAAGACTAGCACGCTAAGATGCTTAGCAAAAGGAAAATGTCCTGAGAGCGCCTATAAGTTGTCTACAGTCTTTTCTGCTGAGAGAGAGCAGGAATGCCGCTTATTTCTTACAAACGCTCGGGAGTAGTCGTTGAGTCTGTGTTCGTGAGAGACCCAATCGTCAATGGAGACCCTTACCGAGGACGATGGAAGATCCAAGGCAGGTTCAGGTTCTCCCTAGAAAACTTAATCTGAGCCTTGCTTGGAAATCCCATCGTTGAGCAAAACTTTCAACGCAGCCTGACTGTCACTACAGACGCAGATACTGCAACCCCTGCACCTATTCTTAACAGTAGAGTCGGTAGCCATTAGGATAGCATACACCTCTGTTTGAAAAATAGTGGCTTGCACACCTAACGAGTAGTAAAGTCCAGTATTGTCGCTCTCCAGCGTCAGAGCGTTGACCGGTTTTGGAGCCATCCGTGAAAATTGGTCTACAGCCCAGTCCAGGTTCAGACTCTGCCCAAAACGTACTCTCACGAATCGCCCCAGTGAAGGGTTTAGTATTGGTGTCCTTTTAGAAGAGGATGACATAAGGCTGCATTTCTCCTCTAGCTTCTGACTTGCAAGCGGAGACTTATGCAATCCTAATGGACATGACATCAGCTCCATATATTGCAAGGAATGCAATCTTGCTGTACTTAAGGCTTTGATTAACCCTTTAAGTGCTTGCAACATAGTTCAAAAAGACAATAAGTCTCTGAGCTGGGTTGCATAGCTGAACTTTTTTATTCTTTTCGGGCCCCAGGATACACACAGGTCACTGGGAATAAGATCTCCGATAACATTTTTGGACAAGGCTAAGAAAATAATTTCTCAGGACTCAAAACATCGTTGAATCTCTCTGTGAAATGAGATCTCCGATAAGAATGCACGGCAAGGCTTAAAAGAAAACTTATAAGGACTCGAACCTCGAATATAAGTGTGTCCTTAGTCGGACCTTTCATAGACGATTGGATTCCATACCCTGACTCTGCAGAGTGCAGGCAAACCAAACGAACGCTCCCAGGCGTCTGTAAGAAATCCTCGACATTCTTGCGGTCTTCAGTAGAAAATTCATCACGCAATTCATTGGAGTTCTAACAGGAAGAGGGGCACTATGCACGGTAATTTTTCCTGGCACTGAACTTAAGTGACACTTCTCTGTGACGCTGGCTAAGAGGATTACGACACTGGGCAAAACTTCCTCGGCAATTGGCTGATGTTGTAAGTGTTGATATCGTCAGCTCCTCAGCACTGAGGATAAGGAGAAATGCATAAATCCACAAAGGTGTTGTCGGTGTGGGGGGCACTAGAAGACCTCTCAGTTTCTGAAATATAAGCCAACAACTATTCGAATATCCCTGCTACTGAGTTTGCAGATCTCTTTTCGTCATAGACTGGCCATAACGATTTGGCTATGGCACATATATCTAATTAATACCAACCCCTGTTAGCTTCCTCGTTGGACTCAATGACTATCTTTCTATTCAAAGTGCTAAGCAGTGTGCCAGCGCTTATGTGATCCTGCCCTGAATAGTTGTGTAAAGCGATACTGAGAGTAAACACTGAGAGAGCGTAGTGTTCTGTGTACTTTGTGATGGAACCACCGGACCACCTCTGCGAAAGGGTCCATTGATATATTACTGGACACTCACTTTCCCGGTAGCTAGAAAAGATCCAATGGTCCGTGCGCAGCTTCAAACCCTTCAAGTCCCCAGGACCGGATGGTATTTCACCTCCTATGTAACTGCCCAGCTCTGTCGCATAAAAGAATGGTCCATTTAGGGTCTCCCTTCCTTGAAATCCTTGGTGACATAGCTTCCTTAGACGTCATGCGCATCTATCGCTTTATCAAAAGCTCCGGTTGGTTCTGCACTCCCATGCGGACGGCCAAGCCTAACCTATCCTCGCTAATCATGTCCGCTATATTAACATTCGATAAGAGACAGGAGAGCCGACCATAAATTAGATTCCTTCGATGCAAAATAGTAGACGCCTAAAATATTTGGCCGAAAAAAGTGCAGCCATAGCCGTTAAATCTTTGATTTAGTTGTATGCCAAGTTAGACTGAGTAAATGGACAACAAAAGTCTATCTAAGTGAAGATTCAAATTTCAGAACCAAGAGCCAAGCCTCCATTTTCAGGACCAAACGATCGTAGATGCCAGTCAGCTTTGTGAAGCACGGTGCATGACATCGAACAGTTCAGAATAATGACATCTATCACACGGAGAAGGATTGGAATTGAGAACCTGGTAAATAAGTAAGAAAATATGTAAATTCAAGGACACTTCCAAATGACACTTGTTGTAGAACATGAAGTCCATCGAATATCAGAGACTTATCCAAGCCATCGCTGCTTATCTATCTGTGACTTCTTTCAACTGCACTTTTAAGTACGTGCATTTTCATAAAAACCTCTCTATTAAATCACTTGTGACAGCATTCAGGGGGGTTGCTCCAAAAAGGGCACATTACGAGCCACTTACCAACGAATCTGCATGCGTCACAAAACGAGGAGCTGAGCCTAAAACAACGCACACCATAAAAGGTTACTTGTAAATGTAAATTCTTAGCCTTTTATTAATAATCGACTTTTCCGGAACTCGTTGAGCAACCCGTTGAACAGATTTAACAACAAAAGAGCTCCCCCTAGCGCCTTTCTCCTTCCACTTCCAACCACCCATCGAATCCACCCACCTTCCCGAAGCCAAAGTACACTTACTGCGATGTAATTCCCCACCTAAGACCCCATTAAAACCACGAAACACATCACTCAAACAACACTCGTGTGGGTTGCAACTCTCTTTACACTCTTTTATTATACAACGTCCATAAAAACAAAAAAAAAAACAAATTCATTCAGCTGTACGTATGGATAGGCACATACAGTAGGCATGTAGGCACAGGCAGCGTGTCAACTTCATGGCCAAATTGACGCGGCTAAGACACATAATCTGATATAATTTCACATTAACCATAAACAAATTGCAAATTCACCTTCCATATGCAATATTAAAACTAATTAAACACCACAACAACAACAAGAGTAAGGCTGACGTAGTTTTTTTTATTTTTTGTCTCATTTTTATGGCGATTCTCAGGGCGACAACAAAGGTGCTTCCATAAATTACAAAACAAAAAAAATCCATAGATGGCGTTCTAAATGGGGTACGGCGCTGGTGGTGGCTGGAGCTTTAGTTTAATCTGGTAGACCCACACTCACCCGGCTAACCGCAGTGCTGCGGATGTTTCTCTTCGGCGGGTGTGGGGGCGGTGCTGTAGTTGTTGATTCAGTGTCACTGAAACATATGTTGCTCACCAAGTGCTGGTGGGATGGTGAAGCTGGTGGCGGCGAATGATTCGGCATCGGAATGGCTTTCTGTTCGTTGTAGTTCTTGATGTCATTGTCTACCTTTAGAATGTTTACCTTTCTAGTCATCTGCTGTGGGGGCGGTACCTTCGGATTGTAGTCGTACTCATAGTCTTGGGATACAGCTGCTGCTGTAGCTTGTTCATTGCCGGTAGAGTATGTGAAATGGACTTGTCGTCCTGTTTTTCTGGAGAAAGTTGGTTCATCGTTGTAGATGTGATGCATTGTGCGACGTGGGGGATGAGCGTCAATGTAGTCCACTGGGTCGTTGTCGAAGTATCCTGGTCTGGGATTCACTGGCAATCGTCTGGGTGTGTAGTCATCGAAATCTGGATCAGACTCGGAGTATCTGGTACGAATTGGTGGTGGTAGTGGTAGTCTCCTTTGTGGTGCGTAGTCCTCATTGAAATCCGAATAGTGTTGGTCCTCTTTTCGTGCATACCTTGGACGATTGACAGTGTTTCTCCGCCTAGGTGGCGCTGAGATTCTCATATTCCTGACATCGTTCTCGATGAAGTTAATCGCCTCGTCTGGCTGATCAAAGGAGAGATGTTTATTTTGAAGCTTCGGACTGTTCTTGGTGTTGCGTTCCACTTCGACTTTATTGTTCTTGTCCGTTCTCGGAACATTGTTGAGGTCCTCGGCGAAGTCATAGAACTCGATTCTGGACGCAAATGCCTCCTTTCGCTTGCCACTGGTATTCACTGGAGGTTCCACGTTCTGTGGTTTCTGTGGCAATGGGTCCGCCGCCTTCTGTCGACTTCGCCTCAATGGTGTCTGTTCTACGTTGTCATAGAACTGAATACTGGACTTGGTGAACTCCTTTTTAAATCGTTCCTTATTCTCTGCATCGGAATTGGATTGCTCTCCTCTGGGTACTCTGGGTGCATATGCATCTCTGCTCTCAGCCTGAATGCTGCTCCTTCGTTTGACCCTCGATTCCACTGCGGACTGATTCTGTGTATCGTCGGGCCAAAAGAAATTCGTTTGTTGACGATTGAGGCCACTAGACCGTTCAACCATCTTCGGCGGTAGGCCAGTAAAAAATTTCCCATTTATCATGGTGTATCTAGCGACTGTGATTTTTCGAACCGTTCGTATCGAGATTTTCCCGTCGACTAAGTGAAGGTGACGGTGCGAGCCAGTGAATTTGTGTGGAACAGTTGTAGTTGGTGGTGTTTCGTGTTTTCTTAATTTGGTAGCGTCTGGTTGGTTGGTTAGTTGTTTAGTTGAATAAAAAATATATTTTCCAGTGTAGGTGCTCCCCGATGGTCACTGGCTTTGGAGGTGACGCGGCTACAACGACGATGGCGGCGGTGGTAACATGGTTTTGGCCAAAATGCATTGTGAAGCAGGTTTTTTTTTAAAGAGTACAAGTAGTTGACTTTTAGTTTAGAGAGGTTTTCGCGCATTTTTCTTAGACTCGAATGGTGTAATGAACCGGAAAACAAGTAGAAAAAAAAAAACGCTTTAGTTTTGGTCACAAATGAGGTCATTCTTCGTGTTCGTGTTTGGAATCGGTTTTAATGACTTGCGGTGCCATTTATACGTTGTGGTGTTATTTTTTTTTTTTTTTCTTTTGGTTTTTTGCCGGGCTTTGTAATCGGTTTTTTTTGTGAATTAAATCCAAGAAAAGTTGTTGAGCCGTGTTTGGGATTTGATTGTCTGGGTATAAATTGATTTTAATTTAGTGCGAGAGGAAGTTGCAAATGCCAAAGATTTCTCGAAATTTAGTATCGAAAGAGACACAGTTTTGGGTTAGTATACTTGAAAATGCATCACGGTCTACCTACGCAGTAGGAAGGCGTTGCCAGTTTTCTGTTTTTTTGAATTCACAGAAGCAAAGTGATTTAAAGTGCCGACGGGAGTTGAAGGTTCTCGAACGATGGCGAATTTTCACAATCGCTTTAAGATTTGCGAACGTATGGGCCTAGGCCTTGGGGGTATAATTGACAAGTGTGAGGACGCTAAGCTTATTATGATCTTAGATGGAATGGTGATGACAGCTTGTAATACCATGCTATGAGCACGTAAGGCTGCTTTTTGATGATCTCCGCAGTGAATTGTTACAAAAGTTGTCTGACAAATAGTCGCCTTCATGAATGGCGTCCCAATAAGAGCGCCGGAAAGACTGTTCGAATTTAATGCATTATTTACTACAAAAAAGTCGTAATAGTTTTATTGTATTATGAAGTACAAGTGTTACGATGGAGTATGGGACAAAATGGCAGGCAATGCGGCTCGTTCTGTTCACATGCTCTCGCGATTTCGATGAATTTTTCGATGAAATTGTTGGATAATTGTGGCCAGGTTGGATCTGTGTCTTTGACATACAAATATGTAGATACCTATACATACGACCTTAAAAAAAATTCCAAAAAGGACTCCAGTATGCGACTTCAAATCATACGACCTTGCTGCCCAATTCTTGTCTCGATGTCTTGAGATTACATGACCTGGAAATTTTGGTCGCAGCGACTGAATTGTGGGTAAAAACGCATTATCACCTCCACATTGTGCCTGCTGGATAGCTATAGTGAACTAGCGATGATCGAATACTAAGTCCGACTGTACATGTGGAGATAGACGTTCCAACCAACGCAAGCTTAGACGGGTTAACTTCAGCAAGCATGTGGCAGGCGAGGCATCTCTTACTGACCTGACCTGCAATGCGTTTGTCAGATGAGATGTCTAACACTAGGTCCTCAGAAGGAGGACGTAAAGGGAAGGAATCGTATTGATGTCCACGGCCAGAGTAACAAAAGCCTTACTTAAGCTAAGCTTCGACATATCTGGAGCTCAGGTCAGTAAGAAACTTTCGAGATTGAGGCAGAGTCTTGAAAGAAATGGTGGCGATGGAGATCCTAATGGGCCAACGTCCATCCTTGAAGTGGGTTACTCGCATCGGTTTACCGGCCCCTCGTTCTAGGGGTTGTATACAAAAATCCATACGTATAGGGATCTGGTCCTCCAAGTTAGGGATTGTGATTTGGGGCAACTTCCCTACCATGTAAAAAAGTCTTAGTTACGAAGCAATAACAAGCCTCAGATAGAAATTAGCCAACAAAATTCGATCCTGTTTCCGTTGACGAGGTTTCGAGGAGAAGATTCAACGACCAAGTTAATGAGCTGTACAGCGACATCGACTTAGTCAAAAAACTGTGCATCGGAAGCTTGACATGCAGAGCGAATGGACACCAATGCTCCCGCCGCAGAGTCTTCGAATCTAACCCGGAGGGACAACGCAGTAGACGACGACCTCGCTTAAGGTGGAGCTCACAAGTAGAAGGGGAGCTCAATCAACTTGGAGTGCTCTACTAAAGGCAGATGGATAAAGAGCGGGCTAACTGAGGAGGCTTGTTGGTTGAGGCCCAGGTTCACCCGGTGGCACCTATGGCACTCAATTATTTCGCACGTTTAAGGTTGCACAGCGCTGAGAGGCCTTCCTCTACTGCTGTGATAGACTGCCTTGAAATCGATAAAGAGATGGTGGGTATCGATTCGGACATCTTCGGTTCAATGTTGAAGAGGCTGATGCCTCTGTTATTGGGCCATTTGAGTGCCGCCTTTCTTTTAGCACGATGCTGAGATCTAATGCATCAAGCTCCACTCATCTGGCCAGATTGTTGACCTTAGCTGGTATACGCTCTTTAAGGTGTCAGGGGTTAAGCGTGGATATTGCTCCAAGAACCAACTATCATAGTCTATGTTGAATGGTGCATTCTATCCGACAGTCGGGTGTTGATCTTTATCAGCGTTAAACAGCCTCAAGAAATTAGTTTCTTCATATTCTCAGCACCGATTGTGACTCTGCTATAAGGATTCTTTCTTCACCTCCACAGGTTCCTGTTCGAGATTTTGCCGCCGTGACATTTTCATTGCAACTTTTTGGTAAGACTTTCTAAGGTCATTTCTGGAATAGCACAGCTTAATGTCCTCAATCTAGCCCGGAGGGACAATTCAGTAGAGGACGACCACGCCTGAGGCGGCGCGCACAAGTAGAAGGGGACCTCAACCAATTTGAAATGCGCAACTGGAGGTAGTTAGCTAAGGACCGGGCTAACTGGAGAGGCTTGTTGGTTGAGGCCCAGGTTCACCCCGAACTGTAGCGCCACCGAAGTAAGTAAGTAATGTCCTCGATCGAGCGCTTCTCATGCTTTTTCCCTCGGATCACTCAATGATTTTCCCGCCTTTTCTACACGTAGAGATTTTGAGCAGCCATTGTCCTTCTTTGCAGGCCGCATTGTTTTGCTGTGTATACCCACCGACAATTCTCGTCAAAGCAAGGGTTTTGTTGGAGCAGGTCTAGTGGAACCCAGAACATCAGTTGCGATTTCCTTGATATCCCGTTGGCAGCATTGCCACTGGTCTTTGGCACTTTGTGCTGGCAGCATTGGACTTCTCGATAGATAACGATCCAATGTCATACTTCCTAGTAGTAATCCTTCGTTCCTATGGCATGATGGATGGCTACAAAATGTGGTTCAAGTTTATGTTGGCCGTTTGGAAGGTTCGGACATCCCGGATATTGGAAGCATGTTTTACGTTCATTGCAACGTGCTCAATTCAGAGGCCCACCATGTAGCTTTATGAACATCGATGTGGACGAAACTGTGTGATTTAATTACGCTTTGTTCCGCAGCAAAGTCAGTGAACCTAAGTTCGTTTCCAGACGTTGTGCTATTTAGGCTATGCTTACCGGTCGTACGCCAAAGATGTCCTCCATTCCATTTTCGTTACTACACATTTTTTTAAATGGCAGCGGGGTGCTTCTGAAATGATTCCGTACTGTCAAAGCTGCCATTTGGCCATGGAAAACAACACGTTTCATGAGTATCCTGCCGAGAGCTCAGTACGGACAAATATCGCATTTCGAGGAAACCGGTTCAATTCGCAATTTAGCAATGATGTGCGTTGTTGCCTTTTCTGGAAGAACTCGTGAGAACGGAAATCTCTTAACTGTCGAAAGGCTAAAGTCCTTACAGCAAGATTTATTTGATGAAGGAACTATTGAGCTCCCTCCTTACTGATTACATCTGCAAAGAAATGACGGTAAACGGCACACACACATAAATTAGAGCGACGACAGTAAAGCCCTTCGATTCATTTCATCCTTGACTCATAACTTGTCCATTGCGATTGAATGCTTTTTATGATTCCCTTGAGAATACATTCGAGCAGCACACTTGCCCAGTCAACTAATTTTCATTTAAAATCGTCAAACTCGCTCCTTAAAATGTGCATTGCTGTGCAAAAATCAGAAATAAATCTGAACCCTGCCCGGAGGAAGCACATTTCAACCTTCCTTCAAATATCTTACAACTCATAGAAATGTTTGTTTGCTCTCGCATCCTTACAAGTATGCTCCAACCCAATGGGGGATGATGGACCTCAGTTTGAAGTCAAAATATTTGAGTCAGCTACTGCCTCCTCCGATATCCTTGTGGGTGTCAGAATTTTATAGTCCAATAAATAACACACATTTACATCCTCATCCTTGCAAGAAGTGAATGGCCTGCATTTTTAACTCTTCCCCCCTTGGTACTGTGGTCCGTCCGTTCCTTAATTGAATTTTGAGTGGGTGTCAGTGTCAGCATCCGTGTACTCAAATATTAGTTGTCGGGTACGCACTTTAGTGTGCGTTAATGCCATTTGCCTGCAGGAGCGGAGGGAGCCTGAAACTGAGAGGAATAATCGCAAACAATTTATGTGGAAACCTGCCATACAACGATGAACAATCCCTCGGAAAGATGAACCAGAACATGGTTGTAAAATTGAAGATAAGGATGGTCAACCCATCCTCCTTGGGGAGAAGGACTAAGCAAAATTGTTTGAATGTCTTTCGTTTTTGTTTTTGCAAAAGGGAGTGACTAACATGAGTGGATTAATATTTATTCATGACCTCACTGCAAAATCAAAGACCCAAGTGGATTGAGGAATAGCCTCATGGAAAGTGGAACACATAAAATGGAATGGACAGCTTTAAATAAATGAATCGATATGGAGATACACGAGTCGTCGATTCAGGGGAGATTTGATTGACTGCAAGCGAAAAGTGTCGTCTTGTCGTCTTGATGTAAGAGCAGTTGTGACACGAGAGATACAGGTATTGTGGATGAATCACCTGCCATAGAAGTCAAATCTGAGAACTCAATGTGGTCGGTTGTAATTCTCCTGTGAAGGACCAAATCGATTGTCAATTGATTTGCCAGTGATCAATGGATGGATGGCTTTTGGGAGCGAACTTTAATTAGAATCGGCTTCTCATGTTTTGATGAACAGTATGGTATGCAACTGCATATGTACGTTTCCAGAAAGGTATCGAGCTTGAGTCGTTTTAGGTTCACTTGCGCGTGTCATCTTAATCAGAGTTAATGTCTGGATTCTTCCAGAGTTCATCCCTGACCTCGATACCTCGTGTCAATGCTTGCGTTTACTTAAACGCTGCTCGGCTAATCTTCTCGATTTCTAACCAGCGACAGCCGATTTCATCTCTTCTTCTTCTGGTTAATATCAAACTCTGACGCAATGGGTACAAGACAGTGTACAGATGTGGCTACCATCTGTAATATTTCAGCGTTCTTTGCTTCATACTTAGAGATTTACCCTTTCTACAGGATGCCAGCTCCAACACCACTTTCAATCGTTCATCCTTCTTTTTAAGTCTCTGTATCTGAGGCCACAGTATTAGACTCTGATCATGTGCTTAAGTCATCCAGCAACTAGCTGCCTGAAGCGGACTTATTTTCCATAAACGGAGATTTTAAGAGCAAAGTGGTCTTCGTATGCCTGTCAGTCGACTTCTTGGCTATGCGGAGAGAGTACATCCCAACAGGCTTACGTTTAGGCCTTGTCTTCCAGGGAATGCAAGGTTGGAAGTGACCTCGTGTATTTAGCTAAAGAAACAGGAGAAGCTGAAGACACTACACCGTCCAAAAAAAAATGAGTAAATACTTCAAAGCAATTTATGTTCATCTTCAACTTGAATTGAGTTGACATAGACCCATGTAGCGTATCTAACTCTGACATGTTTGTGAACCAACCCGTGTAAATTAAAACCCTGCTTGGGAACAGTAAGACACAAGCTTACTGGCTTACTTGCAATGTGGCTACAGTCCGGGGTGGAGTTGCACCTACATCAAGAAGTCTCTTCAGGCAGCTCGGGCCTTAGCAAACTGATTGCAGTTTCGCAAGTCCTCTCCACTTGCACGCTACCGGAGGTAAGTCATTCCTTTAGAGGTGGCCACAGAGTAGTGGGTAGTGTGTTTGCTTGTGACGTGGCCGGTGTAAGTCTAAACCCCGCCAGGGAGTTTCTCCAACTACTACACCAAAAAGGATTTACTGCCTGGAAGTACAGTGGACCGTATATGGTCTGAGTGCTTCTGAGATTTGGGTGCTCGTTCAAAAGAAAGACCTGCCTTTACCACGTCGTGCTCCGAAATGCTGTGGAAAACTCTGCGAGGAGAACCATTGTGCATTCGTCCTAAATAATTCACTCATCATAGTTGATGAATTCAAATCCATTTGGTCAGGTCGCTGTCAATATACAGCTCGTAAGGTCCATCGTCGAATCTTCTACTTCATATTGACATACATACCGTACATACACCTGGCGAATTTTTATCTTGAATAGGCCAAGGACTTTTTCATCCGTGTTTTATAAAGTCCATGCCTCCCCGCCGCAGAGGAGAGATGGAGTGCTCAGAGTCGTTCGTTAAAGAGCCTTACCTTCCACCTGCCTTCTCAGCCTGAAGGAGCTGCGGTTGGCAAGCGTTATTCTTCTATTCTCTGATCCGCTGGTATTTCCATGTCACAGTTGAATCAGAGTAAACGAGGTCCTTGACTACATCAAAACAATTAGCTCTGACCTAGGCGTCCATGTTGCAGATGACACACAGGTAGCTGGACAGACTTCTGAAAGACTGTGTGACCAGTTTTACTGAAAGAGTTTCACATAATCTTTTTAAAAGTGGTTCCCCTTGTATAAGAAATTTTTTGATGTTGAATGTAGCGGCACTGTCACTTCTGACCCTAATGGAGCAGTGAGTATTCTGTTTAGGCGCACTAGTTCTCCAGGGATTCCAAGAGTAGACAACAGAGTGTATCTTGTTTCAACACAAACTGTCACAAGATGCCTTCAAAATCGATGAATAGATGGTGTGTTCTGGTTTGGAATTCGGGGATCCTTTCTACCATCTGCCGTAGGGTAAAAAATCGATCAATGTTTGACTTTCCTTATCTAAAATTGAACTGATCAGAGAACATTTTATAAGCTATGTTTAGGAGACTTCACCCCCTTAGTTGGAGCAATTCAATAGTTTCTCGACGGTAGTTGAAGTATGTGCCCTACCAACTCTACGAAGTCGTCTCTAGTGGCTTTAAAAAGTTCCGCGGAAAGACCATTGGCCACAGCAACTGTATTGAACTTCGGCTGGTTTTCATTATCGTCTGGAGGACACTTCACAAATACTCAGCGCTGACCAACAGAAATCCGAGCATATGTGTTGCAAATCTTCTTTGACTACTGCGCTGAAAGAGGTTTCTGTCTGACGGCAAATAGATCAAAGTGAAGTCGTTTCCTTTCAAAAAATCAGCTCATATCTACTCTACGCCAAAATGTAAATGACGGAGCTCTTAAACTCTCTAAGGACTGCAAAGTGGACACATGTCATGGCAATTAAAAGCTGACATGTTTTACTTTTTTTATGGCACACTTGACAGCTATAACTCGTGCTTATGTTTGTTAGAAAATCGATAAAGTGCTGCAAAATGTTGACGTTACCTTTGTGGTCCTCCAAGGTCTACCCCAAGGTATAAGCTTCTTCAAATTCCAGCACCTATCACTCTATCAAAATACTGTCATAAAAAATGTCAAACAGACGCCGAATATTGATGTCTACTTTCCAGTTTACGATTCAACTTAGAGATCCTCAACAACTCTCTCTTTTTCCATCAACTCAGCTCCTTAAGAAGCAATAGTATTCGTATACCAACCTGTACTGCCCATTTGGGATTGTTACACAATTCTCTTTGCCTCCACCACATGTCGTAATCCGAAAGACCCACTTCAGTCGCACTCTCCCATATTTGACATTAAGTCCGACTTCAAAGTGAGCACTCCTTGTACACGCTTCTCCATAATTTTCCCCACTTGCACGTCGTTGCGACCGGCTTTCCATTGCAATCCACTTTCGATTTTACTTGGACAGGAGACGGCAAGCATTCAGTGATTATGCCCGATAACATCTCCTCCAGCACCAGCGAGTCGTGTACGCTGTAACGTGCAGCCCGTCCGTCAACTTCCGACGGCGGAAAGTCGATCGAGTTGCGTGTCATCTAATCGTTGTTCGGCCTGCGTATTGGAAGGAGAAAACCAATTTAATTCGAATTAAACTGCTAAATTAAAGTTTTAACGGATTTTCAATACATTTCCAGGATTTTCGTGGAAATTTCTCCCTTTGCCGGCATCTGTCTCACACGTGACATACCTACTCGTTTGTCACCACCGCCCACTCTGCCGTCCTGACCTAACCCACTGAAAATGTTCTTTTTTTTTGGGGAATTCCCAGAAAAACTCTGAGTAAAGTCTCCACAGGTCGCCCCTGAAAGCTTTCTCTCATTTCGCTCGCGTTACGCTCATTTACTGATTTATTTTCATGTCCTGCGCATAAATAATCACACACTAGTCTAGCCAGAGTATCAGTAGCGTAGTGAATGGTGTAAAAACAGTGACAAATGTCAACACAAAGGATAATCGTAGAAAAATCTGCATTTTTTGTCATTTTCTCTAATTTCGCCGGTTACACTTTGGGTGCGCGCCGCTGTGTGTGTGTGTGTGTGGCACGGTGTGGCTTAGTGACGTCAACGACCGCGTAATGGAATCGTGGCCGAAACGGGGTGAAACCAACTCTGAGGGTGGGGGGAGGGGCAGATAAAAAACTAGGAAAATGCGGATAAAAATAACGAAAGGCAAAAAGGAAACTCCAATGGACACAAGGATGACGACGAATCGAGGAAAAATGTTCGAATCACGGAGAGGGAGTGTCTCTCTGTGGTGTTTCTTGGTTTTGCCTTTGGCCACTCGCTCTGTTGCTTGATGAAACTACGGTGTGTCAGTCATTCATTGCAAATGGATTTGGCTTTTCTCTGTTTTTCTTTTTTTTTTCGTTGATTTCTCATTGAAATCATCACAAACTCAGCGATGACGTAATAAATTAGGATAAATTGGTGGTGAGTTCTCTCTTTGCGCTTACGCTCAGGCCTCAGGATGTGATGTTTTTGTCATGTGTGCCGTGGCAAGTATTTTACGAAAATTTGATTTTTTTTGTGCCTTCTGGTATCCAAATGGTGGGGACATAGACGAAAAAATAGAAGCAAACTAGTGGGGAACTACATTTGGGTGGTGTTTCTGTAGAATTATGTACCCAGTTTGGAGCACCCAAACCAGGTCCTTCAGAAATGAGTTAACTGGCGGCGGTATGTCTATGAAATGTCGTGCAATGCGTTGCAATGTAAAAGTTTCGTCTGAGTGAACAAAAGTATTTTTTTTTCTTATTTTTTTTCATTTAAAGTTTTTGGGTGTTCTTACAAAGACGGGCATTTCTTGGTACGAAATTCAGAAAAGAGGTGAAAAAACAGATTTGAAGTTGGAATGCAACAGAAAAAGTTGATAAACTCGTTTGTTATGCGTTGGGTTGCTTTTCACACGAAGGATAAAGGCTTTGGGTTCAGAATTTTATGGTGAAGAAACCGTTCTTTGTACATTAAAATGAAGGCGAACTACGACTTAAATTGAAATATGAATGAAGACAATTTTTTCCTTTAACTGAGAAGCTAATGAAAGCGAGACACCATTGTTGTCGTAAGGCTAACAGCCCTCAATTCGTCATCCTTAGTCATGGAGTGCTGCACGAAGGAGCAAATCTTCTTTATTGTGAAGCGCTTTACAAATCAGTAAATTTAGGTCAAAAAAAGTGGCCTAAAACGGACTACAATTTTAAGTTTGGTCGAACTCCGTCGTCTATGGACCAAGAAACTCACATGCGTGATCAAACATTACCGCACCACGAAAACCGAAAGGAAGCATCAAACATTCTTCTCGTGGTAGGACAATCGTCGTACAAGTATCAGATGCTCTGCATTCAGCCTTCAATCAGGCTGAAAATTTCTGAGAAAAACATCAGCCATTGCGAGCGGCTCAGGCTCTACTAACTCAGATGTCAGATGCAGCAAACGATTATTCGAGAAGAACCCGCAGACACAGCACAGCAAGCACTCTTTGTAGACCAACATAATTGACATGTACGAGTGTTTCTTTGACTGCTACTCATCTCCAAATACCACGCAAGGACAATTCCAAAGGCTGGGTGACAATATCAAGAGGAAGAGAACACCTCGTCATAGCGGCATGGACAGCACACAAGTTAGAGAAACATCCTCCTGTAGGAGTTTATATCGTTGGATATTGTTCTTGCGAATTTTAGAAACTTTCAGGGCTTCAGCAAGATGATTAGTAGTTGACAACGCCTTTGTAAATATATGTACGTCTAAGACGAAAAGTTGCTTGGAAGGTATACAGTAGCAATACACGCAAAGCGGTTTCCAGGCGATCAGATACGAGTCAAGTCATGACAAAAAAAAACATGGGAACTACATGGACAGAAAAAGGCCTAAACACCACAAACCCTGGAAGTTAAGGAACTTCATGACATATCACCATGTGGAAAAGACTCGGCCGAGATAAGTCAGCTGATAAAAGGACAGACAAGAGCTTCCGACGAATCAATGACAAGAAATACACATCAAACTTTAATTTACTGCTGGAATGACGAGGTGGCCAAATTACCTACAGAGCGATTATAGAAATGCTCCAAGGAGCTAACAACGAACTCCATAAGATATTCATACTTGCTTGGGAAAGCCCAAAGATTGCCATCAAAGCGAACAAAAATAGAAGCATCTTAGAGGTCTATCAAGTCACAAAAACTGAAGAGAAGCCCAAAATCCCTGTCTATATACGCAATATTTTTCGAATAAAATTCTCAACCCTATTTCCTCAACAACAGGTATCCGTAAAAAAACCTCAAAGAGGACACAACCAATCCCCAACATCACATGGAAAGATGCCTCAGGAGTCAGTGACAATAAAACGTAAAAAGAGTGTGTCGTGAATGGTATGCCCAGCATTGCAGGTCGTACATTTTATCAGATAGCTACAACGCGAACCTTAAGGAAGGAGGAGTATTGCTTGACCAGTAAGAGAAGTTAGGACTGCTATGTTTAAAAAAGGGAGCAAAATTCTGACAAACATAGATTGACTGCAATCAATAATGCAGTAGGTTACGTAGATGACCACAGCGGAAAACGCTGCAAAGGACGAACTGAGCAGTTATCCCACAGGATGTAAGGAAAAAAAAACTTCTCGAACATAGCGAACAGAAAAAATATCTAACTAAACAGTAGAATGTCACTTGTGGCATTCCTCAACACTTCGTACTAGATTCGCTACTGGTGTAATATAATGTATAAATGCCGATTGTTCGAAACAGACTAACATTCATGAATCTATAACTACTCCGCTTAAAATGCAAATAATTTTCATCGCCATCGCCATCGATGGTGACATGCAAGAAGCATCCGTCCTCTAGTCTGGGCAAAATGTTATGTAAATACTATCAACAGTTTTTTAAAATAGTCAAGATTACCTATGTACCTACCTTGGAGTGAACATTAATTGCAGAAATTCCGACGACGATGAACTTCGAAATCGTTGCTATTTCGATTTCGAAAGATAGTTAGACAACCGTTGCTGCTTCTATTTGGCAAAATTCGCAGGCTGAGAACTTCTAACTCGCAAAACTAAATTACATACATTTTCCTTCCTATCATATTATACGGTGCCCAAACGATGGAATATAAACAAGAAAGCTGAACAGATTTTAGGTTCTTGCGCAAGAAACATCGTTCGTTGAATACTTCGACGAGGAGATACAACCGTGAACTTCACCAAGATGAGGACATATTTATAAAAGCCAAGACCAATAACTACCTACATATGTATATGTACATTGGTTCGGTCACATCTGCCAAATGGCTGTTAACGCTCCAGCTAAAACTATTTTGGAAATCCAGCCCTCGGGCACAAGCCATCCAGAAAGAAAGTCCCTGGAGAATTTTCCAAAACGCATTTTCCTAAAAGCATTTTTCACAAGACCGAGGAGTATGGAAGGCTGATATGCCTCAAGCAGAGATAATACACGGGCTTTAAGTACATAAGTATGTTCGTACGAAATTATTAAGTGTACGAGTAATATAACTAGAATCTGGGGCCGAATTACCGCAGTCGATAACGAGTGAGTGAGTAGGACTCGTGATCGAGTGATCGAGTAACCTCACTGGGATGATGGCACTTGAAAGCTCACGTATTGAATGAAAATAAAAATGTACTAGAGAAGTTGTACTACAACTCACAAAGTGACATTTCTCCCGTTGATAAAAAAGATAGAAAAATATTATTTGCAGTGAAATTGAAGTAAAGAATGGATCTATTTATTTATTTGTCCTCGGATTCCGATGATGATTATCGCGAACCTTATCTCTGATACAATTTTCTGACTCCTATCACAACGGTTCCAATTCTTAAAATCACGCAAATACCCTTACCAACCGAAGTTTAACAGAAGTTACACACATTAAATAAAAATCCAAACAATTTCGTATTAAAATTAATAAATTATATTTTTTCACATTCTTTATTTTTTATTTATTTGAACAATTTGTTCTTTTTCTTTACACACATATATTTAATTTTATCTTAATGTTTACCATCTTATATTATTTAAGCAGTTAGCATTAAAACCATATAAAAAAAAATAGCATAGTACAAAAAGTTTTTACTCAAATTCTCTAATCTAACAAATTTAACATTTAAATATGTTTTTAATTATTTTTCTTTATATTTTTTTTTTAATTTTAACTTAAGATAATCGCACTCACACAATCACAATCAAACAGGGACTTTTCTTTTCTCCAAGCGAACAAAATAACATTCGCTGTTTACAAGAAAAAAAAAAAGTTTTAGATTTTTAACAACAAAATTTTGGCCAAATAAAAAAATTTGCACAAAAAAAATACGAATCACTAAACAAAAAGGAAAAACGTGGTTAACATGAAAATTGTGTTTTTTTCCAAATGTGTGCATATGGTGCTTATTATTTGTTTAATTTTGAACATTTCGAAGTTTCTTTATATACTTTTCAGTCTCACATTATATTGCTTTTTTAAAGGACGAATAAGCAAACAAAGGGAATTTTTTAAAAAAAAAGGAGAGAAAGAAAAAAGACAAGAAAATAGAGGGAAAGAAAGAAAAGATGCACTAACGCACTATGACATTCAGACAAACACTTCTTACTAATTTTAAAAAGAAAGAAGTTTTACGATAACGAAAATAGTTACGGAATACGTTCAGAAATTCAATACCAAACAGGTCAAAGAGTACGATAATTTTGATGTTCTTATGACCGTAACAGGGATGTCACGCGTTCGAAGTCGCACGGTGTTTAGAGTCAACAATTTATCTGTCCCATAATGGAAATGCCCTTGCGTCAAATTTTTGACAAATTCAGGAAAAATCCAGGTACTTCTGTCACTCGTTTAAAGAAATGTTCCATAATCTTTATGACAGCTTCTTACGCCAAGTTGTGGCCAGTAGTTGTTTTAAACTGTCATTTTGGCAGAATTTCTGACCGTACACCAAAAGAATAAATCTTTCTTTTAAATTTCATTAAGTATCCATTGAGTGTTTGTTATTTTTTTATTCATATTTAGGAAACAATAATTATTCATTTTCATTAATTCAAAAATAATCCAATTCAATTGATTTGAGTTAACACTTCAATTCCTTTCGCAAGCTTTGGTGTCATTAAAAAAAAAGTTAAAAAAAGAAACAAAAAAGATATAATCGAAAACGAAAACAAAAGTTAAAAGAAGGGAAAGATGAATCGAAAGAAAATGAAAGAACTCAAATCAATTGACAGTTGGTTAACATTGGAAAGAAATTGGAAAATTATAAGATTGCTTTCAAATCATATAAAGGGTCCATGGAATGACATTTTAAACGTCAAAAACTATCAACAGATTAGATTTAACGGTGTAGTGTGATTTTGTTCACATTTTAGAGATGGTGAGGGTAAAGAGTTTTACCCAAATCTGTCTAAGGTTGTAGATTTTGTTTCAAACGGACCACAATAACAAAAAAGAAACCCGTAATCTTATATAAAAATAATCATCATTCAGAAGGAAGAATATATGTATATGTAGTGAAAGAGAGAGGGTCAGAGCTGAGGAAATCATAGAGAAATTCAATTTGTCAGAAATATCATTGTAAAGGTCAAAAGTCTTGACAGCTAATTGAAAGCTACTTTCGACTTTAACGATTGATTTTTCTCTACATCATTCCCACATCTCTGACAAAGCTGACAGGCTTAGAGTATAGATGTCAAACTTTATGGAAAGAAGGAACTCCTAACCTATTTTTATGTAAATATTCAGTGTAGTTGTACTTTTTCGGAAAAAAAAAATTGATTCTTAAAAATTATTTATGTATAAGCTCGGTTTTAAGATATGCCTGCCCTACTTGATAAATCCTACGCAGTTTAAGGGGAAAAGAAACGTTGTTCCTGGGGCAACATTTTCAAGCACGAACACCATCTACAACAGCTTAATTTTGCTTAATGCTTGGTACTTCAATTCGATTAGCTGCATCTTTTTCGCCTTAGAACGGCTCTGGCGCTCTGGACTGAAGTCATCTTTGACAAGGTCACGACTACGGCGGCTGCCCTTTACCCTTGGTACAGGGGATGATTTTGGAGATCTACCTGTCGCGGTCTGTCTATCCATTAAGGATACCTGTAAATGCAAAACAGTGTCACTCAGCTTCAAAATATTTTAAGACTTCAATTGACTTTACCTTGATAAAAATATATCCAATAATGGCGACAGTGACAAGCAGAAAGATCAATCCCGATGGAACGCTGGTAGTATTCAATGCCAATCCGAGAATTACAACCTGCAGATACATAACGACTATACCGGCATGCACGCATAGGATTAGACAGTACTCCTGGAATTTGGATTTATTCTTAAGACTGCTTGATCGCGAACTCAATAGCTTGAGGTTCTCAGCTGATGAGGTGACTTGAGATGCATTTAAGCAAGTGAGATCGTTAGTGGATGATGATGGTGTAGAGGCAGGTGTAGTAGTAGGAGCTGTAGTCGGACTGGAGGTCGATGGAATGAGCCTGTCACCATTCAGACGGCTCTTATGCTTTTGGATTTTGATCAGCTTCTCCTCTAAGCGAGTTTGATAGGATTCAATAGATGACTTTTCGGTGGTTAGGGTTTTGGAATCCTTAAAAACAAAAGAGAAACAATTTTAATAGAGTATACTTAGGGTGGGTATCTTTAAGTCACCACTGTCAAATTTCTTTTTAACTTACTTCAGTTTTGGTAGAACTTGTGGTTTCGCTATCCACCGTTGTATGCTGAACTGCAGCTTTTACTGGAACTTTGTTGTCCCAAAGTGTGAAAAGCGTACTGAGAAGCTTCAAGATGACACAATAAAAGTTTAGCATAGTTTTCTGTGTACAAACACGGGCTTTCTTGATGTTGGTCTCCAAAAGCTCAATGATTGCATTTTTACTAAGCTTTATGCCTGTTTTTTGGAGAGAAAAAGAAAAAGATTGTGGTTAGTGGAATTTATTGCATATTATTGGGTGCAAAGAGATTATTTTTATTTTTATTAAAATGTGTGAGAGAAAGTAAGAGCAAGAAACGCACATGAACCATAAGAACAGAAGTGACAATAAATTGCTTATTTATAATTATTTGGGACGTTTGCAGATAGATTGCATACTGCAACGTGGAGACATTTGTTGCATTGGTCTAAAATGCTTAAACATTCTCGTGTGGCAGAGTTGAGGACCGTTTTCCGATCTGTAAACGATCGGTCAATAGATCGTTTCATGTAAATGTGGCTTAATTTGCTTGCTTTTTAGGTCATTAACTTCGAGGAAAATAAAAGCTGGATGTCTAGAGGTAAATATAAAACGAAATTTACTGGGTGAGGAATAGTTTCACCTACGGGAATAATTTATTTATGGACTAAGAAATGCGGAAGATTGATCTGTTTAAGGAATCTGGAGTCTGCAGCGCAATTTAGTTAAATAAACTTCGGGATATTTCATACATACATATGTACATAGATGCGTATAGCTCTAACATCTAAGATACACACTTTTGCGACGTATATGCGGACAGATACATACAATAAAAAATCTTGAAGTGGAATTCTTATCGCTTCAGCATGTTGGCGGCGGCGTTTATTAAATGATAAGAAAATCATCGGATAACTTAAGGAAAAAAATATTAAACAAACGAAAGAACGTTAACTGCTAGCATGTTTCAGCAGCGAAAGCACATAAACATAAGTCTCAGATTGCATAAAAAACAAAACAGGTGTAGCATTAACTTGTAACTGAAGAACAGGTGTAGGAAATGTTTTTAAGCCCAACGATTTCAAGTCGAATTAAAGGGAAGTAGCAAATGTTATCAAATTTTCCGGAAATGACCGATTTTTGGGAACTGGAAGTTATTTGTTAGGCGGCTTTAATTGCTTACAACGAACGAAACGACCTTGAAACATAAGCTTACTTGCTTCGATTCTGATGTTGTAACCAGTTTTAGAGTCTAGATACAATCATATGTCTACCACAAGTTGTGAAAAATTCATAAAAACTGCGTTTTAGAAGTGAGATAGGAGTTATACGTTTTTTTAGATTGAATTTTAAGCTTGAAGAAGAATTTGAAACACAAATTGCTTGAGTTATGGGCTTGATAGTGCTTGACTTTTGGTATCAGTGTAGAATGACTTAAAATCTACGAAAACCACTGCTTTATAGAAGGTTAAAAAAACGGTCTTTTGAGGAGCTTTAACCGGTTTTAGAGTATTAACTCTATTGGGTTGCAAACATTGGTAGTTTACTTTGCTCTCTCGTATCTCTAGGTACTTGTAAAACTCAAAAATAGTAAAAATGTTGTCTTAACAATAAATCATCGGGACAGGCAAGATTCTATTTCCATGTGACAGAAATAGCTCTTACTGATGTCTAGCTTTCGATGACAAAATGGTAATATCACCACACCCACATCGAAGAATTATAGCGGACTATTGCCAATTCTTGTGCGATTTCTGCTGGAGATTCTTGCGCAAATAATTGGTTATTATTGTTCCAGAAACCTTTGCGTGCAAATCTTTCTAGTTAAGTCCTGAACTTGACATATGTATGTGGCCTTGGTCGACTGCCAAACTATAGATTGGTATTCGTTAGCATAGGTTCTACGTTTATATAAGTCTCAGTATAGAAAACTGCCAAAGGTTTCACTGTTCTTTCTTTTTACTTAGAAAGTCTGACTTTCTATCTGCAATAACCCAAGACATCTGACACTGTCAGAGATTTTTATGGGAGTAGGTATCCCTCACGTATTAAATTTTGAATTGTTGTATAATTTGCTTTTTCTTGAACCGTATCAGTTCCATTTTCTGTGGGCAGTGAGGGGAAACAGTCTTTTTCTATTCACTCCTGAGGAATACCAGTGGCACGTCATTTACGATTTTAATCCCACAATTTCTGAACTCCATCAAAATGGTATTAAAGATTCAAGGATAGAGGAGAACGATCACCCTTCCGTGGAGTGCCTCTAGAGCAGTTAGGTACCTTAGGTATTGTAGAATTCGCCTTTTACGTAGCAAGGACACAATCCACTTGAATATCGACCTAAAGACTAATATGGGAGCAATCCGAGACAACGCCTGATCCTCCAATTGGTTATCAAAATCGTTGGTCAACTACTCAACAGAGGAGTCACCTTTAATAATAGGATTTGACTGACAGCCAAAAAAAAAAAAGCACAAAAACTTGTTATTGCCCTACCGTGTGAGCTGTTGATCAAAGTGGCATGTTACTACAATCCAATCGAGATCAAAACAATTTCTTTTTTCCTATTTCCATCAGAGTACTATAAAACACACAAATCATGACAGCAGAGGTCAGAAAGTGAGACTCTAAATCTCTAAGTCGTTTTAATCTTATCAACCTAAAAATAAAAAAAAATTAAAGAAGTTTGTTACGATAACCTACAGCTCTCTACCGCGATGACCCGAATGATGAAATTTACACTTATACGAACTTTTTTTCGTTTATTTTTATTTATGACAAAAAAAAAAAAATAAAATAAAATAATTGCCAGAGGGAGAAACGTTTGCAATGGATCACTGATGCCAAATTTGTAATCATCATCAACCATCCGTCGTCGATTGCATGTTCAAAAGAGACACATCACTGTCCAAAGACTGCCATTACAGCACACAAAGGACTACCAAATAATGGGGTGTGTAGTTCAAAATTAATTAAATGCAATATCCGACGCGCACAGAGACGAGGTTAGTAAAGTAAATTTTATGCTTACAAAAGGGCAGATCCTTTTTTTTTGTAGTTTAACTGCGCAAAAACTGGCGCACTAAAGAAAAGTAAAAGTACTCAAGCTGTGTACCTGTGTAAAGGAGCATAATGATGGGGTACTCTGACTGCGTAAGCATAGACCGGCCCTTAAATGGTGGTGAAGGATAACCGCATTGTGTTTTGCGAAATTAAAAATGCATTGTTTCCGATGAACGATGTCTGGAATGAGTTTTTTGTCGGAGCAGTTAAGCATTTTTACACGTAGCCTCCAGACAAGATCGTGTACATTAAGGGCAATGGAGGCTGGGATGGGTTTTTTACGTTTCTCAATTTTACAATTTTATGCAAGAATTTTTCCATGATTTATAGCAGTACCAGAAGATAGTGCGAATCAATCGTGTTGCCATGGATGGAGGCATTGACGTTGGGACTTCTAGTACATTATGTACATAGTTTATAAGATATTATAAGAACACAATTATGATTAAGCCATGAGTGCTAGTGTGCTAGGAAGCGATCCTGTTATATAGCACCGGCCATAAGGAATACAAGGTAAGGTCATCATTTACGTATGTGCCACAGGGCTCAGTGATGGGGCCACTATTTTAGTACATTCTGTATAACATAATTTTTTCGGTTTTCTAAGCCCGAGAAGACGTAGAGTAGAAGGAATTGCTAACGACATCGCCCTTGTCGCTATCGATAAGCCAGTCAGGGCTGTGCTGGATACTGTTATGGTACATTATGCACGAGGTCGTTCTACAGCTTTCGATTCTCGAGAAAACTGAAATAGAACCATTCTTTGACGAAATTATAGACTAGATAAGCCATGCGACAAGATTACTCGGCAAAGACTTGCTCCTATTTTGGTTGACAGGACTATCTCGCAGATCTAATATGCAGACATCTTGGTAGAGACGTGCCTCTCATTTCAGAACCTTCCTTAAGGCTCAATTGTGAAAATTCAAATTCGAGTGCTGTAATCGGTCGATTCATGCTCAAAACCGACGATAGAACGATGGCCGAAGACTGCTTTTGTTTAGAATGGTCACATTAGTAACCCTGTACGTCGCTCCAGTGTACCCTGTGTATGTTAGTTGCAGCTTAAATTGTGACAAAAATGTCTCTAGGAGATACTCGACTGCAAACCACAGTGAGAAGAAACATGGAAAAGAAAATATGGCCGCCGAAGGCCCACAAGAACAATAAAATGCTTCTGGAAAGAAGAGATGGACATCAAAACTTGTGCTGAAATCATAGAGGATATCCACTAGCTCCTCAAGGGCGATGTATAAGTCAGGCAAGTATAAGCACTATGATTGTCCGTCATATAGGAAGGTGTTGAACACATGTCCATGATCCACTGGATAGGATGTAGCCCTGGAGTATATAATAAAATAACTACTCGCACTACAACGACTGTGGAAGGAGCAGGATAAAACATAAGCTTCTTGTGAATAGTTACTTTAACGATGATACCACAAGGGAAGTGGTGTCCTATAATTCCAAATTGTTCCTCGATACGGGCCTCCTCGTGTAACTATACCTTCATGCAAGTGTTAACTCAAATTGTTTTCACAAAAAAAATATTTATTATACCCTTCTGTCGTATTAATGATCAATAAATATGAACGTTAATTAAACACTTGAATATAAATTACAATTAACAAAAAAGTACAATGGAACACCTACCTACACTGGGAGTGCAAATAAAAAAAAGGTGATTTCATAAATGTCTGAACACTGTCTACCTGCTTTACATCAATATTTATACTTTCCCTTATCATTTGGGAGCTTATCTGATGGATACAATGTTGGTAGTTATCATAACCTTGATGCGAGATTGTCAGCTGCCAATTGCATGAGTCAAAACCAAGTTGAAAATAAGAGCATTATACCATTCCGTTGGCTGATTGGTATAAAATGCGGTAGCCTTTCCTATTGTTTTAAAGTATCAGAAACAACTGTTAATTTGAATACCATTCTAGATCAATAGAATAAACAATCCCCACTAAAAAAATATGGAAATATCGCGACAATGTGCTTAACATTTATTACACCGTAGCTGACATGACTTCTGAACTAAAAACTAGAAAACATGATAAATACGTAGTTCATTAGTAATTCCATACAATTACGTGATTATTCAACTTTTTGAATTATTTCAATCGATTTATTTAAACCTGTTCCATTGAGCCCTTAGTACATTTTAGTTTGATTTACGATTCCGATACAATTAAGATGTAGTTCTGTACCTACAAACAAGTTCGTTTACAATTTATCATAGAGACGGTAGTTTTTAATCGACTGACCTGTAATTGAAATCTGGTGTTACGAGTATGTAATAAAATTTTGTAATCACATTATAGTAGATCTTAACCTTGGAACTTAACCTTTATGAAGTACAAATCCTTTGAAAGTTTCCATGTGCGTGTTTTAATTTGTTTTTAATAAATTGGCGCCCAACTCATAGCCTGGCTTTTGCCAACTATTCTTGTTATTTTAATAAGATTGAAATAGGCCACATAGTATTGCCGTATCTGAAGAGCGGAATTGAGAAGCTTTTCATGACAGTTAAAACTCTCGGACATCTATTCAAACATTCACAAGAGATGGCGCTGTGAGAACACTTTCTGATGTTTTACTGGTACTCGAACCTCACACCCCGTTTATTACTTCAGAGCACTCAGCGACAAGTGATTTACATCAACAAAACTAGCAAAGTGAATCATGATGATGATGCAATCGTACCCTTATCGAAATCGGATGCCTCGTGGAATTTTACATCACATATGTCATCCTCGTGTTATCAACTCAAGTCACCAGTGTACTTAATCACATCCAATCCCAGACGAATAATAAAATCTATACACATTCCTAACCCCTTATCGAAGTGCCAGCCTAAATCTAACCAAAGTGTTGTTTACCAGATGGAATTAGCTGCAAATCTTAATTAACAGTAAAACACTTGTTTTTTGTTATCAGGGAGAAAGTGAGTACAACTTTGATTGGCAAGCAATAATTGTTGCCATAAGCTTTTATCGGTCAAATCTATAGGAATCGACTTAAATAAAAATATAAACTGTTTCTTTGGGGTCTATTTCACTTATCTCGCAGCACCTTAAGTGGATTTTTGTTTTCTCCTTCAATCTGGGGCACACAATTCAACTGGAAATGCGGTAATTTTTTGTTAGACGCCATTAGTTGTGGTGAAATACGTATTTTTATTGCGGACATTTTGTACTAAAACCACAGACAGCTTAGTGCCCTTCACAAGTCACTAAAACAGAATTGAGGTACTAAATAAGAATACATATAGTTCATATAGAAAAATATCACGGAATACAATTTAATAACATTTAAGTGTACGCATGTGCCGATAAGGATTACACCATATTAAATGTGTAGTTCAATGGACGACATAAAGCAATAACCTATGTGGTTATCTTTTTATTAGCAAACGCACAGAAAAGTTGCAATCTCTCTGCAAAAGATTGCACGATACCTTATCCCTCATCTTTTAACCCAGTCCTAGGCGTTTTATTTACAGAGGCTATTGTTATGACTTTCTTTTAAGAAAGTGGTCCTGGCTGTTACGATTTGTACCCTCTCTTGAGAGATTTATCAACGTAAAAGCAATTTTTTTTTTCTGCCATAAGAAAACTGTCATAAAGAAGACACGACCCTACACAGGGCTAGTGACATATGCCCATCTGCGGTTAGTTTCACCGATGACATTCAGTGGAATCGGTAAAATAGTACCATGCTTGCATATTCTATCGGGCATCTATATGCCTGGAACCCAGATAAGGTGACTGAGACAAAAATTAAAAGGACAGGCCAAAGCTTGGTTACTCTGTGTCGCACAGATACTGAACTCCACTTCAGGGACGAAAGGTCATTATATTCTCCAAATGCTACAATGATCCAGGAGACGAAAAAGCACATATGTTGGCGTTCAAATCGTTTGAGAAAATAGAACGTCCCATTCGCCTTTGGTTTTAGGGTCGGTCACGTAGAAGTGCACGGAGTTCTTTCCATTCCTGGTCAGAAAGGATGATGACTTTACCCGGTGTAGTCCAGGTTTTCTACTGCTGAAAGGTAGCATTAAATCGAACGGATGCTTCCGTCGTAAGCTGCTGGAAAATGTCTCTGAAAACCCCACCAAAGCATAGGCAGCATAAAAATGAGGGATTTTTAGAAATTGCTACTACGCTCGGAAAGATTATGAACACTTCAAAAACTTATTCGTGCAACGTGATTTTATTTGTCAGTTAGAGCGTTCATTACCGATAGTTTTAAGGTACGAATCATGTCTGTCCATGTCCCCAAAGCAGAGTAATAAGCAAAATAAAATAGATTTTTAGGTAGCTGTCATCCTTGTTATATGCCGGTTTAAACAACTTTTTGAATTGTATTGTATTTCCTTGCTTATAGAAGCACACGCGTACATACAAATGCAGTTATACACGTTCAAGGAAGTACACATCGAGGTCAGTTGCAAAAGTTACGAAATGAGAACACATACGTTATTGTTGAGAATGAAAGGACTAAGTCGGAAATCGGTTAACTAATTTGGAATGAAATGAAGTTCTTGATCCAATGGCGGCATTCTGTTACTATTTGGTGCATAGGGACCTGAATTCTTTGTTATGATCAAAATTGTAATTTTTATAACAGTTGTCTTCGAAATATAGGACCAACAACGAAGCCATTCCGAACAATGAAAACATTTCACCAAGTGACGCTTCACAAGGAACCTTTGTACTCAATCATTTGAATAAATAACACTAAGCAATGAATCACATTTCGATGAAAATTAAAACAAAGAATCGCACAGTTAAACTCGAAGTCATTTATTTAGTATACAATAACTTTGACGAAATCGTCTTTCCTCCACAGTTGTCGTCATTAGGCTATTTCTCCACTAACGAGAGTTCCAAAGTTCAATGAATTGCTACGTTTGTCCGTCTTTTGGAAATCGTGACTGAATGGAATTTATCAATGTTAATCTAAGAAGTGTAAATTAAACCCACCAACAGGTGCAGATATTTAAAACAAAAAAATATAAGCACGCAAGCTCATCAAACATGACTGAAGAGAACATAAAACAAAGGCAACAGAACACAAAACAGACGAGAAAAAGAATAACTTAAGAACCATTAAATGATGAATCCGCAAAAAAAAAACGAAACATTGATGGGATATTCAAGCCCTAAGGCAGAGTACCCATCAATATGTTCAAAGTGCCCTTATGCACTTTATGTGCACACTTGTGCAACCTGTAAATATGTATGAAGAAGTACATATGTATCTGTACCTAACTTTAGCGGGAAAAAAGTATGTATTTTGAAAATTACTTCTGTGCCCCAGGGTCCGTGGAGTACGAATTTCTTTGCTAATTTGATGCGCCTGAACATTACGAGAAAAAAAAGCCATGTCTACTCGGTGGCGATACATCCTTTTTTTTCTTATTTAAAAATAGTATCTGGGCAGAGGATGTGAAATGAAAATGGCAGAGAATATTCTTAAAAACGCAACGACATACGCAATTAATAATTTTAATTAACGGCTGGAAATGCTTGCACAAAAAGTACACGAGGGACTGCCTGTTTCAACTAAATTTAGCTGGAAGTTGTTGAACTGAGGAAAGATATTTTGAAAACCTTCCGGAAAGGCGTTTTTTGACAGATACATAAGTGAAATTTTAGGCACAAGTAAACAAAAATGTGGAACAACACCCAACTTCAAGTTCTATAAATCAATTTTCAAGTCGACTGCGGATTTATTCTAAAAATCCAAAGCACTCAACACTAATTATCTTCGATTCATTTTCATTCGAGCCATAAATACTTACATACATAGATTCTGACAGAAGTACAAATTTATTTGAGTTATCTTACTGCAACTGTCAAATTTTATAACTCATAGAAAGTAGTAGATCCGCGTACTCTGCTAAGATTAGTATCGAGGTTCAATAAAATGAAGCAGTCCTTAGCTTAACCTTCTAAACGAAGTCTCACTACATTAATTTATTTTATGTTATGTTGACTGCTGAGCATGTTCAGTAATCTAGGCAGAGAGACCCCGCCGAGAACTAGTCAAAAATTCTAGTCAGCTCTACTAATTTTAAATTCACATAAAAATGGCTTTTATCATAAAAATATTCTAAGTGTAAGTAGCTATAATAGTTTGAGAGGTTGTCTGAATTCGTGCTCTTGACTACAAGTAAGGCTTTGACTACTGAACTTGCCCATTAGCAATCAGTAAAACTGTTAAAGTGTCACAACGCACTGAACTTAAGTTCGAGCATTGACCGCTACGATTAAAGAAATTTAAAAACAAAATCGTAACAAATGAAATAAAATGTGCTAGATTACTAAATAAAAAAAACTGTTTTAACAATATTCTGGACATTTTTCAATTTATCTGAAGGTGTTTATGTCAATCGAAGTTCAAGCAACTAATCATGACTACATTTTATAACTCATTCTGAACACGTTCAAGGTTATGAATAGTCATTACTCTCTCAATGTTCTAATGATTTGTTGAACTCTGAGCGATATGAAATTAATTAGTAATAGAATCACAGTTAATTTTGATGAGGTTAAGCTTTAAAATATTGGAGAACTGTCAGACATTTATATGTTCGAAAATTCGTGATTGCATATCTGTCAAAGTACACTCGAAAGAAAATAACATTCAAATGCAGCCAGACATGAAATATGAACTATTATTACACACAGAGATTATGAGATAGAATTCGCACTTAGCATGATTTTATGACAGTTATTACGAAGTATTAAATTCTGGTCCAGCAGACGTTACCAGATCTGTCCATGATTTAATGCCAGAAAAGAACCTGTAGTAATTAAAAAAAATGTTGCTTTGTTACGAGTTACGATCTCGAATTAACTACTATAACGCTAAGGGAAAGAACCGAAAGAATATTTCTGCGAAGTCACAGAAAATGTGTACATTTTACTGCTTATTCTGTTGCAGTTAGCCATTCTGAAGAAGATTTTTCTCACGATAACAAACTTGTTGAACAATTTTCGCAAAAACTATTCGTCGACTGCATCACATCATTTGACATTTACCGGATTTTAGTACATACGTCTCTCTGAGAATCAATTAATGACGTTTGACGTGTTAAAACTCTCAGAATAAAAAGTACTCAAACATTTTATTGAAAGTTGTAGTGTGATAAACTGTGCTGTTGTAAATCGATTAATTGTCTTTAATTCCGATGCAATCAATCATTTGATTTCTAAGACCCAAAAAAAAAAAGTTTTTGGGTACTTTTGAGCTGAAAGACGTATGAACTGTCAAATATGCAAAAAACAAATATGAGAGAGAAAGCTATCATAAAGTCAAAAATTAAGAAGACCGAAATTGTGTAAATATGCTTCGAGCCGAATCCTAAAAACTGTCAAAGTAACACTAAATGTTGTAATAGTTTGGTTTTTTCTGTTACCAACATGTTCATTAGCACCAACATTAAATATTGATCAGAATTTCAGCCCATTTGTTTTCATTTGACAGTTCTTGAAAATGTGACGGAAGAAATTCTTCGAGCACTGAGAGGAAATAATCGGTACTCAGTATTTCCCATTCTTTTGCTTTCTTTTTAACGACTTCATGGATGCATTTGACTGCTTCGGGCATTTAAAAAAACCGATTTCATGTCCATGCACAGAAAATCGCAATTAAGTTTAACTGCGTTTAAGTACAGGTATCGCGTATGCTAACAAGAAAGATACAGTCTAGAAAGTTGTTTCCTTTATTTCTTGTTACGGCATGCTAGCTTACATTGACAAACGAGTATGTTTGTGCTAATAACAAAAATAAACACAAATTACGTCTAAAACTATTTTATTTGAACGTCTCAAATATACGGATGTACAACCCCTACAAGAAATGTTTTCAGTGGTTAAGGTGGAAGCATTTTTTGAGGAGTCAGCTCCATTTAAACAAACAAAAATTAAAATAATAATAATAATAAAAAAGCGACGTATCTGCATATTTTGCAGTTGAAATAGTCGGTCAAACAGAAACGGCAAATAGCTGATTCAGCTATAAGGCACTCGGTGAACTGATTGACGTGGTATGTCAACAACGTATGTACATCTGTAAAATTTGAGCTCCTCAAGCTAATTGTTGTGGATTAGTAAACGCAAATCAAATAAAAAATGTCTGTAATGTTTATGGAAGCATATGTACATGAACCGAGTCTTAACTGACCTATAATTTACGTTATTTTGCTCATTATTCAGCTGCAGGAATACTTAAAATGTTGATTCATAGTTTTTCGGAAACCCGACTCCAGACAAGATTTTAAGTTTAGGTTTAAGCACTCTGGAGATACCGCGTTGCAACTTGCAAAACAGAGAAATAGGCTACTTAATTTGTAGTTACTAGGGATATCACAGTCGCACTATTGGACTTTATCTCTAGTCGTGAATAAGCAGTTGACAGTGGTTAAAGGCTCTTTATATACCGAAGTGATATAGAGTTCTTATTCTCAATTTTTCTCAGCACTATCGGTATTTACAGAGCTAACTGCTGTAACTGACTGTACGATGGATCACCGCTGGGTACCATCTTAAGCGACTGATGCGTAGTTTTTTGACTAGGTAGATGTCGCTGTATAGCTCGATTTCATCGTTGAATCTTCTCCTCTAAAGCCCGTCAACGCAAACAGGACTGAACCCTAAGGTTGTGTAGCTAATCATTACTATTACTGCAACAGAGCGGTTTAGCGCACGAGATCCCATTTGAATTTTTCTTAACCAAAGGCAGGACATTAACAAAGAAAGTGATCCGAAGTATTATCGCCCTCTCCAAAAGCGCCTAAGACATTGGTGTCTCTTAAGCCTATCACTTTAATATCAAAGGGAAAGTGGCCCGTAAGAACTCCTATAAGAGGGCTGAGTGACAGCAAGAATGCCGTTGAATTTTTATAAACGTTCGGGAGCAGTCGTTTAGTTCACCTGCATCCTGGAGAGCCATGCCACACACAATTATGCTCGTAAGAGACCCAGTCGTCAATAGAGGCTCTCACCGAAGACCCAAAGCCGGTTCAGGTCCTGAGAAATCATACTCCGAGCCTTGCATAGCAATACCATCGGAGATCTCCTTTCCTGCAATTTCAGTGTAACCTAGACAAGAGTCAAAGAGGTCAGTCTTGGGACCAAATTCAAAGACTTCCTGCGTTCTCGAACTATTTTGGAACGGGTTAAAGGATTAATCAAGCTCTTAAGCGCAGCCTGACCATCACTACAGATGCAGATATTCCAACCCCTCCACCTATTCTTAAGAATATAGCCGGTAGCCATTAGGATAGCACACACTCTGCTCGCAAAACACTGACATGCACACCTAACGAGTAGTGAAGTCTAGTGTTGTCCAATCGTTGTTGGAATGGGCCTTTCCTCCTGGCGAAATTTTTGACCGAATTCCGATTTGCGCAATCAATTACAATCACTTGCGAAAGTATCTACTTTGATTGTTTACCAAATTTGATCCTAAAATGTGGCCGTTAAACTACTAACAATCGTGTGCTAAATCATACTTGCCCTGATTAAAAGGTGATAAGTGCGCTAACTATTTATTTAGACACAAATGAAATCAAGAAACAATAATGAACTCTCTCATTGGCATGGGATAGTCTCTAATGAATTTACACTTGTCCATCAGACACAAATTTTTACTAACAAGCTCGTTAGACATACTTATGTACTTTACGAGGTCAGATAGAAATTCTTAAAGAATTAAAAACCTTGTATGTACCCCCTCATGTTCGATATCAGTCGATGCCTACCACTCTACTGTCTATCATTTATTTCTAAAGTAAGTCAAAGTACTTGTGGTACTTATCTATATTTAGCATCCACTTAAACTTAAATTGACGAATAAATTCTTTGTAGGAGGGCTCTACAACAATTTTCTACTTCAACTAAGCACTTAAAGTACGATGCGCATGCATTTATCGATAAATTTTCCCATCAAGCACTTTCTTGAAAATCTAATTTCATAGTTCATCAAACCCACGCTTCGGTTGTGGTCATAAAAGAAATACAAAAAAAAAAAACACACCCGACAACGAATGACGACAACAAAGCATAATACAAATCATTCCCACCTCTACGCGACCGTATATCAGTCTGAATTTTCGATTTCATTTGTTATCGATCGTAAGAAGAAAGCGATAGTCCGGCGACTCTTGTCAATGATTGTTGGGGTCGGTCTTGGGAGACAAATTTTTTGTTTTTGGTTTGAAACCTACTTTCGCGATTTGAAATGACTCGCTGTCCACCTTGTTTTCTTTCCATCCGGCAGTACATACATAAGTATATAAATTTCACGAATAACAAATGGCACACAGCGAAAAAGTATCTTATTATTAATTTTTTTTTTCTCCTTTGCTGAATATATGATTATTTTGGAGATCTTTTGCGAAACGAAACGTGATTACACAATAATTCTCTTTTAATTGGTTAAATGGAGATTCACCTCTTTAAGAAAAAAAATAATAAATACCTAGGTTTGACTGACTTGACGTTTCTTTATATAATGACAGCTACTCACTCGTACGAGTAAATTATCGTTATTTCTTGACTGATTCAGGACAGTTGCACTTGACTATATTGTGCCGTACATTCGAAAACGTGCGTTCATTCACGTTTGTGTTTATATTTTCAAAACTCGTCTGATAAGCATCTGTGTTGTTTTATCAACAATAGAGGAATGGCCGGCGAGCAAATATACTTACGAGTACGTTCACAAAGTGAAGGCAATAAAAAAAGAAAGATTTTGCAAAACAAAAAATAAAAATAAAAAAAAAAAACTTACACATATTTCGACATCACTGTGGTTTATGTGTTTAACCTGAAATTCATTTTTGGCCATTTTCCCTTTTGTCCACTCCAAAGAAAACCAGTTTTTGGTGCGCAAAAAAGTTTTTGCTTTGTAGCGTTGCCTGCCATTACAAAGGGCTTTTGGACAAGTTTACATTTACTCCAACTAACACCGGTTGTATTTATAACACGTGTTGAAGTGTAAGTCTGGTTTGGCTAATCTAATTTCTGTATACAAGTTTTTGAAAATGCTAATGATGGCAGAAGACAATAGGAGACAATGCTCCCACAATAATAAAAACAAAAAAAAACCGTTTTACTACTTTGTCCTTGTTAGGGAACCTAATTATTATTTTGACAATGTCTCATTGTTGTCATGAGTAATGGAGTTATTGGGTCTAGCTGAACTGTCAATAATGGGTCAGATTCGAATGAAGGTGCTACGTTCGGGTATCTGCTTACGTGAAAGGAATGAAAATGCATTTAAGTGAATTTTTACGTAATAATTTTATGATTTGATTCCCATGTCGTTGGTTCTTTAGGTGAACACCCTTTTTGAGTCTACATTTTCTTAGTATTATTCAAAGCAATTTGAAGGAATGTTAAGAAATAATTGTTGTTAGACTTTTTACAGTAATAGCAATGAGTTTGATTGATCCAAATGTCAAAATATAAACAAACAACGCCCATGTCATCCATAAGTGAATAGTGACACCTGTCAGACAGGCGACTTCTGTTCAACTTATTGAAGAAATGTTAAAATCGTAAAAAATCAATGATGAAGGACAAATACAATTTTAGAAAGTAAATGAACATAACCCGATTTTATACTCCTAATTAGATCGGCATTCGGCATTCAGTTGAAAAAGTAAGATAAAATGCGAATATTTTACTCGTTGATACAAGTGTTTTGATAAAAATCATAAAATGCTTGAAGGGTACTGGCAAAAATTTGGTAACTGAAGGGTAAGCGATCTATTTTAAGTAAAATCTGTGCGCTGTTGGAGTATTAGCAGGTATTATCGCAGGGTTCTGTCTTGGTCAGTTCAATGACGAATGCTTAATAAGACCCCCAAGAAGGAGATACGCATCAGGATAGTCCCTTCCTTCTCCAGCTCTAGGTTTCACAACTCTCATACTTTAAAAATATTTCAAAACATAAAGTGTGATCTACGTATAGATCACACTTTGTACCCTCTCCTAAAATTTTACGAGAGCTTCGAAACTAAAATTCTCGACATGAATGACTGACAAATCCGCTTTCTACTTTGACAACCTGGAAATGGACGTAGGTTCAGAAGCTGTCACAAGAGTGCGATCACTTGTGAGTTGTGCTATGGAAATGAAAATAAATGGGGTGCTCCGAAATACTTGAACAGCAATCATCCAAGCTGAAACAATTTTCGAATCCAGCAACATTACCAAAAATGTCATAAATTTATAGTTCGACAGTCAGGCGACTGTTGATATGAGCCTGGCAGTTAAATTAACATTGGTATCACTCTAAAACTTAAAGTAAATCGAGATACCAAAAGCCTACATATATGCTGGCCTTGTGTTGTTGATGTACTTAGCTCAGCTAAGAAGTCATGCCATATTCCTAGTTAGGTCCATTCGCAGGATTCCACCCTGGCTATTGTAGAGCAGAAGCCAAGAGGTAGTAACTGAATATCGATGGTACGTTGGAGGAATGTTAAGCAACCTCAGGAGTTTTACAAATACGTGTGCTAATCCCTTATGAGCATAATGCAGCCAATTAGTGATCTACGTGATCATTTGTACTGGGCCAATATCCTCTACACAAGTGGGTCTAACATTTAAGTCCCTATCTCTGAGTACAATGAAATTGAAATTATTTCTCTCTGCATGATCTCCCTTAGAGTTCAAGAAGCACTCAACCAATTTTGATGCGGTAGTCTTCATTACATTGGAACATAATCTGAGTATTAGGACCTGAACCTATAAATAAACTGAAGTTGTCTGTACATCCTCAGTAAGTTTTGCACTCAATTCGATTTAGCGACTAAACTATAAGCGGCATGTTGAAAGAATATATGAAAGACTCTTAGACGTTAAAAAGACAAGTATTCCTGTGATCTTTCTATTGAGCATATATGCGATCGTCCTGATCGAAACAATAAGCTGATTCTCAAACCACAGAGCTTAATACATTGTATAAAAAATAAAGTCCACGGGAACGTGCCTTAAGGAGTCTTCTTGCGAAGCCGGCCGGGTCATGAGAAAGCTTTTCAATTTGCCTTTCGGATATGGCTATGTAGGTCCCTTCCATTTGTGTGAAAAAATATAACACGGACAACACGAATGGTCGCAAGAAGAAGAAGGTCCAAGCACTTTTTTTCTAAGTCGGGTAGTGCTACAATAAATGTACGTACACATGTGGATATGGTGAAACATCGGAGAGGATATTCCACTACGAAAACAAGATCACTGAATCTGTGACCGTAGACCATATCCACCTCAGACGACTGATGTGGATCAGAATCGATCGGAAGCATACATACATATGTATGTATTTCGTTGGTCATATCGCTAAAGCACTAAAGCGAATTGCTGCAAAGAAGGCTACTTCTTATGGCTTGAAAATGTTGCATTTGCTTCAATGGAAAAAACAGCGTACAGTAGTGAACTGAACTTCACCATAGTCTCTAAAGGATAGCAAGTTATGGGTGGACATACGAGATCAAAAGTCATACGTTCCAGGGAAAATTCAAAGGTTCAAAATGGGTTCTCTGAACAATGACAACAACCGGCTTAGGTTCAGGTTTTATCAAACGGAGTTCCCACTTCTGATTCGTCTAGGGGAACAGTTGCTGTACCATCTTGTATAAGCATTTGTGCATATGTGAGTTTTTTATTTCTTGATTTTATTTTTATCGCTAGAGGCATATGGCGCCTGCAGTGAATTACATATCAGAACAATCGCAACGCAGCCACCCCATTCATTATGCATGGCCGACCATCTACCGGAAGTGGACTAAAATTTCAAAAAAAAAAAAGCACAACTCTCAGCCTTTTAAAGTCAATGACTCAATTGGTAGTTATTTCAGACGTTTTGTATTTTTTTTTTTAATAGAAAAACTCTACTGCACTACTGACCATCCAACGATTCACGTGACGAAAAATAAAACAAAAAAAACGACGAATAAAAAATTAGGAAAAAAAATAGATAAATAGAAACAAACATACCAGCCACTTGGAAAGGGTACACGGCGGTGCACTTGATCTTCCTGATCGAGTCCGATCGAAAGAAAAATGTCGTCGTTGCTGCCTTTGGTGCAACGATGGATGGTGTTGTTGTTGTTGGTGTTGCTGCTGTTGCAGTTAGTTGTTGCGATTTCTCCGGTAGGGAAGACATTTTGTTGCAAAAATTAATTCTCTCTCTCTGAAGTAGTTAGTTTCCTGATTTTTAACCTCTTTTGTGAGTCTTATTTCTTCTCCTCTTTTTCTTACTGATCTGACCAAAATCAATTTTTATTTTATATGAGTGCTCAACTTTACTTCACTTGGTGAAATTTATCACAAAACGGCTGTTGTCCCAAAAACAAAAAAAAAATTCAATTTCTTGTGGATGTGGTTGGGGGGGATGCGACTTTTCTTTGGTTGGTGATGATAAATCATCAAGGAAAAAAAAAATTATTAAAGAATCCTTTTTTCCAACTAAATACTGGTGAGGGAATAGTTTTCGTATTTTATTCTGCTAAATGATAAAAGTGCAGCTTTATCCATTTGTTGTGCGATCGTAAGCAAAAAACTGCTGTTGGAAACTTCACAATATTTCATTTAAGAATTTTTTTGGTTTAATATAGTTTAGTCCGTTTTTCGTTGGCTTCAAAAAAAATGTCTGCTCGTCAGAAATATTTTATGTCTTTTTTAGGCTAACAGCGAATTACGAATTCTGCAGTGTTAACAGTTTCTTTCTTTTTAATTGTAAATTATAAAAAATTATGCAAAGTATAAGGAATAATTCCGTTATTTCATTATTGCCACCGGACTGGCACACTTTTTTTTAAGGGCAAATCACAAAAAAATATGTAAAAAGTATTTTTTTGTGCGCGGTGGGAATATTTCGAAATATTCCCAGATTTTAATTGCTGGTCAGCACTTGGATTTTTTTTTTAAGAATTTCAATTTTCTTTTTTTTTTCGAAAAAGAATATCTACACGATTATCACGATTTCTCAACAATAGATCAAGAAGTACGCACCAAACGAACACTACTGTGGTCAACTTTCAACTGAACTCAGGTTCTGCAAACACTCAACTCTTAAACGGGAAATGTCTCAAAGCGGGATTTTCGTGCTCAATGCAGCGGTGTCTGATAAAAACTCAGAAACTGCTGTGGCGCTGCAAAGAGCTGATTACAATTTGAGTTGATTGATTGCGTGCGAGTGAGGGAGAGGCAGATAGAGACGGTTAAGAAATGTAGCCGGCATTTTTATGTTTATAACGGAAGAGGGAAGAGAGAGGATGGGATGAACAGAGAAGGAATAATGATCAGAAGGAAGTGATAAGGTCCGGGCAGTGTTGCCGAGTGGCTAGCGCTTCGGAGGTCAGGTAGTATGGATGGATGGTAATTATGGGCGATAAAAACTTGCCCACATTGAACAAAATACGTGGAGTAATCAGCATAGGTTGTTATTACTTGAAGTGACATCTTAAGTATGGAAACGGGTCAAACTTTTTCTATGGCAAACTGGTAAACAAATACATATGATCTGTTTTCCGTAGTTTTTTTTCATAAGGGCGGCCACAGACGTTCTAATTTGTCAGCAGAGTTGTAGGTGATAGTACTCTACTTATTTTACTTTCAACCGAAAATGATTAGATGAAAGACTGGAGCATTTACCTCCTTTCAATTTATTAAATTTATCACCGATGACAATGGCATTGTCGTGCAAGCCCAAATAGATTTGATCCACACTGTATAGCAACATTGTCTCTTTGGTTAATTCGCACATCCCTTACGGTACTCATTCAATATGTTCATTCGGGCCAACAGTTCTATGTATGCATATGTATCCTAGAAGATTTTTACACATCCATGTATCAGTAAAATGCATTTCAATAACTGTAAGAATTTACGCTTTTCATCCGCCCTGAAGGTTTTGCAATGGAAAAAAATGATTCTTATACATCTTCCCACTGACATTTACAAAATATAGAATACTCATTTAAGCAAGTTATATAAGCCTAACGGGCAAGAACAGCATTTATAGTATTTATATTCTACAAGTTTTAACGCGCGGTTCTGGACCCTATCTAGAATGTCCAAAATAAAAAATTGCTGTCATGGTCGGAATTCAATGAGTTTTCTTTCTTTAATGTCATTTTGCTCGAACTTTATAATTCTGTTTTCCAAGGTACCCTTAAATTTCAACTCGAATACATGCAGAGAAAAATTTTATGTTGCGTAAAAGAAAAATGCTGAATAAATTCGCCTATTTCCGATAATTAAGGAAAGTACATCGTACATGTGTATGTACATTTATACATCCTTAAGCAAAAATGGAGTGCTACACCTGGGTGTTTCGCTCGTAGTCCCTAAGCACGTCTTAAAATACCTGAAGTGTGTACACAGAAAACCTAGAGACAGTTAACTTGGATTATGACCTGCCTGCTTCATAAATGCCAACCGCCAGACAGGCAATTATTCCCAGCTACTTTTACTACACCGCACACTCACAATAAACAATCGCAACACGGCAACGTTGAAAATGTTAACCAACAACAAAACCAGCTGATAACGTACCGGATCTCAATGTGAAAATTTGAGTGCAAATTTTCCGGTTGCCCAACTTGAGTTGATAAAGGAGATAATTAAAAATTTGTTTATTTGTTTTTATGATTGAGACACCAGAACTACACAATGACATTGCACATAGACATTGCGTTGATATTTGTTGTATTCGCGTCTGGAAATTAATAATTTTTCCACCGAAAGATTTCCTGTTTTTTTGTCGCACTCCCATTGTTTTGATTCCACTCAAAGTTGCAATGGCCCTCCTGTAAGGAGAATTCAATTCGATCGTTCTACAGAAGATGGAGACGACAAAGGAGTGAGGCCAGTGTGACCAGCCTGAGGCATGACGTTCCAAAAAGAAAAACCAAAAATACACGGCGAGGGGGCGTGCGAGAGTGTGTGATAAGGGAACGCAGCGATTCTGTTCGAATGCGGGTGGAGAACGTGAATCCACTCACACTTTTTGCCCAGAGTTTGGCGGATTGGTGAAACGTGACCGACGACGTGTTGTGAGACAGACCATTTCTCCTTGATAATAATTGTGGTGATTTCGAAGAATTCCGAATGCGTCATTTAAAGAATAATGGGAACAAAGAAAAAAGTAGGTTTTCAGTATCGGATATCAGCTTTCGTTTCATGACTGATTTGTTGTAGATCGAGAAGGGAACACCTTGCTACATGCTTAGATCCTAGTTACCCTTTCATATTTCTGATATATTGCGTCATTAATGGCAGCATTTTGGCAGACAGACATGACATTGAATCCTTTTGCGTTCCGTTCTACCATTACCCACACCATCGCTCTAGGCATCTTTAAAGTCTTGATCTAGATTATCACAGCTTCCTACTAAGCCAGCCTTGTGGACTATCGCATCAGATTTTCGTCTATCTTCAGGAAAGACCAATTGAAGTTACAGTCAAGTTTACGTATTCCGATATCCTTGTTGTAAGCACTGAAGTGCCTTAGGGGTCTATACTTTTACTAGAATCGACAAATGATTTTTAATTTTGTCTATGACAGCAAGCAGATAATGGACCTACATACACCAAATTGCCCATAATTTGGAGTCAATAGTACAAAGTAGTTTATGATAAATACGGCCCAAACAAAGGCCTTAAGAACTTCAACTTCTCAATTAACACCAGTGCCGCTCAACTCAAAACATTGCCAGACAGTAAGTTGTAAAGAAAGCAGCTTTCTATATTTAGGAAGTATGGTCTCGAAAGATGGTGGTACCGAACTGAATGTGGACAACAGAATTTCTAAAGTAAAGACTGCGTTCAGTATGCTGTCTAAAATCTGGAAAAGCAATGTTCTCAGCACAAAAATTAAGCTATTACTGTACGGATCAAGCGTGGAAACAGTGTTACTTTATGGGTGTAGTACCTGGAAGGGTGTGACCGACACCGTCGCAAGGAAGCAACAAACCTTCATAAATAGATGTATTCGCGACATCCTAAGGATCTTCTGGCCGAGCTGTATATCGAACGACTACACGCGATAGACGTCAAAATACGGAGCAGAAAGTGGCAGTGGACTGGACACCCTACAGTTCCATTATGAAGGACGCCATGCGAAGTACGCTATACCAAATCAGTCAGACGAGTGGGCCGCTCGAGACAGACATGGAGAGGGACAGTCGAGGAGGAATCCAGATTATTGGGGATGACATGAATGGAGCTCAAGCGCGTTGCAAAACTCCGAGCACAATGGCGCTGTTGATGCCCTATGCCCCACGAGTGGTCACAGTACCTAAGTAATTTAGAAGCTAAAAAGACGCAGCTATCTATACTGGTTCGGACATGGCAACTCATTTAGACATTTCTTTAACTTTTGATAAATTTTGTGGAACGCCTCTTTCCACTCAATTGGTTAGAGAACAAAGGCCAAAATACTACATCATTCCTCGAACTTTCGGTGACAAGGCCAATAAGCATTATTGGTTGAATGGTTTCGTAAATAATCTGATCTGGAATAGTGCCAATCCCACAATCCACAACGTTTCCAGGACGTTCTTTTGCACGCAGGAAAACTCACTTTTCGGTCTTCCAAAATAAGAGAGGCGAAGCGATGTGGTAACTGTCACCGACGAAGGGTATGGTACTTAATTGATTTTTGGTCCGAATTGGATGATATGGTCATACAAAGCATGTCATTTCAGCAAGAGAGTGTTACGTGCCACATAGCGAAAGAAGCAATGGCGTTATTGAAAGACACTTTTTTAAGTCAGCTGGGCCTTAGACTTCTTTCTTTTGGTCTAGATTAATCCTCTGTCATATGCCAACAAACGAGTTACAATTCACGGTTTGATCTCCATTTTTGATCTCCACCGTGATGTTTGTGAAAAATCATTCAAAACGAAGCAATAAAGGTATTGAATCTACTTAAATTCGGAACTAAAATGACGATTATACCTCACATACAGCTCGAGGGACCTCATTGAATGACTCTTTATTATCGCACTTGATATTGCTAAAGCGTTTGTCGAACTTTGGTATCAGGCTCTATTGTCGAAAAAGCATTCTGACGGTATTAACGATGGATTAGAAAATATTTCTGGCCGTTCAATTCTAGTTGTTTTGGATGGATCCACGTCTGAAATTCAGAAAATAATTACTAGAGTACCCCAGGGCTCTGTTCTACCTCCGCTACTTTTTCACATCGTTATAAATGACCCCATGACAGCTAACTCTAGCTTGAAACACTCCATCGCTGTTGACAGTATCTTATATTTGTTCCCTGTTCAAGTCCCTGGGCTTCAACAATGAAACTGAAACAATAACGTACGAGTATGTCTGATCTTGAGCAAGCTGTGGATTTTAAAAACCAAAACCCTTGTTGCACTTGTTTTAATGTGTGTTCATGACAAACTTCTTTCAAATACACCACATACTCGAAGTTGTGAGGAATGCTGCGACATCTCTAGGTATCCTTACACCGTATAAGAAATATTTTATCCCCTTGCCGTCTACAAGGCTTTGGCGCTAAGCTTGAGTATAATGCTCGTGTCTGATTTGGTGTCCCACTGAATACTTGTTTGGGTAGCAGGAAGCCCAATTCAACACTATAATCTAGGTACTAGAGCTGATAAGAAACATAACCTTAGCCTTAAAGGAAGTATAATTAATTCGCTTGTGATTCGTAGAAATTGCCAAAATGTTGATGACTTCCGAGAATCGTTCGTGACTTCAAATGAGTCACCATGCTGCACAGAACCACGATAACACAATGCATTCGATATGGACTTGTTGAGTCAGAAACTAGTCCAAAACAAGTCTCTCTTATCACCAACATTTATTGCAACATTAGGTGCTTCTTGAGGCAAGTTTCCATTCAAGAAGTTCAACACTTATCCCACAAATATTTGCATTTCAAAAATGTACCTTAAAGCATAAACCTGGAAAACAAAAATTACCTCGATCTCCAACTGTTTCATTATCCGGAGGCTCTAAGTTGTTTTCCTTATTAGAAGCATCTGAAAAAGGACAAAAAAAAAAAAAATAAGAAAAACATTAGAAAAAACCGAAGATAATCTCTTAGACTTTGGTTGACAACACAATAATCAGCAAAACAAGGAAAAAAAAAAACAAAAAACAAATTTTTTTGAATAAAAACATTTCGTTTCGAATGTCAAAAGTCTCGTAGGCGCACGCGTTTAGGACATTCAATCTTTCAAATTATCTCTTAAAAAACTCGAACAGAGGAATAACAAAATGTTAATAAGGTCATTCGGGCTAAGGAAAGTTATCGCTTCCAGTGTGGAAACCACATCCAAAGTGATCTCTGTGCCAAAAAAAAAATCAGAGAGGCCATAAACAACAACAAACCTACAACGTACGAGTATGTCTGTATGTCTGTCTGTTCATTATGTTTTCCTATTGCATAATCGTACACATCTTTCGGTTACAAGAATCCTCCACCCTACCCCGTCCTTGGCATGGTATTCCAGTTGGCGTCTCTCCCCCCCTGCATCTAAAAATAAAAATCTCTTGTGTACCCCATGTGAGTCACGTTACGCAGCCAGCAGTATCTTTTGTTTATAAACAAAAAAAAAAAAGCTCGCCCCCAAGACTTCACACCTCTTTCCGCTCCCATTCATCCAACCAACACATGACCTTTGCCTACAACAATCAGAGTCCAAGTGCCGGTCTACAACCGGACTGTCTTTCGAAGATTATTTCCTGCTTTTAATGGCGTTTTGTTGTCTTTCTGTAGGGGAAACAATGTGAATCACATTGGTAGACATGGAGATTCGCAGACAGGTACTGCACTGATGGACTTACGCACTTCTATCGCGCCAACTGAAAGCAAATAGATACTAAGTATCTACTATGTATCTTTAAGTACATATCTGTATAAATGAGGTCTTTCTCAATCGAGTTCGATAAGAGGCGCGCATAGACTCATTTTTAGATTGGAAAACAAGAATTATTATGAAGGGCTGTCTGACCTTTTTCAGTTCGGAAAATTTTCGTGATAATGGTAGATCACGCTCTCGCCGAGTGATCGGACGTTCACGTGATCATTGAGTGCACATTTTATGGTCTCGTTGTTGTTGTTGTTATTCTTGTACTGTGTATTTTGTATCTTTGTACTGTGTGCCCAGAAAATTGAATTTCAGATGAGGGACGGATGGGATTTTCTGAAGTGAGTGTGATTGTTTGACAAATACTTTTCGTGTGTACTGTTTGTTGGTTTTGGTACCTGCTTACGGTCCTTTTGAAGGGTTCAGTAATATTGCATAGAGTGGAAGGAAACTCATTAAGCGCACATGTATGCGGAAAGAGGTAACAACTCACTTCAAGATGGGAGTTCCCTTGATCATTAAGGGTGACGACGACGAGAGACACGATGTGAACAGAGTGTCAACATAGGGTGTCGGTTAAGGGAAACAGTAGTCATGCGACTAGAAACATGTGTTTTGGAAGGAATTTTACGGATTTGGAAGAGATTAGATGCAAGTCAGTAAAGCTAGCCATGCGTCCAGTTACTTTCCCACATCCACGATCAGAGCAGTGCAAAGGAAGCTAGGATTATTGTACTCCTTCACGTGCACTGAGTGGACGTATGTATGTATGTTTGTATATGTAACAGAGACAGTCCTTGTAAATGGCTACCTTAAGTGGTTTTTTAGAATATGTCCTTCTAAAAGGGAACTAAAACAAACTGACGTTTGAAACCGCTATCTTCTAAAGGTCGTCATCAAACGCTAGGTTAGCTTAGGTAGACGGGTGCCCTAGTTGACAGGAGGCTGTCTTAAACTAGGAATGAGTCCATTGTGACCATTAGTAGACCCTTGGGAACCTAAATTTCATTATCGACTGCTGAATGGAACCACCCAGATGTATGAATCTCAGGAGTTTGTTTAGTTCAATGTTTCTTCGATCATCCACTTCCACAGGGAAATTGCTCCCAAGAGTGTTTTTCCTTTTGGTGGCCAGTGCGGGACAATCGCATAACAAGTGGCGAATTGATTCTATTTCTTCTTCGTCCCCGTACTTCCTACAGAAGTCGTAGCCGTGCTGCATGATCACACAGTGTCCCGTAACGACGCTGATAGCTATACGGATATCCTTGCGACTGAGTTTCATTTAGTCATTTTAGTCATAGACTGGACATAACGATTTGGCTATTGCCAAATTTGGTATCTATCTAATCGATACCACTGCCTGTTAGCTACCTCGTTGAACGCAATGTCTATCTTCCTGTTCAAAGTGCGAAGCGGTGTGCGAGCCTCGGAAGGGTCTGCGAGGCACTTAGATGTGAGTCTGCCCTGGCTCATCTGGTGCATCCACCTTTATGTTACCTAGTATATCCATGTGGCCCGGTATCCAATAGAGGTTCAGCTTGTTGGCCACTGAGATATCGTCTAGTCTTTTTATGCACTTTTTTCGAGCTTCGACCCAGTCAAAGACGGAAAATTGGTGCAGATGTCACTCACCATTAAGAAAGCTTCCCCACTCCGTACCGTCGAGTCGAAGAGAAAATATCACTCGTCGTTGATCCTTGGAAAGAACGAATTGTTGTACGCAAAGGACTAACTGGATACCTGAGTTAATGCGATTGTAGTGAATATATGCAGAAAGATTGGGCCAACACGGCAAGTCATCTAAAGCCCCCATCCAAACTGACAGAATTTTCCCAGTCCTGCGAGTTTTTTTTTCTTGCTGATCCATCATTCCACGTGAAGTTAGATGCCTTCTATTGTGGGGATCCCTGTGCCAGGTTGATTAACCTGATGCAAATTTATTTCCATCGTTCTAGATTTAGTCCTCTGCCTCAAAGGGACTTCAATATCGCCGTCATTCAAGAGCATTCTATAGCAAACTGCGGCGTCATTATAATTGAAAGGATGCTGTTAGTTCCATGCACCTAAACCAGCAATAGGGTATCGGCTAATAATGGCGGTTGTGGGACCTATTCCAAGGAATCGCCTGATATTCTGATGGAAGCTTACAACCTGGATCATTGGATGCAATAGCACCCATAGAGGCAGTAGAGACCATACTTGGTCTCCTTTCGCAAATTTTTTTGCCGCTGACAGTGCTCAGATTACATGGTCTTCGCCTTCGTGTCCGATGTTACTTCGTAAAATAGTGAAATTTCCTTTTCCTCGCCACGAAATTTGGATGCTGTTCAACCAAAATAAGAGCGATAATGCACCGATCCCAGCAATTACAAGCGAAGAACTTCTCAGAGTATGCGACAAAATACAAGACCGAAAGGCGCCGGGACTTGACGGTATACCCAATCAAGCTTTAAAGACTGCCAAGCGAACTCGACGAGAAATATTCGTAGAAATGTACAACGCGTTTCTTCAAGAAGGCTCTTTTCCAGAGCCCAGAGAGGAAGCGGCAACGACCAGTACTACTGCCGACAGGAAACAAGTCACATAGTGAACCTTCGTCATGGCGTCCCTTCTGCACGCTCGACCCGATGGGAAAAATCCTCGAACGAGTAAGTATATGTAATAGGCTTGAGTCGGCCATCGAAGCAGCAGGTGGACTAGCGGATCACCAGTACAGTTGTCGTAAGTCGCGATCAACAACAGATGCTATCAAGGCGGTAACAAGTGGAGCTCAAGACGCTACAAAAGGGAAAAGTTGGAGAGGAGGCACTAAAAAATACTGCGAAGTAGTAACGCGTAAAAAAGGCGTTCAATTCATGCATGATTCCGACGGCGGAGTCAAGAAGTACCAAATAATCGGCGGTGTACCACAAGGATCGTGATGTATAATGATATCTTACGTCTACCAATCCCACGGGAATCATCATCATCGGTTTTGCAGATGACAACGCAGCGCCTTACACATTTTTTGCAGCACTCCAATATTGCGTCTTGCTCCTCGTAGCTCGCCTATATAATTCCTCCAAATTTCTATTACTTTCATTGTTTCCAATACTGATAAAAGTGTCCTCCTTAATCCATTTTCAAAACATTTTTCTGTGATTGCTTGCTTTTGAATTGTCAAAGAAGCTATGAAGAACCACCAACAGAAAGAAAGTGGCGCTGCAAGCAATAAGATGGTGGTATACCACCAAAAATTTGCGAATCCCAATACTAGGTAACATTCATGGTATACTAGGTTCTAACGTGGTATTGCAGTGACATACATGTGGTATAGAACATAGTATTGCTATACCATGGTATCAAGACCAGCAGTCTGTCTCCCACATTACAAACGATCTAAAAGGATTTCAACTGCCTCAGCACGGATTACATTAAAAACTTCTCAATCAAAAGCGAATAATTAAAGGAGCACGCGATGTGATCCACTTATCCGGTCCTAATACAAGGTATCTACATATTTTTGGTCTAAGTGTAGCCCCTCCTAGGATGGCTTCACGCCTCTAGATCAAACGCTTCTGATTAATTTTCAGTTTAAACCTAACAAGGATGTATTATTGCTGTGCCTGATAATATAACGTTTAAGTGTTCCACTGGCACTGCCCTAGATCTAATTGTGGACTTTTCTATTCTGTAATGAGTCCAATGTTGTGGGGACAACATCAACCAATCAATGTCCTATTGACATGGCCATTTTGCAAGTCCCAACCACTCAGGGGTCATGAACAATGTGCTGATATTTTCAACGAAATAAAATGCTTAATAAACACATACACTTGAAAGATACTAACAACTTTCGTCTTATCTAGCCGACGAGTACTAAATTGTGCAAATCTTCGAAAAACGACGACTGTTTGATTGCGAAAATATCTTTGACACACATAAACTTGCTATAAACGTGCTATAATCTAATCGCTTTATAAGCCCCTGACGTAACAATTATTGTCCTTAAATATCTACAAAATTCTTTTAAAATAGCCTTCAGTTTCTTTTTATGAGTAAAACACCCGCCTGATACAAAATCGAGGTCACCGCTTAAGAACACGGATATCAGACTCATTCCGGGAAGGTCGACCAAAAGGCAACAAAACATTTCCCCAACACTATCTGCAACAACATCGTCTGGCAAAATATTATTATTTCAAAAAAAAAATAAACCACGTCCGACTGTTAGTGTCAGAGATTAGGTTAAATGCTAAGACGGTCCTTCTACGACGTTCGCCAAAAAGTATCTTTTCAAACAATTTCCGCATGCACTATCAAAAGAGGCAGTAGGGAGCAGATTCAAACTTTTAGCAAAGCCTCGACCCCATAGCTGGCTGGAGATACGCCAAAAATAGTTGGTTTTTCGAAAATGCTGAAATTATTTATAAAACAATAGAAACACGTGGCTGCTATGCAGTGAGTCATAAACGTCAAACAATGGTAATCAGGCAGACAGAATTGGTTGTGGGAAAAGGCTTAATCAGCAGTCATTGCCGATATGATTAGAGGGATGGGCAACGGCTAGTTTACTGGAGATAAGCACATTGGATAGGAGATTATCTCGAGCGTTCAAAGAATTGTTTTTTTGTTTACAAACTGAGGTTTAATTAAGGCCACTTTATGAATAAGTGTTATGATGCATATTTATAGCGTTTGTCACCGTCAGTTCCCCTCCTTTTCCCGTGTGGTAAACAATTTCGCGCATAAATTGGTATTATTGGGGAAATGAATCATTTTTTTCGCACATGAGACCAGCACGTGAAATTTGGACTAGCCCTTACTTACTTAGGTGGCGCTACAGTTCGGGGTGAACAAGCCTCTCTAGTTAGCCCGGTGCTTAGCTAACTGCCTCCAGTTGCGCGCTCCAAGTTGGTAAAGGTCCCCATCTACTTGTACGCCACCTTAGGCGAGGTCGTCGTCTACTACGATGTCCCTCCGCGCTAGATTCGAAGACTCTGTGTGCCGGACCATTGATGTCCATTTGTACAGCTCGTATATTTCGTCCTTGAATCTTCTCCTTCAAAGCCCGTCAACGCAAACGAAGAATTTTTCTCTCGAAACGACCGAGGATATCTTCATCCGCTTTCGACAGAGTCCATGCTCCAGCGCCATGAAGGAGGACTGGGCTGATCAAGGTCTGGTATAGAGTTTCCTTAGTCGTTCGGGATAGGGCCTTACTGCCCGAAATTGTTACCTTCTCAGGCCAAAGAAACATCGATTGGCAAGAATTATTCTACGTTTGATCTCAGCGCTGGTATCGTTGGCTGAGTTCAGAGCGGGGCCTAGGAAGGTATAGTCCCTTACTACCTCGAAGTCATAGCTGTCGACTGAGACGTTCTGTGCAATTCGTCGATGTTGTTTACAGCTAAACGCATTTTGGCGACTTCTGGTTGGATACTAGCCAACGCATTAGTGACAGCCTGCCGTCTTTATGTCGATGTCATCGGCGTAGGCTAGTAGTTGCACAGACTTTTGAAAGATTGTGTCTCTGGTGTTGGCTTGTGAGTTTCGCACAATTCTTTCAAGGATGATGTTAAAGAAATCACATGACAGGGCATCACCTTGTCTAAATCCGTTTTTGAAATCGAAGGTCTCGTACCGACCTTGATGCAGCAGCGTGCGTTCTCCATCGTCATCCTGCACAGACGAACGAGTTTCGCAAGGATGCCAAAACTAGACATGCGGCCTTAAAATCGATAAAAAGATGGTGAGTATCGATTTGGGCTTCTCGGGTGTTTTCTAGGATCAGCCGTAGTGTGAAAATTTGATCGACTGAAAGCACACTAATAGAGGCCAATCAGGTTGTTGACGAAGGGTTTCAGGAGAATGCTGATGTTGAGGAGACTGATGCCTCTGCAATTGGCGCAGTTGAGGGGGTCTCCTCTATTATGGATCGGGCAAACGATGCTGAGATTCTATTTATCAGGCGTACACTCGTCTGACCGATTCTTGGAAATGAGTTGGTATGCTCTCTACCATTTTAATTTCAAACTGTCTGGAACAACTCGGCTTGTAGGCCATCAGGACCAGCAGCTTTGTTGGATTTAAACTTGGATATTTCTATCCTCACTTCGCTTTGTTCAGGTGGACGGAAGTTTTGGCTCTCATCGTCTATGTTGAATAGAACGTCTTCATCATCGTTGTACAGTCCGCAGAAAAAGTTTGTCCATACCCCCAGCTGCCACTGTGGCTCTACTACAAGGTTTACTTCTTCATCTTTATAGGTTCCTGTACGGGTCTTGTTGGCTTGACACGTTCTTTTTACCTTTTGATAAAACTTCGATGCATTATTCGTGGAGTCTAACATCTCAATATTTTCGATCGTGCGTTTCTCTTACTCCTTACTTAATTTTTGGTACCACTCTTGGGTCAAAGGCGTCAATCACACCAGATCGAGTGAATTCCATAAATTGGCGTATGGTCTCTTTCTTTGGCGTATTGTGATGTCTAATGGTTCTCTTTGGTTAGATAAGCCTCAAGATGCTACGCCATCTGTTGACGAAAGACTGGAACTATCGAGTAATAGCGCTGGCAATAGCACCGACTTGACATTTGGATTAAACAGGTACAACTTAGTCTAGTAGCTAAAACCATAGATTTTCCTATTCCATTCCGCATGTCGAACTTGGCACCACCGAGACAGTGCTACAATAAAGAAAATTGTCACATTTTGGACCCTTAGATAGGGGAGTCTTAGTTTCCATATTTCGTGGCTTCAGATGCTGTTGGTCAAATATTTTAAAAGCGAGCTTAGCAACATGTTTGAGATGAGATGCCATTGTCCAAAAAATTAACCTGCTTATTAATCAACACTGCTTGACTGGAGATAGTTTCTCTTGGCTAGTTCAGAGAGCAAACATCTCAAAACTGACTTGGATTTCATCATAGCTGATTTAAGTGCTTTCAAAGGGTTTTGGGAGATAGCATTGCCATTGACATTTCGCTGTCATCCCTTGAATGGATGGATACCCATAGAGTGATTCTGTTAGAAGCAGAACTTGCGAAGCAAGTCATCCAAAAATATACTCGATTCAGATTCTTGCAACAACAAATTTACTAAGAAGAGTTCATTCTCTGCACCTACACTCCTAAGACACAGAAGAGACAGCATTTCCAGATCAGCGTATGACATCGACCATTGCATTCAGAAACCTGTAAAGCCTTCAGTACATATCAAAAGGAATCCAATGATAAACGAGGTGTATAACCAGCTACGGGGTATTGGCTGATTATGGTGGTTGTGACCTATTCAAACGTATCGCTTGATCGTTTGAGCGGAGGGCTATCAACAAAGGCAAGCTATTCCACATTCAAGTTGACCGAAACCTGCTTTTGCTGTCCTAAAATACATGGACGGAGCACGACATACTTGTACGTGTATCTTGATTACGCTTTAGAATTGGATGGGCACAACCCAAAATTTTGTTTGAAAAATTGTGGTGGAAATATCGGTACAGAAGCGCTTAGCATCCATTCAAAGAATTTTACTACAAAAGCATTGCACATTGAACACTGCTAGGATACGCAGACTATACTGAGGTCATCGGGTGCTTTCAGCTTGCCATCGTAGAAGCTTTTACTCTTACCACAGATAAGAATACGTGAACAAATCGAACCTTGATGTGAATTAGAACATTCTGACGGAAGTCTACAACTTCGATCATTGGAAGCACTCACCGAGGCAATTAAGACCATACCTGATCTCATCCCGCAAAATTTTGTTCGAACAGTATGACGGCTGACACAGTACTCAGGCTATGGGAAGTTAGATTGTGATCATCAGCACTACAAAGCCATGCTTCCATCTTATCCCGACGGTGACTGCAGTCAGGCAAACCGATACCGACTATACGATGGAGTATCAGAATTTTTTATACGATACGGACCTGAAGTCTTTCCCGTGAAACACACTGCACCGTCTCTCAAGCCGGAACCTTAACCATTTTTAGGTTGCAGAACCGTTCCCCGAAGACAATATTGTTAGAAGCAAATACCATCTACGTACATTAAGGCTCTGGTGTCCGCAGTAGGAACCAGTAAGCAGCATCTAAGTGAGGTATCAGGATCCAATACAGTGGCTCTATACTGAATACGGTATCGCTGATAGATTCGCACGGATTGGCGACTAACGTGGGAGACAGACTGCTGGTATTGATACCATGGTATAGTGAATACTATAACCCCTGACGGACTGCACTTCGTAGTATACGTTGACTTTTGCGTTACGTGGTATACTTTGACATTTGTGTTGCGCCTCCTCCAGCTCCTTGCAACACTCCAATATTGCGTCTTTTTCCCCGTAGCTCGCCTATATAATTCTTTTCACACTTCTATTACTTTCATTGTTTCCAACGATGATAAAATTGTCCTCCTTGAATTCATTTTCAAAACATTTTTCGCTGTGATTGCCTGCTTTTGAATTGTCAAAGAAGCTATGAAGAACCACCAACAGAAAGAAAGTGGCGCTGCAAGCAATAAGATGGTGGTATACCACCAAAAATTTGCGAATCTCAATACTAGGTTCTATTCATGGTATACCTACTAGGTTTTAACGTGGTATTGCAGTGACAGACATGTGGTATAGAACGTAGTATTGCTATACCATGGTATCAATACCAGCAGTCTGTCTCCCACATAAGCGACGCCTAGCATCATTGAGCTATTAAAGAACCTGAGCTTCATATCCTTATCTGTGTGATTTACTTAAATACTTTCAGTCCTTGCAGGTTTCTAGGTTAATCAAAAGCATGCACATTGGACCCGACTAACGGTCTATTTTGGCAGAGACTATCATCACATCTATAAGCATAGTAATCTGTGGTGGTTCCGTTTGATACCAATCAATCTGTCAGTTGTATAAATAGTTATGTTTTTCGATTCTTTTTTTCTCTTATTTTTTACAACTCTTCAATGTTCGGTCGCACTAAGCTACAAACTATTCCAGCACAAGCGGCTAAATATAAATATGTCCTAAAATGTCCTGAAGTTGGTGTCGAAGGTGGGAGTGCGAAGCAATTTGGTGTATCGCTTAGGGCGAAGGCAGGACAAAGACGTTGTGTAAAGGACCATAAAATGTTAATCACTCACTACTCCAATATTGGCTCCGCAGTTGTCAAGGAGGCAGCCTCTAAAGTGATGCCTTTTTTCTCTTATAAAAGACATCCTTTTGCTCTGAAATCTAGTCTTCAGTATCCGGTCACAAAGAGGCTTCTGAGATATAAGGTATTCCGTGCATTTGGAGTCGTCCAGTTGGGTTTTTAGAGTAGCTTAAGACAGTGTTACTCTCCTGTACTGGAGGACGATACACTCGTGTCACATAAATTCCTTTTCATTGGGTGCAAACTGCCGTTTTGATATCTCCTATTACCAATCGAAGTTTCCTAAAATATTCACAAAAGACACGCTGAGGAAGAGGAAGTTAGTCTGGCTAACAAAACTGTAAGATGTTCGGCCGCTCTGAATTATTTACTACACCTGTATCAATCGAGTGATGTCACTTCTACAAGGTCCTTGCGAATGGGTTAGAAAACATCTCGAATTTGGAACAAGAAGGCTTTTACTTCAAGAACATAAGCAGGTTGAAACCTTTTTTGCCATTTGGTTAAGTCGGGCCCCTTGAGTTAACGACGGCAGTACATTTTCGTCTATGTGACTGCAATCCATTAACCTCAATGCAGTTTGAAATTCGATCCTCATTAAAGTTCCACACCACGATCACTGAACACAAAATGATGCAATTATGCTCGAAACCGAATAGACAGCGTCCCATACCGGCGTCAATGGAACATAACCTCAACGGCATGGTATATGACAACAGTGAGTATATCCACATTCAGCACGATCATCCATGCAATTGTTGCACAAACACTCGTATGTATCTCATCTGGTCGATGTTATAACCGCTCCCGACCGAGCGATAAAACTAAATGCAACAGTGGCCAAGGTACCTTAAGTCGGGAATATAAGTACGGATAGGTACCTGCTTCACGTGTGCCGCCAAGTACCGGATTAAACTACAAGCAGACCAAATCAGCTGTGTGTGGACGATGAGAAGCAAGAAATTCCTCCGCACAACTGGTTGCAGAGAGATGCCGGTAAAAGATAGTCATCAGCGCAGCGTATTGAATGTCGACCTCACAAGTCAATTTCAATTGCACCGTAAGATGGGATGCCTACGGATAGTGCCCCCCTTTATTGCTGAAGATCTTGAATGCGCTATGCGCTTTCTATTCTTCAAGCCTATGACCGAATAAGGAACTTAAGAATGACAGTTATGCTGATTGGCATTGAATAGGATCTGAGAGTAAGTGAAGTATTTCAATGGAACTCAGAGAACATCACCCTTCAAGTCGTCTAGAACATGTCGAGAACCAGATAGAGTCAATAAGTTGGAGCTCTGATCACCACATAGGCACAGTACGAGTGCCAACTTGATGGGCGAAATTCGGTTTAAATGTGGGTAACCAGGAATCCTTTATTTCGTGGACAGTGCAGCGAGAGATAGGTAGGTAGGTAGAAGTGTGTGTTTCAGCCAACCATGCCGTTTTCGTTCCACAACTCAGGTGACCTGTCGGTTGTAAAAACGGGCGTAAACTAATAGGGATAAGGGAAGAGGAGCAGATTATTCAAATCCACCCCGTTACATTGAGGAAACTGGCAATGTCTCCAATGTCAATTGTCAAAGAAGGGTTAACCTAATGTGCGCTGTCTGGGCCTGCCTAGAGCCGGCTACTCGAGCTGGAAGTGTTGAATTGTTTCTTTCTCGTTGAAAATATTGCAGCTGCCAATGGACAGTACTAATTGACAGTACTCTCTTGCAATATCTGCAAGGTTTCTTGTGTTCGGTTCAAGTAGTATTTGGACCACATCTGCTTGGATATGACTCAGTTCCGCACCTCTGCCATCTACAATCAGCCTTTAAGTGCGCAAAGATTCTACCCCTATGTACCACCAACGAAACGTTCATCGCCTCCACAAGGGAACCGTCAAGGGCAGATCCCCGCCTCGTTAGTTCATCAGCTCGCTTATTTTTCTCGATGTTGCTGTGACCCGGCACCCAAAGGAGAGTGATCCTGAACCGATGACCCAGCGACGCGAGTTCCTCTTTGCACTGTTCTACTAGCTTCGAGGATGTAGTAGCAGACAGAATAGCCTTGATAGCGGCCTGGCTGTCAATGAGGATGGTTATGGTGTTAAGGGCTGTAAAGGTTTAGGGGTGTAGAGGCAAGACCCACGTACAGCGAGAACTTACGAATCGTGCTCCTTTACCTCAAAGGCCGCTTTCAACTACCGTCTATCTCTTATTGAGATGACAGAGCAGTTCAACATTCACCTATGCTGGGTGCCAGCCCACGGACACATTCCAGGTAACTGCAGGGCAGACGAGCTGTCCGGACAAGGTACTACTCTAAGGACTCTGCCTAATAAGCAATCCCTAGGTATGTCTAGCTACATGTAAGCATCTACTAAAGCTGAACGCTTTTAGCATGACCAACCTCAAATAGGAACACGGCCCAACGTGTCACATTTCGAGACAGAGACAGCGTTGTCGGTGTTCTCACTGGACACTGTCTTATAGGCCAACATGCCAGAAAATTCGGCCCCTTTTCTAACGACTTCTGTAGAAGCTGTAGGGATGAGGAGGAGGTGGAAAGCATCCTTCATCTCCTATGTAATTGCCCAACCTTCCTTGAAGACCTTGGCGATCTGGCGCCCCTGGACGTTATGTGCATCCATGGCTTTATCAAAAGTTCAGGGTGTTTTTCTTAGTCCCCGGGTGGGCTAATGGTTTGATCCATGGTACCACAAAGGAACATTACTGACCTAAGTGTGTCTGCACCCTCGTGCGGACAGCCAACCTAACCTAACCTAGTCTGTTAGTACCTTACTATGACTAACGCATTGGATCAAGATAATAAAGTCAACTACACTTGGGGACGCCTCGATTCAGAATCTCCTTGTTCATTGGACAGGTACCATTCTACAGGCTGGGACCGCACAATGTATGCGGAAGAGCTGAGACAAGAAGAGGGGAATAGGTTCAGGGTTTAGAATGACATTTCCCCAATTGAGGAAACAACAAACAATGGAGGTGTTGGACATGCATAAACGTAGGCAAAAATCGATGCCTGCAGACTTAAGGAGCGTCTTAGGAACCTGAACCTCTTGTAGACCCTCCACGAATCTCGAGAAAACACCAGCGCATCTTGTCATGGATTCGGGAGCATTAATCTAAAAGACATCACTTTCAAGAGTATCTTTCATCAAAGACCTTCGGTGGATTCCAAGGCTACTCTGTCTAATCGATTGGAGCCTCAGTGCACCATAGTCCGTTCCACCCTTTCAAACCATATTACAGACTCTATGCCTTTCTTGTGATCTCTGCCGGTAAAATTTTCTACTTCAGAAGTAAACAAAGTTTATCGCAATCGTTTCGAATTGTTGCCGGCATTGTGTCATTGATTGTTTGTCTGTTTTTGCGTCAAATAGTACCTTGAGTATTGGTTTTTTATTGTATACACAAACCATAAAAGCAAAAGCTTATCAAAGCCAAATATTCAGCCCTTAAAAGCCTTAAAAGCTGTCATTAGTAAATGGGTCTTGTAATAAATTTTACAAGACAAAGCAATCGAATAGCTGTCATCCCACGCTTAACTGACTTAAAATGAATCGACCACCCTTTGAATTGACACTAAGAGTGACGTAAGTCTCACAGCTTTTTAGAAACGATTGCACAATAAGTATTACCGTAATCCGGAGCACTTAAGTGACTTAACAATTTCAAAAATAAATATTTCAAGTTAAGCACATTTGGTTTACAAATCTATTCTGTTTACAGTTACTCTCGTAACTTTTGAACTCGAATGACAGCCATAAAATTACATCGATTCAGCGAAGTACGCTACGTTACGTAAGTCACCAGGCAGAAACGCTTTCAATTCGCTTGCACACGTCTCTAATTCGTGTTACTCTTAAGCCAAGTCCTTCAGCCAAAGGTTATCAAAATTTTAATTCAAAACCTAAGGAAAAATTCACGGGCATGATTGCAAATGTGCACTCGAAATATGTTCAGCTTTTTTTCCATTTTTCTTTTTCTATCTGTCAAACTGGAGATAATGGCTAAGCTTGCCCTTGACAGCTAGCGAGTGATTTCGCCCTCAAAGGAAGCGCATGCGGAAAGGGAAACACCACTGATAACGGGTCATATGCATTGAGGCTTTGACAATGCGCAAAATTGTATAGCCTTCTGTAGATTATCTGACGGATGTTTGATGAATGTAACGGTATCTGTACGTACTTTTTATCGTTTCGGTGGATCTTTTTGGTATCCGCCTCTGTCGTCGACGGCTTACACTACGACTTTGTCGTGCACTTGAAGTATGTCTCATTGTCACCGGAACGAGACGAAGGTATATTCCGGAAGCCTTCTCTCACAGACTTTTCGGACTCACGCACAATGCTAAGGATAAGCACACCACGATCCAACACTAACTGAAGCATTTTTTATGAATTCAAAAATTTCGTTTCGAAGAAAATCCCGATGCCATGCCGGTCAGAGAGGTGGTCGGCGAAATTTGATTATAATGTTGGGAGTCTGTGTATGGTGCTGATAAGAGACGCGACTTTGATGCGGAACTATACTTAACAATTTGGCACTCAATTTGTGGCGCAGATGTGATGAAATGGATTTCATGAGAGGCTTGAAATTGTGTGCGTCGTAGTTGTTCAAAGTCCTTTGTGTCAAGTCTGACTCTGGGTTATCGGTGATGATGGCGAAAGCTTGGTCGTAAAATGAGATTTTCGGAGGCCTGGCTCGACGTTGCTGACGGGCCGCGGCGTTCTAATAGGTGTGCTTGCATAACTTTTTGTCAGAATTTTAATTATTTTTTGCGGTCAGAAGTGGCAAACTTGTGGTATTTTTAGAATATTTTTGTCAAACCGGGCGCTGCGTAATAGATGCGAGTGTGCCTAATCACGTTGCCGGTGTCACAGCGCGTGGCTCGTAGCTCTCATGCAGGCTTGAGGCGAGCTATGAATAGACAGCCGACTTGTGTCTGGCCCTGAATCAAATGTTCAATGTCAGAAACAGAATGAGTGCACAAATTTAGAGCTACGCAATTAAATTAAAGTGGATTCATACTTCGCAATTTGGGTTCAGAGTTTTGGGGAGGGAGATCATATCAGCCCTGACCAATCACTTGAAAGGCTTTGTATTACTGCAGTGGCTACATATTAAGGATTTTGTAGATTGCAGTTGATTTCAGTCCGGTTTTCTTGATGGATCGGAGTATCTGGAGTGGATCTAGAGTGATAGATCTTCTTCTAGTAGTCGGTAGGCATCCATGTATTTCCTTCTTCTGTGGATCAGTGCTCCAAATTCTTTTCAAAAGTGCTCTGCATTGTTGAGGAATATCTCCGCAGAATCTGAAGTCTCCACTTTGATCAATGCCCAGTTTCCTGAGGTCTACAGTGACCCATTAGGAAGCATGTAAAGATGCGCAGCCGATTCTTGTTGATGCTTATACAGACCTTACTTCTTTTCCGGTTATAATTTCCGAGAAGTTCTTTGGTCTGTCTTAGTCTGGGGAATCTCTCCTAGAGTTCCGCTCTTTTGTATTCTTTTTCATTCTTTCTCCTTTCTTAGTTATTAAGGATTTTACTGGATATACTCCTAGAAGTAATGACGTTAAGACCTTAATAGGTTTATCTACGCGAAATAACGTCTGAATTGGGCTATAAATACCCTCAAACTGTCATTCAAACTGACAGATCTATCTTTTGCGGACTGCAAAGAAGCGGGGAAATCATTCAGGCATCAAGAGAAGGGGGAAACAGATCGGGCTATCCAAGCTTGGGAACTCTTTAGAAAAAAATTGAGTGCATAAAAATAACTCAATTAAGTGTTACTACAGTTCGAGGTGGACCTCGGCCTCAGCCTCCACCAACAAGCCCCTACAATTAGCAAAGTCTTTAGCTAACTGCCTCCTGCAAGTTGCTTGACATCCAATTCGAATTGTGCGTGCCACTTAAAGCGTGGTCTTCCTATACTATGTTGCCTCTTCACTTAGATTCAAAGACTCTGTGGGCCGGAGTATTCATGTCCATTCGCTCTACATGGCTTTACCATCTTAGGCGACTGAAGCGTGGTTTTTGACTAGGACCATGTCGCTTAAGAGCTGGTATAACCCGCCGTTAAATATTCTCCTTCAAAGCCTGTCAAAGCACATCGAATATCTTACGAAGAATTTTTCGTTCGAACCGACAAAGAATACCTTCCACCGACGTTTATAAAGTCGACGTTTATAGAAGAAGCCTTAAACAAAATTGACATGAAGGCGTTAAGACAGCTCTGCAAAAAAAGTGCTGAACTGCACGGTTTCAAAGTGGATATCCACTCTGTGGACAATTGTGCCCTTACCTCCCTCTTACCAGCAACTAGGTCTTCGGTTACTGTCCGGTTAGTGTCCCCTACAGGGTTTCCCCAATTTTACTAATCAAGCTCAGCAATAGGCTCATAAATCAAGCGCAATGCAGACTTTTTTTTACGTCTTCAAGAAGTTTTCTGGGAGAGAATCTAGGCTTACTTGAAGCTGCTGAATTGAATATGGAATCGATACCCCTTTACAGGCTATTGGGTCGTAAAGAGAGTGCGCTAGAGTCAAGTAAGATTTGATACTGAAATAACAGCTCAATGTCTGAGGTATTTTGCATAATCATTCAAGCAGCGCAGGATATGTAAGCACTGTAACGAATGTCCTATAAGCGGAGATACGTATTACGATGGCTGGCCAAAGGCTATCTAATACCTACGGGCATAGGGTATGAAAAGCTCTATGACTATCTTTAGGTCTCAGAAAACCTTTTCAAAAAACGTAAGCTTAAGAAGTAAATACGCTGACGTATGTACCTTCACAAAAGTTCTGCAAGGATAACGATAAGCCCAATAGGTAGACAGGTACACTGCGACGTTTTTAGATCTGATGTGTTTTTTTGAACTGTAGCTCGAGCTCTAGCTGTCGCAATACTAGAAATTGAGGTAGAGAACTTCTTGAAGATCACCTACTTGATGATTCGAATTATCTGGAATATTTCCACAGGCATCCAAGTAGTCCTCACTTTCGTGGATCAGTGCTCCATAACCCTTAAGAACTCTCGGCTTTCTGCAGTGTGCAGAGAGTCTTCATAAAGTCTGTTATTTTGCACTCTTCTCCCTTCTTTAGGTCCCTACGTATTTTGTGCAGCTCTGGGCGCCGAATAGTGTACTACATCTGAACATCCACCCCAGTTTCTATGGTTGGATCTGTTGATGATACTCTGTCTGAGTCGATACTTATATTCAACGCTTCCGTCTCTTTTGTTAACCAAGCTCAAGCTCGAGTTAATGTTTTACTTGAGGAAGTGTTTCTTGGTCATACGAGTACCTTAACTCTCGCGATGTATTTCCTTTTTCCTATGCCAACGATGTCAAATGCTAAGATCGGTAAGAAAAATATCTTCCACGGCAAAGTTGGAAAGTGCAGTCTTAGCGTAGTGACAACAGATAAGGATTTCCGAGGAATCGATCTTACAGCTGTTGGTCGTAAAGTGATAAGAAGTATTAAGTTCCCGATGCAGCTACTTGGCTATCTCCAGATGTTCGAGCCGCCAACAAAATGGACCACGTGTTAGTCGATGTGAATCATGCACCAAATATCCTAAATGTGCACATATTCTAAGAATCTAGCGCCGATTTTTATCCTCATCTCGTAGAAGCAAGATATAGAGCCCAAGAGGAACTGCGAATGGTAAAAAAAAGAAATTTAAGGCTGGAGTAGCAAGAGACTACATGGAACACCTAAGTGAGGAAACTAAGTTGGGCATTCACATTCCACAAACGCCAACACCTAGTGGACTCAGTAATGCACTATCATCGAAGAGCTAGCGGAAAACATTGGGGGCGATGCCAACCGCTCCAAAACAGCAGTCTATGATATTATGATGTATGGGAACACCGGAAAGGATGGCAGGATATGTTCAGCGCATAACATGGACAGCCAGGGACCAGAACGATGGAGAAAAGGAAGGAAACTGATGGCAACCGCAGGCTCCCAGCTCAAGGAAATCGAAGAGCCAGGTGGCTGTAAAAGAAAAGTCAACCAATTTGCAGCGGGCTAAAAGACTGGTGACTGATCCTTGGCAGTAGTGAAGGGAACCCAGTCACGGAAGTACTGTAAGGTTAAGACTTTCACCGGATCTGAATGGGCATAATGCTGAGGGAGTGATGGGGCATAAAGAGTACACACTTCCACTTAATGAAGAAGTAACCCTCTCTCCTAGTGCAAGAGAGATAGACGCAACTACAACAAAAGCTTAAGAATACGGAAGCCGCCGGCTCTATTGCCTACTATGTACATAAAAACAGATGTGATATGTTTTGGTAGTGCGCATACACCAAGACCTCAACCAACACACCTCGAAGGTGTGTGCGATGACTAGCATATCAGCATCATAGCCCCATGTACCTGCAAGAAGGACGATCCTATGCCTTGCATCGACTATCGAGGAATATCCCTGGTAAATGTCGCAACGTACTGCGTGCACACCCGAAGCCTCAAGTCGTACTGCAACACTCTGATCGTGTGGCTTTTAGTCCGGCAGATTGAAGACAAACCCAACCTTAAGACTCACCACCTCCTCTTCAACTTCAAAGCATCACATTCATCGTCTGAAGCTCTACAAGCCGATGGCTGAATCCGAGATACTGGCCAGGTAGGTAGCGTGCTGGAAAATACACGATGCAGTAGGTAGTTTCAAAGTAGGAATAGTTCCTCTGAATTATGGCAAACTTGCACCTAATTCCTACGATGCGACTCCTTCAATCCAATGCTGAAGCAGATAGTGTATAGGGTACGTATTAATGTGGAACGTATTCTCTTCCACAAAGAGGGATTCTCGTAGCAATGTCAAATTCTGATTGTGCTGGCATTTATCTTTATTCTTTTGACATCTCGCCTCAGTTTCAGATCCAGGCGCACGTTCTGATCACACGTCTGGCATGCCAACGCCTAATGAACTATTAAAAGTCTTTCCAGGTCATGTCTGGAAAAGACAAGCCAAGTATCTGATTTGGCGCCGAAATCAAAAGGTCAAGAGATTCTAAAAGTTTCCTAGCGCCATTGGTCGTTATTTCCAAATGTTCTCAATACGAACATGACCTAACCGAACCCAAAAATGTATTTTTAATATCCTTACATAAATAGTTCATGGCATCTGAGTTGTTTGCTTTCTTTTCCACCAATCAAACTTAATCTCGCTGGAACCAAATGTCGAGGACACTCACTCACGATGATCCCCATGAACCTCCTTTCAAAGCTTTAATCTTAGAAGTCCGAAAAAATTGTCATGAAGTTGAGAAAACTATAATTAAGTTAATCATGAAATAATATTTTAATTTAAATTGTCTTACATAATAGGAAAAAAATATTAAGTCATGTTTTTCTAAAACAAAAAAAAAAACGTAAACATAAACCGGATTCAACTAGCCTCTAGGAACTTTTAATCAGCGCCATGGTTACCCGTATCACCTTTCGTGGTCGCCAACAATTCGGTCCTTCACTATAAACTGTTGTTAAATGGGGTTCGCGGAAAAAAAATCCGTTCGTGTGTTTGATGTTACATTAAAATGATAGCGCCGGGCATCCAGACGTTCAAAGTACAAAAAACAACCGTGATTTACTTCCATGAGTCGTCGAGCCGGCTCTTTACCACAGCACTCGACACCCCCATGCGACTTAAAAAAATTCCGCGTGTAAGCCTATCAGTGGTGAGTTTATTTGGAACGAAAAAAAAATTGGAACTGACTTTTGTAATGTCAACGTATTTAGCTCTGGTGTGATCGTCTTCTGCAGATAAGATAGCCATTAGGCGGGAGATACTGCATAGTGACATGTTTCATTGTTGAATTTCGTAATTTTAAGATTAATTAGCTTTGTGAAGCCTTGGTGTAATGTTTTTGGACAACGTGACAGAAGGAATGTAATGGCTGGTGTTCAATTTGGAACGACTGGAACGAAACAATTAAGAAATGACGTTACTATGTGATTTGACGTCAAACATGAAATGAAGCAAATGTCGAATAGGTTAGGTTAGGCAGAGAGAGAAAAGCCTCCTGCCGCAATCAGGTCAGTGTCGACCAATAGGGGGGGGGGGGGAAGGCGCTCCTCCGCCTATTGGAATCCTGTAAATGTCTAATCAACTCTACTCTAGTTGCTTACTTGTTTTCAAGTACAAACCACTTTGATGACTTGGCAAAGTTCAGCATCTTGTCTGTAGGAACGCCAGAGAGCTCTTCAAGGTTATAGAAGAAGTGTTTACCGAGGAACTTGTTTCTGGAATGTTGGAGTCCAGGACAGTGGTATAGGAAGTGGGTGGTGCCCTCAAGAACTCCCTCGTCGCCACAACCTCTGCAAAGTTCTTCTTCTGTCCGGCGCGGGTTCTTCATGTGGTACCGCAGACTATTATGCCTCGTGATGATACGCACGAGGATGGAAAGGAATCTTCTGTTCTTTCGTATAAGTCTCTCGGTCCTTGTTCTATCGAAGGACAGCCATAGTTTTCTTGTGATGTCAAACGTTTCCATGGACTTCCATCTTAGCTTCAAGCTTGAGCATGCAAGGCGGGATGCTTACAGAGAGATCAGCTCTTAAGCTCTTCGCGACAGCATCTCACAAGCTTTTATAGCTGCCTGGCTGTCGATAAAGAAGGTGATACCATCCTGTGGTATTGCCCTTACGACAGACTCACGGGCAGCTGCTGTCACTGCCAGGACCTCCGCTTGGAAAACACTGCTGTGGTCTGCTAGTTTAATGGATCTCGATTAAAAGAAGATGCCGGAACCTACACCAGTGTCCATTTTCGATCCATCAGTACATATTGTTATGGATCTGATATTAGCTATATTTCCGCTTTTCCATTCTTCTCTGCTAGGGTAGGCTGCCGTAAAAGGCATGCTAAAATCCAAATATGGCGTAATGTAGTCTGTTTTGGGTACATGGCCAAAAAATTCTTGAACGACTTCCAGTTCACTGACTGACTGATTCTCAGGGCACTAATGGCTGCTGAAGTTTTTGTAAAGATGTCTAGCGGAAGCAGTTTGAGAATAGCCTCAAGGCCTGCAGTTGGAGCTGTTCTCATTGCACTGGTGGCACCAATGCACGCTAGGCTTTGAACTTTGGTGAGTGCCATTAGATAGGTGGACTTTTTTAACGCTGGCCACCATACGAGACTGCCATGCCAAGTCAGTGTGGGTCTAATAACAGCTGTGCACATCCAGAGTCCCCAGGAGAAGGTCCCAGGTCTTCCCAAGAATTCTACTACATGAGTAGAAGGCTATATTGGCTTTTTTAATTCTTTCTTCAATGTTCATTTTCCAGGTGAGTTTCCTATCAAGTCCTAGGTATCTTGCACTGTCAAAGACTTTGAGCGGTGTGCCTCCAACAGATGGTGTATCGAACTGAGAAATCTTCCTTTTGTTCGTAAATAATACCATTTCAGTCTTCTGGGGATTGATATTGAGACCGCAATTCCTAGTCCATCTACCAAGAGTCTTCAGGGCCCCGTCGATTTGCTCACTTAGAGCGGGAGGAACTTCCCAGTTGCCAGTAGCACCACATCGTTAGCATACGCGATGATTTTGACGCCGAACTTTTCAAGTTGCTGTAGGGCGTCGTTCAAGACGATAACCCAGAGCAGTGGGGAGATCACCCCGCCTTGAGGGGTGCCTCTGGAGGCATACGCTTTTAGTTTTGTTCCTCCGACTTCAGTTATTAATGTCAAATACTGTCTAGAAAGCGTCAAAGTCAGTCTAACAAAGTCTTGTTGACAGGCTGATGCCTTAGAAGGAACAAGGAAAATCGTTTAGAAAACTGTGAATGTTTTAAACATGTATTCTTACGAAGTTTCGAAGTCCTTTGTGAAGTTTAATGAAATTAAAAATGAGGGCAGCAGATTTCAAGTCGATACTACAGCCATCTTTCAGACGGCAAAACTTTTCAGAAACCGTGGAGGAGAATGCAAAAGGTTTTTGTACCGAACGCTGTATTACCCTTTATGCGTCCTTATTGCCTTTGCTATTGAATCGAGCGAATTCCGGCAAGTAGCCTTTCTGAGCTTGGGTGCTGTCAAACGAGAAGAGGAGAGTGTATAGGGGTAGTCCGCAGGGTGGAGTGTAATAACCATTTGTGTGGATTATGGTAGCGGTTAAGTTGAAACCAATCGGTACAAAAAATTGGTACTCAAACAGATCCTACGTAGAGGACATTCCGATAGCTAATCGTTGAAGTTTTTTCATACAGTAAGCGACCTGGGGATCAGATCTTAATAAACACGCAAAGTGGATGGACAGAAGAGGACTCTTCAAAGTCAACAATTTCTTACAAATTTACGAATGTACGCCATCGATTCTTTGACAACGTCAAGGTATCTTCTGCAAGACATACAGCCTTATCACCGAAAAAGGTCCTTGGGATCTTTATGGCTAAAATGAAACTATTCCCAGTCAATGCGTCGGTTGTTTAGTGAAGGGTCTTTCGCGCGAATAGGTGACTGCCCTCTGTAATAAACTGCCAAGAGTCTTGGCTACCCGACAGCTTTTAGATGCAAGCTTAGATCAAACTCCCCTTGATGTATACACGATGGTTTCTCATATCAAACTTATCTATTGTCTTCGGGTGGTATTTTGGTATTATCCGCAGTTTTGATGACCATGTGCAACAATCATCGTAGGACCTTTGTCTCAAGAATATACCAACTAACGCAATGACAGTTTGTGACTCTCTTTCAGACATCGATTTTCCTATACTTAGAGCGTGGAACTACTACTCAGTACTGGAACCCAAAGCAACAGCATTAACATCTGCTCGGACAGTAAAGCAGCCCTAATGGCACTTGCAAACCCATAAACTAACTCAAGATTGGTGAAGGAAAGTAAGGTAAAACTTTATACCTTGACAACCTCCTCTCAGAGCAACCTACTTTGGGTACCTGGTCACTGCAATATCACAGGGAACGAAGCACGGATGAACTGGCGATGAAGGAGGCGGAGAATATGGATATGCCCACGGTTACAACCATGGGAGAGGCATTAAAGTTTGTTAAAACCGCATACAGCAAATCGTTGGAAAAGAAAGGACTGCAAACCTGCAAAGCTGTCAAGGCCATGACTGACATCCCTGCTTCCGTCAGGCAAATAAGGCGCTCGATCAAAAAGACAATTAAGACAGATGATTGATCTGTACAACGTACACATCAACCTGAATAAACACGCCTACAGACTAGGACTGATGACTTCTAGCACTTTCCCGGGATGCGAGGAAGAGGAAGAAAGCCTCGAACACTTTCTCTGCGAATGTCCTGCAACAGGGACGTTAATATACAAACGCCTGGTAAGACTCGTCCTCCCCGGACTGAGTTATCTTAGACATTACAGTTCCGGGAAAATCCTGAAGTTCGTCAGAAGTACAGGAAGTTTTTGGGAACAGTGAACCTCACCCGATTCATAACACACTCCTCACTGGTCATGAACAATATTGTAAGGAAAATGTCGGAATATCTGCGTGCAGCTAATCTTTGGAAATGCGTCCCCGATGAGATTGCTAGGCGAAAGGGATGGTTGAACTTGCGTTGAGTTTTCTCGCGTCAGCCGTGATATCCTCGATTTTTGGTTAAGTTTTTTACAAACGCAATTCCGTGTGGCATGCTTCTTGTAGAGAGAGCGACGATTTTTTTTTTTTTTTTTGGTTGCGCCAAGGGATGTGGTAATCTTCTAAAGATACTAGTACCCCGGGCACAATTCGCAGACCCGAATAATCGATGCCAGGAATGCGCCTACGTAGTAATCCACACCCTGCACACTTCTACCACTCTCCCCACGGGACTGCCGTTAGGTATTACTTCGGGGGGTTGGTTAGCATATCAAGCTATTCGTACTGTTCACCTGCTTCTGAGGTTTCTGCGGTTTCTGAGGCTTCTGATGTTCCGTTTCTTTGCCTTTCTATTCTCCTTAGCTCATTTTGTACAATTGTTACAAGAGCACTTATTTCCATCCAATTCTCTTCCGACTCCAACAAGTGTTCGGGGAGTAACAACGGACTGGGCAGAGTAGTTCTCCATGCCGTGAAGCGTGGGCAATAAAATACTGCGTGCTCCGTATCCTCATCTTCATTTGGGCATTCGGGGCAAGATGGTGAGCTGTCGTGTCCAAATCGGTGGAGATACTTGCGGTACCCGCCGTGGCCAGACATGAACTGCGTAAGGTTATAGTTGCAGTCTCCATGTTTACGACTTATCCAGTCTTGGATTGTCGGTATGAGTTTGTGTGTCCATCTGCCTTTCGTTGTATTATCCCAACGAGCTTGCCACATAGCTGCTGACGCTGACTTTTCCTCAATTTCGATCGTCTTGATTCCGTTGGCGTCGTGTTGGCTCATGGTACTTCTGTTGTATATCCTCAACATTTCATCTGCAAGAATGTCGACGGGGGCCATTCCGCCTATAACAAAGGCGGCCTCATCTGATATGGTCAGAAAACCGCTGATTGTATGTTGACGATAGTATCCTTCTGGTCTCCTTCGTCCTTAATACATGCGCCCAGACTGGGGCGGCATATAACAAAACTGATGTAACAACTCTGGAGAGTAGGATCCTTTTTGCGTTTCCAGGTCCACCAATGTTAGGCAGTATGCGCGAGAGAGCTCCCTGCATTTGCGATGCCTTCTTGGTTATATAGTCCACGTGTGTTTTGAACTGCTGTTTGTTGTCCAGTATTACTCCAAGGTATTTAACCGCTTCTTTGGACCTAATAATTTGGTTACCAAAATGGAAGTTGGCAAACTCTACACTTTTACGACTAGTTATGAGGACGGCCGCTGTTTTATGGTCGGCAAGTTCTAGTCCGGCGGTGGACAGCCAATCCTTTATCTAGACAGACAATTGCTTCATTTGTAGCGGATTCAACTCCACGAATCTGTTTATCTGTTTAGCTACTGTCACGACGGCAATGTCATCGGCAAATCCAATTACCGTAAAATTGGGTCCAAAGTTTTCTAGAGACTCGGCATGCGTTGATGGTGTTCCACCCTGCGTTGGCCTTATTTAAGAAGTCTGCAGAGATTTTGGACATGAGGAGACTGATGGGCAATAGTACAGAGTTGTCTGCGTATAGGTCATCTGATTCTGAGCCTTTCCTGGCCAGTTCGTCGGCCATCTCGTTCCCGTGGATACCCATATGGCTCGGGATCCAACAGAGCGAGATTTTGTGTCTCGTGCTGAGGGATTCGAGTTCCTCTTTGCATCTGTGGACCAATTTAGATTTGGTGTTGATGGAGGTTATGGCTTTGATGGCTACTTGGCTGTCTATAAATCAACCTGTCTGTTGTTGTTCAGTGTGGAGAGGTGTCGGCAGGCCTCGGTGATACTGTGAATTTCCGCTTGGAACACACTTGCGTGGTATGTCGATAAAGATTTTATTCACCAGTCCCCACTTTTTGTTATTTGGACCAGAATTGGAAGTGTTGTATCTGAATACAAATAAATTCATGCCTAGCGTGGCAGCCAGCTTTTGAAGCCGAGGTTTGCCTATAAATATTGGTCGTCATGCGCGCTGACATGAGTACTCTGCATTTACCAGACTGTTCTATCTGTCTACTATGGCCATTGTAAATATCTGGCCTTACAGGACATCCTTCGTGCCTAGGATTTCACGTACTCGCGTTTCTGTAGTTCTTTTTTGATAATCAAATCACTACCAATCCACTGAAAGCTCTCCATTAAAATGCAACACGCGTACATAAAACACAACTTGTTGCACCCTCGTCAACGACATTTTAGATACGAATACACGTATTTAGATATTTTATCTGCATTTCATCGTACAAAGTCCAAACCACAATTCTCCTCTACTGTACTCGTTCATCTAACCCTTGTTGACATATTTGATTTCTCATTTTTTCTTGTGGGTAATCTGTTCTCCATTTAAAAAAAAAAAAAGAAACTATTACAAGAGAAGTGTAAACCAAAGAGAAAACCAAAGACAAGATCAAAATCCACGAAACTATCACGTGGGGAACGCGTGCATGGGATTTTCCATAGTGCGTGGTGCCGCCACTGCAGAGGAATTTTTCCACTGCATCTCTCTGTCGTGCTCTGGAAAAATACCGAGCGAGCGCAGTTAAAAAAAAAAAAAAAGTACATAATGGAAAATTTTTTGGAAATTTAAAAAGTCACTCCCTCGATGCATGGCGATAAAAAGCAAGACACTAACAGCGGGACAAAGTCCGAAGTTTGAAAGAGATTGGCCTCGCCACTGGGCAGCCAAACTATGTTGTGTCTAGTGTTGAGTGCTTCAGACGGGCGGCACTTGTAGGTGGTGGTGGTGGTACCCTCTATGTGGTACTTAATTATGCAACAGAACGCAATGGACTACTTTGGGGGAACTAGTTTTGGTTCTATTTCACGGGATTGGATTATAATGGTTGGCATTAGATGCAAATGAACGGCAAGATGCGGGTGTGGGAGGTCAGTAACCCAGTCTGTGATAGGGTCTTTGCGAAAGGGAAGGCAAACTGCAATGATTTTCCAGTCACCAACAAGTATACGACTATCGCAATCACAATCTCAATCGATTTCTTCTCAATGTTGCCACTAATATCCATTGGCCCTCATCTCGGATGCGCCCTCATCTCTGCGAACGTTATTATCGGCTTCAAAATTGATCGCCTAATCCAGTGACCTCTTACTAACTACATTTTACCAATAGAACACTGCTTTAGGGCACATGTCCATAAACTCGAGAAAGGAACTCCTTGTGAGTTTCCATCTTAACTCATACTGTTGACGGCAATGTTGGATTAGGTCAAGCCAATCGGTACCATGTGGTATGAAATAGCCAACAATTGGGTCCATTGTGACAGCTTTTGCTTATCTTTGAAGTCTGAGAAGACCCAGATATGTGAGCCTCAGGAGTAACGAAGTTGATCAAAATCCGTAGCACATAACCTACAAAATAGTGACGCAAAAACTGACGGCCAGAAACCCCGGTCTCCGTTCGCAACATTTATGGGAAGGTAAGCTGAATGCCTCTTCCCAGAACTTTAGAGAAGAAATGGAGAGGAAACAACGCAACCAATTTCCTTCGTCATACCGAACAGAGTCAACCAAAAAAAACATATTTCTGGGGACCAAAAAGAGCCCAGCATCAATGGCATCTCTAACGCCGATCTAAAAGCAGCAATCATGTCGTGCATGCATATCTGCAGGCACATATACCTAAAACACCCATCCTGCACAGACGGACCAGCTTGGCGGGGATGTGAAGACTAGATATGGCCCATTGTAGCGCCGTGGTCTGTCATGCTCACTGTTGAATGGATCATGCTGTTTGAGAGCGGAAAGTTGGTCATAGTCCCCGTTTAACCGTCTGGAAAATGCTCCTTCTACGCATATACTCAGCACCGACTGCAGTGCTAGTACCAGTGTGCTTGCTCATCTCTGAAGGTTTCTGCTCTTTTGGTAGGAAGTTCGGCCATCATTCCTGTAATAAGGTCTTTCTATTCGCATCTCCTCGAAGAGCGTCTTTTTCATACTCTTGTCGATGTCATTCTTCTTATCCACATGTTGTAGTAGTAAATAGATGGGAGCAGCACTAGTCCTTTTGGTATGCCTCTAGTTTTCCACATTTGCTGCTGGCGGCATACGAATTAATAGAGATACTCGGACGGCAAAGGATCTGGTGGTCTCTTACGTTTTCAACCATTCAACGTGTTTCGTTGGTTCGAAGCCGCTTTGAACATTTCCATACGTACCTTGGCTGCAACTGAGTCGTTGTCTGAGCCCACGTTGAGAGAAAATTGGCCAACTCTTCTCACTAAAGCAAGTCGTAGAAAAGACTAACAAATTTCAGATCGAGACGCACCATCTTTCCAACCACTTTGAAGCCGCTTATGATAGTATTCATCGTCTGGATTGGGATCCCGCCAAAATTAATCCAGCTGTGTTGGCTTACGCTGAGGCATACTCGGAGCAATGTGCAGATTCGAACTACCTCTTCTGAATTATTCCAAACGTGTACCGGATTTTCGCACGGATATGAGCTATCATGTCAGTTCTTCAAACTCATTTTCTTTAGGGCAGAAGTGAACACCGAAGGAACTACCTTTAAAAAAATCCTTCCAGCTGCTTGGATACGCAGACAATGTTGCCATCATTAGTTGGTCCCAGCGTGCTGTTCAGGCTGTCAGGCACTTGATGAACGGGTGAACAAAGTTGGTTTGTAAACGAGGACAAAACCATGTGCGCATATGCTGTCAGCAAACAAAACACCATCTATCCACGGCCTAAGACAAAACTTAACGGTGGACACCTTGAATTTCGAGGTAGTTAAGGAGTTCGTCTACCTTGGGAGTCAACATCTACTCCACAAATGACACCCTAGTGGAGATTTGACGAAAACTGACGCTTGGAAACCTGTGCTTCATCCGGCTTACAAAACTCCTTACTCCGGAGGCGAAATACATTCCCTAAATAATGCAAATCCTGCTAGTTCTGCTGCATAGCACTGAGTGCAGGTATTAGGCGTTTTCGAGTGAAAAATTATTTCGTCGAATTATTTGTGCTCCCCCCAATCTACACTATAACTAGACTCCAATAGGAATCCGTCTAGCGAACTGAACTGAACTGTCGCGGAACACTTCTACATCAACTCCGCTCTAGCTCTACATTGGGATCTGACAACTTCGCCCTCCATCAATCGAAAGCCTCTAATGATTCTGGGTTCCAATTTTAACTTCGTTTAGTGCGTCTTGGGCTCTTTCGTCCACCAAGACAGTCACCTCGCCTTACCTAACCTTCTCATAATTTTTTCTCACCTCTCTGTGTACAGTGGTTTTGCGACAGCGAATTTGCAAACCTCTCCCCAACACACCCCCTCTCATGATTATATTAAAAGAAATCTTGTTTCAACGTGTCCCAAACCAAAACACGCAACAATGGAAAGCAAAAAGTTTCCCATACCGGGAATCGAACCCGGGCCTCCTGGGTGAGAGCCAGGTATCCTAACCACTAGACAATATGGGACTTGACAATTTCATGTCTAATTTCGGATTTGAGCAAACTCAAGAAGGCGCTCTCAAAATAGTCATCACATCATTGTCACTCAATTACATGAATGAATTTAATTTTATTTAAGAGTCTTATTGGGTACATCAGCACCGGGTCCCATAAAAAATCACTTTATGCACCAAATTAACGCGGTCTTCCTCCATTCCTGTGCCACTTGTGCTTTGAATGATACGAGGAATTTTTGATTGCTTGCCCCGCTCTAAGGAATGCTTCCTCCATAAGCTCAAGTAGGGATGGAATCAGTTGAAGCCGGGAGCATTGTCAGCTTGTCAATTTCTCTGGTGAGAAACGCTTCTCAATTTCGCGAGCTTAATTTTCTTTTATTCATAAATTGGAGACGATTAGGATTGTGAGTCTGGAAGGGATGATGTTGTTTATGGGCTTTGTTTGCACTTTCAATGAGAGCCACGAGGCAGAAAAAAAGGTGTAACTGTGCACTTAAATTAGAACAAAGCCCGTATGTCAGTTGACCTGTCCATTATTTTAAGAGTGCACGAGTTTGTTTAGTGGAAGAAAGCTAAGCTTTCATTCCACCGAAGGTTGCAAACATTCCAATGAGAGGAATTGACTTAAATCAAGCTCTGTGTAGAGATAATTTGTTCCCCTCTCTCTCTCTCCGGCTCTCCGCCTTCGTCTCTGCATCTATTGTTTTGAATTTGCCAGTTTATCATAAAATTGATTTAAGTGCCGTGATGAGATGGAGATTGGTTTGTGGAACTGTGGTCGGTCGGTTTAAATTAGGCAAAGTGCGCATTTTCTCGTCACTGGTGGAGATAGGTCAGTAAGGGTTAAGAGGTGAATTTTATTATGCACTTCGTGAGGTTGTTTGGATGATGAGATAAAAGCTGTTGGATGGGGATACTAATGAAGAGAGATGCCATACGTCAGAGTGTCTGATTAACACGCCTTCACTTGTGCTTACAAAAAAAAAAAAAAAAAGTGCTGAATTGACCTTGAATTCGTGGGATAATACCTTGGGAGTGCTTATAGAAGTTTCTGGTTTTATATACGCAGGCTATTTGAGGACAAATCTGAAAAAAACACCAAATGGTCACAACTTATCCAAAAGAGTGTTTATTTGATTGTAATTTGGGACATAGGCACATATACATCTCTCGCCCTTACTTTTTGAATAGAATCAGTTTTAGCTTCGATGGCAGCCTTAATTCATGACCGAAACGTAGGCTACCAGTTGGACAATGGCATCCGTTGGATGGTATTGTGGGGATGTTTGCCGGTATTTGTTCAACTACACCGCACACAAAGTTTTCCTAGGGACTAAGGTGTAATGAGTTAAGTGGTTATGAGTTCGAAATTGATTGCCATCCACTGCTGAGTTTTTGCAGATTTGCGCCGGGGCAGAATCCTGTAGGATTCACAGTGTCACAGCTTGATAACTGCCTCTATCACCTCGGTATATCACGTAGCATTCACTCATCGACTTTGTGGGAAAAGGTGGAAGGAATAGCATGACCTCCAATGCTCACTACTCCAAGGATAGAAATTTGAGATCGCATAGTGTGCGAGGAGTCCACAAGTCCATTCTTTAATACTGTTTCCAAGGATACAACATCGGGCACCAATTCTTTTAATTCTTTACATAGGTACCCCACCATAAGATGCTGGACGGCAAGAGCTTTTGAGAAACAAATAAAAGATGTGCTAGGACTCGATTTCTATGTATCCTTCTTACAAAGGCATATGGCAGTGTTCTTTGAAAACTGACTCAGATCAAGAACACGCTTCACAAGCATTCATCTGGATTTATAAGTTCTTCTCCGTTCACTCTTCCAGTTAAGAAACAGAGTAATTGCTAGTCTCATCTTCGCACCTATGTATGTCGTTGGGCGCCCAAAAAGGCAGTACATTGCCAAGTTTTAGCCATGTAGGCAAGTGTTGTGGATGAGGTGGGAACAGGTCATCTTCTTCCTGCGGCTAAAGTTGAGACCACTGTGAGATCATCTAATAATACACCTGACTTATGATGCCAAGGTTGGTGATGAACCCTATGAGTGAGCTAGCAGATATGTCCTCTGCTTCAAGGAATAATTAAGCTAGGTAATGATGATTTGATTAAACAGTCCAGTGGCATACATTTATACATATGTAAGATATGTTCTGCTGATTTATATGTTATCCAGTGTATGAGATGTTTTTTGACTCTACAGTGGCATGTAAGGAACCCTGTGGCTGTACGTACCTGACACCTAGTTAGCTGTCGAAGGTATTTGGTCGAAAGATTTTGGCTTGTCTGTTTCCTTCAGTTTCCATCCAGTAGGTAGCCAATCTTTTATGCATCTTTTTGCCGGACTGGTAAGCCACAGAATGGTCTTGGCATAGTAGGACTGGATGGCGATCCTGTTATGGCCAGTAGGTCAGCCTTTTCATTTCCGATATTTCCAATGGCACACAAGTGAGATGGACTCTGTTTACGCTGGCTAACTTTACGAGCAGGCAGTCCAATACTAGTTTTGAACGTTATTTTGCAGGCGCTTGGCGCTTGCTAATGGATATTAATGTTCTTGTCGTTTATGTATCTGCTTATATTTTCTCTGATGCATATCTCTATAGCAAAACCTGCAGTAGATGAAAGTCTTTGAAGTAGGATCGCATACTCCAGCCCCAACTCCTTCATCTGTTTTGGATCCATCTGTGTACCGCACATGCAAATGCAGGCTTATTCTGCTCTTAGTTTTTGCGATTTGGGAATGTAACCTTAAAGTTGTGGTTGAAGTTAAATCTTGACAGACCTAGTAGTTCATTACCTTTGAGCTCTTGTGCAATGTCAAAGTGCACTAATTTGGAATTTGTGTTATCTTCAAAGATGAAGACTTCTTTTTTATATGAATGTGCAGGGGTGGTAGGTTCAGAATGATCTCCAGCGCTGCAGTAGGGGTAGTTTTTATTGCACCTGCTAGTCTTTGAAGATTCTTGAGTCTGTCTTGTGTAGATTTCTGTTTCGTTTTCTGCCATCATACCAGTGCTGCATATGTAAGGGTTGGTCTTGTTATCGCTGTTTAGAAGCATCATTTTAGAATATCATCTTCGATGGCATGAAAAGGACCTTAGCAAACCTCCAAAACACGACTGAAATTGTCGCTACAGATCGAAAAAGTTTTCTGGGTGAGGGTTAGGTTCACTTTAGAGTGTACCGCCATTAAAAATTGAATGCCACCCCCGTTCGTATGAATCTTGCGGAATTTAGTTTGGAAAATTTAAGACCCACCACCCTTCTAATGAACTCCTATGTGACTAGCGTTGGTCAACGTTATTTCACGGCTTTTACAGTGGCCATACATTGCTGATATGTTCTTCGACCAGTTGGTCTTGAAATGTTGTATTTCCTTTAAATATACTCTTGGAACAGGTAATCCAACTCCCATATTGTCTAGTGGTTAGGATACCTGGCTCTCACCCAGGAGGCCCGGGTTCGATTCCCGGTATGGGAAAGTCTCTTTTTTTTACCTTTTCTTACCTTCCAACAGGTAATGACGCATAAGGTGATACTGTCCTTTCATCTTTTGGACCCATTTCACCCTGCTTCTCCTCAAAGCTGCTCCATTAAATAGCTTAAATATTAATTTGATGTAAATTTATTTCTAAAATCCAATGGGAATTCCCGTAGCGGCATCTAGCACTTAAACTAAGTACTAAATGCGCATAAGTTGTGATTTGTCCCAATTTCACACTTTTTCAACCATGACACAAACCATTGTCACATTTTAACGAAAGGTATTTCTGAATATGTACTAGACCGAAAGTGTGTGGAATTTTATATTGTCGTAGATCATGGTTGACCTTTTGCGTGGGAGTTGATTGTTTATAAAATTTCTGACTATAATCTTATGAAAAAAATTAATTGGTGAGATTGGGAGAGAATTCCTCGAATGTGGGTCTAGCAAAATAAACGAGTTTTGGTTTCATTTAAATTATTTCTACTCCGTAACCGTGGGAACGAGTTTCAGTTGAAAAAAAAAAAATTATGAAGCGAAAAATCATTGCTAACAAATTTTACTCGTGATATTATGAAAGAGAAAATAATACCTACTAACATTTTTTAATAACCAATTTGGAAAAAGTCTTCAGGGTTTTCAGAGCTATTGAGTTCACCCTTTCTGCTGCAACGTACATCAAGTGCGAAACATAATTTTTGGTACATCACGCCCTAGCTCAAGGCCGGAATGATTATTTTTAATCGTCATCTCAAAAGTAGCTTCACTAAAGGCATAGATGACTTTGCCAACCATACCAGAAAATTATAAAAATTAGGGCCCAGAAAATGGTGTCATACCAACTAGGCAAACAGAGCTCAATCAATTCGCCTATTGAGGCAGATCATTTGCAAGTTTAGAGGGTCTATCATTATTAATTGTTTACGCGAGAAGCTGTTCCATATTAGAACACGTTGTAAACATAAAATTGAACTACATAATCTCATTTCAGGGAACAAAAACTTCCTCTTGCAAATAAAGTTCAAGTTCAAAACGACAAATTCAAAGTGAAAGAAAGACGGCGAAAAATGTATGTCTCTCTCTCTATCTCTCGATTTTCGAATTTAACGCAAGAGCTCCTCAAGAATGGCGGCTAACCAACAAAATTTTTATAAAAAGTCAGAACCTTCAGTCTGATTTGTATGTACGAACGTAGTCACATAATATTCACAAGTAATGATTTCGGCTCCAGAAACGACTGGAGTCCTTTGACTTGTTCACTTGACCTTCATTTCTGTATCATAGAGCAACAATAAAATGCATTTACTTAGTGCCTCAGTATTTGGTTTTACATAGTTGGTTAAGAAAAACGATGATTTAGTAGAAAAAAATCTTCGTTTTAAACGCCTCAAGGACTGACAACTGAATTGCACCAATATTTTGCTGACAATATAGTTCTGATGCGTAAATACATAGCCTATAGTCAAACTGATTGATTGCCCTATGAACCACATATTCTCCTGCTCCCTCACATTCTAATGTGAGCAAACAACACTGATTGCTTTATTAATAATTTTGCCCTCAAGCCAAAAAAAACACCTCATTCGACGTACTTCAGCCGGTCATACATATGTATGTATACTCCAATGCGATTCATCAAACACTTTACGAAATAACACAAAACCCACCTATCTTATTGATTTGAATGAAATTTAATTCTTAAATAAACCAGATAAGAATTCCAAAGTTATCGCAAATTCCTCTCAACCTGTTGAAAAATAAACAAAATACGAAGCGCAAACAATTTTACAAACTCTACTACATTCCTTCAGCTGAATCTACTCCATTGTGCACCTGTTCCATTCGTTCCCACACTCAACCACCACCATCATTCAACTTTCGTTCAATATTCTGCACAACTTCACAATTCGACCTGACGTCACTGGGGAAAATAGAAATGGCTGGAGCTTGTCGTAGTCAAGAACGTCCATCGTCGTCGTCGTCGGTTGGTCGCTAAAGCAAAAAACTTTCATTTTCTTACATTAAACAGCGAATTTATTTATTTCATTTCAATTCATCGCCCGCAAGCACGCAAAAATCCCAAAGAATAACGAGAAAAGAAAAAATTCCGTAAAAAGAAAAAAAAAAAATTATTCTCCATCAACACACACACAGGTGCATTTTTGTTTATTTGATTTTCGTTGTTGGAGAGAAGAGTGAATATAAAGTGTGGAAAGAGGAAAAAAAAAAAAGAAGAAAAACAGTGCCCAGAAAATTTTTCGTGTACAACTTTTCTCCGAATTTTCCTCCCAAAAAAAAAAAAACCGAAAAAGTCAGGCTAACTAGCCAGCCAGCCAGCCAAAAAGAAGAAAACGAGTAAAAAAGAGGGCTGCGCGAGAAAAATAAGGAAAAACGAAACGAAACACGAAATTTTTGGAAAGAAAATTGATTTTTTTTGTTGTTTTGTGTTTTCGCGTTAAAGTGGAGTTTTTTTTTTCTCAAAGTGAAGTGAATGGAAAATACCAACAAAGAGAAGGATTTAAAGAAGCTGAAGCTGGAGTTGTGGAGAAAGAAGCAGGAACACCCTTTTGCCTAGGTACCTACACATATTTTTTTCCCTTTTTGGTTTCTACTCCACCATGGCAGAAGGATCGTAGATGATTTGTTTTCGGGTTAAGAGGAGGAGAAGGAGGAAAGCCCCCCAAAAAAGGGATGGCTATCGAGTTACACAGATTCTTTTAGGTTTCTTGGCCACTGTTCCAATGGGACAATTGGAAAAGTGCGAACCAAAACTGATTGGTTATCTTATCGATTATTTTCTGGCGAAATAATCGAGTGGTTTCTCTGCAAACAGGTGTTTTACGGCCACAATTACAAGAATTACAAGGGGGAGTGATAACACTGGCAGATTATGGATAATAATCGATAGAGTTCCATGCTTCTGCGAGTGAATTATGTAGGTACTCGTGAAATTAATTACATGGCTCTGTTTCTCTGTTGAGCGTTTCAATGACTGAACACGAAACACGGCGCGGAGGAGGAGGAGAACAGACGTTTCGGAGTGTGCAGAGACTCCAGCAGACATGGTGGTTCTGAATCTCTTATTGTTTTGTCAGATGAGTTCCTTTTACTTTTGTGTACACCATAAATTGCTTGCAGAGAATTATGGACAAATGTCCAACAGCCCGTCCTTTAGAGTTGGTGCGCTACTGCAAACCTTCATATGTACACACATATGGGGTGGGGGTGTGTAGAACGTGTAAATCTTTTTTATAAATTGCACGAATGTATTTTAAGTTGAGTAGGACGATGCTGATCACAGCGGTTTTTTTGGGACAGTCATTCACAATACATAGTGCGAATCCATTTTGGTAGTAATCAGAGATGGTAGAGAGTAAATGTCCTTGACTCAGGGACATTAAGTCCGATGTTGTTGTACTGTAAAAATAATCTTTGCGTAGGTAATTATCGAAACCGTGCTTTTATTAATACTGCGAGAAAACAGTGAGTAACCACGCGTTTTAAAGTCACAAAATTGTCTTATTTCGTTACAAAAGAATGTTTGTACATAGATTTCTACATAAAGGGTTCCTCAAGGAGGCTTATGTGAGAAACTTCCCAAGTTTTTATTGTGAACTAAGACCCATTTAATGACGTTATGTTTTCCACATCATAGCATTCAGAGCCCACACGGTTTCGTTACAGAAGGCAATCCGAGAGACCCACTTGAATGTCGTTGTTCTCCAGGTCGCAAATTGTTGCTAGTTTACTGACATAAGTCTAAAGAAATCAAATCGAACCATGCATCGTGGCGGACTTTTGACCTCATTTCTTCTCAAGATAACGCAATTTGTAAAGTTTACCCTCAATAACGTCGAATTTTCATTCGCTGTATGGCACCGTCCTGTTGGAAACATATGCCTTAAGCATCCGTATCATACCATTCTTTTAAGATAGCTATTATCCTCCTACTACCTCCTCGCCTTTCTCTTACTAAGAAGACACAAGGCCCTTTGACGCCATCTGAACAAAGTTCACATCAAACTACATTTTTTTTGAAGCAAGTACGCCCCTGAAACTCTTGAATTGGTACTGTCCCAGATCCAACAGATTTAATCATCTGTGGATATATGAAGCCATTCAGTCAGAAATGCGCTTCGCCGCTGAAGATGATTTTGTAACAAATTTGACATCCGTCTGATGCATGCCTCTATCATATGAGCTTACTTCTTGAGTAAAGTCGACAAGATTTCTTCACAGAAAAGCTCAGTTTTTGTGAACGATGAACAATTTTGAAGTTTCTTTTCGCACGTAAACTGTCAGCTGTCACAGCATTTCCGACCGAGCATTGTGGCGGCGCCTAGCACCTAAATTTCGCTATAATTCACCAAATAGACTTCCGCTAGGGTAGTCATGTCGACCATAATTTCTGCTTAGCCCGGGCATCGTTTGGTGCACGAATTTTTACAAAAAATGTTCCCAATTTCGTAGTATCGTTATTGAAAGATCTAGACGTCACGGAATGACAGGGCTGTCATTTCAAATTCAATCACAAACAGCTGTCAAAGACTAGGCGTGGGTATTGAAGTATCAAGTGCTCTTAAATGTTCAACTCAAAATCTTTTCGTCGTCAAAAATTTGTATTTTCTATATACATACACACATACATACATGTCTATGTGAACATATATTTCACGTAAACCCTACTGTGAAAGGAAATTGTCGCACCATTTCATATCATTTGCTGTACAAGGCACTGGAACTTAGATAATTAGATTTCCTAGTCCCAATTAGTGGAATAATTTTCACTGTACCAAGGACTTTTCTCCAAGGGCATATTGAATCTAGGAGAGCTTTCTTGAACAGATTCAATGCTATGAAATGAGATAAGCCTACACACGCCGTTCTTATCGAGCTATACGTATTTTTTTTAATTAAGAAAAATAAAAGCAACAACGTTTGTCTAGGTCCACGTAAGATGCATGCTTTTGAGTCCTCTTTTAAAGCCCGTCAATGAATAAAGGGGCAACCAGTGTCGGAAAATAATTCCAGAATAGTCCAAATCGCTTATCTTAAATGTGCATACGATTCGACTAATATTCGACTTGGTTTCGGCCTATTCGGAACAAACCGCATTTCATTTGGCGAATTTGTATTTAAATAAAGTCCAGCTTGTTGACGAAAGGTTTAAGGCGTACGTATGTACTTAAAACCAGATAACCCAGCTTTTTCTTGCATTTAAAATCCATTACGGCGAAGAACATTCAGTTTCAGCGTTTAGTTGGGGAACCATTAGTGAGTAAGAGTTTTGCTGTCACAGAAATGCATTACCAGACCATTTCCATGAAAGTGTCAGGAAATAAGAGTGCTAAATCCTGCTCGTAAAAGCTGATACATCTCCGATTTTCAAATTCGCACTAAATTTTTATATTTGAAGGTAAAATCAACACTTTTTGTAACTTGTCCTTCTGTCGGCTTATCTGTCTGTCTTCGCAGTAAGTTTAAAAATTTGTCCGAAAGGTACTATTGCGATGGGGGAGATTTGTTATGATTTCAAAAACATCTCTCTTGCCTCTCCACTACATAAGTAATCCGTTTTTAAACTTTTATGTAATACAAGACCCGTCAAACAGTTTTGGATGGAAAGGGAGCATTAATGGTCATACATTTGCCACGCATTTATGTGTCGTACTAGCCGCCGCAAGAGCTGTCATCTGACTAGACTACAGACAGACTGGATTCGGAGTGTCAATCTGGTACGGAAATGAGAGGATGCTGCAAGGGGAATTTCCCAAGTCAGACGAAGGTGGAGCTTAAAATTTGTCTTCCATAAATCTTTTTAACTCAAGGACTCACCCATTTCGAAAAAGGTTAATAGCCTGACTTAAAAATCCTGATGAGTGGATAATTTCCGGGGAAGAAATAATTGGTGCAAATCTAAATCGCGCTCTAAAAGATTGTGCCAGCTACTGGAACCGGTCGAGGTTGTCCTAAGTTAAAGCACGTCCTTTAGCTTGGTTTTCCTTACAAGCTAAAGACCCTGCGAGAATGTAGAATTGGTGGTTCGTAGCAACCTAAAACCCCAAAGAGGAATTGACCACCGTATTGTAAAACGGCAACTCACGTGACCTGGTTCTCACTTTCGAATCTAATGTAGGCTGCTGAAGAAGAGTTTGCCTAGCGTGTGATATGTGCTTTTGTTTAGTGGCGTAAATCTGCACAGGGAGTGCATTTATCGTTACGACTTTGGCAGTGCGTGTTATAGAGCAAAACGAGTTTGGCTGTATGAATTTCTCCTGCCCAGTGAACCGGGCACCCCGCATTCCTGGTAATTTCCACAAGAGTCTTTTTTTTTAGAATCCTTGTGCTCTATCCGAGCTGTACGATAAGTAACTGTGTATGGCACAGTTATTGTTTCAGCTAGCTTTGACCTTTGATAGAAAGTGTGAAACTATTTCACGCTTTACAACACCCAATGCGAACTTGGATCTGCGAATAGTTATCCCCTTGCATAGGTTGTTCGTGAGTGACCTTTAACCGACAGTTCAACTGGGTGGGGGTCTTCCTACACTATTTAACCACTTTGGAGGGTAAGGCAGCCAAATCCAGGGCCCTGATAATGGCTAGGTATTGTTTGGCTGTTGAACGAATTCGGACGCCGATGTGATTTTGGTATACGAGTATCCAACGCCTGTGTTAAGTATCCGCAACGATGTACGGTGAATGCATCTTTAAGTTGTCTGTGAAGATTGATGTGTCAAACTTTTTCAACACTTCATCGATTTTCCATTCAGCTTTGGTTGATATCTGCAAGGGGTTTAGGAGGCTTCTTCTATCTATTTGGTACGCCGCCAAATCATGTAACCTGTTATGAGTCAGTGTCCTACAGTTCATAAGGGTGGAGTCTAGAGGTTTTTCGGCTTCGTTGCGAACTCCACTGTCGCATGATGTAGGTTGTAAGTTTGGGGAGTTCTCTCAAGAATTCAGGAGAATCAATTAGGTCCGGGACACACTGACTGACGCCAGACTTTTTGTCCTTAAGGCAGCGGAATTAATTTTGATATATCCGAGGCGACACAAAACGAATATGAGAGATGACAATTTTCTGATCAATAGTTTTTGAAAACAAGACTGTCAAAAAAATCCTCCGACTTAGTGTCAAGGAGAAGATCCGGGTCTTTCGACAGAGTATACCTACCTCGCCTTATTTTTCTGATCAAGTTCCCATTCCAATTGCGTTGTAAATTTCTCTCTATTTGGCAGCATTGACTGCCAACTTCTTGGTGGAGAATATGATGCAGAAGCAAGTGCATAAGTCCAATACGTGCCATTTATTAGCTTAGCCCTCAAAAGTCAACTAAAAGAAGTGGAACTTATCCTTAATCTAGGGCCGTACTGCATGTGGGTAAGATTCTGGAGGGTGGACTTTAGTGGAAGGAGTGTCGATGGTCATTCTCTTGCCCTAAGAAGTGGAATAACCTAGCTGTGTGCGTGGAGTAAATACCTACTCTCAGTGCGGTCGCAGCTTACAGAATCGGCCAAACGTGCGGCAGAAGCTCAAAATTTTTTGCTTGAGCCTCCATGTAGGCTTACCTTACTTAGGTAAGAACTGCCCTCGACGTTTCACTTCCACTTTTTGGCAAAAATTAGCCTGTTTTCGCCAGAAAATCGATCAGTTCTAACCAAAAAGAAAAAAAATCCCTTCATCACTATCTGATTTATCCCTCGGCTCTAACCGAGAGATAATCCCCAGCAACAAATTAAGCAAAAAAAAAAGCAGCCGATGAAAGCATAATTTCACTATTCATCGTGTTCAACTTGTGGCGTGAAAGATGTAAATACTTCCATCGCCTTCCGTCACACGTTTCCACCACCACGTTTCCCACACCCTCAGCACCCATTTGCCACCCATAAGCTAACCAACTGAAAGGATATTCTCAAATCCAAATTATTGCTTTGTTTTGTGTCCTATAGCTGGGAAAACTTTATCCTCCTCAGCTTCTTCCTTTGCTTTGTGCGCCTCTCAACAAGAACAGCAAACATACTCGTACCTATCTAGATACACACCCAACGAACCAGGCAGGCAGAGCTGTTCCTCGTGCGTGGCTTGTACACAAACACCCATTGCGAAAGGGGCTAAAAGGGTACACAGTTGTTGCATTTGTGCAACACATGCTTAACTTCCTATTTTGTGTGCTGGATTTTAATTTAAACATCTCGAAACAGGTTGGAGGCGTGTGCGGGGTCTGGGTGAGTCCTGAATCGGAATGTGAAGCTGTGATTGATTAAAAAAGAATTCATTCGAATCCGAGTGGGAGTGGATTTGACTATACTCGTACTACTTCGAAAGAAAGAACTAAGGAACATTTTTGTGTATCTAAGGATTTAGCTCTCCGTCGGGGCCATGATATACATGGCTTGGCTTAGAGAGCTCCTATTGTCCCGTTTGAAATTTATTCTTCTGCCTTCGAAACTAATTCATTTTTATTTCTATTTTTAGATTCGGATTCCATACCCTTTTGCCCTTTAAATATATTTTCATTCCTCGTTTTTTTTTTTTGCTTTTTCATTCATGTCCTTATTCGTGGAAAATTTTATTCAAATTAATTTTTCTTTCTTTCAGAATGCGTTGGCAATTGAACTCAATTTGATACGCAATTCAATTGATTGTTGTGCGTATGATCGTCGTATGATGGTAGTGATGCGTTTTAATTGGAATAAGCCATCAATTGCGTTATAGATACAAAACAAAAGCAAAACAGTCGTGTCGTGTTAATAGATAAAATACATTTTATTGGCTGCATTGTCCGTTTTTATTCGATTAAACAGCTTCACTGACACCCACCCTTATTCCGAGCGGTTTTTAATAAAATCTGTCATCTCATTTGCATGGGCTTTCGAATTTTCCGCGGGGGTGTTAATTGAAAGCGGGACCGGTTTTTCGTTTCGTTTCATAGAAACTCAAATAAACTACAAAAGAAAAAAAAAGTAGAACAGCATTAATGTGGTCAGCAACAGACAAAAAGGGAATAACATGGATACAATCTCAACAGAACGTTTAATGCCATCATCAGGGGGTGAGTACTTAAAATTTGCTTTTAGTTTAAGGTCATCGGATGCAAATGATTGTCGTCAGGAGTCGCATCAAACAGGATTAGAATAGCAAGTTAAATTGTACGAAAACCAGTTGGATTCATTTGATATTGACGAGGGTATTGACTGGTATTTGGCATGATGCAGTAATAAATTGTGCAAGTATCAAACGATTTGCATTTCTCTTGTAAGTTTAATGACACTGACGGTTGCTAAGCCGTAATGATGATGCGAATATTGCCTTGGAACTCATATTTATGATGATTAAGTTTATTAGCTTCGTATGAACATTTATTTAAATGGGACGAAGGGGCTTACTAGCCATAACCATAATGAGATCGAAGGCCAATTTAAAACAGGGAAGATGAAAACGTTGATTACTACTCACCTAGGCTATCAGTTGGGTCCAATGAGCCTATTTTTCGATCATCCTGGTGCTGAATTAGAACCTCCTAGGAGGTCTTTTAGCTCAACTCTTCGTTAGACCTCTAGTAACTACCAATTGTTCTCATTCTTTTGTCGGCAAGGCACGATAGTCACAAACCAGGTCGCCGAGTGATTTAATAATCTTCCCCGACCCTACAGCTTCTGCAGTATTCGATGTGGAAAACCTAGAGGAGCTCCGTATGGACACCAATAGTGCTGTGAGTAGTGATAATGCCAGGATCGATCTGTTCGTTACTGCTATCAAACTTTAACAGGGAAAGGGATACCTTCTTGTCGCAATCTGACCAAAATTTGTCAGCCTTATACGCATCTACATATAAACACAAGTGGATTCAGGACCTATTGGCTTCACTCAATCGTCAATCAACGTATTTACAGAACTAATAAGGAAACGACGCAAAAGAGAATTGCGTCGCACGGGCCCCTGCCTATCTAGGTTTCGTTACTTGTTATTTCCTCGAGCCCTGGCATCCAGCAGAGGGCAACCGCAGTTGCTCTTATTATCCCACTAGATACTGCTTCCAGATCCTTACTAGCCCATGAAATTTAAAATCGTCACGGCTACCTGCTGTTGGTGTGGACAGAAATTGCATTTCCAAAGATATTGAGTGGTGTGAATAAAACCTAAGGGAACACTCCGAGTGAAGTGTTTTCGTTCAAGGGAAGACTCAATTTGGTGTGAATAAAAAATTTCCTCTAACTTGGTTCATCCCCTCAAGTTGAAGTTTGAAAACTAGAGTGAATAGCTGTCAAATCCAGCATGTCATGGGCTTTTAAAATCATGGAAAGATTGCCCGTCTTTGTTCCTATCGCCTTTTGATTTGATCATATTTTCAATTTTTGTCCTGATTCGCGAGCCTATCAAATCAACGCCATGGAATTTTTTAATTTTTTCTTCCATAGCTTCTAACGCAATTTCGCTTTTTTCCAGCAAGCAAGGATAAAATTGTAAAATTTTTATGAAATCTTCTTCATCCATTCCAGATCTCTTTTTTTAGGGTTTTTCACTTATTCCGGCGAGGTATTCTTCTTCCGAAACAGTGGAAAATGTCCGAAAATGGAGGAAACACTTAACTGTCAAAATATGTGAGTGGAGGGTTTTCGGTCAACTTAATGAAACCTACTTTTATTCACACCAGATGGAGTGTTCCCTCCAAAACGCTGGGGGAACACACGCACTCAATTTTTATTCACACCACCCATTGTCTTCAATGATGGTTTCGCAGTCTGGATGGTAGCTGAGGTTCCGGTTTGTAAGATGCAGCATTTTAGTCTTTAATAATTCTAAAATATCGGTTGAATCCTAAGGCTTCGCTATAAATTCTAATTCCTGTACTGACATCCATTTTGTTATCAGTTTAGAAGGTTTGCTCTTTTTTTTTTTTTTTTGACTCGTAGACTTTTCCAATCAATTCTTCTACGAATTCTGATAGCGATTTTTTTCTTTTGAAACGAAGAGAACTTCGTCATCCCCGCTTGTTGTTAAGCGTTAGTGTGGCCTCGGGATATCCATGTTGTCCACTGCACTCGGTTTCAGCTATCGCATTTTATTTCTGCGAGGGTTTTGCTTCTTTTTAATTGAGTGCCTGAATCCGTTGCCTCCCTCTTCTGTCAGTCTTTGGCTCCTGATTCTGTCTGTTATTGAAACGATGAAGAGGTGGAAATCTTCTTAAGATGCCAAGTTGTTGGCTAGTACGACTCATATACTCGATCTTGATGGAAGGAAAACGGTCTGCATACTAACATTATACATCGGCGATAATATTTTTTTTACTGCCCTGGCATCAGCGCAGACTAGAGATGCATACAGTGTTTGCTGGGCTTACTTCTCTGGACAATGAGTTTCTACGACTGTATCTGGATTCACCGTGTTGTGCGTGTTTTATTTTTTAACACAAATGGAAGGGACCACAGTTTAGAGCCACATTTTCTTCTTTTAGTTTTCTCATAACAGTTATTACTCCTGAACGTTTGTCAGACATCCGTGAAAGGTGGGACCGAAAAAAAACTTTTCGGTGTTTTCTGGAATTCGAATCTCGAACCTAATACTCAGCAATCTAGCACTAACCATTGAGTCACCGCACCCTAAAAAATTATCAAAAGCTGATTGTTACAGGGTAGTATAGGTATAGTGGAGTTACATTTAGTCCACATTTCCAATTAATTTTTTTATTTTAAAAACCGTGCAAACGTGGACGTGGACGTATGATTTTGACGTATGTATGACGTTGCCTTGGATATTTTTTTTCGTGGATAAGCCACCCCGAAACAGTAGCCCAAGTAGTATTCATTGAAGTTTAAATGTTTTTCTGTTCGCTATTTTTATCCACCACATATTATTTGCTATCCAAGTTCTCCAGCAAAAATGGGTCAGAGCCACTCGTGTAAGCGTTCGGTTTTCCGTTCCCGCAAAGACCAATATAAAACAAAAATTCATGAAAATAGTAATTTATAAAAATAAGAAATAATTTCGAGTGTGGAAATAGCGAGAACTCCATTTGTGTCAGGGTCACATGAGTGCTTTTCCAAAGATGACGCTGTAAATCGATGCCAGCGTTTTGTATGTCGATTTAACAACATCAAATCGTATTTATCATTTTATTGGAATCTGAAATACACAAGAGTTACATTTTTAAGATGAATTCTCTTGTTCGATGGAAGCAAATGTTTTAAAACCCCCATTGACTCTCTGAGACTTGTATATGAAGTCATTTTAGTTCCCTCTGCCGGGAGAGTAGAGAATATCACGCGAAACTCTACAACTGCTTTCGGATGTCTCCGGATGTGAAATGTTTTTTTTTAAACGAAAAATAACTATCACCAAGGTAATACAAAAAAACAACGAAAAGTTGCCATGCACTCATTCCAATATAAAACAGCGACAAGTGTTAGAAAATGGCGACTGCAAATATGGGCTCGCTCCATGTATTCTTTTAAATTGCTGCAACGCACTTCAAATCGTCTGTTCCGAGCCATAGTCCAATTATTACGCTTAAGAAGGGGGTTTCCAGGTAAATTCTCCAAATATTGATAACCGTTAAATTATCAGAATTTTTTTTTTGATTAGACTAATTTTGGAGGCACAAAGTGGCATTGAACCTTTGTTTAGTACGAATAACGTCATCCACTTAGTCATTTTCATTCTTGCTGGATAATCTAAAAATCGGCGATTTCTAACACTTATTTATCATTTTCTGACCATGACGTAGAGCGAGATGGAGGGAATTTTCGAAGTATTGGAAAAATTCGAAAGAACGTATGGCTACGTATGGCTATGTAGTTAGTGTGTCGTTAAATTAAATTTTCGAATCTTTTCGAATTCATTGAGAAACATAACTGTGTATAGTTCCACATACATCTATGCATCTGTATATGACAAGAAAAGATTCCATCGTTTCCGACTATAGTTGGTGCATGCAAGTGTTTTTTTTTTATGATTTGCGCCAATGGATGTGGAATCTTCATAGATACCCGTAGCCCGTACTACTGGCGTGCACGATTCACGGGTTATTCTACTGTTCCTCGGATCAATGTACGTATTAAACCACACCTCTGCATTCATCAACAACTCTTCCCGCGGAACTGCCGGAGCTGTGTAGCAATTATGTTATAGTTTCCCAGGCCGCCAGAAGAGCCCAAGATCTTCTAAGGGATTCTGTCCTTCGCAGCGCTTTCTGTGCACCCATTATGAATGAGCAGATCTCCATCAACTCACCCTTCGATCCCGTCATGTGACTTACGAGAATCTCTGGACTTGCAGGTTTGCTCTGTCTTCTGTAAGGCGTCTCCGCATTCTCCTCCCCATTTGCACATTTTGGGCTCTGGATCGAACTGTTGTTTCTAAATCAATCGAGGTATTTCCGATAGCCGCCGTGCCTGGTCAAGAACTGTGTGAGGTGGTAGTTATTGTACTCTCTCATTCTTTTTGTCCATGATTCTATGTCAACATAGCCCCAAAAATGAGAACAATGTTTGACAGGTACCCCTATCATAAGTTCTTTCTAAGAAAACAAGTATTTTCAGTCAAATATTGCAATGAAGTTTATTTATGGAAAATAAACATACAGCTACCGATCTAAAAAAGACCAACCGGCCTCGAAAGTTAAAGGGAATGGGAAAACATTAAAGACAAGTCTACTAAGTAAAAAGCGATTCAATTCGAGCTTCCATTGTTGGCAGCACTGTAAATCAACCAGCTGTCAATAGGCACCTGTTGTCAAAGTGTCAAGGTGTCTTAGAGCAGCAGGAAGTTGATGCTCATTTTTCAAAGAAAATCCTCTCTGAAGAGGCACATTTCCATCTCTCTGGGGTGAGGAAAATCTTCATTTGACTCACATTGCATGCTCAAAAGATGATCATTTGGTACGCAAGTCAGGCGTAGTCAGGCGGCATCATTGGGCCTTCCTTTTTTGAAAATGGTGAGGGTCAAACTGTAACAGTTAATGGTAAGCACTATAGGCGCATGATAAACGAGTATTTCTGGCACGATGTCGGAGATACTGATCTGAACGGCATGTGGTTCCAATAACACGGCACAACTTACCCGGGTATAACGTTGAATGTTTTCCATGAAATTTTCCCAAGTGGACGCCGTTGCTAGGTAGTTAGTGCTTTGGATTCCGAATTCCAGAAAACACAAAAAAGGTTTTTCACGATTCCACCTCTCGCGAATAAACGTCCGAGAGTAGTACCTGTACCTGTCATAAGAAAGCTTCTAAAAATAAGCCTTTTTCGGGTATGGCTCTACACTGTAGGTCTCTTCCATTTGTGCGAAAAAATATAACACGCACAACACGAATGGTCGTGAGAATCTGGACATCATATATGGTCTGTGGCGCCAATTATTTGTATTTTGGTGACGTCAACTGGCCGCTAAGATCTTGCGATTTAAGGCCTTAGAACTCTTTTTGTAGGGTTACGCTAAAATCGTGTCCACACCGATAAAGTCGAAGCATTGGAGCAACTAAAAATCAACATCCGCCAAGTTATGAGCCGGGATACCGCTCGACAGCTCAAATTGCTAAAGGATGACCAGATAGCAGTGATTCTTTTTCCATTTGTTATGTTTCAGCAGCTGTCAAAGTTACCAATGACATCCAGCTGTCAAAATATTCAGTAAGGTTTGCCATTTCATCATGCATCGTTTAACGCTTGGCGAACGTGCGGCATTTACGTGTGTAAATACGTAATAATCATGGCTTCAGTGTGTAGGCAATTCGGCTATGTCAACAGGCAAAATTACCGTTATTGGAGCGAACACAATCTACAAGCGTTCGACTCGACCAAGCATCAATGCATCCACAAAGATTGACTGTTTGGTTCGGTTTATGCCATGGCGGCATTATCGGACTTTATTTCTTTCGAAATAAGGAAGAACACACCGTTACCGTCAATGGTCTCAGGTATAGGCCAGAGCTCGACAATATCGATATATCCGAGCTGTGGTTCCAACAAGATGGCGCTACATGTCATACAAGCGACGCAACGCTCGAAGTTGTGAAGGAGAAATTTGGCGACTGGGTCATCTCACGGCGAGCGTTCTTCAATTGGCCGCTGCGATCATGCGACTTGACACCACTCGATTATTTTCTTTGGGGCTACGTCAAGACCTTAGTCTACGCTAACAGGCCAACCACTTTCGGCGAGCTCGGGGCCAACATTCGAGACGCTATTGTTGTTCCGTGAACATATGTAGTTGAGCATGCGTCTAGCTAACAAAACCACCCAGCCAAGTCGTTCAGGCTATCAAACAACCTGATGCCGAGACAGTTCAGCCGTTGGTCTTAGAGGGCTGCATAGTGCCAAAGGAATTGTTCCATCTCCTTCCTGTCATCGTCTGAATACCGTGTTTATTTCACAGCAATCACATCAACAACCCACACCAGGAACACCTGGCCTATTACCATCGGAATGCGTGGCGCAACTCGTAGAAACAATAATTTAGTTAATAACTTCATTACTGCGAAAGCGATAACATTCAATCGTGGAATGCGGCGCGATAACACTGCAATATACATCGTGTTAATGATAAAAAAAAAATAAATAAATAAATAACTAAATAGAACACGTTTCAATAGTTTATCGTTGCTGTTGTTTCAAGTGAGCTCACCTTTTTCTCACATAAATAAAAAAAAGAAAAAAATTGTTTTTTTATTTATTTATTATTAAATAATATCAAGTATTTGCATTTCGCGCGCTACATCCAGGAAATGTGCATGTGCGGTGCCATGGGAAACGCTAAACCTTTGGATTGTGTCGTTTCCTTGTTTTTGTTTTACGGCCTTTTTCGCTGAATTAATTTTTTTTTTTTTTTTGTGATTATGCAACTTTCTAGAGGAGGGGCGATCCGATGGGTAACAGGTGCCACAAGCAGAAGTTGAGAGTAAAATTTCAATTTAAGCATTGAGTGTGAGGGGTCTGTTGACTTAATCCGGTCAAATGACCCGGATTAAGTGAGCATCGCTCTATATCACAGACCACCACCACACCTCACCTTTAGAGTCTCTCACTTTGGATTAAACCCTCGTCGGGTTAATCGATATTTTTTTGTTTTTTTATTATTTTTCCGCCAAAGAGAAAAGAAATCCTTTATCGCATTTTACCACGAATGCGGGGCCTGCTGTTGGTTGGGATTGACTGGGATTGCTGCTGTGCAGCTCATTGCACTTTCGATTCAGCGTGGAAACTCGAAACCTGGTGAAAATTTCATCATTAATGTCAACAAACTGATTGAGAGGAAAATTGACAATCTCGGACGGGTGTAGTGTGGCTCTATTAATTTTTTCGGGATTCGACAAATACTCGACTAACGTGGGCTTAGCGCTCTAATTTGAATTCAATCGGCGCGTGGGGTGGCAAAAAAAAAACGTAGTAAATTGGTTTCGTCTGAAAATGCTCTAGATTTTCCATTTCTGGGTGAGGCTGGTGGAAAAATGTGCATTCAGGGGGGATTACGTTTATTGAGATAGAAAGGAGGAGTGTTTGGAAATTGGAAATGCAATCTGAAGTCCCCTTGTGTATTTGGGAAAAAAAGTCGACATCTCTAGCTACAGAGCTCCACGAGTTGCATTAAAAACAGCGTTGTGTACAAAGAAGGAAAATAAACACGTTATTTCAATCAGAGCAAACATTTTCGATTACATTTATAGAGGTTAAGCGTTTATTTATTGCTAACGGAAGCATAGCACGGATCAAATTGTTTAGTTCGGCAGTTTCGAAGGTAACTCCGCCCACATGCACGTAAACGTCATTATTATTGTAACCTTCTCACGACTCAGTTTTCGGTGATGAAGATCGAAATATAGAATCCAAATAATTGCCAATGGGGCAAACAAATATAAAGTTGGCGCAACAGAACGAACATATGTGACCCAGGACCTTACTTTTAGAGCCATATCTGAAAGACTTTTTTGGAAATCTTTCTCATGACAGCTATTACTCTCGGACGTTTGACAGACATTCGCGAGAGGTGGAACTGTGAAAAGCTTTTTTTAGTGTTCTCTGGGACTCGAACCTCGAACCTCCCGCTCAGTAATCGAACGCACTACCCACTGAGTCGGGCCGATAGCTTTCTCTTAATTTAAAGGTTAGAAAAAGCATTTGGATTTGGCTTCAAATTGTGACGTCAAAGACGCCAGATATCAAATTCAAAGTAAATTCTTGCCGCCGTTTAGACTGCAGCCAAGCGGTCATATACGACAAGGGAACAGGTGTCATTTTGTGCTTACTTTACTTTAGGTGACGCTGTAGGACAGGATCAGTTAGAGCCTCCACCAACAAGCCTCATCAGCCAGATCAATCTTTAGCAAGTTCATACCTTTTACACATCAAGTTTTGAGGCTCATTTCCAACTGTGTGCTCCACCAAAAGTGGTGCCTCCCTCAACTGTGTTGTCTCACCGAATTTTACGTAAATACTATTAGGGCCAGCACATGTGTCGCTTCACATGTTTTTGGCATCTGAGTCTATGTGTCTGTGAAGCTCATATAGTTCGCCATTGAATTGTGCATAATGCAAAGAATCCTTCTTTCTCAGCAATCAAGGCTACTTTGCCTGCTTATGGTAATATCCACTGCTCTAAGCCGTAGAATACTCGCAGCACTGGTATAGAATCTCATTCATCGTTCTTGCCACGACGTTACTTCTCAGTTGACTGCTTAGGAGAATAGAAGATAGAACCGAAGCCTGCAAGGAAGATCAACAGAACATCTTGTAGAAACGCAGTCGATGCTGAGGACGGCGACGAACTGAATCTCGGTGCCAGGCAGAATGAACCATTCAACCTCCAAGATGTAGACAACAATTTCGTCCACCTGACCTATACGAAGTGAAGGCAGCCCCCATACCTAAACCTAGGTGCAACAACGATGCGAAGCTGACGGTGATTTCTAACCTTGTTTTGCGACTGGGTTGGTGCATGCTCCCGACCAAGTCAGCCCCTAAAATCTCAAAGAGTTTAGTTATTAGACCGTTAGAGCCAGCGGATCTCTTCGACTTAAGCCTGGTTATAGAAGCTTCCAATCCGATGCAGTCGAGTGGTTGAAGTACGAGTACTTTGTCATCATACTAGCTTACCCCCTGCTTACTAGTTTCCAATAGAGTGGTCCCTTTTTTGCCTTTGCAGGATCTGGCTTGGATCCAATTATGGAAGTTTTTTGGTGGCATTTTTTCGTTTTTTAAGCAAGCAGGCTCGGTTTTTCAGCGTTTGCTTGAGTGTATTCGGCGTCAAACAAAGGATTTCGAGAACATTGACACATCAATAGCGACACTTACTTACTGACAGTATTGCCCCTGGCGTTCTGCGCTCGCTTTTGCGGGGTCGAGGGACATTTGATTAGGAAAGGTACGGCAGTAGTTCGAGCTTACAGGCAGTTCTCGGCGTTATACTATTTCGTATTCACTTTCATACTCTGGCATCGTTTGTGCTTTGGAACATCCAAGTGTCTGTTGTGAAACGAGCGCGAAATAATCAATTTGGTTCGAGGATAATTGGCCAGGGGACTATGTTGCCTGGCATGGAGAGCATTCTGATACGAGCCACCATATCGTCAGTTTCAGTGACACGAAGCTGTTTCCGGGTGTGGCGTTGCCCGGACTATTCCCCTGACCGTTCAACCATAGGGGATATCCCTCCAATTTTGACGTTAACATTTACGAGGATCACTTTTACGTCATATTTCAGTCATTACTCGTAGGTACAACTTCGCTAGTTGTCGTCCTATTTGCGCGGGGTAACTGCAAATCTAATCCCACTTCTCTGATGCTTTATCCCAATAAAATAAATTCCTTGACATGTTGAAGAGAATTCATACTTCGACCCTGGTTATCCACATGATTGAATTCCACTTCCAGGACTCTTTTATTAGCCTTAACATGGCGTTGCAATGAGGTTCTGATTGCAAGCATACCATCGATTATAGACATTATATTTTTCCTTGTCCTAAAGGAGCAGAATAGAGTACACAATTCTCGATTTACTCCTTCCCATATAGCATTGAATGGAGTATGTATCGCGCAACGGCCTTCATCGTGGGTTTTTCCTTCCGGCTCACCATTGATTTTCCCTCCATACACATACATAGTACACGAGCATAAGAGAACAATTGTTTTCGTGCTCCTGAAGCTTTCTTTCTTTCGTAATATGCCATCGCCTCTCTGAATCCTCCATATCCTCCCCACACTCAACTAGTTGTATAGAATTTAATAATGCCATACGCAGAGGAAAACTAGGCAAAGAGAGGGGTAAGGAGAGAGAAGTAGAAGTAGAAGTAGAAGTAGAAAAAAAACACTCGCTGAAGGAGGAAACTTTAAATCGGAAAATGCATGCGATAGAGAATAACAATGAATGCGCTGCGGTACGTTATTCAATGGCATCGAAGGATCAATAAGACCAGGAATACGAGAAGGAACTTAATGAAGGAAGTGCACTTGCTCTCTCGCTCTCTCCTAACACATGCGGTATTTATAGAAGCATCGTGTAATGCACTCTACAGCACGCACCATCTTTGGAAGGACTAAAAAAAGATCTGAGTACGAGTAAACTCGCTGCTCCAAGATGGGAATAGTTTCGCTTTGAAGTTATGTAATTAGAATGTTATACAAGGGAAAATATGGAAAATATTGGAAAAGTTGGTAAAAGGAGCACGTGACCAATCAAGGACGTGGAATTGACTTTGGATTCTGCCCTTAACGATCAAGTGTTAACATCGAAGGTGTGTGGAGCAAAGATATAAATTAAAATAACCAAAGTACACACCATGCAACAGCTAAATTCATTCAAGTGAACATTTCTGAACAATGTTTCGAGCTTCAGATGTCCGAGAAGTATTGTCCTGGACACCGTCGAATAGCTGAACCGAACAGATATTCTCCGTTTACTTGTAGCTTTCTATCCAAATAGCAATGAACAGCGACTGTATATCTCTCAATGTAGCCTATCGGGAGAGGAACTATACCCAGCAACAACTACGAAAAGTCGACTATAATCAAGGACGAAGCAGACTTATCTGATTTCCTTAGTTAAGCTGAGCATTTAGCGGCTTATTCAGGCGAAGTAGGAGGAAACAGCAGGAGAATTGAGTTGAGTCAACATTCGATAAGACTTCGCGATCTGATGCCCAAAAACCATAAATTTAAGACGCTCTTTGCACAGTCTCTGCATAGAGACCCTAAGAATTGTCATTGCTTTCACCTGGAGGATACCCCGATAGTAGGCTGTTAGCAATCATGTTTAAACCGAAGTGGGATCAACGTAGATGCTTACTTACTTAAAAAGGTGACGCTACAGTACGCGGAAAACCGGGGTCTCAACCAATAAGCGTCTGCAGGCTGCTCAATCTCTAGCCAGTTGCCTCCAGTTTCAGCTGTCAAAATGGTTGATGTCCCCTTCCAGTCGCAATCTTCCTCTACAGCGCTGCGCCTCGGGGGTGGATTTTAAAATTTTCCGGTGTCCACACGTGTTCATGACCCAGACCCAGGTTCAATGACTGACCTTCACTCATCTGGCTAAGTCGATGTCGCTGTACAGCCAGTAAAGTTCGTCCTTGTATCTCCTCATCCACTAACCCTCTATGAGGCTCGCCGGCTCGCCTCCTTCATTTTGGAAGACATATGGTTCGATGATGCTGACTGGTCAACATTCACACCAAAGAGTGAGTTTTTCTATAATAGGCGCAAAAGAGGCTTCTGGAACTAGTGCATTGGTGCTATCCCAGGTCCGAGAATTTTGATTATTTACGAAGTCATTCAGGCAAAAATGCGATTTCTTCACAAAAGTTGGAGCTCATTTCTAAGCCGCAAGAACATCCCACGTACGTTGTAGACTTGTGGCTTTAGTTTTTCAGTCAATTAAATAGGGATAAGGACAAAAGTACCTACTTCTTGTAAACGAGAGAACTGCGAGGTTTCTGGTCTAAGGAACACTTAAGGAACATACAATACATACAATACAATAATTCTGGGGACTCACAGTCATTACTTGGTTATGTGGGAGACAAACTGCTATTCATACCATGGTATAGTGAATATCATAACACCTGACAGACTGCATTTCGTAGTAAACGTTGCCTTTTGCGTTACGTGGTATACTTTGACATTTGTGTTGCGCCTCCTCCAGCTCCTTGCAACACTCCAATATTGCGTCTTTTTCCCCGTAGCTCGCCTATATAATTCTTTTCACACTTCTATTACTTTCATTGTTTCCAACGATGATAAAATTGTCCTCCTTGAATTCATTTTCAAAACATTTTTCGCTGTGATTGCCTGCTTTTGAATTGTCAAAGAAGCTATGAAGAACCACCAACAGAAAGAAAGTGGCGCTGCAAGCAATAAGATGGTGGTATACCACCAAAAATTTGCGAATCTCAATACTAGGTTCTATTCATGTTATACTAGGTTTTAACGTGGTATTGCAGTGGCAGACATGTGGTATAGAACATAGTATTGCTATACCATGGTATCAATACCAGCAGTCTGTCTCCCACATTAGCAATTGAAGGGATTTCCTTGATTTTGTCATTACATGTCGAATAAAGTTTATGGCACGCCACTAATTCCAACCATAAATTTGGCGACGAGAACGTGAAGTATGTGATTTTCTACGATTAAATGACAGTTATGTCAAAATAATTGTCATATCATGACAGCATTGTCATTTAAAACACAGCCACAAGCGGCTGTCAAAGTTAAGGCTTTGCTTTTGAGTAACAATGCCACAGTCTTTACAAAGGTCTATATGACTTCAGCGCCCTCTGTTTTAGTACGCCTTCGACAAGATGTGATTGTTTTGTGTTATCTGAGCTTTGCCAAACGCGATGAGCTCTTTTCTTTTCATTTTTTTATAATGTATGTGAGCATATCGAAATGCAACATTATGTCAGCGGGCTCTGTGTTTCATCAGCATTTTGTAAATTTGTAAATCCACGTTAATATTAGAATTTTGGAAAACCCATCGGTGTCAAAACTGAGGAGACAGCAAATGATTGGTTCAGTTCTGAATCAGTTTTTTGCTACTAGCTCATCAGTCTTCTCGTTTTTAAGGACATTTCAATGTTCCAGGACTGAACAGAGTGTAACGTTGTGGTTTAGGCTAAGGGTTCTACGCACGTCGTGACGACGATCAGTGTTGGTTGGAATATGATGCTTGGATGCCTACACACATACGTTTACTAGACATCTGTATATTTCTCAAGGGGTGTCAGGGAATGCAGCTGTAAATAGACTTCCTCAACCGTTAAAATTTCGAAGACACACATGCTGATTTGCTGATTCTGCTGAAAGGATTTTGGAGCCTACATTCCTATCCCTGAACATGCACCATTTCTACCGTGTTAATTCTCTTGACGTGACTTTTCATTGAAGGTTTAGTTTGCAATCGGGTCATGGCGTGAAATAGTCAACAGTTGTGTAGATTTAGTGTTGCCCTTCACTCCGTTCTTTCCATTGGCACAGGACACTTAATGGCACTAGGCACTAGATATACCAAAACTTACCGACGAGCTTGATTATTGCACTATCGGTACAAACAGAGTATTAAACATTCAGAAGGCACGATTATGTCATCAGCCACCTCTCAGATCGTCCTTTCTAATCTCCTCTGCGTTTATGATACTGATCACCATAAAAAAAGGTTGTGCTGCTCTGTTCGGCACAAAATTCAAATTCCACTGAAAGCCAATGCAAATGGACATTTAGCTCCATCGTGAGTTACCTTGATAAAAACCGGACCAGAATACCTCTCCCACAAAAGGTTTTCCGTACAAAATCTCAAACCAATTGGCGCTCAAGTCTTGTGACGCCTAAATTACACAACCCAATATGAATCCTGTATATGCTCCACCCAAAGCAAATTATTCTACGGCGGAGAAATCTATTTAAGTCTCCCTTATCGACATAAAGTAGGAAAAAAAAAACTGTACATCGCATTTCAGCACTCCATCTCGCGGCGGATACATCGCCACTGACGTTTCTCCAGATATAGGTCAGGAGACCTTAAATCGCTCATCGAAGTGTTTACACCGATAATTTAGAAGGTAAAACAAATTGTCTAGGTCGCGGCGCAATCCATCTCCGCCAAAGGCTAGACCAACACAATCTAAAATAAGCTACCCTCTGTCACTCCAATGAATTCTTTCCCTCTTTTATAATCCCATCCATCCCTTCTCTGCTTCCTCAAAGTATGCGCGAGAATTCAACCCTATTCACAGCATTCAATGCGTTACACTTTCATACGAAATTATACACAAAAAAAAACCACCCACACATCCACACACTCCCTCTAAGTAAATATCTCATAAAAACCCATCAAGTGGTGGAAAAGAAACCCACCCCCCATAAGCAAACATCAATAACTGACGAAGGGATATTTTTGGTTTCGTTCGTTTATAGCGTGCGGGGGTGGCGATACCGTATTCAGCAGAGGGCAGTAGAGCAGTACCAACAACAAATACTTGATTGATGCTGACCTACGGAATTGGATTCTTTTTTTTTTTCCTGACTTTTCAGCGCGCAATCAGGAAACGAATCTTCTTACATCTTCTGACAGATGACACACACGCACATGCACACATGTCGAGGATTTAGGAGGACAGCAAGTCAATATAACCCAGTTAGCTTAATTCAACTTTCTCCTTCACATACTGTCACCCTTGTTAGAGTTGCCGTTCAAGGATCCTTTGGACATCGATGGGGTGGGGGACTTGGAACAGCAGAAGAGCGCAGAATTCTTTTTTTTTTTTCATTATCCTATCTATCTAGGCCAAGGTTATTCAATTATAATGCGTTGCGGGTTGCCTGGCCTATATCACCAAGGGGGAGATTGATAAAAAAAAAAAAAGGAGACAAAAACGAATTTAGATAGAAATTCTAACCCGAATTATTTGTGAGGAGAGAGCGCTTAGTTAGACTTGAATGGCATCAGGGATAGATTATCCACGTTTTTCTTGTTCTGCGAAGGAGAGGGGGATGAGCGCGTGACCTAGTTTTTGCCAGTTCTAAGCACCGACATTGAGTATATTCAGGAAATGAAGGAATACTGTCCGAAATAACGGAAGCTCGGATAATTGAACGAAAGAGAAATTTAATTATAGCCTTTGTGTAGGTAGATACTGGCACCGTGTCGTAGATACTTTCATTGTACACATTTCCTATGAAAGTTTTCCTCAGTAGTTCGTCTCTCGTGATTGTGGATTCATGATGTCCTGCATAAATCACTCACACAGCCTGTAGCGAGAAAGGATTCAGCTAAGATTCACGTACATTATCCTTGAGAGTTTGACAATTACACTTTAATGACCTAAGTGAGTATGCAGGATGAGTGGAGAGGTTTTTTGTTTTTTCGTTTTTAATTCATTTTAATATTTAATGGGTGTAATGGTAGCTCGAAATGAGGCAACTTAAAGGCGAACTAAACGAAAATTAAATATTTATCACTTGTGGTTATGGTTGATCAGTGTTGTCAGTGAAAAATGTGAAAAATGACGCTGGTAGTGCTGTGTCGTTTGCAATTCCTGACTCACACTATTCCCTCACTAACTGTGTTTAAAATTTAAGGCATCCCGTTTCCCCTACTATGTATCTAGGGATGAATTATACATTTTTCGCATTATCCAACGGTTTCGTTATAATTTTCTCTACAATGTCCTGCGATACCAGAAGGGATGTGAATGTTTAAGTCGCGTTACGTCTAATGTAGACTAGGCAGCCTTAACTTACGGTTCTTCTTGCTCATCAGACCACAGTTATGGGTCCCTTTTCGTCTCTCTTCCACGATCCATCTTAGCCTGAGAGACTCTCCGGATTTCTCCACAGTTCTTTTCTGGCTTTGGTTCCTCGTGTCAACTTAACAGAAATCTGGTTCATCTTCTGGATTGCTACCCAGTGGTGCCCCAAGACCTCCCTTCTTCTGCTAGCTAATGCCGGACAATGACGCAGTATATGTGCCGCCGCGCCGTTTCTATTTCCTCCAGGCATAGTTCACAGGTATCATCCTCCAGAAGACCCATCTTCTTAAGGTGATACCCAAATGACCTGTAGATAACGCTACCACCCATTTCAGTGCCCTTCGCTCCAAGCTTAGAACTTCCCTATGAGTGTAGCCAGTAGGCCCTTTAATAGCCATTTTGGCCTGCCTACAACCTTCTACGGTTAATCACTTTCTCTGGTGTTCCGCCGCGATCCAGTTGTTAATCAGGTGCTCCACCATTCCTCTGCCAATTGCAGCAAATTGTTCCGGACCAGAGAACTCCGAGGTTGACCCTTGCTTTACTCTAGTAGTCCGCCTTTTCATTGCCCTCAGTCTCCACGTGCAGACGAAGTGCCGTCGATGCTGCCGTTTTCTTAATAAATAAGTCAAGCGGCAGAATGCCTAGGATTACTTCCATTGCGCATGTTGGTATCGTTCGTATTGCATCCCTAAACATGCCGGACGTTGGACCCAGTTTTCTGCGAGGCTTTTTGCCACCATACAACTAACGCATATGTCATAATTGGTCTAACTATCATCGTGTACATCCAGTACGCTGACCTCGGCGAGATTCCCCACATACCCGTTTGCACTGATGAAGCACCCTTTTCACCTTCCGGATCTTTTCTTCTACATGAAGGTTCCAAGTTAGTCCAGCATCTAGGTATACTCCCAGATACTTAACCTTCTTGGTCACCTTTATTTCCGATCCAAAAAGTGTCAAGTGCTCAAATTCCAGATCTCTTTTCTTCCTTGTGAAGATGATTAGATCTGTCATTTCCGCATTAATGGAGAGTCCTTGTTCACGACACCACCGCTCCACCACTCCTCGGAGAGCATTCCTCATCGTATCTGTTGTGAAGTTCATGAATTTGCCTCTTGTCATCGGTATATCCCACAGTGTGGATGCCAGTGCAACAACGAGGCTACAAGTCAGTGTCTGTGACCGCAGCTAAGGGCTGTCCTGGAGTTCTCTCTCCCCTTCTATGGTCACTAGTCATAGACAACCTTCTAGTCGATCTTTACAGATTAGGCTATATCGCCATTGGTTATGCGGATGATTTGGCGATACTTATTGGTGGCAAGCACAGCGCAACCATCTCTAGTGTCATGCAAGGTGCTTTACTACATGATTTAGAATGGTGCAGCAGAGAAGGACTAACCATCAATCCCTGCAAAACATCAAAGACCTATCATTATCAAAGGCACCACTCTAGCTTATTTCAGTGAAGTCAAATACCTCGGGGTCATCCTCGACAAACGGCTCACCTGGAATTCTCATATCAAGTTCGCCATCGAGCGTGCCACTAGGGCCATGTGGGCCTGTAGGTCTAAATCCAAAAATGATACATTGGATGTATACAATGATGGTGAGGCTATCACGAAACGCGGCCATCATCTGGAGGCTGAAAGTTCTTGAACGGACAAGGACAACTAAACTTCAGAACTTACAAAGAGTTGCCTGTCTCGGCATCAAAGGTGCTATGCATACCTTCTCTTCGGCAGCTTTAGAAGCAATCGTTGGGCTTTCACCCTTTCAAATCTTCATTCGGAAGACAGCCGCTAGGTGTGCTACCAAATTGCAGATAGGTGACCATGCGGGACATCTGAAAAAATGGCACGATGCTTGCTCCACGTTCCAGTCAAAAAGGGTCATTCAACTCTGTGTAGAACGCATCAACAGACCCATAAAATTCTGGATCTATTCCGACCACAAATTGGAACTCTTAACCTCGCGATACATTTTCTTTAAGACAATTCACACAAATCATTACCCAGAGCCCGAAATGAGCATCACGGTCACACTTTGCACTCCCATTATGCGGTGCCACTAATTTATTTTTTATACAACAATCAGTTGTTACTGCGCTTTAGCCAGTCGCACATACGAAAGTCTGTCTCCCGAAGTGTCTACGAACTCTTTCCATTTGTGGAGCACTACACCGACCCCCAATCAGCTCCAGCAGCACAAGCATCAAACCACAACGACTCTGTTCCGCTTGGCCACCGAATCTTTTGCCCACAGTTTCATAACGTTAATTACTGGATGTGTGGTGTTGGTGCGGTGTGGCCTTCTCCACACCCCCACAGACACCCCCGTCGTCGGTTTGTTGCTGGCGAAGTGGAAAGAAAAGAAATCACTTTTCGCATTTTCTTGGAGCGTTTTTTTTTCAACGAATTCACTCACCCACCCAACGGAAAGGCATTGACTTTTCACCTCTTTATGTCCAGCACGCTCTGACGCTCGATATGATGATGATGCATAAGTGCGAGTGAGTGTTGTGTGTGTGGTTGTTTTGCTTTCAACCCTAAAATCATTTTGTCAACTCTGTGATTTGTAGTTGTCATCAGGCGCCCTCCTTGGTAACGCCCCCCCGCCCCTAGTACGGTTCTAATATAATTAAGTTTGGAAAATTCGAAGACACAGCAGGGACTATGAAATTATTGGCATTAAATTGGCTTCTGGTGGTGATTGTGTTTGTTTTCGGGTTCATCGTCATCGATTTTATGGGCATGCACGAAATGGGGTAGGTGGCAACCACCCCTATAGCACAACCTGTGCATAGCGCTACCCGATCAATTCATGGGGGGCTCATGCATCTGGTCAGAACGTTTTTAACCCAGATACCTGATGGATGTAGACCAACAGCGACGACGACGACTACGGCGATGTTGGACGAATGGACGGGTGGATGGATGGATGGATGGATGGATGAATTAATGGATGGATAGGTCGATGGGGTTGGCACCTGTTGAAAGGAATTATTGGTTTATATTGATTTTTTTTTATTTTTTTTTGCTTTCGTATTTGCGTTGTGGATCTTTTTCGTAGTTCCAATGGCCCGCTTAACCGTGCGGAAATGATGAGGCACAAAGAGACGCACGTTCGCTGCGAGCGAAACGGTTCGGTGTGCTGTGCATACAGAAATTGAAATTGTTGCTTTTTTTGTTGTTGTTGTTGTTTTTTTCTTGGTAAGTGTATTTTACGTCAAACACTGACAGCGGATTGGATATGAATACCGCACTCATATTGATTGGGCTTAATGTAGGCTTTCAACGACGGCGGCGGCTCCAATTAGGGGAACACAGAGTGGCAATTAACTCGTATAGAGTTGTTTGAAATTTGGGGAGAAATTTTTCTTTTGGTTGACTTTCTTATTAATTAGATTGCGTGGCTAGAATGGGAGAAATTTGGAAACGATAGGTCGAATGGGAATTCCGTTTGTTTTGTTTGATGTGGACTTTCCAGAGAGCCTTCGGATCTAGTGTGAGACGAGGATATTTTGTAGGGTTTGAGTTTGGGTTTGTTTGACTCATGTTGCTTTCAAAAATCGCCATTATAGCCATGCAGTCGGCAGATGTATCAATTGTGTTGCATTAGAACATCATGACAGTACAAAAGTACTGGTCCAAGACCACATCCTTGAGGAATACCTGCGTTTTTATTTCCAATGTGAAAATATGCGGCTTGAAGGTCCAATTTAATATTTCTATCTCTATCTAAGGCTTGCACTACATCAAGGATAGACTATAGAAAAATTTGTTTCCTCTGCACCTCCTTTTTCAAAGACGTGTGTCTGAGCAATTGCTGAATGTTTCTGGTGATAGCCAAGTTAGTTGTTTCGAACGATAGATTCGGTTTCCAGAGTAGGCAGCAGTCTTTTGTAAGGGCTTGACATTATTTGACATGATGCTGCCTGAAGTGGGAAAAGAAATCTTACGTTAGACTCCTTAGCATGCATTTAGACGCCAAAGACTGCAGAGAGCGCCTGAGCGAGAGACTCTCCACTGTACATTCACCATCCACAAACGCCAACAATCTGTGGGAACAGTACAGTGAAATCATCAAAGAGGTTCATAGTTGAGATCACCTGTTGGATACCAACCACCTCCGATAAAGAACCCGTGGTTTGACGAAAAGTATACATATACGCTAGAACAGAGGCATGGACAATGTCAAGAATGGATGAGGCCGCTCTCGGTTGTTCTGAGAGAAAAATACTTTAAGTGATTTTTGGTCTTGTCTGTATAGACGGAGAGTGAAGAAGAAGATATAATCATGAGCTGTACGAGCTTTATAGCGGCATCGACCTGGTCAGAAGAGTCCAAACACAACGACTAAGAAGGAAAGACGACTCAGTAGAGGAAGACCTCGCCTAAGTGGAAAGGGAGCTTGGTACAGCCTTCAAAAAGCTGACAGACTGCCAGCAGTGTTCTTCAAATACGGTGGACATATTGTGGTAAGGTGCATGCACCAACTTATCAACAAAGTATGGTAAGATGAAAGCATGCTCGATGACTGGACAATCAGCTCCATAGGCCCCTATCTACAAAAAAGGCGATTCTACGTTCTCCAAGAACTACAGAGGCATATCCCTGCTACATGTCTCGTATAAGATCCTATCGAACGTAGTATGTGAACGTGTCAAGCCTTTCTGCAGCACACTCATCGGCATGTACCAGAGTGGGTTCCGGCACGGTAGATAGGCAAATTCTGGAGAAGACCAACGAATTTCAAGACGAGGCTCACCACCTTTTTATCGACTTCAAAGCCGCATATGATAGCATTCATCGCCGTGAGCCCTACATGGCGATGAACGAATTCGGGATCCCTCACAAACTGATCCAGCTGTGTTGCCTTATGTTGGAAAACACGCGATGCAATGTCCAGTCCGGAGGTATTGCTTCTGAATTATTCCAAACGTGTTCCGGATTTCGGCAAGGAACAGATAGTGCACCAGGCAGACGTCACTACAGAAGGCACTATCTTTAGTAAATCCGGTGGCTGCCAGCGTCCCGACGCACATAGAGGCTTTCTCGGAAATTGAAGAGCAGGCGAAACGAGTTGGCCTTGAAGTAAACCAGGTCAAAACTTAGTACTGTGTTGTCGAAAAACAAAGGAGTATCTGTCCACCATCTAGGACAAAACATTACTGTTGACAATGGTCCAGGAGTTTACCTACGTCGGAGTAAACATCAACTCCACGAATGACACCTTAGTGGAGATTCAACGAAAACTAACCGAAGGAAACCGCTGCTACTTCAGTTTGGCGACACAATAGCAACTCTTAACTCGGCAGTCGATCCCGCCAGGTCTGCCCTAGGTAGCCGGAAGGAAAAGCAGATTTTAAATACTTTCGAGAGACAAATTCTTCGTCTAATATTCGGTCCCCTATGCGAGGAGGGCGAATGGAGAAGAAGCTGCATTAAGATGTGGATGCAGACCTAAAAGCCAAGACACGTCGACTATACTGGCTCGGCCACATCGAGCGAATGGACAATAATACTCCGGCGAAGAAGATCTTCGAATCCCAGCCCCCAGGTTCGAGAAGGCAAGAAATATTGAGCCTCCTTTTTAAGGACCAAGCCATTGTCCTGGATCAAAGAGGGTGAAAGGCTGCTGCAGGGACCTTCCACGGGTTCGGAGACCGTTTAGTAAGTAAGCCACCTGAAGTGGGTTTCCCTGTTAAGCTATAACAATGACCTCAGCAAAGCAGCAAGGACGGAGGTAGGGTTAGAATTATGTTGCCAGTGGGTCAGTTGTTAGTGCTTTGAACTATTGAGCAGAATGTTCGTGGTTCAAATCAAAGAAAAAGCCAAAAGGTTGTTGTCACGGTTGAAACACGATGCATTCTCCCCTACCATCCGTTATCTATCTATCAGCACGTATTTTTCTCAAGGAGTTGTTGCTACAAATTCGGTGGGGCATTCTTTAAGGCTATCCCTCAGCTTAATCATCTGTGTCTCTGGAAAATTTCCTTCATTGTAAAGGCTTCCAGGTCTTCCCTCGGAGTTAGGTTACTTAACCTTGTTTCTGCTGATTGGACATGCTTTGGAAATATGGTACATAGGTCACTATAAGTCACAGCCAGAAGACAATTTATCCATCTCTGCCGGTAGAAGCTCCCTTGTCATCATCCTGTGACGTAGGACAGACCGAAAATTGCTCTCCTTTTCGCATTCAATTAGAAGGATCCCGTTTTACCGAAACATTTCTCATAGAACAGCTTTTAACAAAAGTTTCTTTTTTTTTAACTTTCAGATGACGACAGCGATGGTGATCTTGTTACAGACTTCCTAAGTGCAAACGGCAGCGCAGGCGGTGGCGGTCTTTGCATGGGTGGTGGCGGCATTGGTGGAGCTCTTAACGGCAAACCCAATACAACAAGTAATCTAAATACCAACACCAACAAAGATGCTGCCACACTGAATAGCAATTCAAAGCAGAATAATATCCAAAAACTCAATAATATCACACAATATCAACCACAGAGTCAACCTCCCTCACAGCCACCGCCACCACCACCACCCAATCTACAGCCAGCAACAGGACCACCACCACCACCACCGCATAACATTCCGGTAATCAATACTCCACCGATAACAAATAATACTAACATGGTGCCAATAATCAGTGTCACCCCGCACAGTCCGGGCGCCAAGTACAATAGTATCCTGGGTAAGGGTGTAAGGAGCATTCATGCTCCTGACACTTCAATGTCGCATTATTGAATTTTCTATGGAATTTCTATTTTTGATTTTGCCATTTCGCCATTTTACAGAGGACACATTGAATCAGTTGCAGAATATCCGCGAAAGCGTTGTGCAGATGAAAAATTCAACCGTTCACATGCAAGGATTCCCGAATAACTATTCCTTGGTGAATAGCGCTGTGGTAAGTTTTCGAATACATTTACTGTGAAGTGTTATTGAATTTTTTTTTTTTTTTTCATAGCTGAGTTCATCCAGATTGTTCTCGTCATGCCCTTCGCTGCCGGACCTAACCGCTGCGACGGGAAATTGTAATATATGGTCACCGCAACAGTATTTAATCAATTCGGACCGACGAAAGTCATGGACGGCAATTGAAGATCTCACTGAATGTACAAATAAGAGCTCACACAAGAGGTATGGTTCATTTTAAATGTGTGTAGATGTACGGATACAGTGTACTTAAATTTAAAGTTGTCCTCAAAGGTGTCAGCCATTCTGACAGGGTTAGCAAAATATATCCTAATGAGGCTTCGTTTTAGTGCAGTGATGTTGTATAAGTATCTGTTTAGTTATCATGCCATGTTTGCAGTCTCATCGAAGTTCACATGAGGCTGACTCTGCATCCTAAAAAGTCTAAAGAAGAACAGGCATAGGGTCATCCAACAAGAGGTGTCATTTTGAATCAATAGAAAAGCGCAACAATTTTATGAAAAGTCGTGATATTTCTATTTTAATCTGAAGTACAAACCCTGAGGTTAGCAATGCAATACAATATCTGTCAAATGTCCGCCTTGGCTCTGCCTGCAAATAGTCATTCTTTTGGTGAAATTTTTCATCGCGTTTTCGCATAATTGCGGCTGTATTTCGCGAATAACAACATGATTCGTTGGTGGAGCATTAGCATAGATTTTATCCTTAACATAACCCCAAAGGAAGAAGTCTAATGGTGCTAAATCGCAGGATCTCGGTGGTCAATTGAAGTCTTCATTTCAAGAAATCACACGTCTAGGAAATTTGTCACGCAATAGAGCCATTGTTTCACCAGCTGTGTGGCATGTAGCGCTGTCCTGCAGAAAATAAACGTCATCGCCTTCCATAGCATCGATTCCAGCCAAAAAAAAGTCAGTCAACATCGTTCGCCAACCCAAACCACTCCAGGCAAAGACTGTAAGCTCACGTAAGGGATTTATTTTGTAGGAAGGAACACGCTTTAATCTTCGTTTGGACTCCTAAGGTCTAAGGCCCGAAATATTTTTTCCAAAGTGGCAGACAAAGATAATGCTAATAATTTAACTGTTAACTGCTCGGTCGGCACCAGAAATTAAGGTCCCCGACCTAAGAATGTGGAGGCTGATCCAGCTCTAGTCAGTTCATTCGTCGTCTCATTACGAAGTTTGCTTTTATAATGTCGGTGTTGGTGTTGGCTCCAAGAACGCCGACTCTAAATTGTCGTCTGTCTCTTAACGAGATGGCTAAACAATTCAATATTCATCTCATTTCGGTGCCGGGCCACAGGAACATTCCATGGAATTGCATGGCCGACAGCCAGACAAGGGGAATCCCAGTATGCCTATCGCTTCAGCTAAATTGCTACCCAAGCTCAGCACTACCAACTTAAATAATCATAGATGGACAGATGCCACTCTGTGCCTCATCACTAGACAGATCTGGACCAAGGTGGATCAGAAATGCTTCAACTGTCTTATTAGATAGAAAAGTTGCTTATTTCGAACCCAGTAGGTGTCGTTACAGAGCACTTCATTATCGGCAGGCATGCTGAATGGATGAAAAGGAGGAAGAAACCATATTACATCTGTGCAAAGCTCTGTCCGATCGTAGGAAACTGCATTCAGGAGCCTACTTTTTCAAAAATCTCGGGGAAGTGCCTAGTGCAAGCATTAGTAGCCACCCGTGCTTTTTTGCTAGCTCCTCCTGGTTCAATGGGTAGCTCCTTGGAGGTGTTGATCATCTGATAACACAATGGAACTTATTGGTGTAAGTGAGGTCCATCTCTCCAATTAGAGAGCGTTGACTTACTGCGAACTTTGTAGATCTATTGTGCTCATTCGACTTGCAGCTCTGGTTAATGAAATACATGACTTCGAGTACCTCCCCTTGTCCAATTTCATTGATGAATTGAAGTGGAGTGGATCCAACAATGGTATGTCTTCATCTGACAGTCGGTAGGCATCTAGGTGTTTTCTTCCTTCGTGGATCAGTATTCAGCATTCCTTTAGAGGTGCCCTGGGATCTCCACCTTGCTTTGTACCCAGTTTTCTAAGGTGCCTGTTTAGTCTACAGTGATGCGTTAAGAAGCCTGCTCTTGCAACGCCGCCGGTTCTTGCTCAGACCTTACTTCTTTTCTGGTTATAGTTCCCTAGAAGTTCTTTGGCCTGTCTTAGCTTCCTCTCAAAGTTTCGATCTTTTGCAGTCTTCCTTCTTTTTTAATTCTTTCCGTGTTGTGTGTGGTCCAATCCCGGTTCCGCCCGGTAAGAACGATTTCTTAGCCTTCTCTTGCGAGTTCATCAGCTGCTTCACATGACCTGGTACCCAATAGAGAGTGACTCTGTTGTTCTTACTTAGTTGGTTTATCCTGGCAAGTCATTCTCATACCAGTGTTGATCGAATTTGATAAGAGCTTAAAGCGTTGATTGCGGCGATGTCTTGTCCGCGATACTTTCTATCGAGGTTAAATTGGGCGCATCTTTCGATTGCGTAGCCTTGGGAAATACTGGGGGATGTTCCCATGGCTTCCGAATATTTGACTCTGCGACCGTGTACACCTGCTGCAGTTCATAAAAATATCTTCCATTCGTCCCCGTAGTACTTTATGGTATTTTGCTTGAGTTGGTACATCCTGGCTTCACTTCTCCTCCCTTTTCTTTTGCTACTCAGTTTCCAGTTGAATTTCCTCTCGAAGCAGCATCTCTTCACCATATCATCTCTGGTCCAATTTAAAAGGAAGACTTATTTGTAAAGTGTTTCTCGCTGTCTATGTGCGATGCATTTTCCTTTCCCGACGCCGCGCCGGTTCCTTCTTGCACTAAATGTATTAGCTGAGTCCAAAAATCATTTCCATTGCTTCTGTGGGACAGGTTCTTATAGCCCCTGTTATGCATACCTATGCAAGCTAGCCTCTGTACTTTCTCAAGGGTTTTCCTCGTTCTGCTCAGACTGGGTCTTCTAGTCCAAGATACCGCCCTGTACGTTAGATAGGCCTGACCATCATGGTGTACATCCATCTCAGTGTGGCTGGGTTACATCCCTAGGTCTTACCTGAAATGCCTCTGCACACCATCAGTGCTCGCGTTGCCTTGACTGCCACAGCTTCTTTATGTTTCCTCCAGAGAAATTTGCTGTCTAGTGTTACACCTACATAGAACCTTGACAAGCTGTTGTGGTTTTACTCTGATCGATGTATTTATTTATTTAATTATTATATTCGCCTTTTTATAGCAATATTAATGCATTCTTATGGTTTATTTTAAAGCAGTGTGAGCCTCTCGAGCTTAGACAGTGAAGAGCAGGAATCCATACGTGTAGCCGAACGACATCGTTCGAGTAGAAATAGCACTGGTGGCATTTCAACGCATTCCCTAAATGAAGCTGAATTAGCGGTAAGTAAATTTTAACAAAAAACATCACCATCAGCTTATAAATTTCATATTTTTTCCCCCCATTGCTGTGCTGATTGGATGGAAATCAGCGTGACTTTGAGCGCATTGCAGCCAAGCGGAATTTAGCACCTGCTCTCATCAGTCGTATACCATTGCAAAAGAGCATTTCAACACCATCGATAGCTCCGCTGCGAATACCTAGTGCCAAAGAAGAAAACAATATTACAACGTAAGTTTATATTTAATAAGTGTAAGCTCAGCCTTAAATTATTTTGCATCCAATGTCTTAAAAGTGATGAACGAGGCTATTTTTTGAGAGAGCTGTTTAAAGTTCAATTTAACCAAAAAAACCAGAACTCTTTTCATCACTTTGTGGGTTGATACTCGTATTTATATGTTTTATTTATTTATTGTAAAGTCAACATTTTATTATGCGCATTTTTAGCTTCTTTGTTTTTGATTATTTTTAAGAAATTTGCTGCTTGTGTAACTATAGAAATTGAGCGCTAAGTTTTATTGGTACAGAGAAAGACTGACAGACGTTAGGCTGAGAAGTTGCTGATCTTTTATAGCCTGCCGTCACAATTGGTATAATTTTCACAACACTTCAGAACGCATAGTCGTTTGTTTTTGTAATTTTTTAGTCATTTCAATCGATTGCTCGTCGTGCAATTTATTTTACAAACTTTCATCCCTCCTCGTGAAACCAACTATCAGCTTTCAGTATCTGGGAGTCATTCTCGATCCAAAGCACAGCTGAGAGCTTAAAATTGAACAGCGAGCAAAGAACGCATGTATAGTTCTCAACTTTTGTAGAAAAAACCTTTGGAACGAAAGGCCGCCTTGAACCTAAGACGGTCCTGCAGATATGCACAATTGTACTTAGTTACTTGCTTAGCACTCCAAGTTGGCTGAGGTCCCCTTCTACTTTTTCGCTCCACCTTAGGCGGGGTCGTCCTCTACTGCGTTGTCCTTCTGGGTTAAATTCGAAGATTCTGCGTTCTGGAGCATCGATGTCCATTCATTCTACATGTCAAAGCCATCTTAAGCGACTGATGCGCAGTTTTTTGACTCGTCGATGTCGCTGTTGTAGTTGTAGTACTTCCTATACTCACCCTTTGGTCGCCAATTTGGTGGCCTGCCTTAAATAAGAGATTTAAGATGAGAAAACTACGTAGAATACAAGGAACAGCAACAAAGTTACAATAAGAACCATGCAGTCATGTCCGACTGAAGTCCGACTGTCTTTCTGCACCTCTTACCCTCGACCAAGAAGAAGATCTATCAATGTCCGATCCAATCCGGTACTCCAACGATTTATCAAGGAAATTGGACTGGAGGAGGAGGGGTTCTCAGTTAATTACCTCATCGACTAGTCGGACGAGCAAAATAGATCTACAAGGCTGCAGTGTTCCTACAACCCTATAACCGATCTAATCTAATCTACCCATGGTCACCACATAAAATTTATCATATCTTCCAGTGGAGAGAAAGACAAAATATGTTAGTGCTGGTCATGCGGACATATGTACATAGTAACATCCCGAATTCGTTACTAAGAGACCTTACAACAACTTCTACGGACTACAAATTGTACTTAGAGATAGGTTTCCTGTCAAGAAAGATCGGCAAAGTGGAAAAGAAATTCAAAGAATCAATCTTTTTCGACGCACGGTTCAAAAATGAATTGTATGGTTGGAGCACATACTTTTCAGAAGCACTGCATACATCCTAATCCTATCGAGACCCGGACTCATCCAGCACCTTCTAAGCGGAATTACTGGTAATCCGAGACGGCTGTCAGATACTTACTTCCACGCCGAAAAGAAATATTTCTATCATCATCAAGCCAATATCAAAAGAATTGATCCGTGAATTTGGCTTTTGAAACAAGGCAAACAGGAGTTCTCTCAACTAAGTTTTAGATTTCTGCTCACACTTTTCGTGCTTTCAGGTCATAGAATTGGCCAGGCGTAGATCAGTTTTCGAGAATCTCTACTGGAAAAAGTCTCACCACCGCTAAAAGCCGCCAATAGAAAAATCTGTCCGCATTTTTTGTCAGATCCCAATTGGAAATGGAAGAGTCTAAATACCTGTGCTAAACTTCGGATGATATATAGATCTATCATTCAAAACTCCTGCGCATATAACCAGATTAGTAACTGTCTGCATAGTTTAGACTCTATAACAAATGATGTTGCCCTCGACGTCTCAAAAGCATTCGATCGAGTCGGCCATAGACTCCTATCAAGGAAGCTAGGTTCCTATGAACTCCTGCAACTACTCGCGAATGGATGGTAAATTTTCTTCCGGTACATTTGCTCTAAGCACTGGCTAATCTCAGGGATGTACTCTCTCCCCAAGCTTATTTCTCTCCTCCATTTCAATGATCTACTATGGCCCACAAGTGACAGGATGTTTCGTTGGCGACAGCGTCTTGGTCGACCACGTTCTCGAGAGTGCATCATCAAAGATGCGAACAAATCAACTCCTTGATGACTTTAATACGAAGAAACCCCAATCCACCACCTTCTCCAAAAATATGTCTACCGTGCCTTACATTTAAATGGGGAGTCAACCACATTGTTGACTACCGCCTCGAGAAGATAAGCAAATGCTGCTCAAAAATGTGTCGAGTTCCTTTCGAAGGCCAAGAAACTGCAAAGCAGATGTTTCAACCCACAGCTTTCTGCCTCCAGCGATCTCCAGAATTTCCTGTCTCTCTGTCTATGCGTCTGTTTTGAGAAATCAGTAACTTTCTTGGCTTGACGAAGGTCCTGTGTTGGATTCCATTTAGGTAGAGATTCTAGTCTTTTTCAAGAGTTAAGTTCGAAGGAGTGGAGAGCTTTTATAGCTGCTTGACTGTCGGTTAGGATGTTGATGTTGGAGTTACGGAGATTGCGTCTAATTGGTTCTTTGGCGCATAATTCAATGGCGTAGATTTCGGCCTGGAAAATGATGAAGGGACTGCCGATTGAAATTTAGAGCTGAAAACTCCCGTGCCTACTCTGCATTCCATTTCAAATTAGTCGGTGTACCATAATGAGTGGGGAATGGTTGGAGGAGGACCCACATTATCCCATAAGTCGCGCTCTGAGATTTATCTCCAGGGGTATGAGATCTGTGATATTCATCGCTGGTATGGTGAGTAGTGGGACTTTGTTTAGGATATTTTGATGCCCCTGGAGATTGCCCAATTTGATGAGAGGGGAAGTTTCGCAGCGCTTTCGCTGCAGTTTTTTGACTCTGATATGGAGTGGGGGAGTTGTAGGCGTGCTTCTAAAGCGGTAGTCGAGTAGGAGCGCATCGTGCCTGTACTGTGAATGTAAGCAAATCTTTGAACCTTTTGCGATGCAATCTGGGCGGTGGTTTGTTCAACTTGTTCCCATCGTAGACGTGTACGGTATTGGTAAGGTAGGTCCATTGAGCCATTGGTGAGCTTTGTCCCCATTCCCTACCAAAAAGTTTTGATCACGCCCATAATATGGAAGTGGCTTCTTTGACAGTCTTGTAAAGGTGTTTGTTTTCATTTTAACTTGTGGTCGAGCGTGATTCCCAAGAATTTACCTTTGAGAAAGGGATTTGATTTGCATGTAGTTTTAGATTAATTGATCTCTTTCTGTGGGTGCCGTGGCTCAATGGTTGGTGTGTTGAATTACTAAGCGGGAGATTCGAGGTTCGAGTCCCAGAAAACACCAAAAGTCTTTCACAATTCCATCACGTGACAAACGTCCGAGAGTAATAACTGTCAAGAGAAAGCTTTTCAATTTGCCTTTCGGATATGACTCTAAACTGTATGTCCCTTCCATTTGTGTGAAAAATATAACACGCACAACACGAATGGTCGCGAGAAACTACATAGGTTCTGGACCATATACGCATGCGGCAGTATTTGTATTTTTGCATAGTGAGCCCCTCAAGTCGACACCATTCCCGCACTATATTAAGGACGTTCTGCATGAGTGTCTCTAAGTATAGAAACTTTTGCAGATATGGTCCTGCTGGTTAGCATGGCGCTTGTCTATCTAATAGTGAGTATCCAAACCTTTAGCAACTGCAGGTCTTTTGATGAAAGCATGGAAGGTGTGTATTATCCAAAAAGGCACAAAATTCTGTGTCCTTGGCATTGAGAGACGCCTTTATATTGCTGAAAAAATGCTGCAGTGCAGTTACATTACAATTTGCCAGCCTTATAGGCGAATTGGACAGTCTACATACTTGTACAGAAACCCTTCGACGTCTCGCTTTTTTTCTCTCAAATTTTTTTCTTAACCATGTAGGTATCCCAAGCCTTGGGTTTGTCAATTTTATGGCTCCTTCATTAGAGTTTCTAGTTCACTGCGTAACTATAACCTGAGGTCTTTCCTTCTGCCTTACTAGGAGATCACAACATTTAATATGCGTCCTTAAGTTGTGACTGTACATGTCGAGTGACTAAACGTAATTTTCCATAACCTTCCCTGGAATTTCACCCCATTCGTTCCTTAATGTAAATTTATTCGTACTCATGGGCAATGTGGGCCTCTCGCTCTCTAGCTGAAAATAGTTTAATTTGTAGTGATGTAAAATGTGAATACATTTGACTACTCGTACTCATTCGTTATTTTTTTATAAGTACTCGGATAAAAGTAACGAGTACTTAATACTCGCGAGTACCGCCTATAAAATACATTGGAAACCATGCAAATACAATTCTGACTCTGTTCTACGAACCGAATACAAAAGTAATCTCTTGCCTTGTTTCCCTCAATATTGTATCCTGCTCTAACAAATATAATTCATTGGAAACAGATTTCTCTTTTCACTTTTGCCGAGCCGTGTGTTTGCTTGAAAGTAAACAAATCATATTGCGTGTCCGTGTGTATAATTCGGCTGCCTCCTTGTGAGGTGATATTGTTTCGTTGACATATTTTACAAAGGACAATTTTATACGATTATAGTATTTGTGTAGGGCGAGTAAAAAATCTCTTAAAATAATTCTTGTTGGTAGTGCAAGGGAGAACGGGTATTCGAATACATATCTGTGGCGAATAAGAATCCCCTGAAATGTGTTGGGTAGTGCAAACAGAATGAGTAAGCAAATACGTATCTGAGTACTTTGCAGGTAACGAGTACGAATGAGTACATGGTAGTAACGAATACGAATGAGTACATGGTAGTAACGAATACATTGTACCGAATGAATACTTTTTTTTACAGCACTATTAATTTGTCATAAATTTGCGTTCTGGGGCAACCAACCTTCAGTTTGGCTTTTTCTCATGGTACCCTGAGCCAAATATCTTGAACTCAGTAATTAAATAGCTTTTTCCTTTTGTTATAGCAGAAAAAAATAATTATAGCGGCAATTTATAATTTTTAGAAAATCAATATTTTCGTTACGCTCTGCTTCTTTGTTCTTATTTATAAAAAAAATATATTTTAGCTTACGCATATTTTTTTATTCGTCTATAAATGTATGTCTCATCATTAATTTAACCAACATATAGACGTTCATACATAAGAAAAAAAAAAGAGAAACACTTTTAAAAATTTATTCAAATGTACATAATTCTAGAATTCGCATTTTTGTTATTAGTTTTAAATTAAAAAAAAAAAAAAACGAACTTTTATCAAAATTGGCTTTAAATAAAAAAACAAACATTTTACGTTATTTTTTCGTTTGTATATATTTATTTATTTGATTGGTTTTATTTTGTTTTTTTTCTTATTTTTTTTTTTTTTTCTTTTCTTTGCTCATTTTCTTCTCAAATCAATCACAGATCAAGACATCTGTCTGATAGTGAAGACGACAATCAAGATGATCGCTCATTATTGTGTGTGCATGATAAAATGTAAGTACATACTATGTTATGCAAAGAGATTCCCTTTTTAACTCAGAGAATATTCATAGAGAAATGGATTGAAAATGAAAAAAAATTTAAATTAAATCGATTTCTGTATGAATGCAGCTCGAAAACACACAGTATTTTGTTAATTCATTCGTAAAACACTGAAATGCTTTCAATATGCGATTCAATCTATGTACCTATGCACAGTGTCATTCGTGTCCTTATATATTTTTGTTTTTTTTTTTTTCTAAAATTTAAACAAAAAAATTAGTTAAAATGAAAAGTGTAAATGGCGGGAAAAATTTGATTAATGTGTTTGTGTACTTGAATTACAGTGAAGTGTACGATCATCCAGAGAAAAGACGAAAACGAGGCTCCCTGTTCTTTCGTAAGAAAAAGGATAAAACAAAAACCAAAGGACAATCAACCACATGTGATGGTGAGTAAAATTATGTGTTATGAAATAATTTTAATTTAGTCAAAGGGCCCTTAATGGATGAATAGATTGATTAGTTGAAGTCGATGATTATGCAGCGAGGTGGTTGTGAAGGACATCATTCGCTTGTTCGTAATTTCGTCAAAAATATTGGACTGAGTCCATTGTGCTAACCTGCCTTCCAAATAAGGACACTTACGGAGATAGTGTTCCATCGTATCTTCGGTCTCGAAGCAGGATGCCAACATTTTCTCCTTAGGTTAGGTTAGTGGGTTGGCGGGGCGAAAAAAAAATTTGCATCCTCAAATTAGATCAATGTAGATCCATTGTGATGCCCATTGAAGCTATCCTGAAGCGTTTATGAATTTGTGCAAGTCGTTTATAGGCTTGCCAGAAAGTTCCTCAAGGTGATAGAAGAAGTGTCTTCCAAGTGTTTTAGTTCTAATATGACAGAGTGATGGGCAGTGACATAGAAAGTGCGTGGAGTCTTCATGTAAATCCTCGTCACCTCTGCACAGGTCATTTGTACTAAGTTTCGTTTTCGTTGCATGATATCTCAGCATATTGTGTCCTTATTACTGGACACCTACGAGAGATGACAAAGATTTTTTGTTCATTTGTAAAATTCTCTCGGTTTTTTGCTTGTTGTAGAGTGGCCACATTTTCTTGGTTATGACACAAGAGTCAAGCACTCTCCATCTTTCATTTGCTGCTACTAATGTTTTGTTCCCTATCAATTGTTTAATATTACCGTGCGGGATTTTTACAGTAGTGTCTGCCTGATTTAGTTCAAGTGAACCAGCTCATCAGCTTTCTCATCACCCGGTACCCCTTTGTGTCCGGGAACCCAGCAGAGTCTTACGTTGTGCTGTGCACCAAGAACCCTTAGCTCTTCGCGACAAGGACTTACAAGCTTCGATTTTATTTCCATGGCACAAATCGCTTTTATTGCCGCTTGGCTGTCAATGAAAAAGGTAATATCGTAGTGCCTTCATTGCAACCTGATTAGCAGCTGTTGTCACTTCCAGGACCTCAGCTTGGAAAACGCTGCTGTACTCAGGAAGTCTGATTGAACAGGGTAGTTCCAGAACTTCAAAGTAGAATCCCGCGCCAACGCCAATGTCCATCTTGAAGCCATCTGTGAAGATGGGTATTGATGATTCGTTACCCGATAATTAATTTTCGTGCCATTCCTCTACTGGGGAAAGAAGTAACGAATGGTCTTACAAAGTCTAGGTAGGGGATTGTGTAGTCTGTCCATATAACGCTTCTCGGCCTTATGGCTAAGATCAAAGTGTAGTACATTTTCTCCTTAATGTTGGTTATATGATGGCTACATGTTTCGTGTCCTGTAATTAGGCCGACAATTATTATTATAAGAAGTAGTGGGGCAGCCATTAGGCAGCTCCGGCACTAAAAATTTGCTTTTAGAGTCCTACTGTGCCAGTTCAAGTGTAATTTGTTCACTTCGGAGGGAGCCAGGAAATTTCAAAACTTCTTTTGGTGGATTATTGCGACGTTGGTGAGTTAGACCAATTCGCTGCCTAGTGCCCTCTTTCGATGGGAGACATTCTGTGAAAATATGAAAACCAAGACGTAGTCTACATATTGGGTCCAATGAAAGTTCATCCTGAAGATACATTTTTAGAAGCCATAGACCGCTGAGTATACCCGTTAGAATTCTTAGATTTTCCTGTTTGTGTTCATAAGAGAAAGTGGTTTCTTTTGTTGAAATACAGGTGCCAATCCTAAAAGTAATAGACCCTGTCAGAGCCAGTTCCTTAGCAAGTTTTTAAGGATGCTTTTGCAACCGGTGAAGGGACCATTACTAGCCAATGTGTCGGCCAACTATTTACCATTACCTTTATGAACCGTGACCCAGTTGAAATTTCTCTTTTTTCAGCTGTTAGTGGGGGGAGCAAAGATGCAGTCTCTGGAACTAGCTTCGATTTCATCACGACTGAGCCCAGTGGTTTTAAAGCTGTGTTTGAGCCCATGATGTGCCTCAGTGCAATTCTAACCCACAGTGAAAGAAGCATCGATAGATTTATTAAACTTTTCAGACCCAGATCTATTGTGAATCTTAGAGTTGACAGCGAACCAGACTTCAAATTCCGATGTGCGGGTCTTGCAAATCTCCTAATCATTCCTTGGAAATAAATGTGGCGTAATCTCGCTTGCAGCAGTGTTTGAGGAGAATATAGTCCAATATCATGTCAAACTTAGTCTTTTGCAGCCACGAACTGAGAAGAGATATTGTTAAAGTAGAAAAGTCAGTGGAGACTAAGCGTAGCTTCCATGAGCTTAACTTTAATCGGAGGAATGCCTAGAATGGTTTTAATGAATACAGTGATTGAAGTTCTCAGACAGACCGACATACAGTTTTCGGGTAATCGCTGGACTTAATCCAGCTTTCAAACTGTAGTGACTCTTGTAGTCTTTGAAACCAACCAAGTGCAGCGAAGAGAGAGCCTGATTACCGGAGTATGTAATTTGAGCATCATTTCGAGGCTTAGTCCGCAGTTTCCATCGAAAACTCGCCCGCAAATCTAAAGAGATCTGCGTTGCTTGGTGGATCTTAGGGTTCGAACACAATTTGCTGTCTAGTATTACCTTGAGATACATACCTGACTTCTTGCGAAGAAATTTGTTCGTCAAATATTGAAGAGCTAATGAAGAGGTGTAGTTTTCTTCTCTTGGTGAGGTTATCTTCCTGTGGTTTACAGAGACCCGATTAAATTCAGTTGATTTCAGAGGTGCATTAAGGAAAGAGCTCAAGAATGTGATTTTTAATCTTCTCCATGCATGAGGTTTCTAAGAGAAAGATTCCATGTTTCTTCTTGATTTAGCATAATATTTGACTGTTGCTGTACGCCAAGTAGCCGAGATGTATCCAAGTGCAATTATTGCCGGAAATATGCCATCCTTTCCGATGGGCTTATACAGCGAGGAAATGTAGCGTGGGCATTACATATTTCTCTTGGTCAAAAGTTGTTCTAGTCCAAGGAATGAGATGTCATTGTCATTAAACATAGATAGACTTTATCTTAGCGGTTGATTGAAGGAATTTTTTCAATAATAAGTTGACTGAGGTGATCTCTGCATGAAACCCAAATTAGTAATTCTCTAATAATTCTAATGAACCAGTAGAGTCGATCCATTGGAGCAATCCACTCTAAGGCTAAAAATACAAGTTAATCAGATACGCGCCATTTAAAGATTAAGTTGCCAAAGTGAGGGATGTAAACGTACGATTAAGTACCTTTTCTCCATTTGGAGTTACAAAAGTGATAGGAAACTCACTACAGATACTTAGATTGAGGCATGTAATCAATTGTGCAAGGGTCTCACCTCCATGATTTGTATTCGAACTTCTCTAAATAGTATGATGAGCATTGGCATCGAAACCTTGGATTTGTTGTTACCATAACAGCACAGAAGTCCTGTCAGAAATCTGAGCTATGTTATGGAAAGGTAGTAAGTAATGTTATTGAATTCAGTGGAAACTTTCTTGGTTGCAACAACAGCAGCAGCTAACTTCTTTGATAAAGTATTCTTGACGGAGGCTGGTTCAGCTAATGCATGTTTGGTGACAGCTGGCTTAGTTGTCAAAAATACTCGTCGAAGTAGATGTAGTTGACCGTTTCTTCACATATTTTAGGGAGACCTATGTATGTATCTGTTGGCTTCTTTCTGTCTCGTTTTCGTGAAAAAATTTAATGGAAAAACAATATCGTAAATGGAAGATTCACTGGACAAACCATTCTGATAGAAATGATGTTGTCAATTCAACAGCTTAGTTTTCTGAAGACACTACTACTTTTCGGTAAAAAATGTGTTATTGATCAAGAATGTAAGCGTCATCCAACAAGAGGTGTTATTTTAAATTTTGCGCCATTGTCCAGCTGTCATCATTCAACTGTCATTGCGAAGACTTTTATAAGTAATAACTTGGAGGTTATTAAATATGGATTGATACATACTGGTACAACGTGTTGACATACTGAAAATTAACTACAAAAAAGGTGAAAATATCGTCGAAACGCTTCGTAAAGTTCGTACTGCTTTTGGTAATCATCAAGCGCCTTCTCGCACAAAAGTAGTGAATTTAATCGATAAATTTAAACGTCGTGTTCGTCCGGCAAGGTCAGCTGAAAATATAGCCGTCGTAGCTGAGAATGTGTCCATATCGAGACGATCACAAGAATTGGGGCTATCCGCAACCACTTCGCTTATAAGGCTCACATGACACAAGAATTGAAGCCAACAAACAACGCACAACGTCATACTTTTACTGATTGGGTGCTGGAAATAAATGAACAAGATCATGATTTTTACACAAAATTATTCTAAGTGATTAGGCTCATTTCCATTTGTCTGGGTACGTAAGCAACAAAACTGTCGCATCTACGGCGCCGAAAACCCAAGAGAAATGGCGGAACAACCTCTTCTTTACAACAAGTGACAGTTTGGTATGGTTTTTCGACTGGCGGTGTCATTGGCCATATTCTTTCGAAAATGACGCAGGTTCGACCGTTTCAGTGAATATCGACTTTTTTTTACCTGAAATTGATGCAATGGACGTAGACGATATTTATTTTCAACAAGATGGAGCCCCATGCCACACAGCTTGTGAAACAATGACAAATGCGTGACAAATTTCCTGGACGTGTGATTTCTCGAAATGGCGACTTCAATTGGCCGCCGGGATTTAACACCACTAGACTTTTTCCTTTGGACCTATGTTCAACCAACGATTCATTTTTTTATTCGCGATATGCAGCCGCAATTATGCGAAAACGTGATGAAATTTTTCATCAAAAGAATTACTATTTGCAGGCAGAACCGAGATGGACATTTGACAGATATTGCATTCCATTACAAACTTCGGATTACTTTAGATTAAAATAAAAATATCACCACTTTTCATAAAAATTTTGACACCCCTTGTTGGATGATCCTTTGGCTACCAAAAACATTGGGAAGCATTTCAACTCATCATAGAAGGTCCTTCAAACCACGTCTGCTATTCGATCACTATTTTGGGCCTTTTGAAAAATATTTATTTCTATGAAAATTTATTTATCCTCCCATCCTTCCCACAGCTTGTGGAACTGTTATAAACCTCTCAACTGTAAAAGATCATCAATTCGAATGCAAGGGAAAGACTTCTCAAAAACAATCCTCAAAATCTAATTCGGGAAAGAAAAGTTCAACGAACAGGTAAATTTTCTTTCTTCAATAAAACCATACATTTTTCTTATACAAATATGCAAAGTGATTCCTTAAGTATAAATATACTCCAAAAAAATATTGTATAATCCATAAAAAAAAATACAAAATACATTTTAATCGTGAGTTATCGTGTGAATGGATTTAATATTTATTTTATTTTTTTTAATCGAAAGTTGAACATATTGTTGCTAACATACAACAGAAAAACCAAAAAAATATATAAACTAACCAAAACGTTACATGAAATATTATTTTTTTAACATTATGTATATGTAATATTTAATTTTAGATTTTTTTTATTGCATTAATTGCGATACGCAGTTGTAATATTTTTTTTTCTTTTTAAATTTAATTTTAAGATTTTATATGTCATGCTTTTGTAAGAACTAATATTTGAAAGGCGTGTGAGATACATTTATTCCCAGCTGGCGAATGCGCAAGATAATCATGTCGCTTTTATCCTTTTATCCGAGATATATACAATTTTTTTTTTTAATTTATTTTGTGTTTTAGTTTTGTTTTTGGTTTAAGCTGATTACTTTTTTGATGCTTGCTTTGGGTATCTTTTTTTTTGATCTATTTTCCTAAAATGGTGGTTGGTTCCTTTAGCCTTATATTGAGCCTGCGATTTTACTTTAGGAAAATAACGATGATAGATCCTGTAGAGTGTGTATGTATGTATTCAGCACTGAATGTTATGGCGTTTTAACCACACAAAAAAACTGAATTCCGAAGCGATTTCTGTTTTTGCTAAGAGACAAGCATTCGTTCAGTTTGTGTACATGCTAATGACAGGAGTCACGTCCTTCGGTTCTATTTATAAGGCTAGCCATACACTAAGTGATTTGCTGGCGTCCAAGAATGATTGGATTTACTTTGTCAAAAGACAGGAATCACCTTCGTCAAGTCGTTTACAACATTCACCACATGTAGCAAAACTCACAGTTCAACATCGGTAAGGTCCAAGCTCGTGAAAATGTGCATAAAAAATTGGATGATATCTCAGTGTCCAACAAGGTCAACCTCTGCTGGGTCTCCGGTATCCTGGTGGATATACCAGGTAACGAAAAGGCGTAAGAATTAGCCAGCGCAGGGTTACATCTAAGCACCTCGCAGGCTAGCTTCCCTTCCCGAGCCTAGCATACCGCTTAGCTCTTTGAACAGAAAGATAGATATTGGGTCCAACAACGAGGAAGCTAACAGGCGTTGGCATCATTAGATCCATGTGCCATAGCCAAATCGTTAAGGCTAGTCTATGACAAAAAGAGATCCGCAGATATCATGGAACTCAGTCGGAGGGATAAGTAAGTCGCTGTGGACGTCGTGACTGGATACTGTGCGATAGGCAATCATGCAGCACGGGTAGGACTATACCACAACGACTGCTGAAACGAAGAGGAACTGCGAGTCTACACCAAAATGAGCTATTTCCCTGCGGAGCTGGATGATCTAAGAAATTTTGAGCTGAACAAACTCCTGAGGTTCATACATACAATATCTGGGTGGTTTAATTCAGGTTCTTAAGGGTCTACTAATGGATACAATGGAGTCATCGTAAGTCTAAATGAGCCGTCGGTAGGCTCCTGTCAATTAGGGCACCCGCCTACCTAACCCTAGGCTAGTAAAAGATCCTCATTCAATCCTCTTTGCCATATATTAAGAGCGGTGTATATAGGTAGCCAGAGTTCAATTATTTCACCGAATTCAAAGAGTTCTTGCATCCCTAAGCTATTCTGAGAGTGGTTAAACCAGCCTCCGCACGACAGATGCATGTTTGCCTAACTCCTTAACTGGTTTTGGAGCCATAAATTCAACTAAATTCCCTTTTCAGCTAAGACTCTAAGCAGAACCAGTGCTTAACGCTGCAATATTCGACTTTGAGTTTCTCGAGGAGCTGGACCTCTGTTGTCAATGCAGCAGATGACGTACATGTCTATATAGAAACAGGAGCCGTAGGATAAATGTTGCGCAAGGTCATCAAAACTCCAGAGATAGGATTGTAAGTACCATAAATCAACGTACATATGTATGTAGGATAGAAAATTGAGTTGAGGTTTAACAATGTTGGTTAGGTTGGGTTAGGTATGGGGGAGGGCAATGTGGTTCACCACGCCACACTCAGATGAATGCAGACCCATTGTGATACACCTAGCGGATATATGGCTGTACCTTGCTCATTTGTTAGCCTTTTTCTGCAGCCTCGGTTCAACTTATTTGAGATGAGCTAACAGACCATCCAGTTGATTTGATGTAGCTCAAGATGTCGTTCACTGATCTACTGTTCATTTATGTCTATGATGGATGACACCTGGACAATGACAGAGAAAATGGGTTTTATCCTCACTAACAACCTCATCTCCACATCCTCGACATAGTTCTACTTCCGCAGGGTATTATATCCCGTGATGACTCCCACCAAAGCAGAATGGGATCTCCTATCATTTTGCATAAGCCTGTCGGGCCTTGTTTTCTCAAAGTGAGGCCAAATATACCCTTGTGGTTGCGCAGGTTTTCAGGGAGAGCCACTTGTTGTTTGCCTCCCTTAAGGCCTTAACACCTGCTTCAAGCTGTAGTGTGCAAGGCGGGATGTTTAGTCTAGTTGATCTGGTGTAGATTCTTAAGCTCTGCTACCTCTCATATCCAAGGACCCAACAGAGTGTAACCCTGTGATGTGTTCCAAGCACTTTTTGCTCTTCTCGACAGCAGTTCACAAGGTTGGATGTGTACTGCTAGGACCTATGCTTGTTAAACACGACTGTAGTCCAGGAGGCAAACTAATTTTGTTATGCCCAATGGTTTGGAAAAGATACCTGAGTCTACGCCTATATCCATCTAATGTAACATTTTGACAGTAATCGTTTGACAGTTCCTAAAAATAAAAGTGATTTGATGTAAGTGTTGCCATCGAATATTACTTAATATTTCGCGACTTCACTCTCATACTGACATAGGCTACAAACTTACACTCCTCGTCCTCATTGATAATCGTGTTTGTCATAATACATACCTACAACTCCCTTCCTTTAGTATTTTGCATCCTTACGAACTTCTATTCTTTTTCGAAAATTCCAAGATCTAGATGAGTTGGTTATCGTTCTTGAAAGTTTCTGGTTGATCCAGTGACTCTGCCCACCGTTTCCGTGTACGTTGCTAAGTGTGTTTCTAATAGCCTCTGTCCTTTTATCCCAACACTAGCTCTGCTTTTATAGACAAAAACCTTCTTAAAGGGAGCAACAAAAAAAAACTTGAATGCCTACTGCCCACTAATTTCTTGGTTACAAACCTGTGGCGTATACGTAACCTTTTTTAAGAATTTTTTTTTTATGACCTGTTTAAATTGCCAATTTTCATTCTAAGGAGGTTGTGATGTAGCAATATTCTTTCGAGGAATGCATTAAAAAAAAGATACGCAGCCGGTAGGATTCGAACCTACGCTCCCAGAGGGAATCTGATTTCGAGTCAGACGCCTTAACCACTCGGCCACGACTGCTAATCGATTGCTGCTTGTGTTTTCCAGCAGTAGAACATTAAAACGTTCATAATTCCATCTTTGTTTTTCCAAATAAATTTCTGATGACACTTATGAATTTAGTCATACATCTAGATAAAGTAGAATTCGCGATAAACTATCTGAATTGTGTTCTTAGCTTGCAACTTTGCATTGTTTCTGCTGGAACGATATGTGGGTGCGTGCCTTTTAGAAATTCGAGCTTTCAGAAATGTGTATGTATAGATACTCTCATCGGTGCTTTGTTGTTTAAACAAACCTATATTTCGGAATCGCATACGTGAGACCTTGTGCTTGAATTTTTTGTTTGTCTTTCTATACCTAGTTGGTAAGATTTTTCTTCGATTTCTGGACATGAAACTTCCTTCCAAGTATGCATCCTTTTTGTGGAATACTCCTTTCATAATACGGATTGAAAAGTTCGCGACATACAACAGAAATAGTTTTGATTCTAACTTGATACTCTTGCACCATTTATTTCCCACCCTTCTACTACGCTCCATACATGTGTACATACAACATAAATGTGAATTTTCGAAAATGAATAAAAAGAAATTGAATATCGTTCAACTTCCTTAAAAAAGTGTTACTCTGTGACAGCTTAGTAATCTTCCTCATCGAGAACAACAGTTGGAAACAGCAGTTGGGTGACCGAAATCAAACATGGACGGGAGAAAGTTGATGATGGCCCACTTTGATCTGATCATGGAAGGCCGTAGATTGAAGATAAAAAAGATAGCTGAGATCGTCGGCTTTTCGTATGATTGGACCCAACCCAAAACATAATTCACAACTAACTTGAGTCCTCCAATATATCTGCCTATAAGCTCAAAAAAATGACTCCGACTGACGATATCTCGTGAATTTTTGGAGCCGTTTTGATATCGATTCAGATTTGTGACGACAGATGAGACCTAAGTACACCCCTGGTAGGTAGGTAGAAATGGTAGCCTCACCGTTCTACGATGAATCTTAGTTGTCACTTTAGTACCCCTTTAAGACTACAACTCCCGTGACCTGATTGTCAATCCAGAAATTCTCTGCAAACATCCTGTGGCATTAAGGAAACTGACCAGTTCGCTGATCTTTTTTCCCGAGATTTTGTTGAGGTTATCAAAAAAGGTTTTGTCTACGAGGGGAGTTCAAAATATTCTCGATATCGACATGAACGAAAACGCAAATTAAATTGAAACCATTTTTATTTTTCAATATAATCTCCTCTTACATTTATGCTTTTATTACATCTTGAGATTAACTCTTCTACACCCTCAAAAAAATAGTTTTCATCCTTCTCTTCAAAATGTTCATTTATTGCGGCTTTGAGCTCCTCATCATCGGTAAATCGCTTTCCACGAAGGTTTTTTTTTTTAAATCTGGGAACAAAAAATAATCACTAGGGGCAAGGTCCGGACTATAGAGTGGGTGTTGAATCTCTTCGAATCCACAATCTCGCACAGCAGCCTTAAAAACACGCGCGCTATTCGCACTCCTTTCTTAGTCGCTGTTAGCATTCGTGGCACCCGTCTTGCACTGACTTTTAGAAGGTTAAGACTGTCATGAAGTATGGTGTGTATGGTACCAATGGAAAGGCTAGCTTTCTCAGCTATCGTTTTAATATTTATTCGGGCATCCTCAAGTACAAATTTCTCGACTTTTTGAATGTTTTCTTCGACGCAGGCAGTTACCAGGCAGCCTGAGCGAGGATCGTCTTCAATGCTCTCCCTGCGCCTTTGAAATTAACTTGACCCCTTTTAAACGATTGACAATGAAGGTGCAGAGTCTCGATAAACAGCCAGCATCTCTTCGTGAATAATTTTTTAACTTTTTCCTTGTTTTGTGAGAAATTTAATAACAGCGCGGTGCTCAATTTTCGTCATCATCGCCACGACAGCCATTTCGCTTAGGTTCAACTCAAGAATGAAATTTTACAGTAAGACACTTGAATAACGGAACTACTTAAATCAAAAGATAATTTACTCATATCTTTGGAGTATCCCCCCCCCGCCATACCGAGAATATTTTGAACTGCCATTGTAGTACGCGATGACGCAGAGGAGACGAAACACTGTTTCTTTCTCTCCCTCATTGTTAAAATTGCGAAAATGTGCGTTGAATGGGATGCCTAATCTGGATGAGTGTGTTCCCATGGGCCAGTGACCCATACTAAATCGCTATGATCCTTGCAATGTCTATGCGAGTCCTGTTTTGTAGATCTTGTCTTCTGGACCAGTTGTAGTTGGGCCACATCTGCCTTGCAGTCCGTTCCACATGGTGTTGGTCTCTGATAGAAAGTGCGACAGGAGAATTCACCCCTGGGATGAAACAACAACGAAACAAAGAGAGAAGAGAAGAGAGAAAGCTATAGTCCAATTATTCAACCCGATCTAGTAGATTTTTCGGCCAGATTTGTCACTGCAGATGAGGTCTAGGGTCATCACTATTCTTCGGAGACCCAACACCAATCAAAAATGTGGAGAAAATTTGGTTGACCACCAATCAAGAAATATCGACGAATAAAGTAATGACATCGGTTTTTATTCGACTCAAAGGGAATCATAATGGTTGGGGTACCTTTCCGAGGGTCGACAATCAGTGAATGAAGAGTTCGTCGCTGCAGTAAACGTATTTTTTGAAAGCTTTAACCCTTAAATAATGGATGCCATGGCTGATGGGTTAGTGGGTTGGACTACTAAGCGGGAGGTTTGAGGTTCGAATACTAGAAGACACCAAAAAGTTCTTGTGAATGTCAGACAAACGTCTCAAGTAAGAAAAAAAACTTTCGGATATGGCTCCTAACTTTCCATTTGTACGAAAAAATATAACACGCACAACACGGATGGTCGCGAGAAGCTAGGCACTGGACCACACACCATCTGTTAAATGCTAAATATTTGCTTTTGTAACCTTTTTTTTAAAACACAACCTTTCATAACGTGTTTTGTGTCCTTAATATTGGTGAAAATGGCCCAAGGTATTCCGCTTAATATTAACTACTTTTTGGGCGCCAATTTAAAAATGGTTGGAACTTTAAAGATACTGCGTTCATTTAAGGGTTAAGTTGGGTTAGGTTATATAGGGTTCTGAGTTTATCATAAAACTCTAGGCATCATAGTAGACCCATCGCGATCCCTAGGGAACCTACACGGTCAGAAACCTAAACCAATTCTCCCAAACAGTTAATTTCCCTACAGAACCTAAATATTCAAGGAACCGACCTCCTCTATATCATTGGAAAAGTACTTTTCGAGGTACTTTATTCTACTCCGAGCAATGGCATCAAATTCACAGATTAGATAAGTAATGTCCTCCGCGACATTTAGGTCATCACAATACCTGCATGTGTCCGTGTTCGTTAAACCTAATCTCAGAGCGTGCTTCCCCAGAAGGCAATGGCCAGGGAGTAACCCTATCGCCATTCTTAACTTTAATCTGCTGAGCTTGATTAATTCTTCACATTTTTTCCGATCTATGCATTTGAAATCCTTTGCCCTTCTAAGTCTGACCATCTTAGGCTGGCCATATTGAAGATTTTATCGAGAATAATTCTCTTAGCCACGGCCATTGGTGGTCTTATGCCTTCAATTACATCATTTACCGGGAGCTCTGCTTCTTTTTTGGTCAGTACTTCGGCACTTTCGTTACCCTCTGTATCACAGTGTCCAGGTACCCAACATAATCTGACTCAATTCTGCGAACATAATGCCCTAAGCATTGTGCGGTAACTCCTCACTAGTTCCGATTTAGTGGACTCTAGCGCCTTTAGCGCAGCCTGACTATCAACGTAGATGGCGATATTTTTGTTGGATGTTGTTCCCATCTCAAGGAGTTCCGCAGTTTTGAGTACGGCCATAACCTCTGCCTGAAACACACTGCGTGTGCCCGGTAGTCTTAGAGCCACGTGTAGGTTCTCTCTACTCTGTACCTTCACTAGTTTTAGAACCATCCGTATATATTGAGACTTCATTTTCAATCGAAACTGTTTTTCTTTGCCAATCCTCCCTATCAGGGTACATTACTTCGCAGGTTATGTCGAAGTCGAGTGTACCAAGACTTTCAACCGGTTTGTCAGGAATGTTGAGGAATCATCCCTTAAGAATAAAGCTACGTCCTATATAGCTGCTTTTGAAGTGCCCTGCGTTAGTGAGACAAAGCGGACTGTTACCTGCTTGTAATTTTATTTGTATATCCAGTAGCAAAAGATACAAAAACGCCTCGAGTGCAGCTATGGGCGTAGTGCGTAGGCACCTCTGATGGCAATGCAGGCTGTTCTTTGTATCCTGGCTAACATATCCCGTGCATTCTTCTTTTCTTTATTGTAGCGGTAGCCCCATATGTAGTGAGCTTAAAAGTGATTACGTTGAAAAATAAAAGTAATTTGTAAAAATTCGAGTTTGTTTCCTTAGCCAGGACACTAACCATTCAATCTAACCTCGAACTTCAATTCAAACCGCAAACCAAACTAAACCACCATTTGTGAACTGAACCGACGCATTTATTTTTATTTTGTTCTATTGTTTAGGCAAGAAAATATTATTTGATTCATTAAGTTGTTGTTTCATTCATTTATTAATGCACCAAATCCGCGTATATAGGTTTTAATATTATTTTTTTGTTTCAACAAATTTTAATAAAAAAAAAACAACATTCGATAGCTTTTTCATATACAGATGACTATAAGAGTCGCTTTGGCTGGCAATAATAATTATAGTTATAGACTTGCTTGAAACTTAGTTATATGAACGAAGCGGTTCATGCATACTTCCATCTTTTTTTTTTCGTTTTTTTGCACTATTTTTAAGGCTCACTTTAGTTTGTTGTTTTGATTTAAATTTATTTTATTACTCATCCATCATGCTTTGTAAATAAAGTGATTTATTTAATTTTTTTTTCTTTTTATTGAATAATCATACAATTTTAGTCAAAAAAGTGTAGTGGGCACATGCGAGAAGTATTGACTTATATTATATAAAATATATAATATTACATACATATATATATATAAATAAATACCTTTTTGGTTAGATATATGCACTTAGTTTAGCTAAAATGCTAGAATATTTAAAAGAAAATTCGGTAAAAAGTCCACAGGATTCTACAACAATATTTAAGAGGTAACTATATATTAATATACACATATAATTTATAAATAATAATTATATACAAAAAAAAAATGCGTAATGCCACTGTTTCTGCAATTTAAAATTATTTTATTTAAGTTTTTTTTTTTATTGTTTTTTATTTTGTACTTATTTTTGATTCACAAAGTGGTAGGCTTATGTTGCGATTCGACTCTGATTAAATATTTCTTTTGTTTTTAATATAAATACTAATAAAGTGATATAATGTAGGAAGAATTTATTTTACGAAAATATATAATTCGTGCTCCATCAACGAGGTTTTTAGATTAAGAACTTTTTAATGTTAATTTTTATTCTAACTTAACCTTATTTTTATTATAAATTCCCTAGATAATTGAGCTTAAAAGAGGTGCATTTTATATGTTCAAAGCCTTATTTATATTACATGTTATAGGAATGCACTGCTTTGATAGACGAATTGGATAGAGTAAATCATTATTTCTTGCAATTGGAGAGTAACTACATAATTCCTTAAAAGCGACTTCGATTGCCTTGCAATTCATACCATTATTGCTGTTTGCAAGATCATTTAATCTATTCCGACCTTATTTGCTATAACTTGCAGTTGAATGCAGCCAAAAATATTGAAGTTTTGCTTTTTAATCAAAAAAAGTAATTTTGAGCGAGACTTGAACCAATTTCTCAGGCGGCTTACAAAGTACCAGTTCAATTGCTGATGAATTGAAGACCAGTATTGTATTCCAGTATTGCATGTTTGCAGAACAGAAATCACTTTAAAGTGCAAAGATTTCGTCCTGGATCTTTTACTTCATTAAGTGAAATCTACCATTTTATGCAATGTCTCAGCGCATTACCAGTGTATTGAGAACTCATCACACATGGCCTCCATTCAAATCGTTTTGCAATCAATATCGTTCCAAATAATTGGACACCAACTACGTGTTAGGGCTGATAGGTTCCTAGTTAATGGAGATTGCAATATATTGTCATTTTCCAAACGGACTATCTGTTCTCTGAGTAGTTTTCAGATTTCGGCTACAAACATTCAATGAGAAGAGTAGGTGTCTCCCTTCTACCAGTCATCTTAGCCAGAACTACACTCCGGATGTCTCCAAAGTTTCATCTTCACTTCGATTCCTCGCGTTAACGCTAGCATTTTCTTGGAAATTATATGGTTAATTCTCCGTTTTTCCAGTCAGTGGTAGCTCAAGAGCGATCTTTTTGTGGTACCTAAGATCGGACATTTTCACAGTATACATATGCACCGTTATCTCAACGTCCTCCAGGCAGTCTGCAGGTATCATCTTCCAAATGACACGTCTTCTTCAGATGATATCTGCAGTTATCCCTGTAAGCAATTCTACCAACCATTTGAGTGTTCTCGCTTCCATGCTTAGAACATCTCGTTTGGCTTGACTACACATCCATAATTAAGACGATGTCAAATCTCGCACACAGAGCTCTGTAAGATTTGAGGCAGTGCAAAATTGCAGGCAGATACTACTGGGTATCGAATGACTATTACATTCCGGGGAATGCCGTAGTTTACTAACAGGCGCAGCAATGCTCTTTCGGTAAAAAAAAAGCGTAGATTTAACCGTCACCAAGGCACCCATGTCGTTTGTTAAGATCTTATTCATGCCGAAGCGGTAGAAAAAGCCTAGATTGAAACAAAGTCTCGTTTTTTTTTTAAATCTCGATCTTGATCTCTCCTGCCTCAGTCTTGAAAGTTCCTTACTGACCTGAGCTATAAATATGTCGTAATAGCTAAAGTAAGGCTTCCTCTACTCTGGCTGTGGACATCACTGTTGATTCCATCAAAAGAATTCCTTCTTTCTCAGGACCTCATTTATCATTTCAAAGGAATTTGGGGCGATTATCAAGCTTTCAACTTTTTGAGTCTTAATCCTACTGTTGAAGTAGCTAATCAGATTCTTCCTGATAGTTTTTAAATTTTTTTTAGTCATTTCGTTGATACATATTAACGTTGAGTAAGTATGTGCATTTGTTAGACTAAATTTCGAATGAAATTAGACAATTTTCGGTATAACTCAAGGTAGCCACTTAGTTCCTCTACTATTAGCACTTATGTATATTTTGTAGATTTCAACGCTCATGATGTTGAAATATTAAAACTTATCTGCAGTCAGTCCGATTTTATCGTAATGGGGAATTGTCTGCATATAATTTAGCCTTGGTATCATAAAGCCTTGGAAGTAAAAAATGTTCATGTATCATACATTCACAACGAAATACAGAGAACATGCATAAATTTTCGTCTCCAAATGTACTCTGAGTACATATATTTCACAAATCCGGAGTAGGACCTTCAAGCTGTGGGGGAATGATACTACGTTTTTAGGATGATATGACACATTATACAGACCAGTTAATATTTACTACTTGTAGGGCTTTGGTAAAGAAATCCATTTCAATATTCAAAGCCCTCCAGATACTGCAGAAGGCGACGATTGAGGAAAATTGTTCGACGGTATCGAACACAGGATTGCATGCAGCGGATTTTATCATTAAAAAGTTAAAGGTCCTCTCATTGGTCCAGAATAGAAACAGAAAACTCAACATTTTCACAGCGCAAAGGCTTAGATACATTGGTGTACATTTCTTCCATTTTGGCAGTGCTTTCAGTAAGCCATGCGAGTACGCTCTGTTCTCTAGAAAATTTAACATCTACACTACAATTAAGTCAAAGAGGTTTCTATAAACAGCTTCAGTTTAAGTTAATGGGTGCCCTAGTTGACAGGCAGCTGTCAACGGCTCCCTTAAGTTTTCACTGAGAATCTAAATTAAATTTCGTGTCTTAGAACTAACCCGCAGCAATCATCTTATTTTCTTAGTCAGAATATCAAAGCTCTGGGAACCGAACCTTTTAAGAAGGTACATCCTGTAGACCTCAAACTGTGCGTGAATTAGATATATTTCTAATGTTTTCAGCTGGCACTTTCACTACTGTGATTTAAAACAAAATATCTATTTGAATATCAATTTATAAACTGAAATATAATACTGACAATTATACACTCAATGGGGGTACGAACTATTCATCCCTTAATGAGCTCTCTTTTGGGGGACAATGCTCTCCATTAAAATAAGTTGAAACGCTAATCGTACGATTTTCTAAATTTAAAAAAAAAACGTATCTTAACTTGTGCCCGTGGGATCAATGGCCAACTTATATATTTTTGTTAATTACACTTGCTTTATATTTTCGTTTCTTACTCATCCTTTACAAAGAGATAAATTAATTTCTGCATTTAAGGACATTTTCTCGCCCACTACGCTTTTTAAAAAAAAGTTCTGAGAAAAACAAAATTAAAAAAAAAATGTTTGTATGAAGTAGATTTGGATTTTTTTGTTTGCTTTTCGTTTCACTTTTCTGTTTCTATTTGTTTTGTCAAAATTGTCACAAAATTATTATGCATTAAGAAAAAGAAATCAAAAGAAAAAAAAAAAAAAACGCTTTTGTAATAAGAAAAAGAAAAAAAAAAAAAAAGAAAATCAAATTCAATTAATTTTTTGTTGATATATTGCATTTTTCAAAGCGGCAAGAAAATGACCGGATGCTACTCTCCTTGGAGATTGGTTGCTAACAAATTAGGCGTGACTTCACATCACGCTAGGTAACATGAAACAAATAACCCACCAGAGAAACATCAGAAAAAAAAATTATTAAACAACAGAGTTTATCATTATCGAGATGAGAGTATTTGCTTAAAAAAATTTGTTAATTTTTTTTTTTATTTTCGTTTCGTTAATTTCTCTCTAAAATAAAACAAAACAAACTAAACTATAAAAACATTTTGTTTTTCGTTAAATTTTCCTATAAATTCTCTAAAGTTAAACAAAACAAAAAAAAATCACATGTTTAAAAAAAAAACGCCTTTTTGTTCTGAGTTGTACGTACGTGCTTATTATTTTGTTTATCTAGAGTATTTTTTAAGTATTTTAGAGACAAAAAAATAATTATAAAAATTCAACTAAGTTTTGTTCTTCACATTTGTTTTGCTCTTCAGCTTCGATTGGTCTTCTCACAAAAAAAAAAAAAAAAAAACAATAACAACAAAATTTTGTTCTTCTACTCTTGTCTTACACTGTGTTCTTATTCAAATTTCTAAACTTGAAGAACTTCTTTCCTTATTTTCACTGTTTTCACGCTGAATTTTTGTTTTACAAAACAGTGTTTTTGAAACAGTCTTTTTTTGATATTCATATACTATGTATTGTTAACTCGTTTTTTTTCCGATCCTTATGACTACGTTAGAAGTTTTATAAGCATTTTTTTGAAAGTATAAACGTCCTCGATAGTTATGAGTGTTAGTTTTGATGTAACAGTTAAATAAATATTATAAAAAGCAGTTAAAAGTAGGCGTGGTTCTTTAAAGCGAGTACATGAAAAATGGTCAGCTTCTTCAAAGCAACCCTTAACCCCGATACTATGTTAACCCTGCTTAATATACCAAGCTAGGCAGAGCCTCCTAATTGGCTTTCCAAGTGCCTTTAAGTGTCCTGGAAATTTTGTGACACTCTTGTGGTCCGCTATTTATACAGAAAAAACTCAATTAGTCAGAAGTCTTAAGGAATTTTCGAAAACGTCTTTTGATTGTCATTTTGATCGTCATTCTGATCGTTGTTGCAAGACGTAAGGGTTACGAACCTCAATCTGCTCACGTCATTTGGTATAGATGATCGTCGTGTTCAATATGATTTTTTTTCTTTTTTGCTGTTTGATAAAGCGCAGATTTCTGACGGCTTTTTTGCAGTGCAGATGACGTTTTTGAACATCTGTCATGCAAACACTGCATTATCGAATGTATTGCAAATGCAGTGTGATTTATAACGATTTTGGGCTTAAGGACATACTGCAGAAGCTATTTGATGCAGATGACGTTTATGACAGCAACTCTACTTTCACTCAAAATCAGCCATTTTTCAGTAAGAGTAATTCTCAGGCGCCTTCTTCATCTCTTTCTGCGAACTAAATTTAGAGTTCTCCGTGTTTATTATTTTTGTTTCTTAGCTACATAAATTCTGCCACTTTGAGGTTCAGAAAAAACGTTTGTGACTATCGGCTCAACTGTAATAGTCGAAAACAATCGGAAGCTAATGTCAATATTCTACTTTAAGTTTTCTTCACTTCTGTCAATTGCTCAAATTACCTATAATAGGCATATGACAGCTGTTAAAGTCCCAAGACTTTTCATTAAATTCGTCAAGTTATGTTCGCGTAGAAGTTTACTTCTTGTAAATGGCGAATAACTGATAGAATTCGGTCCTTTTGCACGCATTTAACAACAACCGCAATATTTTTGTTCGGCCGAGCTTTGCGGCAACGCACAACCGGTAACCAAATAGCAACTGAACAGGTTTCCTTAATTTCAGAATAATTAGCTGAATTAAGCTCTCGGTCGTTCGCCAATTTCGACCAAAAACTCCAAGTATTTTGTCCATCATTTGGCAAACAGAACACGATTTTTTATAATAAATTTTCACAATTTCGACATGTTGTTGAAGGTGTAGAATCAAAAGTCCGCACCTCAATGAGTTATGTATAAGTCCACAAATCAATTTTGTCCATAGTGGACTTGGAACCGTGCACCGTTGTTACAAGTGTGCAGTTTTCCATCATTAAATGACAACTAGGACAAAACACAAATGTCACAGACTTACAGTGCTATCACTTCGAACATAAACCAAGTTCAGGCTACTGAATGATATATTTTCAAACATTTTCAGCAAAGTTTTAAAACAACTGCTTCGTCTGTCAGTTTTTTTTAGCGCTGTGGAATGGATATTCTTTGAAAAGAACTCCGACAAAAGATAGTTTATTTGATTTAATCCCGCCAGGAATAATTGTAGGACAGAATATCAGATTTTCTGAACATTTAACGTCAAATTTATCCAACAACAGAACAAGTCCCACAGAAAGAACAAATGGCTTATTTTGTTTGACTAATTGTACGTTTCCATCGAATTGAAATTCGAAATTGATTGACATTTGATGCCGAATGTTTGATACACCGAAAAAAAATGCAACGTGGTATTCTCTTTTTCTTATACAATCTCTTCTATTTCGTGGTTTTATCAGTGCATAAGAATGACGTTCTGAAATTGTCGAAAACTCTCAACTGCAAAACAAAACAATTTGGCTGGAAGTTAGTTTCGCCTCTTTTTTGGGCACATAGCCGGAACCCTTCTCATGTTCATGAGAGATCAGCATGGCCTTCACTATTACTTTGTTAGGACCTCCAGAACCTTAACGGGCTACTCAGCGAGGCATCGTCCAATTACCGTCTGTACAGTAAGAAATCGCCAGATACTGATACATACTGGCTCTGTGGAGAGCAAAAATAGGCGGATCACTTGCGTTTGCCAAGGAACCACAAGGGAAAGATTACTCCACTTGGCGCGGGACTCTAATATTCCAGTGAAAATCAACGACGTGGAACCTAAAGCCATCCTGAGCCTTAATATCTGGTTAAAATTATGTGAGCCAGTATTTTACAAGTCGAAGTGTACGTACATACATGTAAGGCCATAGTGTAGTATTGCACCGCATCACTTTGTTGGGCTTTGTGTGCGACCCAGCAGAGCCTTGAAACCCTGGCCAATTATTCTAACTTGTGTTATTTTGTCATAAATATGTTTGCACAGATTCACGTATAACACTACACCCACCTTATCACCTGGTGATAGATTCAAAGACGCGACTCTACGCGAGCTGGCATGCGCCTTATATGAGCTGAAAACTTTAAGGTAGAAAACTCCAATTATAATTGTTACATCGTAAAAAAAACTAGCACTCATGACTGACTTTGTGGTCTCTTATTTTGGTGTAAATAAAATTGAAAACGGATTCAAAACTGCGAGTTCTAAACATCTATTCAGAAAACTTCTTCCGTTCCCCGTTTTTTTGTGTAGCTTCTCGTGGTTTTATAAACTCCTACGGCAATATTATCTCTCAATCACCTACAACACACAATCTTCTTCTTGTACACTCTGCAACCAAAAAACACACTCAATTCTAATTTTCATGTCTTTCTCAAGACACACCACACCACTTCTGTATATTGATCAATGTGAAGTCTGTCTTAATTTTGGCTTAAAGAAAAAAAATTCAAAAATTCTAAATTTAAAGTTACATTCTTCTGGTAGTTATTGTGTTTTAAAATTTTTATTTTTTTTTGTAATTTTTTTCGTTTTTGGCAACCAAAATTCAAACTGAATTTTTAATTTTTATTATTGAACGGCCTTTGAGTACGAATATTGTTTCGCAGATTCAATTTTTTCCCGTGACACTGTCATCTTCTATAATATTGAATTTATCTTCGAAATTATGGTTTGAAAATATTGTTCCAAAATTGTTGAATCTCTTTCTGTAATCTCTCTCTGTTTCTGAATCTTCCCTCTCTGTCTGTCTTTCTACAGTAGAAGGAATTTGTGCTATACTATCTCGTTAAGAAGTTAATTTTATGGTGCAGCATTTTATGAATTACGGTGCATTGGGTTTCATTTTAATGATATTTTTTATATTAAACTCTTTTTGTTGAAGTATTTCTTAATTTGTTTATTTATTTTTTAACTGTATATTGTATAATGTTAACCTTAAATGCATGAAAAAGGAAATTGTTGCTATTTTATTAAATATCTACATGTGTTCTTGGTGTCTATGAATTTTTATTCAATGTAAAAGGATTTTTACCGTAAGTTTATATGTAGTAGATCTTCTTATTAAATGAAAAGGTATTTAATCTTTTTTTTTTGTTTTTCTTAATCTTCAATCCTTACCCTTAAAACTTAATAATAAAATAATAAGCTAATAAATAAAAAGAAATAATAAAAAACTTAACGACGCGTGTAAGCCAGTAAGTTGAATACACATTAGACCTCAAAAGCAGAACTTTGTTGTAAATGGACGGCTTCTTTTGCAATAAGAAAAATCCTTTTGTTATACTAAAGTATAAGAACTTATTTAAAGCTCGGTCAACCTTTCTATGTCACAGCGAAATATCGATGTTCATTCGAAAAAGATCAAAACATTACTGTGATCGGTGGCAGACAACGTCTTTACTGTTTCTTTTCACCTTTTGTTGATTATTACTACTACATGTATAGCTTCAAAAAATTTCACCAGCTGAAGGGCTGATCTGGTCTTTGTCTTATGCCAGTACGAATATATGTAAGAGAAGACTTTGTTTTATTCGTTATTGATATTAATGACGTTATTGGTCTGTTGAAGTGAATTGATTCATCTTCTAAAAATGCATCGTCTACCTAGAGTGATCTGGAAGGAATGGTGACTATGATGAAGTTCACTGACCTATGTAAATATGTGCTAAGGTGTGAATGGAACAACAATTTCCAGTGAAATTCCCTCTAAAAATCTCGAGATAGCGTCGAAGAGCGCGCCAGGCCTTCACCATGCTAAACGAGCTCTACAAGCCGTTGATTGTGAATTTGCATATTCAGAGTTTACAAAATTTCAAAGTTACAAGATCCTGTCAATGCCTTTCATATCCTCCAAAAAGTCTACCGGCATAACAATGTTTGCATCCCAGAAAACCATGGCTATAACATTTTTGCTTTGATTTTTTTTTGGTTCCAGAATTTCTTTTTTAAAACCATTTTTTTTATTGCACTTGATGGTGATGGAAGCTACAAGTTTCCTCCCCAATTAGATGCAAGCAAAAACGTTTTCTAGATCTCCTTGAATCTTGTTCAAAAACAAAACAACAGCTTCAGTTCTTTGGACTACGTTTTCGGCAGGGATCATTTTAAACACCCAACATGCTGTAAGCTAAAAAAATGGCAAATTATCAGTTAATATCATGTCGACTGATACATAAGATACATATGTCTAGGCTGCTGACTGTTTCTGTAATAAAAACTGTTGACGATGATAGTTTTTGAACTCTTTCCTGCCATTTTAAAAATCCTCGCACATTTTTTTTAAAGCATCCATGAAGTGATCCCTAAAATGTTGGCTCAAATAGCGAAAGAAAAATCGTTCAAACCGTAATAAAAATTGTGTTTAAAAAAAAATGAACAACACAAACAATTTATTTAAAATTTTGTAAATAATTTGCAAACACATTACACATTACATTACACAAAAAAGTGTGCATCTTTACACAGTTAGCTGCTGAAACGAGAATGAGGAACGTAATTTGGTTTCTTGTTGTAAATTAAAAATTTTTCGAAAATGGTGCATTCTATGGAAACATGCTCGAAATATTAACTCCCTTTTTCACAATTTAGACAAAATTTTATAGTTTTTGACTTAAGTGAGAATAATTCCTAGAAAAACTGAAACACCGGTTAAGTGTTGAATGTGAAACGTATCTTTCAAAAATTAATTGTTTTCGAAGCAATGGAAATTACCTATATATTACTCGATAAATTGCAGACATTTGTCGGTGATGTGCACCACCGATCCAACAAACCGCCACTGAGAAGAGACTTGGTCACTGATCAGAGAAATTCAAGTAATAAAGTGGGTGCATAAGTTTCCCCATTACCGTAGCCCTTAGACTTTTCTATTTATTTTTTGAATTTGTTTCGTGAGGTTCCAGTATAGAGGGTATACATCGACGCTACGACTGATAGAGTTTTAAGACCGTATCAGCAGCCTACTTCCAATTCTCAAAACCACACTTTCTAGTGATCCAAAATCATTTGGTTCTTAAAACAGAACTTTGATCTTCCTTACTGTCTCGAGTCTGGTGGCTGGTATTACCGTCCATTCTTGCGATGTGGTCAAGCCGTTTAGGTCGTTTTTTTCTAATCTTGATAAAACTCATGGAGATCGTTATTAGATTTTTTTTTCTGCATTCTTCTCTAAAACCCTCGCACTCCTGACAAAAGAAAACTAGATGATTTTCGTGCCAAAAGTTAGAAAGGGTTTGCAGCGCCTTTGAGCTAGATCTAAAGCGCACTAGAAATTTAATATCACTGAAGAAATGACTTTCAAAAGCTTGTATATCAGCAAGTCGAAAATCTTGATCATTTTTTAAATGATTTCTGTAGGAACCGTAATGCCTAGGAGAAGGTAAAGATATGTTTTCATCTCCAAAAGAGCTCTGTCCTTTCATAGAAAACTCCACTTAAGAGTTGAATTCTTTCACAAGCAATGTGACCTAGCAAAAGAGTCTGGCATTACCAAGGCTCTATAAAAAACTTTAATTTCTGTTACTACATTTTGCAGGTGAATTTTTAATGTTAGTGTCCGCGGTGCCGTAAGTTACGCGCGGTTTCTCTTTCCTGAGCTAAGCCGGACGACTTTGTCCTTTGAAGTCGACGACCCTGGTGTTTATGTGCTAAATGTTTAATTACGTTTTCGACGGAGACTATTCTTAAATCTCTGTCGACATTGCCGTTTCGAATATACCACGATGCGTTCGCGTTTCCTTTTATTCCTTTTTTTAAAAGCTTGTACTACTTCTCCTGGTACAATCAAATGTATACTATACGTCCACACGAGTTTTAGAAATAGAAATAGAGAGCAAGCTCAGAGGAATGTATAAGTCGCACGGGTGATGTTCTAAGTGCTTTCCATTTTAATTTCGCGTCGAGCGTCACTCAGGTATTTCTCTTCGGCTGCGTACAGGATTTCATTTAAGTTCATTAGGATGGATAGATACCTCGTTCACTCTTTTGCCTTACGACATATTTACATACGTTGAAGTACTTAGACGTAGATGAGTTGACAAATTTGGCAAAAATTTTTACCTTAACCGCGTTCACAAGGACTGTCGTAGAAGATCACGTATCCGCGTTTACACATAGGTTCGAAAACTTATCGAAACCTTGTGTATTGAAGCTAAAATCGCATAAATTTTAGATGCATTATTGGTAGCATACGATGAATTAATGGAACAGATTTTCCTTAGACAGTTTTACAGTACAAGAGACTCTTCGTTCTTAAAAAAGTTTAGTTTCCCAATGAAAATGCAAAGTAGACAAAGCCTACGGAGGCATTTTTGACTACCCGTACATTTGAAAGAGTAACTCATCTCTAAACCTTAAGTCCTTCCAATCATTTACTAAAAATCTAAATGTGTATGTAGTCCTTAGCCGTACTTGCTTCTATCCTTTCTGAAACTGGCTTACAACACAAATAACTATCATTTCACATTTCACCCCTCTCGCGCTATCACGTCATGGTGTTTCTACATAATGCAAATGGCGACGTGTTTTACAACATGTCCGCTCATCACAGTTTGCATCTGTCAATTGCATTTTTGTTAGGGGCACCATTACACTATCAGCTAAAAGTAAAACATATTTTTTATTTGCTAAATTTTATTTGCATTTTTATTAAAAAAAAAAAAAAAACACAAAATTCTTTATAACATTGCTTTTGTTTTAAACATTTTTTTCAGTTTTTTATTATTTTGTTCAGCTATAAAATTCTCATTTGTTTACAATTTTATTTTATTAGTTCACATTGTTTGTCTTTCGTTGATCGTTATCGTTTTTTCTTTTCGATTAAAGTTTATTCGTTTCGTTTTCGCCAGTGTTTATTTCCATTATACATATTATTTTTGTTTTTACGCTTGCATTTTCTAATTTAGCCATACTTCGCATCATGACGATGGCCGGGATTACTATGATGGACATTCGCAAAATGAACACTCAAAGTAAGTATTTTCCCAGAAACGCCTATATTCAGATACTATAAAAAAAATAATTTTTAATATTTATCTATTCCGCTTTCTTGTTGAACCTACTTATACTCTACTCGAATTTATTTTTGTTTTTTTTGGTTTTAAAGAAAGAAAAACAGAAGACTTTATTGCTTTTTTGAGACTAATGTATTGCTTAAACCAGATAAGTTTAGTTTTTCCTTAGTTTTATTATTTTATTTCTCTGAACTAATATGCCACCAGCATTACTATAGATATTCCTGTATAAAGAGACACACTGTCACACGAAAGAACTATAAATTGAAATGTAATAAATTTATGGAATGAAAAATGTGTTGTTTTTATTTTTATTGCAGTTATTCGGATGATACGCCTTTGATTCGTGTGGAATTTCTAAATGAACCGCCAATTGGGCCGCATGATTTGGGTGCAGACCCAGCGTTGGGCATTGCACTCGATGAGCATGATTCGTGGAGTCCAAGTGTTCCGAAGGAAGTTGTTAAATCGCTTAAGGATAAACAGGTAGGATAAGAAGAGGTTACCTTGTATATGCAGACTTTTCCTAAAATGCAATAGTCGTAAGTAACAATGGGTCTTACACTATAACGGTAGTATTTAGTGAAGGCATTCTCTGCTGACGTAAGATGCGCATCGTAAAGATGTTCATATTTTATGGTAGAGTAACGTTCGATAGTCGTAAGTGGTGGAAGTCGTTAGTAATGGTATAAAATAAGGTCGCCTGAGCTTATTCCTTAGGGCAAATGACATGGCCTGCGTCTTGCGTGGTCTGCTGGCTTCAATTTTTGTGTCAACTGGACGCCTTAAGCATGTAGGCCCAGATCTTTATGCAATACGAGGTGCAAAGTGGTTGCGGATAGACCCAATTCCTGCGATCGTCTCGAAATAGGCACCCCTGGGTTTTTAGTTACACTCTCAGCTAAACTTGCAGGGCGAACACGAGTTGGAGTCTTCACATCACTAGCGTTTCCAACACGTTCAAATTTTTCGGTCAAATTCAGTTTAGCTGTGCGAAAAGGCTCTTGTTGTTAACCAAAAGAAGTACCAACTCTACGAAACGTTTCCGCGATATTTTCGCCGTTTTTGTAGTGAATTTTCACCACTTCAACACGTTGTGCGAGCGCGAGAGTTTATCGATCCATATTTAATAACCTCTTATTTTTTACTAACAAAAGTCATCGCATTGACGGTTGCATTTTGACAGTTTAACAACGGCGCGAAATTTAATATGACAGCTCTTGTTGGATAACCTTGACATATCCTCACTAAAAGAAACCTTTAAATAAGACTGTCGAAAGTGACAATATTAGCAACTTACGACGGTCTTAAGGGCCTAAAGTCAGTAGCGGCGATAAACCTTAGTTTCGATATTACTTGGTAACGATATACCTGACGATAATCACAGCTTACAGCTTACGATAGCAGTAAATTGTGATAGTAATTAGTTGCACACGTTGGGTCTGATATTTGTAAGCTACGTAAAGTTGTAAGGTTAATAACGTACCGATAATCATAAGTCCTAACAAAACGCACATCTTTTCATTTTCACCAGGTTAAACGTCAAGAACACATCTATGAGTTCATTATGACGGAAAAGCATCACTGCCAGACCCTTCTAGTCATGCAGAAAGTATTCGTTGAAAGTCTGGAGAGGCATTTTGCTGGATTGCATATTAATCGTATGTTTCCTCGACTGGCTGAATTGACTGAATTGCATACGTGGTGAGTATTAAGAGTCCTTCAAGTGTGTTACACACACACCCAGCGGCTTCTTACGATTTATTCAAATTTCTATCGATCAATTGATTTTAATTGGATTTTCTACCCTACAGCTTTCTTAAGAAGCTCCGACAAAAACAAAGAGAAAATTATATTGTTGACAGCATTGCTGACATCCTGGTGGATTTCTTCTCATCGACAAATGCCCAGAGGCTGAAAGTTGCTTATGGTAAGTGAATTTATTGATAGACATTCATAGATTTTATTCATCCGGCTTTTTGGGACCGGATATGTTGGCGGAACAAAACTTAAAAACCTTAAATGTGGACAAAAAAGGATGGTATGGCGTGTGTCCCCCATATGTTAGGTGTTGTTGTACTAATAAGTCTGTGGGATCTGTGACATCTCGGTATCGGTCTTTTAAGCCAGAAGAAAAAACAAAAACCTCTGGCAAGTCCTTCACTTTGAAACATTAACTAAAAAAATGGAAGACACAAAATACGAAAAACACATTAATTTTTACTCAAATAATCCATAATTTTACATACATACATATGTTGTATAAAGTCATGGCCCAAATAACCGTCGTTATATTTGAGTCATGGCCGATATTTTGAAGTGATACAAGTAAAGGCAGCAGAACATAGTGTTATGATACATCGTTGAAAAGAGTGCTTTGAATAGATTTTGTATGACGTCATAATTTACGAATATTTTCAAAAAATGAGTGTCTCTGTTCCCCGCCTGCAGTTTTTCAAATTTACGGGTCTAAAAATTTGAAGAAATTCATTGCAATGGAATTCTTGTGGATGTGCGTCGTTGAAAATGTCTAAATTTTAATATCTCAAACCATTTTCAATATGACTGAATTCACGTATGTGTTTCCTCGCGCGTTTCATGGTTATGTACCCCGTAAATATTAACCTTAAAAAATATGTCAATCTTTGTATTAATTTGACGTACAATCTGCTTATTCGCATTCGCCTAAGTTTGATTCTATGAATATGAAAAATTTGGCAAGGGCTCGTATTTCCTCCTTAAGTGTCAATGCTTAAACTCCTCAAAATTCGAAGTAATACAAGTGTAAGCAATTTTGATACCCGCGCACAAACACGTCCGTAAAACTTGCTTAACATGACATTATAGTGCGGGGTGTACCTGGACCTCAACCAACAAGCGTCTCCAGCTAGATCGGTCTTTAGCAAATTGACCATTCTACTTAGTGCCTATGTCGCGGGCTTCCTAAACTGCGCCGTCTCTCGGAGATCCGAAGATTTTCCACCTCAGTCGTTGGACCTATACTCTTCTGGCTAGATTAATGTCGCTTTGCAGCTTGTGCAGTTCGTCATTGGATTTCCTTTTCCACGGAACCGAAAATCACCCGAAGAATTTTCCCCTCGATACAGCCAAGAGCAACCTCATGACTTTTAAAAAAGTTCATGCCTCTGCGCCATAGAGCAGGACTGAGATGATTAGGGCTTTGCTACTCAATTGCCTTCTGAACCCAAAGAAACAGCGGCTGGCAAGAGTTATTGTCCCTTTGATGTCGAAGCTGGTGTCGTTTTCTGAACTGATAGCGGAGCCTAGGTATACAAAGTCCCCAACTACCTCAAAGTAATGTCTATCTATAGTGACGCTCAGTCCGAAAAAGTCGGTCTTGGCTCTCCGTACAAAACAGTACAAATGCTTGGCGCAACAGACCGTATGTGGTGCTAGCCCTAGCTTGTTGCGACCATTCATGTGGTGCATGTTATATTTTTTTCGTACAAATGGATGTAACCTACAGTTTAGAGCCACATCCGAAAGCAGTTTCTTTTTGGAAGCTATCTCATGACAGTTAGTCATTCGCGAGAGGTGGGACCGTGGAAAAAACTTGTTGGTGTTTTCTGGGACTCGAACATCCGCTCAGTAATCCAACGCACTTACCACTGAGCCACTGCACCCACACTTATCAATATTTGTACCAGAAACTTTTAGATCAACAGGTTGCCCTTGGTGGAAGTCCGGGCAGGTAATGGGCTTTTCTTGCAGCTGCCAGCTTAACGTTTATCTGGCTCGAGTTTGGGGGTATCTCGTGTCGCGGCTCATTAGTTATTGCGTTGGATAATTTATAGTTCAACTCCAGGAAACACCAAAAAAGTTTTTTCGCGGTCCCATCTCTCGTGAATCTCTGACAAACATCCAGGACTGTCATAAAAGAATGTAACACACCCAACAAAAATGGTCACTAGAACCTAGACCCTAAAACCCATGTTGTCAGTTGGAACAAATATTTGTATTTTTTGTACTTAAACGCCCCGTCTTTGACTTTCATTTTCCAATACACCCCCTCTTCAACCTTCATCACTGAGGTCTCGCTTCATGTTTTTTTATGCTTTTCTTGCTGCGGTGCTACTATTCTTTTCTGCTTGTTCAATCCCTGAAATACGCATCCACCGAAAAATCGATTTGAGCCTCACCTACGGAACTTAGGTCACTCAATCTGATTTCAGAGAGATTTAAAAAAATCGAAGTTGTATATCCTGACTGAAAATTTCTCAGTTTCCGATTAAATTTTTCAAAAGCTTATTGTCCAAAATTTGCAACTCTATCAGGATCTGTCTATTCCTCCATTTGGGGCGGATGAGCTCTATAAGTACTGAACTATCTTCAGCATGCCCTCGTCCCCAGTGAAACACCATTAAAAGTCGACTTTCTTTCTCTCAAAACGTCTCTTGATTTCAATTGTTGCTAATTTCAAAGTTGTCAGCAATAAAGAACTTACTCAACCTGGGCCTAGGCACCAGCATGAGCTTTAGTATCTCATCAAATTTCACAAGTTCGACATTACAACCTACAAATTCCCACTTTTACTTTCCCATATGAACTTGTAACGTACAAAAGCCTGCACATACTCTAGCTCTCATCCACCGGCGAACCAGCAATAAAAACAAAAATTAATTCTTCAAATGTTTACCTCTTATTACTTCCATCCACGTGACTTCCATTAGCCTGGCTCGTATACAATAGGCCACTTATAAGCGCATAATTGCAGCTGTGAACTTTTTTCTCTGATTTACACATGACATCATCGACAAACAATAGAGAAACTGTCGGTCGTCGTTGTTACATCCCGCGCGCGCCATCCAAATTGACCCACTTGCACACACTGTGGGTAATTAAACCCACGCGACCTTTCTTTCAATTTGAACTCTCGAGTGTAACCTCTAAAGTTAAACTGCCACCACCACCACCACTACCACCGCCAGCCAACAACACCTCGTTCATTATCACTCCTGCAGTTCACCGCTTATGGGCGATGTGCCTCGCCAATAGTGCATACCCAGCGAAAGCATATTATATTACCGTGTAATTCGATGAGCTATGTGCAGTTTACAGTTACCAGCACTCACACATAATTAATTATTAACACCTTCTGCTGCTGATTCCAGGTGAATTCTGCTCAAATCATCGTTCTGCGCTCGATAAGTTCAAATTTTGCATGACCAGCGATCAAACATTTGCCGAATGGTATAAGCATTGCCTGTCCAATCCGCTGCTCAAGAAGAAAGGCATTCCCGAGTGCATACTGTTTGTGACGCAGGTGAGATACCACCACCACCAGACACACACTCAAACACACCAACTGGAGTGACAATGAAAATTTTCGATTTTTTTTTTTTTTTTTTGCAGCGTCTGACAAAATATCCTCTACTCATCGATCCGTTGCTAAAGAGTTCACGTGAGGATCGCGTCGAACAGGAGAAACTGCAGAGAGCTATGAATCTGGTTAAAAGTATGCTAGTGGATGTCGATGCATGCGTAGCGGAGAAGGAGAAACAGGATCGTCAGTTGGAGATCTTTCGACGCATCGATGTCAAGTCGTATGCGATGTACAAGAATAAGCAGTTTAGAAAGTCGGAGATTTGTGTTGGTCCCCAAAGGAGATTAAAGTGGGTCTCGATAAAAATTTTAAAATTTCAATGAAGCTAAATTTGTATCTGTGTTTCTTTTTAGATTCGAGGGATACGCCATGCTGATGCAGGGACGCTCAAAGATGCAAGTGGTTCTGGTTGTGGTGCTCTCCGATTGTTTATTTTTCCTACAGGAGAGCTCGCACAATAAATACACATTCTTTACCCCAGAGAATAAGGTGAGTTGGACCGGATGGATAGTAACAAATTTACGACTTAATAGAATCTATCATTCCAGGCTGGAGTTGTATCTCTGCAGAAGCTACTCATTCGCGAGAAAGCCGGAACTGAATCACGTGGCATTTATATAATATCTTCGAATCCTGCCTTCCCCGAGATGTATGAACTTAAAGTGCAACAGCCAAAGGATAAGAATGTTTGGATACAAGCCATAAGGTGAGCTTGATGAAATTTGATTCGAGATTGTGGGTATGTGGGTAGAAGTGGTAGCCATTTGAACGCCGCAAAAGTGCGGGTGTAGTGTTCGAACAAATCGACAAGGAGGAGAACGGTTTTCACTTCACCATCTATGTATGGTTGCATCTGTGGGAAAAGTCGTCCCTGAGGGAGCATTGTACTTCGTCCGAAGGCCAGCAGCAATACCCTTTATGTGGTTTGTAGTGTCCGCACTCCAAACCTGCCTCTGCACTTTGCAATCAGATTAGCAAGGTTGACTTGACGATGAAATTACCATGTGCCTTCTTCCAGACACATCTCACAAAGGCCGAACTCCTAAGTCCTTCGTTGACGTTGAAAGTGAAGCCCGTCACGAGCAATGTAATAATTCTTAGGTCACTTTTTAGCAGATGAAGCAGAAACCTGATTCTGTCCGCACTGGGTGCGTTGATCCACATTTTCATCTGCCGACATGTACTAAGACGTTACCAATAGTCAAGATGCTGTTTTAGTAGCATCTCAGCCAATGTTTGCTTAAAGAATACCAAACTGCAGCTTATTGATGGCTTTGCGAACACTACACGATCTTAACAGCTTCGTGTGTTAGGTATGAGATCTTCCTTTGTAATGATTCTGCAACATTCTGTCAGGAATGCTGTTGATCCTTACAGGTTACAGTGAGAAAGGTGGGCAATTGCTCTTCGATCTAGTCCTAGATTCTGGTGTTGGTGCTGGGCTTTACAGACCCATTCATAAAATCTCGAAATCACTTGGGAATAGCCCCAGTGTTTTTCAGGCTGAGCTTAACGCTATAGAAATATGCGCCGGCATCGACCTGAACTCGGGAATTAAAGGTGCTTCCATCCATGTACTCACGGGCAGTCAAAGCCCTGAAATCCCACTTGATTAGCTCCAAATGTTGTTGTAAAGATTGGCTCTATGCAACACAATAAAGCTTTGGTGGGTACCGACCCATATGCATAGCTGCTGAAGGCAACGGATCTGCAGATTTGCTATACAGGCAAGGGTCCTGTGGTCAGTTTACTGCACTCGAACCCTTTCTTCGAATCTCAGATTCTGCTTGATCTGAGGAACTCCTCCGCAGCTCTTCAAGAAGTCGCACAAAGTTCGGAGGCTTCAAGGGTTAGTTATACTTGGTTGTGTAACCTCTTTCATTATATGACGCTACGATCTTGAATGCTCATGAGAAGAAGTAACACCTTTCTAGTCTGATCAAGATCCCAATGGCAGCCTGCAATGAGATATATGAATTTCTAAGATCGACAAACCCAGTGCACCACTAGTCAACTATTGCAGTAGCAAAACCTAGAAGATCCCTCTCAGGCTAAGGCTATGTTCAGTGGCACAAAACACGCACTCATTTGACCTCTAATAGTGGGCAGCGTCAGAGAATTCTGCTGCAACTATCTGTGGATGACACTATACTAGGAACGCGAGTCAGGTCGAAATGAGGGAAGGAGTTGCCACACAAATAATCCTCCACTGACAGAGTTGGTCAAACGAAACTCAGTGCTTTCTCAAAATTTTCCTTTACAGAGCCGCTGTTCTTGAATGTCCTTCGGATGATATCGAAACCGATGATCTAACCGCTGAAGAAAAACAAAAACTAATTGACGCCAAACAGGCAACCATGAGGGAGCTCATCGGTAAGTTGTGACGTTTTTTGAATATTTTTTCGTTTTTTTTTTTTTTTTGTTTTTCCTGTACGTGTTGTGCTATATATCGTCACATCCTTTGGTTTTCAATCATCAAATCATCATTTGCTTTAACTATAATTACCTTGTCATCTCAAAATAAATTAACCACATCCAAAAAAAATTAAAATAACAATGCTTTTGTATATTCTTTGTATTGCTTAAAATTTTGCTATAGCTATGGGAAATAGCGAGCTAGAAGGTAAGATTTTGTAAAAACCAAAAGGACACAGCTAAATAAAATTATATTCATATTGTTATTCCATATTTGTACATACGATTCACTGAAGTTACAGCACCGCTAGTTGAGTAATAAGGGGTGGGGACGATTTTTAAGGTTATGTGAGATGGTTTTATTTTGTGCTTAGTTTTACTCGTATTTTTGAGGTTATATCATCTCTGGTTGGATATCATTCCTCCTCTTGAAACTTGTCCGCGAGGGGCGGTTGATAAGTTCGCGGCCTGAGATTTACTCACTTACTTATGTCCTGTATCGCCTTGTGGGTCCTGGGTCCTCTACTATGCCTACGCGACATCGTGTGCCACAGGTCTCCCAACTTTTCCCCAACTGCCGTGCCTCCGTTTCTACTGTTCTTCGCCATGTCTGCCTTCCAAGGTTAACGGATTTCATTGCATTATTTTGTCACCTTTTCGAAACGTGTGACCAATCCATTGGCACTTCCTTCGTCGAATAATTGTGTCTATCGGTTCCCGATCTGCTCTCAGGTAAAGATGTCCGTTGGATATCCGCTTGGAACAGACGATCCTTAAGATGTTGCGTAGGCACATCCTGTTAACAAAGATTTGAGGCTTTTTCGTCTGCTGCTAACAGTCACTCTCCAAGTGCTGCATCAACACAGACTCTAGGTTGATTGCACTACTACGCTGGATTTTGGACAGCATCCCAAACACAGACTTTGTTTGCCGATTCGGCTGGCTATATCTAGTTCCGTTCCGCCATCAGTAGAGACTACTCCCAAGATACTGGAAACTTTTTATTCTCTCTACCGGTTGACCAGTGATTTTTCGAAGACGTGTCATCGACTCTTCAGGATTCCGTGCCTTCGTATGGTCAAAAAATGGGGTCGCTTACTTCAATGAGGGCGAGAGAGCTGTGAAGACTACCTGCGTCCAAGCCGTCCTGTCAAATCAATCAGATACTACGATGAATGGTCAATATTATGCAAATTTATTGACTGAGGCACGTGATGCGCTTGTAAAGAGGCGACGTGGAAAACTCAAGCACGGAGTGTGTTTCAAGACAGGCCTTATAAAAAACAGGTTTTTCAACGGTAGATCATCCACCTTACCGCCCAGACTTGGCCCCGAAAGGATTAACAAGCCCGGAGATTTGCTGATGAGAATGAGATCAAGGCGGCTGTAGGAAGTCATTTTAAAGGCAAAGAAAAAGAGTATTCTTTCGGTGGTATTAAGGCACTTTATGCCCGATGTAAGAAATGCATTTCACTCGAAGGAAATTATATTGAAATATAAAATTTTTTGATTGGATGTCTTTCACTAAATGCCTTAGCCGCCCTCGTATATTTTGTCACCATTTGTGAGGCACAGCGCATCAACAAAGCCAGCGCTCCCTCGTCTTCGGAGCTCTGCAACGCGTTCCAAATCTCTTCAACTCATTCCAAAAGTCCTAGAACAAGTATCTTTTGGACGCCCCCCTGTTCTACCTATTTGCTTAGGAGGATTCCATTGTATGACAAGTTTAGAAGTGGATTATCTTTGCCAAAGTGTGACGTGAATCGGTTCCTGGCCCGTTTTCATAAGGTTCTGTTGTTTTGAGATGCGCTTATGCCAGAATTATACATGACTTCAACCATTTAAGCAGAAGTGCGTGTAGCCAGGTTCATATTTCAGTTATGGAGGATGAGGCTAAGCATCTTTACACCATTCGGGGTCCTTGTAATTTCCTCTGAACCTCTGGAACCCATCCTTACTGGATGCTAACGCAAAGTAAAGTGTAATGTGATGGAGTGTAAATTAAAGAAGTGGTCTGAATTTTTTCAGACAATGTAATGCGATGGTCACAGAGAAAGTGGTTTAGTCTCTCCTCCTTCTGGGGTCTCGGCAGGTGGTAGTCATTACTAGTCTTAGTCTGCAGACGTGTCTACGGAAGCTGTTGGCCTTGACCTTAATCCTTCACGAATTCATGCCCGTGTTTGTCAGCTTTCAGAGTAAACAGTTTCAAGCTGTTTATAGCACCGAAAATATTTTTCTTTTTAGACGATCGCAGACGGATTTTATTTTTACTCGATTCGTCAAGGAAATCGGAATGGAGAAGGCTCCCTAAGTCGAGTATCTCATCGACTAGAGTCGCAGTGCACTTACACCCCTATAACCAACCTACCAACGATTTCGTTTCGATAGATACTCTCTGTGAATGCAATACCCGCACTAAATTATGGAATGAGATCGCAAAATTCCTTAAAATTCTTGCAGCCTTTTCGCGTCACATTGGCAGGAAACTTAGTGAGCATCACACGGGGAACATCTAAAGGCTCTGCACATAGTCGCTGTTTTTATTGGAGAAAAAAACAAAGAATGCCTGGTTCACCTTGTTCAGGAGTCGACTTCTTGGGAGCTCACGGGGTTTTTTCGTTTCCTCCGACATAAAATGGTCACTATTCATGGTTCTTTAGTGGACTTTTGCGATGTAAGCACATCGACTGCTTTACTCCAACATGGTATGGCAACTTCATTGGTGGAATGATTTAAAATGTCTCGACCTTTATTAATGGTGAAATAATTTATAAAAGAAAAATGTCTAGATAAGATTTATGGATCACAAAGCCAGTCTTAGACTGATCTTGACTTATTCTAAGCTCTAGAGATCTCAAACTATACCCTTGGGGTTTATCACATCCCCATACGATGGTGGTGGTGTTTCAGGACGCATCAATGGTGCTGTAGCAACACTCTCACGTACCGCCTGCCACCTATCCTCCGGAGAACGATGCACCTGGGGTTGGCTCGAAGTGGGCCGGCTTTCAACAGTCTGCGGATAGATAAGAGGTTCTGTCTGTTGCACACTTTCACTATTGCCATTCCGAGCACCAGTGAAATGCTGGCTTAGACGATTGTTAAACAAGTTACTCTGACTCAATCGCCGAATCATGTGAGCAGTATTCTGATTTATGGTCCTGTAGTACTGATGTCGTGTGGGCCTTTCAAAAAGTCGCGTTAAAAATGTCGCAAAGTCACTCTGGTTACTATCGGGTGGTGGTCCTCTACGTACTGGACTTGACATGGATCGATTTAGCGGTGGCTGAGGATTTGCAGGGCGACGATTCGACCGACGATGCCTTGGTGGTACCGGTGGTGGAATAGGTCGATGCTGTGCAGTGACGTTGACAACTAAATGATGGACAATGAAACGTTACAGAAATTTGAGCAAAACAAAATTCCCTGAGTCTTACCTCGAGTTCCTTCGGTACGTCGTGGTGTAATGTTCTTTTTCGTTGCTATGCATTGCCTAATGCATATCCAACAAAACGTAAAGGACGTAACAAGGACGATTCCCAACAAAACTCCTGTAGAGAATGCAAATTCTAGATCATTTTGGTTGTACATGCCTCGAGTGGGAGCCACCCAGGCTGCCTTTTCTTTCATTAAGATCCTCATCTGGTACAGGCTTGTGAGATACAGTTCACATATTTTGGCAGGACTCTGCTGCTCGCAGTTTACTGCCTCATCGTGTTCGAAATACATGGGTCCCTTTGGCTTCCAGATATTTTCGACAGAGGCAGATTCTCTGTGTTCAACTAGAGCTGGTGGTGCTTCCACCATTCGTTCGAACATTAATGGTGCACCATTGCCACTGCGACCTTTTTTCAAGTCGAAGGCTGTGCACGAACTAAGCTTTGTTTCTACTCCGCGTTTTTTAAGGAACTGCAGGGTAACATCCAAAGCCTTATCACAGATCCAACGATTTTGTTCTAGATTCAACGCCTCCAATCGATGCAGAGAACTGAAAGCGTTAACACCGAGAGTTATCATAAGATTATTGGAGATGTCCACCTCACGTAGAGCGGGCATTTCTTGAAACATCGTTGGGTAGATGTAGGGGACTTGGGCATCATGAAGTCCAAGATATCGAATAGAGGTGCTTCTTAAAAATGGTTTATTCTGAAGCGACATGAATTTATTTCCCGACATGTCGAGGCGGATAAGCTTGGTATTTGCTTCAAGAATTCGTTCATCGAAGTATTCCAAGCGATTGTATGATAAATCGATCGATTTGGCTTCTTTGAGGGGCCTGAATGCGTCCAGGTAAATGGTATGTACAGCATTGTGAGCGATGGTTAGGTTAACTAGATAGATGAGACCCTGAAATGAGAGGAGGAGCACGTTAGAGTACACTGTCGCAAGCAAAAGAAACACTTTTGAAGAGTCTATCAATTGAATGATTTGGTGACGGAGAGAACCAAAAAGATACACAAAATACGTAGAGAGTCTAGTTTAAACGTCCATCGAAAGGAGCTATTTCCAAAGATTCGGATTCTTATTCGATGGCTTTTGCACTAAGCTTCAACGAACTCACTATCAAAGTAATCTACCGCCTCAGCCGAGGTGGCTTCTGGTATCATTCGCACTGGGGTTTCAATAACCTTTCGCGACACTTATCCTAAGACACTGGTTCCATGGATATACCACTTGGTGCAATGACACCGGAACTTCGGTTGCTGTACAAATTAAGAGTCGACTTCATTCGGCCAGAGTCTGAACCTGGACTGGGCTGTAGTTGAATTTTCACAGATTGCTCCAAAACTGGTCAGAGTCTGGCGCCGACAACACTAGACTTCACTCCTCGTAAGGTGACCATGCTACTGTTTTGCAGAGATGTATGCTATCCTTATGGCTACCGACTATATTGTTAAGAATAGGCCTTGAGCAACCCTTTAATCCGTTCGAAAATAGTTTTAAAATGCAAGAAGTCTTTGAATTTGGTCCTTGACTCTTGCCTAGGTCCCAGGTCACCCTGGAATTGCGAGAAATGAAATCTACGATGAGATTGCTAAGCAAAGCTCAGAGCATACGTTTTCCCAGGACCTGAACCTTCGTTCGGTCTACCCGCGTCCTCGGTCAGGGCCTCCATTGACGATTGGGTCTCTCCCGAACACAATTATGTGTGGCATGGCTCTCCAGGATTCAGTTGGGCTAAACGATTGCTCCCGAATGTTTCTAAGAAATCAGCGCCATTCTTACAGAACAGACTGTAGATAACTTATAGGAGTTCTAATGGGACTTTGGAACTTTGCTAAGCATCTCAGCGTGCTAGGCTTAAGAGACACCACTGTGTGTGTGACGAAAGTCGAAGAAATTGCAGTATAGTTGGTAATACCTGCGCTTGCTTCCTGGTAGTACAATGGACCACAAAAGCCACGATGGTGCGATTTAACGCTTCTAGACTCTTTTTTTTGGGGATATGCTGAATTTGGCCATAAACAGGCAACAATTCACGAGCTGGAGAACAGCATCAATCGCGCTCTTGTTCGCCAGATTTGTGTGGACGTGTTACCTAAAATTGGGTCTCTCGGAAGAGCTTCCTAAAGGCGAGGTCATTTGAATGTAATGCTTTTGGGTGTACATTTCGGCGCTTCTGATTCCAGCTCCTTTATTAAAATTCCATCAAATAGGGAAGGATTCACAACCATTCTGTGGCATCCTAAATTCTATATTTCTGGCCATCGCGTCGCGCCACTGGGCGTTGTTTTTAGTGAATAATCTCAAAGCTATTCCTTATCTGTGTTTACCTTTTTTTTTTTCTTTTGTTACAAACACATGCTTTTACCTGTTGCTATCTATTCGATAAAGCTCCCAACTTACCTCGAAGCAAACGTTATCCAATGTAGTGATATCGTTGTATGACAAATCAAGCAATTCCACAGCTGTTGGTACCTCAACGTTTGGAGTTATCAATCGCTGGCCACTGCAATGTGAGTCATAATTTTAAACCCAATTTAATCCCAAAAAACTGTCGATAACTCACCTGCAATCGGCTCGATTAAAATTTTCAAATAAGTCGCACGTACAATACGAAGGACAACGTTTTGTTTCACTTCCATTTGTAGGTCCACCAATGAGCAACACCACCACGATCACTAGTTCTAACGATTTTAAATTAATTGTCATTGTTATGCGGTTGCTAGAACACTAAGTACTCTTCCGGAATCATTTCCTTTGCAGTTGGTCTTACTTCGAGAAATTACAAAATGTAACTAAACTCGGTGGAGTCGAATGGTTGGAAACGACAGCTCAGGGATATGAGAGCTTTTTTTGTACTTTTTTACGGCTTATCAGGGAAACTTTTTGTTATCTTATCGCCGGAGATAGGGAACACTTTATCGTACACCTTTCCGATGCAGTTGGTTGACTGAGGAACATCACTACATTTGCAATCGGAATTTAATCTTATCTATCAGTCAGTATGTCATAAAACAAACTGCAAGTGAGATACAGTGATCGTTGGAGCTGACGCAACTATAGATAGGGCATCATTGGATGCCAGCCTTACCCACACGGAAGCCCGGCCGTCGATTGACGATTGTTTTGCTTTGTCAAGTGAAATTGAATTTGTTTTTATGGTTCTCCATTTATAGCAAGCAAGCCTTTGTTTATTTTTCTAGCGAAGTGATAGTGCTGCTAGACTCGCGTGAATTGGGACAAGTGCAAATGATATGCTGGTTGCCTCTCAGTTACTGCAGACCTTCAATTAAATTGGCGACGCTGCAATTGAATGTATCTATACGAACAGATTGGGTCCGCTGAAAGGTTTAGTCGGTGTAGATATCTTTTTAAGAGACAGTGACAACAGAATATACCAGTAAGGATTCCAGGGTTGTTCATGTTTATTTTCACAAGGGAAATGACAAGAAAAATTTATTTTATGTAGACCTACCTACCTAGATGTCTACACAAATGTAGACTTGGACTTGGACTTTGAACGTTCGGCGTTCAAGGCCAATAATTTTACAAGTTTTTTTTTTAAGATAAAGGGTCATCCGACAAGAGGTGTCATTTTAAATGTCGCTCTACTCTTGAACTGTCAACATTCAACTGTCATTGTGACAATAAGTAGAAGCACAACGTGTTAAAAAGTAAGAATTCACTACAAAAACGGTGAAAATATCGCGGAAACGTTTCGCAAAGCTCGTACTGCTTTTGGTCAGCAGATCTATAGTGAATTTGATCGATAAATTTTAGAGTCTCGGACAGGTTAGTGATGCGAAGACTCCAACTCGTGTTCGTCCGGCAAGGTCAGTTGAAAATATCGACGCCGTGAGTGTGACTGAAAACCCATGTGTGTCCACTTCGAGATGATCACAGGAATTGGGCCTATCCGCAACCACTTTGCACCGCATTTTGGTTATAAGACCCAGTTTACACAAGAATTAAAGCCAGCAGACCACGCACAACGTCGTACTTTCGTTGATTGGGTGCTGGAAATGAATGAACAAAATCATGATTTTTACACAAAATCGTTCTGAGTGATGAGGCTTATTTCCATTTGTATGGGTACGTAAACAACAAAACTTTAGGATCTAAGGCTCCGAAAACCGAAAAGAAATAGTGGAACAATCTCTCCTTCCACAACGAGTGACGGTTTGTTGCGGTTTTTAGATTGGCGGTGTCATTGGCCATATTCTTTCGAAAATGATGCTGGTTCGACCGTCTCTGCGAATAGATTGTATTACCAAACGATTTTAACTGACTTTTTTTTTACCTGAAATTGATGATATGGACGTGGACAACGATTATGTTCAGCAGGACGGCGCCACAAGCCACATACTTGGTGAAACAATGGCTCTATTGCGTGACAAATTTCCTGGATTTCCTGATTTCTTGAAATGGAGACTTCAATTGGTCGCCGGGATCGCGCGATTTAACACCACTAGACTTTTTCCTTTGGGGTTATGTTAAGGATAAAATCTACGCTAATGTGATTCATTTTATTATTCGCGAAATGCAGCCGCAATTATGCGAAAACGTGATGAAAAGTGTCATCAAAAGAATGACTATTTCTAGGCAGAGCCAAGGTGGACATTTGGCAAATATTGTATTCCGTCACTAACCTCAGAATCTATACTTAAAATAAAAATAAAAATGTCAGCACTTTTCACAAAAATGTTGAGTTTTTCTATTATATAGATACTATATCTATGTGCATTCACGGCCATATAAAGGCTCAGAACCAGTCAAGGACAAGTGGCATCATTTCGGCCAGTTTGTTTCGACGTGTGTTAGAAGGCATGACGTGCTTCAGGCCAAAATGTCTGCTCGAAATATCAACAAGTGTTATCCATGATTTGCATCAAGCCACTCCAACTAATAGTAGGCATTGTCTTCCAATTTATTTTTATTCACTACCGAAATTTATTAACGATAAGTGAAATTTGGTACAAGTACGCTAGTAAAGACGATCAGCCTTCTTTATAACAGATCGACCGAGGCCTCCAAAAATTAGTTCCACCTGGCCAATTCGACGAAAAATTTAGCATTGGTGGTTCTATAAGACGTAAATAAGATCCCGAGATACCTTCTATGCTTTCTATTTGCAGACCCAGGTCAGCTATGGGTTCTCAAGAAGCTCTCTGGAGCTGAGCAGAAATGCTGTGATATCCTGATAGTGTCTAAACTGCGCCATGTTTTACGAGGAATCGAAAAACATCTGTCCACAAAGTGGCTTAGAATGGTGGTCCAACTATTTAGCATGCAAACCAAACAGTGCTCCCTAAGGACACCTATAACGATGTTGATCTGCAATCTCTTTAGTCCACCACGCACTTTTGATCCTTGTCTAGAGACTTGATATCTCATCCCATTCTCCCGTCTATGGTTGGTTTCACTGGACGGATACATACATTGAGCAAGCGGCATACTTTGGGTTGTCAGCTTGTAGTTTCCTAAAATGCTTCTACGGCCTGGCTCCTTTTATAGGTGAATTTTAAATTGCTTCTTCATTTCGATAAGAAATGCATGACAATCTAAAGAATTCATTGCTATTTGGCTTTCCGTACAAATACAAATGGGTGAGGTTTCCTTAATCGCCTTATTCGTTGGGGTCTAGTCAGTGCTATCAGAGATGACATTTAGTTTATAAAAGAATAGATGAGTTGTCAACTTGGTAGATGGAGAGACTTTTAGACGAATTATTGTCCGCACAGGCTCTGATTTTAACGTGCCCTCGATGCCCTCGATGGTCGTGAACTTCACTTCAACCTTTCTTCCATTTCTTTACAATGAAGCACACGAGCAGCACCACAAATTTAGCGTCACATAGGAGTTCTACTCTGGCCCTAGTTACATAATCCATTAAACAAAAAATCGCCCCAACCTCTATTAGTACAGCTAAATAGTATAACACACCTACATAACTCACAAAGATGTTAAATACTCTTGTACAGTTTATACTAATGGAAGTAGCCTACACCCATTCACTGCATTTCTAACTATAAATCCTAAAGTGACTTAGACTTAATTGTGTTAAAAAAAAAATTCCAGATAAAATGCGTCAAAAGGACATCGAACAGGCTCTCATACTGGAGGAGAAAATCCTTCTACAACTAAGCCTACTCAAAGAGAAAAGACCCGAATCGACAATTCCAAGTGCCGAGGCGTTCTTATCGAATTTTGGAACCTATAGAGACTTAATTAACGATGACTGTGATACCATAGAAATATGGAAAAGAGTATTAAATACTGTTCAGGTAATCCACCCCAAAAACAATAAAGGTAGACCACCACTTAAACCCTGTTTTTTAGGAGATCTACCAATTGGCATCAACCCTGTATACAGCAGCAACTGGCCTATCCGTGTCGCGCTCCACTAGTTCGGTTGGTGAAAAACAAAGCGATGCATATTCATCACCAACGTTACCAAAACGAGCTGAAACATTCGGTGGATTCGATGAGAAACGAAGCAAGGTAAGTTCCATTTCTATCCAACCGCACATAGATATCATATCTCAATCTCACTCTTTCTGTAGAACGCCTTCTCGTGCCGCGATGCAGTCCTATCGACATTACCCATGTCTCCCCTACCTAGTCGCGACAATCACTTAAAAGAATCATCATCCTCGATAGCACAATCGTCCGAATACGATGCCAACTCGAACAGTCTCTCTGTACAGCAGAGTGCAATTCTGCGCAATAATACGGAGAACATCTGCCTAAAGGATAATAATTATGCTGCTCTACAAGTGTCACATTATCTACAAACTCTACTCTGTATAGTGTCACAACAAATGACCACCATACAGAACCTTCAAATGCAGTTGGCATCGTTTAGGGATAACCCCAAGACTTTGTACAAGCATAACGATCAATTGGAGGAGCTGCGCAATCTCCAGGACAAATTACAAGAGGAGAAAACAGCGTGGCTAAAACAAAAGGAACAACAAGAACGTGATCTGGAGGAACAACGAACTGCCCAAGAAGCCATGCAAAAGCAAATCAAGGCAGAACAGGAGGATATCAAGCAGCAACGAGAGCAGCTCTATCGAAAAATGGAATTGCTATCGAGTCAGGGATTATTGTTGTCGCCAAGTGTAAGTGGAATAGTTGTTAGCTAGTAACTTTTTTTTATTTGATGTATCTATTGTAGACCCCGCTACCGATAGCAAACATAGTGCCCAGCTCGGATGAGAATCACCCGCCACACAGCAGTGGCGATGAACATCATTCTGTCGATGGTGGTACAGTGGATCGGCGAAAAGAGAAGTGGCGATCAGCTTCAAGTGAGTTTTAAAAGAATGTCCTAAATACACATACAGTTCCCCAGTGTACCCAAAACCCTATCCTCCTCCCCATAGATTTAAGAAAATCCCTTTTTCGTCGCTCATCGTTGAACTTTTCAAAAGCAAAGAAGCCCAAGTCGAATAACGATGAAGAAAGTCCCCTCACCTTTGAGGAGTTTAATGATTCATGTACAAGAATTTTTCGTTCCAGCAGTACCAAAGACACCACCGGTAAATCTGTTAAGCGCCACTAATGCGCCCAAAGTCAATCAGGCCAGCATTAAGCAGCAAATTCCAATGAAGCTATCCTCGCAGTCTAGGTAATTGTTATTGTGTTCTCTGTTAGTGTTGCGCGCACAGTTGATCATCATCTTGTCATCATCACCGCCATCAGTAATATTTTTCTTTTCTCTCATTCTCACATGTTTTTGTTTTATGAGTCCTATTGTGGTCTTCTTCACTTTTCTCTTTTTTTTTCTCTCTCTCTCTTTCTTTTTTTTTTTTTTGTTTCATTTCATGTCCTTTTACAGTATTTTTCCTTAAAAATTCTTATTCGTTTCCCATTCCCATCCATGTCATCTTTTGTCCGTATTTCCCTGTTTTTTCGGTTTTCTCTTTCCCCCTTTTTTTTGTTTTGCGTGTGTAATTATTTTCTTTTAGCACAAAATCTGAAAAATCACCACAATCCACAAATTCTAGCAATAACATCACTTCACCACCTAATTGCAGTAATAATTCAAGTGGAGGTATCACACAAATGTTTCCACTTAAATTAGCTGATAAAAAGGTGAGAATCGATATTTTCTTTTTTATTTATAATTTTATTTTATTTAAGGAATGGAATTTTTTGTTTTATTGGTTAGTTGATTGTGTGCCGTGTGGCTTTGTTGCAAATTTTAGTTTTGTACCCATCGCAAAAGTAATGCAGAAAACTTGTAGCACAAGAATTAGGTTACGTTTGTCCGCCACACTGCATGGAACCCGATATTTATGTATGATCGATGCACAGTGTTCAAAGAATCGCCATTGAATTCCAAATTTCAGAGTGGAGATTCTCGATACTGATCTTCATGCCAAGTTTTTACTGAAATCTCGGTTTTTTGTTGGCTAGTTGTATAGTTGATCTATCTATGTAGATCTACTTCTCCCTCTCAAAATTAGATTTCACAATAAAGGATCTAAAATATAACCTTGCGGAACGCTGCCTGCTTTGTTTCATCTTTCGTATCATACTCTCTTCGAACTATGTTCTTAAAACAAGTCGATAGCATTTCCTGAGTTTATTCTGGAACCCTTTTGGTAGGGAGTGCTTGCGCAGAATGCCTTTTCAATTCTCCTTATTTTCTTTCCTTCCATTAATTCACCCTTTAATGCAACGACTCATATTTTAGTTTTTAATTACGTCGAAGCTAATCGATTGAACGCTTCAATGGTTCTTGGATGTACTTCAATCCGCTTCACGATAATTGCTGGCACTCCCCAGGTCTCATTCCTCTTACCACCCTTTTTTCTGATTCTTATCAATGACCTTCTCTCTCTTACTTGCAAACCAATCCATTCCTTTGTGAACAACAGCACTCTTCGGCTCGCTTATATTTTACCAACTCCACGACTGGGACCGGAGTTTGTCGTATCTGAGCAACAACGAATGGCTCTTAATTTCGTTATTGATTGAGACGAAAATCAGCTACGAAAAAACCCAGCTCAGTTCAAAAACCCAAACTTATCTCGGAGGCGGTATACTAATGTATTCAAACTAAAAATGCAGTTGGTGTTGAGGAATATAATGGTCTGTGAATGCTGGTAATGGTGATGCTTCGGATCCTCACTGGAATCAGCAGATCACAGTTACAATAAAAATTAGTGAACATTTTTGTATTCCCAGAGGCTTGTCTAACATCTAAAAACTTTATTCCTCTTAAACTCGAATACAACTCTCATGAATGGGCATCAGCCCCCGCCTCTAGTTTGAGTTTTTTTAATTGACTTGAGAGAGACGTTTAAATTGATGCTAATCGTTCTTATTCTGATATTTTCTCCACAATTGTTTAGATAAAATTTATGATTGTATCCCAGCTGTTTGCTGAATTCAATCCGAATACACGATGGGCACCTTCTGCATATCCTTACACCTTAAAGCCTGCTCTCGGGTGCACGTAAAATTCTAAAGATCATTTGTTTATCACTGAACATGAATCTGCAATGGGTTGCCTTACTGCTTTCAGATATATGTATTCTACGAAGTTTCAAACCTAACCCACAGCGTCGCCCCACTCTGTTTCCTTCTGTATCCAATTTTTAATCCTCCTCTATATCTTTTTATTTCACTCCATCACTGGGACTTGTCACTATCAAAGACTTGGTCCAAGGTGCACAACATGTTTAAAAAAAACTATTCTTTTTAAGTTTATTTCGTTAAAAGATGAGCGATAGAGGTGTCAATAAGCTTTCTGAATGTTTTTCTTAAGTGCTTATCTCAAAATTTTGCGATGGGTAATAGTAAGTGCTATTAAATGTAACGGAGCTTTTAAAAAATTCGTTTGAAAAAAAAAAGATTGCTTTATGTATAAAATTTCATTGTCGTTGATTGGCATATACTCTAAATTATTTTGCAAGAGATTCTCCACAAAGAAAATTCTCTAATGAATTATTTTTCCAGAACCAAATGACACCAAATCATTCAAGAACCGGAAGTAGCCCAGCAATAATTCAACAACAACCCCAACAAACAGGGAACCCAGCTACAAGGTTAGAACTCACCTTTTCTTCCCATTTTTCTCTACCGAAATACTTAAAATTTTAATTTCAGAACGAATACCTATCCGAAACTGCCGGAACGATATCGTTTACGTAATTCCGATGTCGGCCTTCCATCAGCAGCTGTCCCCATATCTCTCGCAAATTATCAACAAACATCAACTACTGGTCGAAATGCCAACGCATACGCCGCCATACATCCATCATCACCGCCACCAATTGTTTCACGTTCTGGAGCACCGTCGCCCTCCAATACAATGCTCACGCAGAAATTGAGTACAGCATCTACGTGTTCCACCTCATCCTCAGCATCTACTGCTAGCAATACAAGCAGTACCAATCGACAAATATCAGCCAACTCGGGAGTTGAAAAAAAGAAACAACAACAACAGCAACAAAACTCTCCACCAGATGAAGAGGAGATATACTTCTGATATAATATGCCAGTCGAGGTGGAAATCTAAGTTCGATCGGATAACTTAGAAATAAAAACATATAAAAAAAAAATTATTTATAACAAAACAGGAATTGACGAGTAAACATATTTTTAAGAAAATGAATAAGAAACTTACGCTAAGCATTAACATTTTGACATAAATAAGCAAAAGCAAAAAAAAAGGTAATTAGAAAGCTTTCTTTTCATTACGATTTACTTTAAACTTAAACATTAAAATGGAAACTATTTTATTTAAATAAAAATAGAAAACATCTTTAGATTAGGGAAAGCTATATAATTATACTTAAACTTTTATTTAGCAACTCAATGCAACACATCATCTTTATTTATGTATATTTTCCTAAGCGTTCTTTAGCTTTAAAGACACAAAAAAAAGCTGTGACTTTTCTTATAAATTTTTAAATTTAAATATTGCTATATAATTTCTATGTTAATTAGAGGCAAAGTGTCGTATGAGATTGAAAGCTATAGGACTCCAAGAACTATAAACCTTTAAGTTAAAAAATAATAATAAAAACAAAAACTACTGAAGAAGTACTAACGAAACATATCTTGAGATGTGTCGTAAAAACGATCGCACGATACAATACGTCTTTCTATTGAGAAGGATATTGCTGGTTTGAATGTCACTTGAGTAACAACGAATTTGTTTATATTTATTGAAGTCCAATTGTTTTCATATTCTCTAGAGCTTACATTCCGTTAACTCACATTCCTTTAACTAGAATAACCTATAAATCACTGAGCGTATGATCTAATTTTAAACATTTTTTTTTATTTTTGAAACGTGTGATTGTTTAGTTCCTCCTTTATGACGGTAACTATGGGTCTTGCACGAGTACTGACACAGTAAAGCGTCTCATAAACCTTTTTTTTCCTTTAAGATTTAATCTTTACGACTTACACGTCATTTGCCACATTATTATAAAAAGCGAAGTTAAGGATTTGTACGACCTTACGAATGTGTACCAAAGGTTAGCAGGAGCTTAGCTAGTGCTTTGTGTGATCATTATCAGTCATCGTAGTTAAACCCTATGCACCGTGCTGTCACTATCGTGATCCTAGACTGAAAGTCTGACGAATGCACCTGAAATTACACCACCCCCTAGATGAGCAAAATATTATAAAAAGAAACCCTTGCTCAAGCTAACCACAATCACGTCAATGGCACAAAGTGCTAGAATTCAAAACAGGTCTAACCTAAATTATATTGGGCTGATGTGGATTAAGAGTAACGACAGGTAGGTCGAGTCAATCCTACGCAATATAAGCAGCAGCCCAAACCAATTTAAAAAATCGTTGATTGCCGAGTCAATTTTTTTCGAGACTTCTCGAGTTGATTTCTTCGACAATTATTATAGAGATCTAAGTTCTACGCTATAGCAGTGATTTGCCTTTTATGGCGAATGCTTAATACTGTAGTTAACTCTCCATTGTGGAAACTACCCGGTGGTAACCAATGTGATTCACTTTTCATGTATGTTCGGATGTCAATAAGTAGCTCCCTTTGATCACATCTATAGCATACATGTTTATCAAAGTCTTTAATAGACAGGACGACAAAACAAAAACTTACTCAGACTGTGCAGTAACACTGGTTTTATTCATTCCAAGTAGTTTGCATTGAACAGTGATTTTAATATTCAATTTTCATCGTGCTTTTACTGAACTCAAATTCAGGTTCGAAACATCAAACAGCATTTTTTTACGGTCTTAACTCTTGCAAATGTCTGACAAACGTTCAAGAGTGCGGAAATTATCCGATACTATTTTTGAAAAAGAGTACTAACGAAAAATTTTAAACCCTCCTCTGCCTTCAAACTTTCATTTTTATTAAAATCGTAAAGGGATAATGCCCCTTTCGTTCATACAGAAGGTGAATCGCCGCTAGTGGCTTATTGTCAGTTCTCTTTTCCCGTGGTCAGAAAAACAATTTGCTGCTTTCATATTATTCTTCCGGTGATCCGACTACGAGGATAGAGGCCATTGTGCTCCATCTGAGCCCACATGAATCATGCATCTGTTTGCATAGTTAATTTTATGATAATCACTTTAATTTATTTTAATTTCATTTCTTCGTCTTTCGGAGTAAGAAAAGTAGAAGCTTCAGTGAATAATAGCTTCTATCATCAACGAAAAGCCATTTAAGGACTCCTGTAAGCCGCCTGCAGTCACTTTTTTTCAAAGAACAGAAGGAAACCTGCGTATTTTCTTTAGAAGTCTTTAGTCTGTCTACATCCAACAGAGTTAGGCCATTAAATGGTTATGTTCATGTGGAATCTAATCTTCAATGGAATTCCTAACCGCAGATGAAGGCAAACCCAACTCCAGTCCAGTCTTGAGAAGTTAGCCTTGCAAGTTCATCGGTCATCTTATTTCTGTCTGACTGATCTTGGACACAGACAAGTGTCAATGAATTCAGCCTTTTGTAAAAATTCAAATCGCTCATGAGTCATACACTCTTTTGAAAGTGGTGATAGGGGCAAGCAGCTTAGCTATCACTTCATGCAAATGTACCAATCCCTCTAGCTAATCTGGTAGCATGCGATTATTCTCCACTTGAAAGGCAGGACGTCTGTCTGTCGCGAAATGGACTCTAATGACTCTATAGATCTGTAAAGTTTCGTTTTATGAATCTGGTATTTTTATGCAAGATCCACTACTAAAGTTACAAGAATTCGGTTGTTCTACTGTTCACTTTTTAAACGATCATTCCACGTGTTGCCTTTCACATAAGACGCTCAGTAATTTCATTTAAATATCAAAATCGTATCCTTTGCAATAAAATTTTTATAAACAAACCCATATCATTCCAGTTTTGCATTTAGTATCGACTTAAGCAATAATTTAAAAGTAATACTTAAAAACTTTTTTTTTAAACTTATTTCGTTTAATATTTTATTTTTCAAAATACTTCAAATATCTTCCAAATAAATTAATGAAAAAAAAAAATGAACTGCATAGATTTTTTCTATTTTATAGATTTATTCATGTACCTTTGACTTTTTCTCATGTACCTTAAGCTAATTACTTGATTAAAAAGAAAGTTAAGTGTGAACTTAAGCGATAGATAAATAAATAAAAATGAGATACGGGAATTGTAAAAAAAAAACATTACTTGTAAGTGATTGTACGTAGTATTATTAATTAAACAAAAAAAAAGAATAGCATTTGGTAAAAACAAAAATTAAAGTATTTTATGTTATCTGAAGGTGTTACCCTTTGCAAAAAGACAAAACAAGTTGCAGAGAGCTCCTTCAGTTGATTAAGTGTTAAATTATAAAGAAAAAAAAAAGACAATTATGTCCTTAGATTTACTCTTAGTTTGTTAAAATTTTAGGTACGCATACATAATTTTTTATATTTTTCTTTCTTTCTTTGCAGTCTTGTTTTTTATTTTATACTTTCGTTATAATTTTCCAAATCAAAAAGACATCAAATCTTTAACTATTGTGTTCTAATTTTTACAAATAACTTTCGTTGATTGTTAACATATTTTGTGTTTCCTATTTTTTATTTCCATTTATATTCCTACTATGTATAATTATTTACATTTACTTAAAAGACACTAATTATGAGTAATGATTTATTTATATTTTAAATATTATTATTTAAATGATTTAGTTAAGGTTTTTTTTTTCGTTTTTGTCTAACCAATTATGTTATGTTTAGTACTTAATTTAATCACAAATATTTATGTTATAATTTTTATTATTAAAAATTGATTAACAATAAAAATATTTAATTCAATGTTTTGGTTTTATTTTAGTTTGTTTATTTCTGTTTTCTGTTAATTTTTTATGAAATACATGCGCCGTAAACCGACCGGCTTCTTTGATATTAAGAGCACTTTTAGTTAAGATAAGAAAGGCCAGTGATGAAGTCCTTTGGCAGCTTTAAGCTACATTTGCTCAAGTAGAGCATACGTTGGTTTAATTTGTCGAAGATTGTAGCTCCATTTCTGTTGATGTTTCTGATGCTAACAGAAGTTAGGCGTTAGACACAGTTGTCTAGTGGGTTTCCAAAAAAGTGATTGGACCCGTGATTTCTTTCCCTTCGATGCCTTGATGCCCTAAAGAAAGTGAAAATTTATTGAATTCAGCAAAACACCAGAAAGATTTGCGTACAATTTTGAATAGTGGTAGTTTAAACCTGTTAAACAGTATATATCTGCCTGATCTTGACATCTCCATTGATTACATCTGAGGAATCAACATACCGTCCTACTGAGCCCTTGCCCATGTGGCAGACACTGCGACCTATAAAATCTATTGTATCATCAGACGTACTAAGAGACGTTCTACCTCTCTAATGAAGGATAATATGTCCTTAGTAACAGAATTTCTCAATTCCGATAGCGTACATATTTCTTTATAGAAAATACTAATGTAATGCTGGGTAATTGCAGAGAATTTGTTCGGATGATTCGTCCTCCTCCGAGCAGAACTTACATTCCGTGCCTGAGCTCAGATTGATTGTTAAGGTGATATCTCAGGCCACAATGGCCTGTGAGAAAGCTCACCAGCTTTCTAATACTATTCTTATTAAGGTTAAGTATTTTAGGATTAAGGTATGATTAGTTGTTTGGACTCTGTCAGCTCTGGGACATTTTCCCAGTGGTCCAGACGAAGTTTGTGTTCCCAATCATTAATCAGCTCTTTGGCGGAAGCCCAGTTGATGTCACAGTAAGATTCAGGTCCTATGAACGGTGGTTCTAAACCAGCCCTAGCCCTACCCTTACTAAGATTTAACCTTCAATACCGAGGGACACATTCAGATATGTATCGAGACTTTGGTGTTGGGTCCAAAGACACCAGCTCCAACTCTAGATTCCAGATTCGATCCATCTGTGAACCAGATCAGACCTCTGGCGTCTAGTGCCGGAACACCATTAGGCCTAAACTATCGAAACAGTACTCCCTGACCATGATGTCGGGGATGGCGCAAAACATGTCCGTTTTGGGAATTGAGTCAAGAATTTTTTGGTGTCCCACATGGTCATACTTATGGTTTATACTTATATTCTAGCATAGTACACCTAGCGCTCATCTTCCAAATGAAGATTTGTAGGGGCGAAAGCCCAACGACTGCTTCTAGAGCTGCCGTAGGGCAGGTACGCATAGCACCGTAATGCCGAGACAGGTAATTCGCTGTAACTTCTGAAGCTTAGCTGCCGTTGTGCCCTTACAATCATAGTCTACTTGCAAGTGTACGGAATATTAAAAGTATTTTCCGGGGGGCACTTCTACGAGGTATATTTCACGTATTTCACTCATCGGTCATTTTTTGTTAAATCAATTATTTTTAAATTAAAATTAGAAATATTTTCAATATCTTTTATTTTTTAACTATAACAACATACTATTGATCTTCCTTATAAGAAAAATGTTCAATCTCTCCCAAAGAAAAACCAAAAAAAAAAAGCCAACATCTCAACATTTTTAAATATAGCAAAAGCCAACACTTATCTAAAATTCTTTGACAATACAACCATTATCTACTAAATATATATAAAATTAATCGTAATAACTGCATTTACAAAATTAAATAAAGTAAAAAATAAAAATTTTATTATAGAACTACCATTGCTAGGTTATATAGTAAATCGAAGTAAGTACGTATATATTTTTCTTCAATATTTGTACATAAAAGAGCAAGTAGTCCTTAAAATCCACATATTTACAAAATTAAATTAAATAAAAAAACTCAAAATTTAGTACTAAATATGTATTTATATGTAGATGCTTCTTTCTCCACCTAAGAATTAAAAGAAAAAAGAAAAACACTAAAAATCATTCGATAAAATGAATGTAAAATAATTTATGTAGATATACTCGTATTTAAGAGAAACTATAGATTATAAATCGTAAAATATTATATTTCCTAAATGTTACAAAACAAACCATATACATAATATTAATTTAAAAATAAAATGAAATGAAGTTTTTTATTAAATTTCAATTTAGTTTTATTGGTTTCTTGTTGATATTTCTATTTACAAAAAAATATACACATGTACAGAAAATGTATTAAAAAATAAAAAAAAACTCTTTGAAAATGTGTACCTTAAATTAAATAATGCTATACAGTGTGTGTGTTCTATACTGTTGATCTATGTGAAGGCATTATGTATATGTTGAAATTAAAAAAAAAAAATTATTTAGGTAGAGCAAAACAGGTTTAAAAACTCTTTTTCCCACCTTCCTTCTCCCCTCCTTTTTGTCATATATAAGTCTTTATTAAAACTAAGTTTTATTTCTTAAATTATTTAATTCAATAAATTTTCTTTTGTATTTATTAAATATATAAACAAATTTAAAACACTTCAAAAGACTTGCTGAACTATAGATTAATAAATAATAATAATAATTTATAAATACATATACATAAATAAAATAAAATAAATAGTTAATAGGGTAAATACAATTATTTACAATATATATATACAAAATGACAAAAAAAAATAAATAAATTAAAACCTTAATAATGGAGAAATAATAATTAAACAAATTAGTTGAAGTATTCTTTTAAAATTTACAAATGATGTTAAGTGTTGTTGTTTCTATACATAAAATGAATTTAGAAAAAAAACAGAATAATACTTGGATATATTTAAGTATAATAAATATTGTATAACTCATTGTTTGTTAAACAAAATAATAATAATAATACGGCAAAGAAATTCTAAGTAAAAAAGATGAATGAAACTATTTCGCTCTAACACTGTTGCTCTTTGAAATTATTTAACAGAAATAAAATAAAAAACTGAATATGATTCGTATAAATTATTTTTATTTACAAACGTGTTTCAAGTGTGAAACATTCGTCTTATGAACGGGTTAGCTATATTTCCCGTCCATTGTGAGGCATGGGATCCGACGCATTCTTTGACCTAGTTTGGGAATGGTACTCCTCTAAAACACTGGCTTGCCTGCAACCATTATATTTGCTTTAAAAATTGGGCTCCATATCAGTTCCCTTGTCTCCGTCATGTATGCCTCCAGATATTCTACTGCCGATTTGATCCGCATTTTATTCCTTCTTAAGCCCGACTTTTTGAGATATTCATCGAGGTTGTAATGTCCCGTGCAGAAGCCCATCAATATTCGAAAAACAGCAGAGCTTTGGGCCTATCAAGTCTACGGAATTCTTCTTCTTCACCGTCCGCTCCTAGGCACGCAGCATAAACTTGTTCGTCTCCACTAGATTGTTGAGTCAAAGAAGGCCTAAATAAAAAAAATGAACACACCGTTCACCACCGGTTTCATCCTGTATAATTAAGACTAACAGCAAAGTTGGGAATAAGTTCGTAATGATAACGCAAAAATTAAAGATCATGGCCTTACCAGACGTTCGGTGCAGAATGTGACTACTGTGTGAGAAAGTGTGGGGCACCAACTAGGAATATCAACAAGTCGATTCCACACTCGCTTTTGGGGAACTGAAAACCCACAAGTGATAAATCCTCGATCAGCGAAGGAAAACTGAATAGGCCGCACATTCTCGAAGACGTTGCAGGCAACGTCATCACTATCACTGGACAGTACTTTAGACAGATGTTGTTGGAGACGGTACTGGAAAATTAAAGCCTGGAGAATTTGTGGTCTCAGCGCAAGGCGCTACTATCCGTGTTTCCCACTTTAACAACATTGCTGTTGTTCAGCATACGAGGTTGGCTATTCTCGCCGACGCGACCTGAGAGATTGTCAGCAGAGCACTCGATCCCGGATCGTATTAAAGTTGTTGCTTTTCTTTTTTTTTTGTGTGATCCAAGTAATTTTTTATCTCTCTTCTTTTAATGTTCCTTAAGTAATTGGTAATGCCTTTCCCGCTAAGTCTTGGTGTGATCACAAGACCAATTGATTCAGTCTATTTGGTGCTTTTCGACGACAGAATTTTTAATATCTAGAGTTCTTCAGATACCTACAGATCTGTTACAGTAGTTTTTTGTCACTCCTGTCGATATTTTTAACATTACCATATCCACTGCCATAAATTAATCTTATATAACTCGTATGCTGTCCAAGAAACGAAAAAGTCCGAAGAAGAACACGAGGATCTGATATAACCATACAAATTGAAAAAGCGAAGTGGAGGCGGTCAGGACATGTGGCGAGAATAACAGACAATAGATGGACAAAACGACTGCTAGAATGGAGACGAAGGGAAGACCTGAGAAACAGAGGGAGACCACCATCGCAATGGAGTGACGATATAAAGAGGTTGGGAGCAGAAAATTGGATCCATAAGCATAAGACAGGACTGAATGGAAAAATCTAGAAGATTTTGTAATTTGTGTTTCAAATTTTCACTAAGATCGGAACAAGGATTCTCAGGTTAGGCGTATAAGAAAATTAATTACTTCACAGTCTCTCTACTTGTGAAGATTGCCAACATGAGACAATGTAAGGTTCAATCCTCGTCCATTGCAAGCACGCCGTTTTCAATTGTCACGACGAAGCTATGTAGGTCTCTTAAACAAGGGTTCAGTCTTCATCGTCGTTTTGGACCTGTGGTATGGGGTTTGAAGTTTCTCTTGACTGGAGTGGTATTGGCCGAGCCGAGCTATATTTTAGCTTTTTCGATTACATTCACATCCCCGCATAGGTGGTAGAGTTCCTTGTTGCATATTCTCTTCCGTTCGCACTCCCCACACACATAATCAAATATTCGGCAAAGAATTTTTCGATCGAATCTTCACTTAGGTGTCATTGGTGGGATTGATGTGTACTCCGAAGTAGATGGGTTCCTAACTTATATCGAAGTTGCAGTGACGTTTTACTCTACACAGTGAAGAGATGGTACTTTGTTTGTTGATAATGTTCTTAGTTTCGCCAGCACATCTATGGCACTGATGTCTATGATTTCAGGGTATCTCAACAGCAAAACTTGTTGACGATAAGGCCATTCATGTTAACACCTGCCTAACCCACTATCAACTTCAGCACGAGATTGACAGGATACCGAATGTCCTTGCCGAAATCCGGCGATTTTTAGAATAGTGTGCGAGAAAATGAATCGAACGTTGTACAAACACCATGTTGATGGCTTGAACAAATTCTACCAAAATCCATTTACAGATTCCCGCCAAAGGCTCATAAATAATATCACACCGCAGTTTTTGATTTTCTATTTACAAAATGCTCATTTTATTCAACATAATTTTTGTTTTCTTTTTTTTTTTAATATCTTCATATTAAAATTATAAAAATAAACATTTTTGCTTTGTTCATACTAAAACAGTACGCATCTACACGTGCTTAACATATAAACTTTGTCTCTTCAATAAAATAGGAAAAATATTTGCAATATGTTTCTTATTTTATTTAATAATAAAATGTTTTAAAACAATTACAAAAATGGCAATAAAGTAGATTGCATAGTTATGTATGTATGTACGTATGTAGGAAAACATTTACAGCGAATTGGAAAACTGTAACAAGTACGAGATTTATTGCAATTTAATTCAACTTTTTAACATATCATGCAACATTTAAATTCATTCTTTATTCATCTACGCAAATAAAAAGAAAAACAAACTAAAGTACACTCTGTGTAACTGTAAACAAAAAGAACTAACTCACAATAATGTTAATACACATTGTTTTGTACAAGTGGTTGATATTTACTTTTGTTTTGTTTATTTTTGTGTTGCTTTTGTATTCTTTTGTTTTGCACACATGGACATCCTTTATTCACTGTTTCTTTGTCAATAGTTATTATATAAAATTATGTACTTATATAAAAATATACTTTAATTACATTTTAGTATTACTTAGAAACAAAATTAAGTAATTTTCATAATCACATTGTTGAAGACTTGAAAAAGTTGTTTTTTTTTTCGTTTTTTTTTCTTTTATGAGAGTTTATGGGGCAAATGGATTAGAAGAGGATTACACAGGAAGCGAATCCCTTTAATATAAGGGAATATTTCTCAAGCAAACATTTTGATTTTAAGTGTCTCTTCTTTTTCTTTGCGATTAACTTAAGAGCTATTAAATAAATTTATTTAAATAAAAACATTTAGAATACATTAACTAATGCCTTAAGGATGAGTCTATTAGTTTGAATTAAAAATGTTGTGTCTTTTCAGGTAGACACATTCAATTTGGTGGGATGAAAATCAAGATAATGCAACGTCAAGGCACATCATTATAATAAAGCCAGCTATTGTTCCCCAAGTGGCCAGCAGTCCATTGCCACTAAAACGAGAAAAAATACAAGTAATTCATGAGCTACATTGTTTTTCTTTTAGATCTTACCTCGCATGAGCTTCTGGTAGAATATCATCGGCTACGATATAAATCATTGCTCCTGCCGCAAAGGAAAGTGCATAAGGCAGAATTAAATTTGCAAACGTAACAGCCACGGCACCTAGAATGCCAAAAATCGGCTCTACCATACCGGATAGCTGGCCATACCAAAATGCCCTTGGCACACTGAAACCAGCAGCATGCAATGGAAGACTAACAGCCAAGCCTTCGGGGAAATTTTGTATGCCAATACCTATGGCAAGGTTTCTAAATAAAACAAACAGTTAGTTTCATAAGAGGAAGCAAATTGTAGTATGTGCCTACCGAGCACTTTCAAATGTCGCCGATTCAGTTGTACCGATAGCGCCAAAGCTCACTCCTACTGCCAGACCCTCGGGAATATTGTGTACAGTGATGGCCACGACTAGCAACATAATTCGCTTCCACTGAGATATCGCATTTTCATGATCAATACGTGCCTGATCGGAATAGGTATTCTGTTCCACATCGTTGTTGCTCTTATTTTTCCTCCTACGCGATTCGCCACTGTGTTGTACACTAAGGCAGTCGGAAAACCGATCCATTCCTTTTGTTGATGGGCAGTCTGAGAAATTAGATTTTTTTTTGTTTAGAAATCTACACGAATTGATCTTTCTGAGAAACTTACCAATACTATGCCGTGAGTGACTCATTTGGGTATCATCCAAGGCGATCTCAGCCTTATCCTTGTTTGTGTGCGTTAAAGCTGGAAAGTGAAAATATTAAATAAACTTTTACATTTTTGCGGGAGTTCTACTTACAGATCATCATGTGTGAGCTATTGATGCCGAGATAGGATATAAGTTTGTCGGTGCCGTAGACAAATATTGAACCCAATAAAAAGCCACCGGCAACAGGCAAGAATGCATACTCCGCATACAGGCCAGATCCCTCGGCCAATTCAATTGCTGGCGCCAATAATGACCAGAATGATGCAGCAATCATTACACCAGCGGCAAATCCCAACGCAGCATCTAGAGATTTCCTCTGGAAAGAAAAGCAAAAAGAATGTGTTAAAGGAGGTATTATTCTATCTCTATTCTATCACAACTGAAGTCGATCCGACTTTCTGTGGACTTCCCGAGAGTTTGCCAACAGAGTCCTCATCAACCATCATAATGTCAATGTAAAGCGGATGAAATCAGAATCGATGATGTGAATAAAAATCTCAGCGCTCTCGTGAAAGTCTAACAAACGTCTGAGAGTAATGACTGTTATGACAAAGCTTCTAAAAAAAAGCATTTCGGATATGGCTCTAATCTATAGGTTCCTTCCATCTGTGTTAAAAAATATAACACGCACAAGAGGAATGGCCGCCAGGAGCAGACCACATATGGTCAGTTGCTCACAACCCTAGGTTACACCCAACAGAGTGTTATCCGACAAGTTCTTTGGACGTGGTCTAATTCAGTCCTTAAATAAAAGAACATTGAAGCTTTGGGCATTTTCCTAAGGGGATAGCCAGGCTGTGCTTAATGCACTACTCAACCCTTTAAGCCTTTTCAAAATAGTTTACGAATGCAAAACCTCCTTGAATTGGGCCGGAAGGCTGAACTCATTGAATCTCGTTTGTTTTAGCACACAAAGGGATAACAAGGAATGAGATCTCTGACGAGCTTGCTAGACAGGGCTCAGAAGAGGCTTTCTAAGGAGCTGAACCCACGATGGGTCTACCAGCGTCCTTGGTCACGGTTTCCACTGACGATTGGGTTTTTAATGAACACAATAGAATATGGCATAGCTCTCTAGGATGTAGGCAGACGAAACGAATGGTCCCCGACGTCTGTAGGAAATTGGCGGTTTTCTTGCTATCCCTTAGCAGGTAGCACTGTAGACAACTTGCTGGTGTTCTTTAGTGTGCTGGGTTTAAGTGATACCCCTATCCGCAAATCCTGTGACGAAAGCGACGACAGGGCGGAGCATTTCCTATGTGATTGTCATGCCTCTGTTCGGATCAGGTGGCGGATTTTCGGTGCTGAAGTGCTGAGTGCGAATGATGTAAGCTCCTCATCACTGAAGCTCCTTTTCGACTTTTTACGAAATATTAAAAAACTATACAGCAAAATGGGGTTCTCTACCTGGTAGTTCAATGAAGCAGTACTTGAGTCGGGTTTGCCCGCCTTGACAACAAAAAAAAGTCTTTTGTCCAAAAACCAAGTTTTTAGTTCAATACTTATCCACCTCTATAGGCGATACTAGAGACTGCTATTCTCACTCAGCTGCTTTGTAGTTGACCTTGACCAAGCACTGTAAAGCGGTGTTTGAATCTAATTTTTTCTTCGTCTGAGAATAAGTGGCGCTCATGTGCAATCTTCTCAAACAATCACGGTACTTTTTGTTTGCAATCTCTATCAATTTCAAATTATCTAAAACATGACCGGAATACGTAAAGCAGGTGGTACAAGGACACTCCTTTTTTCTTTTTTTTTATTTCTTATCATTTGTGTCATTGATTAACCATCGATTTCGTAGATAAGGTAATTAAAACAAACAATGATAAGACGCACCTACATCTCACACATATTATCTTTCACATGAATTTCAAAAGAACAGACAACCAAAACAACAGTCGTATAAATTAATGTCACGTTTCTAGTTTATAAACATTGCAATTCTAGGCAACGGAAAACAATCTGCCATTCAAGACAACAGATACAGATACAGATACATACTAGTACATTGAAATTGTGATGGAATTGCTCTTCAAATAATTAACCGAAAGATAAACGTACATGTAAACACAATTTCATAGCAATTCATATGAGAACCACGTTGGGACGATGACGGCTTGAAGAATTGCGACAAGGCGATGAAGTCAGGGGAGTAACCACCCAAAAGACAGGCTGACAAGAGAACAAATTAATTTTGTTTATCAAAAAAACAGAAAAAAGCGAACTAAACCGCAGAAAATGAATTATCATTCACCAGCGGTTCTCGCGCAGCATTACTAACGATTTTTTTCGTCAGATATTTGACATATGTACATATGTACATATAAGCGCCGATCCAATTAAATTTTCGAGTTCTAAGCAAGCAATAGAATGAATTAATTCAATTGATGATAGAATCAAATTGCTAATCTATTTCGCATTTTGTTATAGAAAAAGAAACAACTGCCGAAAGACGACGCGACATTCTGAAACGCCGTCAGAAATTAGATATAATTATCGTCTTGATCTCATTACCATTAACGTGCCTCGGAGTTGGATGTAAGTTCTCTAAACCATCGGAAAGGGGGCCTGTAATAACGTGCCGATGGACTTTTAAGCAATTTGCGCAGTGCCCAAATATGTAAAGTCCCCGCGATAAGATTGGATTGGATACTCAAGTCGCGTATCATCACTAGAAGACATAAGCGGCAGACAAAAAGTCGGCAGGTCTTACTCCTTGTAATGGACGAGGTTCTGAGAATATATACTGGGAAATGGAACCAACAAGCCGGCCGATTGTGTTATCCTGGTGTTACGTAGATAGATTCCTTCCAGATCTAGGTGGAAGACTCAAACATTATTTGGTCAGTAGCCGAGGTCTAAGAGTCAATATTGCAAAGGCGGAGTTTGTTCGGTTCACTAAGAAGGGAAACCCCCAGGAATCGGAGGAGTTAAAGTAAACTTTTCTAGGTCAGCGCAATTCCTAAACTTAATCTTGGATTCCAAACTAAATAAAAAAGCATATGTAGCCTCTTTATGTACGCAAATGAGCGCTCAGTAAAATGTGGGATATCAAACTAAACCAGTATACGGGTTATACACGACAGGTGTGAGGCATCTTCTGACGAACGCTCGACAGTCTGGTGGAAGGCATTGGCATCTTTCAAAAACTTCAGACTTCAGTAAGAATTAAAGAACTCCGTGCATCGTGATCACAGGACTCATAAGTACAATACCTACAGACGGAAGTGGGATTGTAGGACTGTTATGCTTTCTTCTGATCGCAGTGGGAACTATAAACGAATTGAAGTCGATTATATGTACATATGACTACAAAGCTAAAGAATCAGTAATTGAACAAGTTGACGAGTGACAAGTAAAAAGCTACTCGCCTTCTGCACTGATGGTTTCCAAATAGAGGATGATTTACTGTGAAACCCCTAGATCCCGTAGAATTAGGAACGATTTCAGTGTGTTTTAAAGCCTGTATGCCAGCTTTGAAGACAAACCGATAAAGAAACTGGAAAGCCATGACCACTTAAAGAAAAGTGTGTAAGAAAATATTTAAGAAATCAAAAACTCACTCTAACCTGTAACGCTTCAAGAAAAACCTACAAAAACCTTATGCTGGGTACCGGAGCATACGGATGTCCCATGCACTGAAAGGGAAACCAACGTTCTAGGAAGAGATCGGTGTTGCATACTTCTTACATTTTCAAGGAAAATTAGTTTCCGATTGGAAGGAACGAACTTTGGGGTCTTTTTGAGCGCAGTTCTCCTGAAGTTAAAATCGAATACCTTGCCAAATGGGAAAAACTTTAAGTAAAACACTCAAAGTAATAAAAAAATCAAGGGAAACCATAGAAGTTGTTTATTTTGCAGTTCTGAAACCACCCGGAAGTCCGATTAAAACTGTCACTACATACAACTGATTCAGCAATTCCAAAGCGGCAACAAGAAGCTCAAAATAGGGGTCTCGCAATTCAAATCATTGGCTCTAAGAATGTATTCGGTGATGTGTGCAATTAAATGGTTAGAATCCATGAATTCCGCCGTGACCCAAAACATATGATGTATTTCTATAAGGGATCACCCTTCCAGCGCTTGTACGCAAATCGATTTAAAGGAATCCTCGAATCGTTAAAGAAAGTGCCCTCTTTTAGGACTATGACCTCAATTTCACTGCACGACTTTCCTTTACTTCTGTACCTCGTTTACGAGTGTTATTTTCTAAGTATGAATCGTCCAGTCCGATTAGAAAAAAAGAGGGCGAGAGTAGATAGCGTTAGTGGACACCAGAGGAAACGATGAAGTTCCAGCCCCTTTTACAGAACGCTGCACTCTTCATGCTGTTAATGGGTCAAGGTCAAGGTCATGAGTCGCATATTTGATTGTTCGACTATTATTCGCATTCATTTGGTCTTCACAGGATCGATTAGGATGAAAACCAGCCTTCTAATTTCGTATGGTAAAGTCGAGCTTCTCATTTATCCTGTTAAGGTCTAAGCTCTTGTATAGTTAGATGGAACTGAGGGATCTCCGTTTAGAGAAATTTTGACAATTGTTCCGAGACACTCTTCAGGCAGTGTTTCCAGATTTGGCAAACGAGGATTTTTTGCTTCTTAAGCTGTTAATAAACTATTTCATCGAGCGATGGATAATTAAATCTGCTATTGCGGTTTTCTGCAGAAGTTGTTGACACCTGAACTGAGCGGTGCTAGGAGATTTAACGGAATTGTTATCACCATCATTTTGTTGGTGGTAGTTAGCATCAGAAGATCTTCGGAGATTTTTATTTATAGAGTACATTGCTCCAACTGTATTCGTTTTGCTCAGACGTGGAGTGCACAACACTTATTTTTTGACACATCACATTCAGCCAGAGAGGCGCCTATTGCAATCACGTTAACTGGAGAGGCTTGTTGTTTAAGGGCCAGGTTTACCCCGAAGTGTCGCGATACCTAAGTAAGTAAGTATTGCAATCACGTAGAAGGCCTTCTCATCCACTCGATTGTTCGTATCGGAGTTCTCAATAAGATCTCTGACTGAGGATACTACGTTCTTTATCATAGGCCACTGTTTATTTTTGAATTTTATGAAAATGTTATGATTGCGATTCCTTCGATGGCCTCGATTTTCTCATTGCGTATTCTATAATGCATGATCCTGTCGCTAAGTTCTTGTTTGCTCAGAACCAGGATGTGCATTTCACAAAGTACACTATTTTAAAAGCTATTTTTCTTTTCTTTTTTATCAGCTTTTAAAAATGTCTGCTGAATTGCTGATTTTATTTAAATTTGTGTTCGATTTGTTAAACTGCCAACTGAAAGTAGATTTTATTCGGATTTCATGTGGACAAATATCGGTTTTCGAAATCTAAAGGATTTGTGCTTAATGTGATAGATTTTTGCTACGTGGACTTTGCCAGTAATCGCATTAAGCCACGGATCGTGTCTGGCATCACTGGTCGCTTCGCATTGGTATTCATACGGAATATCTTGATGTATTTCAGGCTTACTAAAAAAAATCTGCAGGGACGTGCAAAAAATTCCATTTATACCCCATCTGCTGTGCAGGACCTACTCCAACAGAAAAATTAAGTCTCTTGACAGTTACTTCTTCATGACCTCGGATTACTTACGTAAATTTAAGCTGACAAACATCCTAAGATTCATATTCTTCTTTAGGTGTGTTTGAATGCACCAGAGTACAAATTTTCATGCAAATGTATAAGCAACATGCAACCAAGAAAAACCACTTTTATAATCAAAATCCTGTCATGGAAACCTGAAGTGAGTGCAATTAAAACATAATTACTTCGTCCTCTTCAATTTTAATAAGAAATCACCTTCAATGCAGATTGTATTCAACCCACGCCATCACTTAATCCAATTCTAGTTTAAAATATTCACTTTCTTACCATTAATCATTCGACTTCTTTAGCTATTCAGTTATCAAAGAATTAACTAATTCATTTCACTTGAATAAACTTTTATATAACAAGTGTAGTTGTGTCCGGCATAACTAATTTGAAAACCTGTATTGCAGACTCCTTCTTTAAAGCACGCGATTAAGTTTAATGGTTTCTTCAGCTACTTTGTTTACTTTGGGTTTACAAAATGCATGAACGTGAAGAGAAATATGCACGTTTTATATTAATTATATTTCTGATTACACTGAGTCAAAATATGAATACATTATACCGTTGACAGTGCGGAGTACGTTAAAAATGAAGTAGATTTTCAAAAAACTCGCATTCCATCCTCTTACGAGCTCGTTTACGTAAAAATGCTTGCGAGACAATACATATATGTACGTGTTGCTGAGAAAATTACCCACATGCTCGTATATTTGCTTTTGCAGAGGATGTACATATGTGTATATAAGTATAGTTCATGGACTGAAAACTGACTGAAACAGATAACACAGAAAGCTAGCATGTCGCTTAATGGTCTCTACTCTGCACTAAACGGACATTAGTATAACACTTCTCGAACAAAAAAAAAATCAAAAAGGGGCATGCCTTAGCATAACAGGTGGGCTGAGAATACCTTTCATTGAAACGCTGCAAATCATACTTCATTTATTCTCAAGACATGCTTGTGTTTAGATTTTTTTACGTTCATCTTAAGACTCACGATCATCGAAGGAACAGCATGTATATCACAACTTACTACAGAACCTTCGCAAATCTACTGCCCACTAACGTAGACTCCAGATTGGGTTGTGATATTGAGTACGGGATAAAAGACCGTTAAAACACCGAAAACGTCCTTAACAATTATCCAATATTTATACAGATGGCTCAAAGCAAAATGAGACAGTTGATAGCACTGTCTTTTTAACAGGTCAAAACGTAGACTGTTTTGCAATGTCAATGGTATTCACGATGGTATCATCTTGTTGTTGATGAATGCAATATCGCAAGCTGACATTACAATTATGTACATACATCGAAAACCAGGCAGCAGTCATGACTTTTTGCATCCAACTCAGTGAAAACTAGAGCAAGGAACGACTGACGCTCATGTCCAAGTTAGTGAAACAGTTTGACATCCATCTATGCTAGCTATCTGGCTATTGTGACATCCAGGGGCTGAAAAGTTAGCTAGACAAGGTTCGCAAACAGCTGACACAAGGACAATGTCAACATACATGCAATGAGAGACATAAATTTGACTTTTAAATAAAGGTGGACTACTATAACCACGGGTACAGCTTAACAAGTCGAAAGTTCTGTTAAGACGTGGTAGGAGATTGACAACCATCATAATCGGACACTGCATTGTCGGTAAGCTTTCTCAGAGACCTGGCATTTCAAGCAATAGCTCCAGAGCTATTAAGGAGGAGATCACTTCTGCACATGCCCTTCTCTTGGTCTAAGGGCACCTCATCGAGAAACTAATTTCTTTTTGCAGTGTGGGCTTAAATAAATTCATTAATGTGAATAGGCTTTAATTGTTGTTAATGGGCTTATCTACCAGATATAGACTAGAATAGTTGAAAACTAATCATGAATCAAAATCCACGTCAAGAACATGCCGTTATTGTGAAAATTCAAGTCTATTACTAGTCCTCATACAATATTATCATCGTGTGGTTACAAAGGCTAAGATAATTCGGCGTTGATTGCTCGATTCAGATGTGAGACATCGTGGCAGACCGCTCCATGGAGAATGTGAATGATGTGCGCGAACAGGTGAGACAAAAACCAGAAACATCAACATGTGACGTACATCAAACCGTCTAAACCCACATTTGTTTCCAAACAAAGTACATGAGATTCATCAGCTGTAGCCAAGGGACCACCAACAGCGACTAGAGTAAGCTTATGTGTCCTAAACCGCAACAAAGAAACTCAGGGTTTTTACGGTTTATTGGAGGCCATTTGGACCTCAATGGGTGCATAAAAACGGTGGAAAACAGGAGATGGGTATTTGGGCCGTACATATTTCAGGACCCTTGCAAGCAGTGTTATGTATAACCGTCACTAACCACAGCTATAGAGACATATTTGAGGATTTTATGAAGACTGAAATGGAAGTGCAGTTGCTATGGAGCAAGTTTTTTTTAAGGAAGAGAGCGCTACAGAGCGTATGAAACGGACGACATTTTGAAGCGTATGTTCCCCGCGTGCTCGGACGATGTTCTTTAGTTTACGAGGTCGCTTCTTTTGATGCCACCGGACTACTTTTTGTGACGCTAATTGCAGGGCGAGATTTCCGAACGAGATTTAGAATATCCGCCAAGAAATTGTCACTATAACGCCTGATATTTTGAAAAAGTTATTTAAAATGTCATAAAAAAAAAAGCCCAACTAACAACCAATCGATCAGAGGGGAGTACAAGATACATAGACGAGAGGAGAACATTGCAACTTTAACTTCGGTTCTAAATTAAATAAACTTACAATCGATGGTTTAACGACCAAAAATACTCCAAAGCTTTACCAGTTGACCGTCAACTCTAAGGCGAACTACTTTGAGGGTCATCGTAGCAAATTCTTCACGGTATGTATGTAAATTGAACAATTACGTCATCAGTCCAATTATATGTACACCGGATCTTGTATACCAACAAATCGAAGTACCACACGAAAAAAAAAGAATCGGATTCGGCGAATTTGAATGTGCATTCGAATAAATCGCCGGCAGATTACAAAATTTTGATACAAAAATCAAAAAACCAAAACAACATTCCATCGAACTGAATAATTGATTTCAATTGAAACTACAAATAGATAATTAAACTATACTCACTTGATTTCCACGCACGAACACCACCATTCCGGACCCAGCCGCCGTGAGACCCCACGTAAGAAGCGTGCCCAGCAACGCTTGTGTCACAGGTCCATATCCAGGAATCATACTGAATCAGATTCTCTTCCTTTTTTTTCGATTTATCACAATTTACAACAAATAGATACCTCCTCGATCAACTGAGGTATCCTCAACAAAACCGAAACAAATCACTTGAAACTAAAAACAATCCGTTGCATCAGCAACTTCGTCAAAACAAAAAAAAAACTCAAAATTCTATCTGTCCACAGCCGCGAGCTTGAAGTGTCTGCAAATCAAAAAAAAAAAATGATTAATTAAATTAAAACTTAAATAATCATCACGTATATTTGTGTACAATTTTTTTATTCACGGATATCGATAAAAACTGCAGTCGATAACGAAATCACTTTGATTTGTCTTTTAACAATTTGTGGGTGAAGAGGTGGGGATAGGTTAGTATATTTTAAGCTAGCCTCGTGCGCTTAGATGAAGGCTACACACAAGACACGTTTCGCCAAGTGATCGCTTTTTTTTTTTTTTATTTTTTACGAGCGACTTCTAGTGCAGACAATTGCTAACCGATGACTGGAAAACCTAATTGGCTTTGCGCTCGGTTAAATTGAGAATCTCGTTGCTTTTGGAGTAACACGGGCGTGCCATCAGACACTGTCGATTGTTTGGCGATGTATAAATCATAGATGTGGCGCAGTGAATCGACGAGCCAGTGCTCGACGCTTGCTTACGATTACCCATATGACGTGTACAAGCAATAGTACATTGATAAGAATCCTCTCCAACCAGTAGATTTATTTATTTATTAATTTTTTTTTGTCGTGTTTTCGTTTCAAGACAAGTGGATGAGACAATTAAATACGCGAGCAAATAGTAGGAATTTGTTCTTGTCACAGCGAAGTGTTCACCTTCACGACACTAACCGCCTTGCGACGATGCCAATTTTGGTTTATGAAACCCACGAAAAGTTATCTTTAAAAAAATTGGCTTTTAATTCGTCGTTTTGGTTGAGCTAGCATACTAAAAAAAATACTAAATGCAGTGGCGACGGAGTTAGGGGGGGATAGTGTGTAGTGCATGCTGTATGATCCAAACAGTTTTTAAAGTCTACTTTCAGGGGGAATAGTGCGCTTTTAGAAGGGAACACGGTTCCTTGTCTTAATCACCAGAAAAATGTCTTTTCCAGAGCAAGAACGCACTGCAGGTGGGTAGTGCTTAGCTTGGGTGCTAGTGAGTGAAAGCCGGGTCCCTGTAGCTGAATTTATCAAAAATGAATTGTTACACTCTAGCGATTCCCTAAGCTGGTGGGATAAGTTAAACGATGTAGGTCTTGGTGTACCTATGTATCTGTGATCTCACTGCGGCTGTAGGTAAAAACTTTCAAATGCCAGTCACACTTCACGAGTGTTTTTTGTGCTTTTATTTCCTTATTTTTAGCAAACATTAACACGTTGTAAACGCTCGTGTAGTTCCAAAATCTGAAATTCTTATAACTAAATTCTTAGAACTGCTCATTGTAAACCCTGCGGAAAAGTTACACCTTGCTGTTTCGCTTTTATTGGAGTCGAGCGTCAGGTGTAACAATATTAATGAAACAATCCGTTGCTTTTCACTTTACACGAACACGTTTTAAACGCTCGTGTGATTTCCAAACTCTAAAAGTACTGCTTGTTGCACACCCTGAGGAAGAGCTTAACCTTGTTTTCTTTAAGTGTCTGGTTTCAATATTATCGAAACAAGCCGTTGCTTTGTGTTTTCCACTTTGATAGCTCTAACGTACTTCAATAAATTTGGCAGCACAAAATCATAGCATTACTGTGTATCACTGAACAGGAAGAAAGAGTCCCATCTCTTCGTTCTAGGTTTTACCTTGTTAAAGTAGTACGCTCGTGGTACAGGGCCTTCTAATAGCCACTCCTGAGCTTTGACAGCCGATTATGGATGTGTTTGAAATGGCTGCGCTGTTATTCTGTGACGTTTGTCTTCTGTCAAAACTGCGATTCAATCATACAAAATTATGTACATGCTTCAGCAACACGTCGAAATTGTGGAAATTTATTATAAAAGTTCATGCATACATATGTATACTCGTACGCATGTATGTACATGTGTTTGTGGAACATTTGGTAAGCATGAGCGTCCGGGCGAGAACTGAGAACTGAAACCTCTAAGGTTATCATTGTTTACAAGAGGTGGGTCTATTGTTTTCTCTGTATAGGAATCAATTGACTCAAGAACTAAAACTTTCTTGTGTATTCCGTCGAATTTGTTTCAGTTTTGTTGAAAAATCAATCTTCAGCTACAAAGCGTAGTCTTGGCTGAATGGTTTCGTAAATAACAAAAGTTGTTGGATCTGTGGCAATGCCAATCCACAACAGTTTCAGCATCTAGACAAAACTCACTGTTGGTGGTCTCCCACATGAATAAGGGAGGCGTATGGCCATATGATGCGGATCGCGAAATGCATAGTCTGAGTTTAGTTTTAGTCGCTACACTATTGCATAACAGATCTAAATGAATGAGACATGCTCCATTGTCATTGTGGATGTTTGTCTTATAGAGCGTAGGACTCCCATGCAGGCTTTAATCTTGATGGTGTTGGAAAGATGGGATTGTTTTTCAAGATCCATATGCTAGCATATAGAGTCATACGTAGAATAGATGCTGATCTCGAAACGTTTGAATGTAAAGCTTAGAATTGTTGCACTGATAGAAGAAAAAGCCCCAGATTCTAGGAAAAATCAGGAATCATACAGTGTTGTGCCCCGACAGAAATTTAATATTGTATTTCCAATTGCATAAGTGCCTACAAAGAAGCACCCAACAAGAACAAAGTGTACTTGACAAGGCTTTCAATGCACTCAAATATGTTAAAAGATACTTGCAGATACTTTTGCGTCCGAACAGTGTACGATTCAGCAATATTGGTGGAAAAGTTGAGTTAGAGTTCCTACACAGAAAGAAAGGAAAGCGCACAGTGTTTTACCAAAGTGGAATCAACAGTAGGACCATTTGAAATATCACCAAAAGGCTGCCATACTGTGAAATTCTGATTTTCGATGACACTCAGCTCATGAAATGAAAAGATGGCAACAATTATTTAATTCGAACGACCCAATTCAATTAACTAGTTCCCCAATGCAGAGATCTTATACTCGATAAGAGCACTTGGCGTTGAAAATATTCCTGCCAAGGCTTTTCCAGCTGCGTTAATTACATCGGCAGACCTATATAACCCACTAATAAAAATTGCATGGGAAAGTTAAAGTTTCCAAGGAAGGGCAATCGCATAAACTGAGACAACCGACAAGGTAAAGTAAGTAAATTTTTTGTGAACACAATCAAAGAGCACGTGGAATGAAGTCTCGGTTCCGAAGCACAGCTTCCGTTAGACAATCTGTACGTTGTTCTTCGCGCACACTGCGGAATGCCGCGATATACAATGGGCATTGACGTGTTATCTTAAATATATTGACTGCACTGAAGATATTTGTCTGCTTTCACAGAGGATAGTGAAATTACCCCAAATTGTCTAACACTGATGGGCAACAATTTGGAAATAATCGCAATTTTTCGTATCTAAAAAAAATTGACGGCAGCATTGAACTCATTGTCAGTAGAAAAAAAGCAACGTTTTCAGTGCGAAAACTGAGTAACATATGTACATGGGTGTGGTGCTTGGAAGGGGCATCTGCGTTGCGAAACATGCCATGGAATGGAAACCACCCACCTACATACTTAGCTAAAAACTGAGTTAGTCGCCTTAAGCAATACTGACGCAGAACAGGGAGAGAGGGATCGAAGTCGATAAAAATGAGTTGAAGAGAGCTTAAACCCATAACAGGAGTTCCGACACGAAATCCAAGAGACGTTGTCGATGCCCAAAGTACTTCTATTACTTGGCTAAACGCAAGTGTTGCCCCTCCATCCAAAACCATTTCTATTCGGGAGCTAGAGGATGTAGATTTCTAGAACATTGTTCATAACTGTCTGACACTGCAAAGACGATGACTCTGGCAGAGAATGTCAGTTGCCCATGTCATCGTAGCATTCATTTCAAAAATACATTCATCTGTTTAACCGTTGCCTTGTTAGCACTTTTTCCAGTTACTATGCAAAAGTGTTCTTCTTGTAGGGACTCTATTTCATAGTGCTCACTGTATCTGACAGCAGTCCAGACAGGTGTTTTTATATTTTATTACATCTTGTTTTCAAAATAGTAAAAAAATGAATAAAATGCAAACAACTAAAATGCCAAACGTTGCTTAATTAATTCATTGGACAACATGTGAGCAATTTTTTTTTTTTTTTTGTTTCCTTCATCTACTCTCCGCCAAATCCAAGTGTCGACGTAGAAAGCGTAGCGAGGAGAACCGGCAGAGTAACATCTACCATCCAAAGATCGCGTAAATTCACCGCATAAACAATACAAAACTATGATAAATATACGTGATCAAATTGGATTGCGAGCCTGGTCTCGGCATGAGAAATTACCCTGACATGGGGCTTATAATGCCCTCGAGCGCCTAGCTCATCACACAACGTAGCACCTTCGCGCCCGATGAGTCTTCTCTGTTATGTGTATTCGTCTAGTATTTGCTTTGAGATGAAACGGGTCAACTTTTCTGACATTCACTAAGCCCATTGTAAGATATCTGTCCCGAGAAGTCTATTTACATAAGCGATTGTATAAACTACGAGTGAATATAATTAATTGTCTCTCTGATAAGCTTCAGCACTGGAAATGCCTATAAAAGCCATCGGAAGATGCTCATTCATTAACAGTTGCAGATCAAAGCTCTGTTGGACCACTTCGTGGATTTTGTACTTTTTTTAATCTATTTTTGATTTCCGGTTTTGAGTGGGAAGACTCTTCTCATTCACAAAAAAAAAATAAAATAAAATAAATTTCTGATTTTTTTTTTGCAAATCATTGACGACGAGCAAGTTTTAATTGAGGAGAAGCCGCTTTGGGGTAAACTGTGGCGTACGCCAATGTTATGTTAAGACTTTGTTGATATAATTATGTGTGGTTGTTGGGAAACAATTAAATTGTTTTCAGAAGAGTCTTATTTATGATATAGACAGTTTCGATATACACTCGTATGATGAGAGGACGTTTATATGACATCGTAGGGATTGAATTTTTTTTTTTATCTTATCACGCAGAAGTTATGTGTTTGGAAGATTTTGCACACAACACCTTCCTCAATTAAACTCAAAATGTCTCCCCCTTTTGCCATTTATCATCACGTCACATCAGTACGAAATTGCGTTATGGATTTATGAATCTGAAGATAGTGCAATGTGGTCTTATCTGGCATTTTCCATTAAAAATTAATCTCTCTCTTATATGGGGCTTGTCTATAAAGTATTGAATCATGTGCGTTACATAACCATCAGGAGAGGTGAGATGTTAGTTCTTCATTGCTCTTCTCGCTTCTTGATTCGAGATTGAATGGGTTTATCGACAACTCAATGCGACTTTTGATTCACACATATTGTATACATTGCTTCATATTTTCTTTTACAGTTGTTGTAGAACGTTGTGAAATCTTTGTCTACTCTGGTTATTTACATAGATTCTGTCTATTAGCACGCAGACTAGTCATGATTGTTTCGATCATTGTAGGCAACGTTGCTGTCTAAGTAGCAAGTATTTGCAGCGTGCTGAACTGTTTTAATATTTTATTTACTTTTAGGCAACTCATATTTAGCAGACTTTATTCACAAATAAATTTGTTGTTGTCTTAACACTTGCGTCAGTGTTTTCAATGCAACACAGGTCTGACTTTAAGGCTCCATTATCTTCTTATTCTCATCTAACGAAGTAAGATATTCTCCAACTTAACTGAAAAAATAAAGAATTAGACAAAATTTATTCGCAATGTTTTCTGTATAAAATTGTAAGGAGAAGATATACAACCATCAGGTAGAAGACACCTAGATAGGCAGTTGCAACTTGATTTTGTATTGAGAATATTAACAAATCTATTAATTTGGAATTAAAAGCCTTAACTAGCACGTATTACGTGTTCGTAGTTCATCGTTTTCAGAACCAATTAATAATTTCACGTTAACTAGACACATAACTATGCAGCATTACCAGATAATCCGGTGGCCGACTGGTGAAAAAAAGCAAACATTTGGGGCTTTTTCTATTTTTTGGCTTTGCCCGGACGTTGACATACATGTGCAGGTACTTAAGAGGGCTGTAAAAATGTGAAGATACATTAAAAAGTTCAGGTTGCTGGTAACGAAGATAATTTGTCCTAAGTCCTTTCCAGCATGGGTATAAACTATTTTAATAAATTTGAGGTTTTATTGTGAGCTGATCTTAATGTACTGCACCCAATTTTTAACAATAAGCCTCTATCTCTCCACCAGCGTATCCATTCCGGATTGATAGGTGTGGATCCGGGTGCTTGATAAATTACTGAATGGTTTACACTCTAAAAAGTGTAGGTAGAGGTGGCGGTACTTTTATTTAGAAACCCAATTAACGCTAGAATGCGTTGTTTTGATACCACAAAACACATGTAACGTGGTTGAGATGAGAGATATATGTACTCTACGCATCCTGTCGTGAGTGCTCCAATCCGTCAGATATCTCTCTCAGGTCGTCGAAGAAAGCGTGTTCCAACCTAGGTTGGGCAACTTTAAGAAGTGATTGTGAATGCTACCCTTAATGACTCCTAGCGGAACATTGACTCTTTCTGCCAGCGAGCCGCAAAGGGCTGATCCTTGCCTGGCCAGATCGTCTGCTCGCTCGTTTCTCTCATAGTTACTGTGTCCTGGGACCCAGATGAGGGTGATATTTGATTGAGCACCCAATTTGTTTAGCTCTTTCCGGGATTGCTCTACGAGTTTTGAGGATGTGATAGCTGAAACAGTGGCTTTGATAGCAGCTGAGTTATCAGTGAAGACAGCAAGATTTCGGTTGGGTGTTGAGAAAGTGTTCAGTGATCGGTAGGCCTCACGAATCGCGAGAACCTCCGCTTGAAAGACACTGGCGAAATTTTTAAAAAGTGTACAAACTCAAGTTTGTAATTTGAAGCCCGAGGTCTCTAAGGAATGCGGTGGATGTCTTCCATATCCTTAAGAGTAACCAAAGATACATGAGGTGGACAGTTATCATTCTGAGAGTCGCGCAACCTTGCTCACTTTTTAATGTATCTCAGTGGGATAAGGTAACTGGGTATACTATGTTCTTAATTACTTTGTCTGTATAGTCGGACGTCCGCTTCATAGTCGATCTTCGATGGGCATGTTTCTGCACTATGCACTATGCACACCTATGCACTATTCGAAGTCAAGGCGCAAATTTTGATGAGCATCAGAATGTGAGAATACGAAAATTGGTAAACAGGCTCGGCGAGTGTAGTTTTATTAGACAGTCAACACGACTCTTAAAAATGTCAGTTACTTATAAGTTACTTGATGTGTGTACATATGCCCCCACTGACATTTTTCAAGAACCATGAAGGAGAACATACGCCAACGACAATTCTTTAAAACATGGCCAACGTTTATGTTTATTTCGCAGCCTTGAGGCACAGTGTACATTTTTATTTGTGTATCTTGACATTCCTTAAATCCTATACTATTAGATAGTGACAAGCGTGGAATAGCCTACGTTCTATTTAGCGTATAAACAAGACTACTTAACACGTCAAGTTTAATGCTTAAGGCTTTAACATGTTTAAATAAAGATATGCCACTTGTGAAGCGGAAGCAGTTAGAGTGTAGCTGCAGATCATTCATATTTTGTATCCAATATACTATGCAGCTATTTATTATTCAGATCTACTGCCATTCAGAGGTTTTCCCACATAAAGTTTATATAAAGGCCTTCTACTTTGAGTGTCTGAAATTTTATTTCTGAATTCCTTTTACATACTTACAAATTTTGGTTGAGCTCGCTGTCAATTTGATTGCACCCACTGAGTTGTGAGCTTCCTTTCCGGGTAGAACCATTTGATCTACATTAAACAGTAAGCTTAGGTGATCAATTCAAACGTTTATACTATCGAGGTACAACTCGTGCTCAAAGATATCATCGAAGTTGTTTTTGTACAAACGGACAAGGAATACTAGGCTTTACAAGGCTTTACAAGGCTCTCTCTGAAAAAGCTAACATACACAACGATGAAAAGGTCATTGGTGTCGATTCAGAACTCCTGGTACATATTTCAAAAGATCTGTCGTGATATTTATGTATTTATTACGAGGATACAAGGTCTAAGTAAACTTTTCTTTTTGCCCAAAGTAACACTGAAATTGACGACCGATCCCAAGCGTTCACGTTTTCATTCTTCAGGATTAGACAAACGATGTGGAGGCTCTATTCGTTAGGCAGCGAATCGATTGCAGTGTCAACTCGCAAAGGACAGACTTTAGTGAATCGGATAAGCGTAATAAATTTTATCTGATTCCTTTCAATAGTCCAGCTGCAGTATAGATTTTTGGATTTGAACTTGCTTATTGCTTCTCACTTTTATTTTACTTGTTAGATGCAAATTTTGCTTATAATTGCTGCGATTAAATTAGCAAATTCGGTTCAACTAGATGCTCGACTAACAGGGCTCAATCGTAAGGTTTAAATTTCAGGATATGTCCAACAAAAGAGAAAGTCTAATATCGCAGACAACTCAATCTTCATGGACTAATTGGAGAAGGCAAGGGCAACCACGGCCAGTTCTGTGCCTATTTAAGAGCTTTTCTATCAACTTGCTTCTCCGCAGTTGCCACAGCAAAACTGGTTGAGTTGCGCTAGGATTTGCTCTCTCATCCACCGCATTTTCAATATGTATCTGACGTCTGTGTTTTCTTCATGTTTACAAATATGAAAAAGTAGCTTGGAGGAAAGGATTTCACGGCAAACGAGCCATCGTCTCTCTGCCTAGTTTGCAAAGTTCGACAAATCTTGTCGATATGATCGCTGAACTAAGTGCATTGAGCTAGAAGGAAACTATTTTTAGAAATAAAAAAAAGTGTTTATTTTGTAACACGGGCACTTATCATACCAATCTTCCATAACACAAGTGGCTTCGAGAAGCAACATTCTATTCTCCATACGCTGTCGGGCCGAATTTTCATCTGATTTTTGTTAGATGGCCGAATTTCCACTGCTAAATTGCATCAGTGACAAGCTTCTCCTTCTAACAGACTTAACTAAGTTCAGAGATCTCACCGATCTTTCGATTGAACAAATCGCTTTACAGTCAAAAAACTCATAAGCATAGCAGGCTTCTCAAAGAAACCTCGGGATCTGAGGTATTTGAAAGCTGTTCAAACAACCTTTTCTATCACTCATACCTTCGTCTAGGTGCCTTTCTCTTGTCAAAAACTAGTTAAAATGTGAAAATATCAATTTTACAAGACGTCATTAAAGTTAAAATAGTTTTAAACGAATCCAATGATTAACTTACATATTTAAATAAATTCTAATTATTTATTGCACGCATTTCTTTTTCTACAGATACAAATACATGCGCAACACACGCAGATACCATGTGTATCTTTGGTTATTAAGTTTTTCCTGAAATATTTGCAGAACAAATATCATGTTAAACATTTCAAATCTCCAAATCGTAAGGTAATAAAACCAGTGCACAAGCTTTTACGTTGCATTTACGACTGAGGCTTAGCAACAATTAATAAACAATCTTCTCCCGGTAATTTAATTTTAATTTATAACTTATAGAATATTTGAGGTAAAAAGTTTTTTTTATTTACTTTTAGTTCATTTTTAATAAACACTTACGTTGACCAGACACCAGACAAGAATTCTGTTCGAGTGATAGTAAGTTCTAGTCTCATTTGAGATTGTTTTAAACAAGATTTTCATTTCAGAGGAATTGGGAACAAATTTGAATAGTCTGAGAACAAGGAAACAATAAGTGAGAGATAAGCAGATACAAAATCTATGAACCTAATTACGACACATGAAAGGAAAGGTTGTTTCGAGCAGTAGCACGGGCCAGTTAAACACGTTAACTACTGAGGAAAAAACAAAAAACTCACACATCAGATAAAAACACATGTGTTTGCATAAATATTCCATAAACAATGGATTCAAAAAAAATATATTTCAACAGCGTTATATAGACAGACACCTTAAGCAAATAATGCATTAAATTAATAGAAGAAGAGTCACCTTGAAGTTCGAATAATCGAATCCGTTACAGCTGCTATAAATACTATAAAAAAAATGCACATGTAAGAATGTCATGGCCAACCTGGCGAACCGGTTAAACCGATAAGCTGACTGTAATTCGTAATAAAATCACATTCAACAACATTAGCTTGGTGTTTACGTGCACACGAGCCTACAGACAAGGACGAATATGATATTGAGGTCGACTGGATACAGATTCAGCACCCGATGGTCGAAATTATTATTGTCCTCTGTAACTTCAGCTCAAATTGACTGTAATATTCCAACAAATTCGATGACGCGGGAAGACAAGTTACAGTCGTGCTCCTCAGTTGGTAGAAGAAGCCACTTCGGAAACACCGTACATCTGCTTCTTTCTATAGGGCCAGATAATACTGTGATCAAAATCAAACTTAGTCATTCAGTTAAACTTATCTGGGCAACAGATCGAGAAAGTTGATAACAATCTTTACTTAGAACGTAGTGTCTCAATCGATGGTGGCATCGAACTCGATGAGGATAGCAGAATTTAGGATGCCAATGCTTTCCAAAATCTAAAAAAGTAATGTTTACAGCACTAAAACCAAGTTTCGATTATTCCAGGATCCAGGAACCTATCGGCATTACAACCAGACAAATAAAGTGCAAATGAATTGGTTACACCCATATACCGCACGAAGCATGACAGGACATAACAACCGGCAACAACTCCAATGATACGGCAACTAGACCACCATTGCTCGGAAGTACAACCTCTCTAACTAGGATGAGCCATGACATTTTTTTTGCGTCGTTTCGAGTGGCTGACATATGTTTTAGAAGTTCCAACACGAACGTACATTCGTCCAAGCGAATATTGAAGTAATTTTCTTGGAATAAGAACAAATATTCTCTTGATTCTATTAAAAGATCAGCCCCAAGCAAACTCTGGTTCAATAAAGGCATTGGCTATTGCCGCCAATACAGAGCCTATAGACATTTGCGCTTGAAGCCAACATAAAACAGAAAAGCTTGCAAAACAGATGCAATCTAACAACTTTAAATGATGCGTGGACTAAAAGATCCACTTTCATAAAGCGGAATCTGCATGAAATTCTCACTGAAAGTAGATCAAGGACGATGCTAGTTTGAGTCATCATGTTCTCACATCTGAATATCGATAGGATAAGGTGTTAAATGATTTAGACAAGGTGATGCGCTGTCATGTGACTTCTTTCACATAATACTTGAGCAAATTGTGCGAAATTTACAATTCAACCCCGGAGGCACAGGCTTTTAAGTCTTTGCACATACTAGCGTACGCCGCCGATATTGACATAATTGGCATAACACAACGGGCAGTCACTGGAGCGTTCCGTATTATTAAAATGGATTTGTCGGTAAATGAGAACAAAACCAAGTACATGCTGTCAACATGAAGAAACACACAATATCGACGAATTGGAGAGAATATCACAGTCGACAGCTATAACTTTATAGTGATAAGGGACTGTCTACATTGGCTCTGCTATAAATTCTGAAAATAACACCTCGACTGGAATAAAACAAATACTCAACAGAGTCGCTCGTGTAAATCAGCGAATAGAAAAACAGGCAAAAAAAACACAAGCTTCGAGACGAACAAGAAAAAAAGTATCATAAGGATCAATGGTGTCAAAGCAGGAAAAATGGCAGGGACTTTTATATAAGGTTAAAACGTCCAGCCCAAGGTTTGGTTACCAAAACCAGATCTCCGCAGTAAAAAACGCAGATGCAACTTTTTCCCGAAGCATAGGAAATTGACGTCACCATGGAATCATTTACTGACCATAACGTTAATAACAGTTCAGGAAGCAACTCTGAGCAACTGGCTATCGGATTATAGATTTTAGTGCCATAAAAGTTTTTACAGTTTTTTTTTTAATCAATTAAAACAAATGACTCGTGTACATACTCGGATATATTTGTCGTACGCTGAACCTTTTTTGTTCGTGTCCCAGCAATTAAAACATCACTTAAGTGCCACCAAATTATGCACAGAACACCTTTTCACGGTTTACAATCGTTTCTATTGAGGGAATGTATTCTTTTTATGTAAGTTTTCGACTTCAAAATGAAACTCAAACACCTCTTGTCTGTTTGTCTGCCGGTAGGTACGCTGGAATGCAGCCTAAACGGCTGAACGGGGTTTCTTTAAACTTCGCACCGGGATTTACGAGCTTATGTATCGAGTTAAAATCGGAGTACAATCTTGAAGTAACATAAATGTTTGCAGTGACAACGTCGTTCTCTAAAAATTCAAAGAATCTCATTTACATTGGAGAAAATAACTCAGACTTCTCTTTGCAAAAGTCACAAACTTTATTAAAATTGGAATACTTTTGGAGTTTACCGGGTACGAGCGCTCTAATAGTACATCAAAAACGGTACAGAGGACAAGCTACATATTTATGGTAAATGTGAGACAATCTCCCTAAGCCACGTGTAGTCACGAACTTCTTCCCTGGTAGCCCTGTTTCTGCAGAAAAAATTCTTCGTTCGTTAAGAATTCAGAAAAAACTTTTACCGAACAAGGAGTAATAAGAAATCTAACCACCAAGGTATTGCCTTGATCATTTCCACGGACGAATGCTCGATAAAATTTTTGGAAAATCTGAACTACTTACAAAAATACAAATATCTATAAATACTTGGCGCAACGCACCGTATGTGGTCCAGGGCCCAGCTTCTCGCGACCATTCATGTTGTGCGTGATATATTTTTTTCACACAAATAGAAGTGACCTACAGTGTACAGCCATTTCCGAAAGGCAAATTGAGAAGCTTTCTCGTGACAGTAATTACTCTCGGACGTTTGTCAGACATTCGCGAGAGGTGGGACCGTGAAAAATCCTTTTTGGTGTTTTCTGGGATTCGAACGTAGAACCTCCGCTCAGCGATCCAACGCACTAACCACTTGAGTCACGGCGCCCATAATGAATCGAGTACAATTCAGGATCAAAATCAATCAGCCCTAACTCCAACACAGAAACCAAGTTTCATAAAAAAAAACTGTCAAACTGTTTCTCCCTTGCTCTAGTGCCTCAAGTTCTGGAACTGCAACTCCCAAGCTCCTGAGCTACAGATAAAAAATGAGTGAGAAATTCAGAAACCAAGTCTGGTTCACTTACGGTTCTAAGATGAACCCCATATCTGGCTTTGTAATCCACCGATGTTCGCATGAATTTTGGATTTCACTCATTGATAATTCAGGCAAAAGTTTTTGACAATAACCAGTGCTTGAGGCACATTCAAGACAAGTAAAATTTATCTCGGATACCCAACCACCTTTAAATCTGCTTGAATCAGTCATGATGAAATCCAAGTTAGAGACTGTCTCTTTGCTCTCGGAAGTAGCAAAGAGAAACTTGGTCATTCTGCACTACATCCAAGCTCATGGAGAATATAATGGTAATGAGATGGCGTAACCTTTCCCTTCACTGGTCCACAGCCTGTTTGTGTGGTGAGCAGAAGCTATGCTATTTGGGTCGACACACCCAAAAAACTATTCTTCCATGTCCAATTATAAAACAAATCTCTTTATGTGGACTATGTCTTTAGAGGGGAGAAACCTCTCTTCATATTATCATACACAATTGGCCTAACTGACCAACATCGCTGCAATCCACCGGGAGAAGTTCTTAGACTTCCGGACGTCCTTTGGAATGAATAAATCACTTTAGAACCTATCAATAACAATATGTTTCATTTCGGAAACCTGATCGAGCTCATCAAACGCGTAGAGTTTGCAATGTGTATCATGAATCCCTACTACATCTACCTTATTACACCAGTTCGCGATGCGAGCGAGGAGGGATTCACCAGTGTATTTATGATTTTACATTCCAGCAGCGCAGCACTTACCCACTGTTGGAATCGATTGCAAACAGTTTTAAGTTCCGCGATCAATTTAATAAACTCCATTATCCGGGGAGTTTAGACGTTCAAGCGATTTCCTCGCTTCGCTAAGGGAATGTCAACAACTGTCAAGCAAGCGCCTGAACCTAAAGTTTATTTTCATTAAACTTCAAGGATTAATTTATCAAATCGCCCCGTTACACAAAATCAAAATAACGCATAACTACTCGATATGAACGCGCATTTTTGCCGAACATTTGTATGCGCTCCTACACGTCAAGACGATGGGTGTGCCGGGTCGTAGTAGGAATTTAGAATACGCGTCATCGCGGCATTAAATGTAATGTGATTGTAAATGGTTTACCCAGAATTGGATTGGCAAGTGTATGTATTCTAAGGTCCAGATCCATTCCATGACTATGGCAGGCCTGAGGATTAGAGAAAGCCATGCAAGATGATTAGGGAGAGCATAGCGAAACTTTTGGATTTCATTTCAAACTACTGTATCGTGGCACATCAAACACAAAATCATAAACCGTAAGAAAAAGTATAAAAGGTACATTATAAATGACTGCGATCGATAAGTTATGCTTGGCATCCTATATGAGAAGTTTGCGTAAATTATTCACATTTTCTGTGTATGGGAACAGAGTGCTCTGTTTAAAGGAGGTCAATCCAACTCAGAATTAAATTAGGCTTTCGCTTTCATGGGTTAAGGGGTATGGCACTTGAACTTTCACGATGCAATGTGTCTGCGTCATACTTTAAGCAGAGCCTAAAACAAATAAAAAAAGATATTTTCAAGCACACTTTTTGCTTTTAAAAATTGAACTTCTTTACGTCTCGCAGTGTATTTATTTTCGCTTCCATTAACAAGTACATGCTGTGCTGGATCGTGCATTGCAAATCTTTGCCAATAATGAGAAATTAGTGGCATTTGCGTTTGTAAAAGAAACACATAATGAGAACCCAATGCAGTGAGCTAATCAAACTTCGCTCGGTGACAGTGAAATACTGACAATTATTTCATTAACTTTTCAATTCACTCATTTATCACCACCATTCTACGATATGACGCTTTCAAGACTATGATTGCCTCCCACGGCTTTTCAATTTCAAGGGTGGCGCTAGTAATTATTTTAAAGATCGGTGTAGAAAACGGTTCGCTACATAGTGATAATGGCCAAGTACTTGAATGCCTTTATGTAACATTAATGCTTCAGATAGAGAGAGGAAGTTGCAGATCACACTTTGGATAAAAAGAAGAAAATTTAGTACAATCGCTGTAGACATGTCGTTATTCACTCCAACACCACCCTAAGAAACAATTCCACACAAACAAATAATTCGGCGACATGTGTACTGCCTTCAGATCAGAGACCTCAAGTCTCCACGACAACTACCCAGCTTTGATTGCTAACTTTTAACAAATGATGACATGATAGCAAAGCATGTCATTACGCATTTTTTTCTAATTCGAAAATTAGGTGTCAATTAAGTTGAACGTTATCTGTACCAAAGATTGTTCAAAGACAGATGCGCAGGGTTAATGATCTTCAACACCAGAAACAGTAGTCATTTCGCTCTTTGTCTCCAATGTTTGATAACAAATTCAACATGCGGTGGTATCGCAATATGTCAATGCCTTCATGTCGTGTAGAATTATGTGGGGCTTCATATTAACAAGAATTCGGATTAAACATGGACAAAAACCGGTTAAAGATTCTTCTTAACGTATTTTTCCAGCATGTCATCGTTTTCTTATAGCTTTACGAGATATTTGAGAAGTTTAATTGGACACAACTTATTTTAAAGAAGCAGCTTATCACACAACTCGATGTTTTGTTCATATCGTCAAGCTGAGAGGGGACACCTTGACTGTTTTACAGGCCAATTAAACTATCGACAGTAAAATGATTTATCAAACAAACACTTTAAAGTGATTTTGCTTGATGATAACAAACAGATTTATGATACGAAGAGGAAAAGATAATATTACTTAACTTACTGTGATTAAGAAATTTTTTTTATGTTATAAACGTTTCAAGGACTAATCATGCTGTCACACTGAGGAAACAAATTGAAAATATTTTGAAATTCACGAAATGTTCACACACACGGATGATGACACGATATTGACCGGCATTTTGCCAATAGCTTCAACAGGTTTAAATGTTTTAAAGAACTTTAAAAGTATTTATTATTTTGTTAAAAGAAAAAAAAACATTTAACTCTGGCAAAAGCGGCCAACGTCACACAATACGAAATGCACTACACAAATTCTTCTTTCGTACTTCGACGAATGACATTTCGCGATTGAAAATGTCAAAGTTGTCAGAACGATGGAACAGGTATGGCAATGGAGGAAGTAGATATAGAATTGTTTTCTTTCTATTGTTACTAGCGCTTTGAGAATTGTATGCAGATATATTGAGAAGCTAGGGATAAATAAACATGTAGTTGTTCACGTTCATTGTAGATGATGAACTGTAATGTGGATATGCAAGAACACAAAGGGGATGAAAATAAGGATTTGAGAGCTCTCCGTTTGTACAGAATTCCCATAAGAAAATGCCAAATTCAAACACCCAGTAACCTCATTGCTGAGAGGATAAAATTTAGAAAATTAAACTCTAAGAAAGGTTAGGCTTTTAAGCGACGGTGCATGATAAATCGCGTGGCTTTGATCTGCAACAAAGTAAAGTTGTCGCCAGTATGTGGTTTCCACAACTTAATACATACTAATAAGGGGAACATTACGATCTTTTAACTATCAAAGCGCTAACAAAATTAAAGCAATGAATGCGGGCAGTACTCTGGATGTTCGAGCCTAGTGAGAAGTCAACATGGACATGGAGCACTATATTGTTGCAGCAATAACTGCTGTGAAAAAAATTACATCGGAAAATAAAATTGCAACAGACTACCATGTATCTCCAACGCCAACTGCCGAAAACCGGTAGCAACGCTTCCAACAAGCCATCAAGGAAGCCGCAACTGATGTGCTGGGTTTTATCAGACTTCCACCGAGAAATCCTTAGTTTAACAAGGAATGTTGGCAAGTGGACACAATGAAACAAGTGGCCTACAGAAGGAGAGCTGCTCGCGATTTATACGCAGAAACAGGTGCAACGACAACTTCTACGAAAGAAAAGGGTGAGCATTTACGTAATCAAGGACATATTCATAGAAGCCCTTCTCCAAAAATGATGCCGAAGGTTTCACCAAAATGTAATAGAATATATCAAAGGAAGTAGTAGAGTCATAGTAGTTGCTGAGAGGACGAAAATCCTTTTCTCTGGACTTTTTAGCGATTGTGAAGGCCAACACTCCGCTGTCAAAACAAAATGAAACATTCAACCTAAAATAATGAGGATAACAATATCCAAACTTAAGTCCTACAAAGCTGCCCATCTGCTGATTCATTTAAAGAAGCTGTGAATGACCTGGAAAAGCACATACACAAACTTATTTCAACTGTTTGGTTGGAAGAGTTCATGCCTGATAAATAGAATTTCAGCGTTGCATGCCTGATCCACGATTAAGGAGACCACCCCAAATGCGCAAATTACAGACATGTCAGTCTAAACATCGCGTAGAAGAGCTTTTGTGCCATTTGTGTAGACGTCTCAAATTCTTTTATAGCAACACTTCCATAATACCTGATCGATCGAGTTTAGGTCGGGAAAGTCTGCAATCGACAAAATTTCTAGATTCTGGAGAAAACTCTAGATCTCGAAATCGATATTCACCATCTCTTCAACGATATTGTTGCTCTATGTCGGGTAGTCCATCAAGATTAGTAATGACCTTACCGAGGTATTCGATGTTCAAAAGAGATTTATGCAAGGTAACGCGATGCCTTCAACATCATACTTGAAAGGCTTGTACAAAAGTCACAAGCCAACATTAGAGACACAATTTCGGAATAATATTGGACCTTGTCTACCTTGGGAACGCTGCTACATACATTTGAAAACAACATGAGTCGTAAGTCCCTATCCTCAACCATTAAGAAGACCTTAGCTATCCTACTTAATGGCACAATGGAATTTATCAATTGCGGGTGGAGATATCATTGAGTTTTTCGAGCAAAAATTTCTTCGGCAGATATTCGGTCCCATTTGCCTTGCCAGGCTTTTGGGGGTAATTAACAAACAAATTAGACAAGCTGAACAAGGCATCGACCTAATCAAAAAAGCCCTCTCATTTGACGTCTTAGATAGCTAAGGCATGTAGAGCGAATGGAAACGCTCTGGCTCCCAAAGTTTTCCTATCTAACCCAGAGAGACAACGTAGTATAGGAAACCCTCGCCCTAGGTGCAGTGCTCAAATACAATAGAAAGGGACCTCAACCAACTTAAATGCGCAAGTGGAGGCTCTTAGCTAAAGCCCCGGCTAGATGTTACTCCACCTGAGTATGTTAATAAATACGCAGTCCATTCAACTTCCCGTTCTTGTTCACTCAATTGCAAAAGATAATCTACAGTATCCTGCTGACATCTCTGTGCGCTATACAGCCTTGTAGGCTTTGTCTTTCCTTAGGGAATATTATAAAAAAAATCTAGTTGCCAGCGAACTCTCTATTTCAGTGTAAGCCTTCCATAAGCGAGACTTTTATCCAATCCCATATGTATCTCTTAAGTACAACTTAGGAGACTTGTACTTTCATCGTATTCTCTTCTCGGTGCAAATACAAAATCAATCTTAACGTCATTTGCACCTGCACTACACTATCGTCTTTGTGGAATCAACCTCTTAATTCCCGTCTGGAATAGCCGGGAAACCCGTCCCCGTCCAAGTGGAAAAACTGGCTTCTTCTCTAAACTTTTTTCTCATCTTCTTTCTTTTACTCTTTCGTCTTGCTTTGGTTTCGCTACCACAACACAACGAAACTCTAAGCGGCGCTTACTATTAGAAAGAAAGATACATTCACTTAGACTTATGTACACACTCTTGGGCCAGAAGACGACGGCGACAATTCACGTAGTTTCAGTTAACGTCGAGAAGTTCGTTTGATCGGTGTGTAGCGTTTTACCTGCGTTCAATCTAGATACATACTAGACGTGTGTTCAGTGTTTTTTTTTTTTCGCATTGAACTTTTACCCATACGCGTGTACTAACTAACAGTAATCGGCCGCTATTCGTTATTTGCTAATAATTTTTTTTTTTGGTTTTTCTGTTTGTGAAATCGCTCGAATGCCATGCATGGAGAGAAATGCGACAGTGAAGCTCGAGGATACCCGTACACGGTACACGGTTATAGTGCAGAGTCCGGTCCGGTGGTGAAATTGTTCATCATTGTTCGAAATTTCTATTGTTTTGCTAAGTTAAAGATGATTGCATAAATCACTAAGCAGATTCGTGGCACGCGCTCTTGCTAAGTGTTTACAGAAAAAAAAGAAGTTTCCAAAAAAGTGCCAAAATAAAGTGGAGGGGAAAACACACAACAAAAGCAGCAAAATACTAATTAAAACAAAAAGTGAAGGAGAAATTTGAAAGATAAAAAATTCCAACTTGAAGTCGACGGGCAGAGTTGTAACCGCAGTACAGGTGGGTCACGTATGAGTGTGTACATACAACGGTCACTACAAGGGTCTTCCTATTCGCACGTCACCCGTCTCTAGTCGCGGCCTAGTATGATAGATAGTTAGAGCTAGAGTGTAGTCGTACGTACATAAGTATCATCGGGTGGATGGGCGGAAAGAACAGAATACTTTTTACTTATTACGGTTGAGTAGAGAGTGACTCGCCTAGTCTGGGCCTACCACCAGTGACATCATTTCTCTCTCATTCGTCGGTGTTGGGTGATTTGATGATTCGCTTTGCCTGTGGAATTTCGCATTTGTTGCTTATTTGGCGAAACAAAAACAGAAATAGAAACTAAAACAGAAAACAGAGCTTACATTCAGAATTGAGAGGTAGAAAAAGGGGGAGCAAACAATTTGTTGTCATTAGGAATGAGAATCTTGAGAGGGGGCAACCCACAATAATGCGGTTTGTTTATGAGCAAGATGATGGTCCTCCTAACCGGCCAACAATTAAGATACATAGTTATGCAAATAGGTATAGATACATAGATGGATGGATGGTATTGTGCGCGTTTTTTTTTTTATTTTTTTTTATGAGAGAGTCATTATACATTAAGCCCGTGCGGGCTGAGAATTTAATGAGGTGCGGCGGTCAAAGTTATTCTAGAGCTGACAGGTTTTTTATTTTTGTACTATTTTATGGTGGACTATTAAAACAATTAGAATACAGTTAATTTAATTGAATTGTAAACACAATTAGAACGGTTTTGTCATTTCCAGTTAAGCGGTTGAGACTAGTACCTTGGAAGTGTAACCTTTCAATTGGTTAAAAATTAATGAAAACAATTCTCAAAGACACGTGCATTAGTGTACCTTTTGCATTTCACAAATTTCGGACGGAAGTCAAATTTGTGTACGCGAATGCAAAGGATGTTCCACAATTTAAATTGCGCGTCATTTTTTTTTAAGTTGACGGCCTTCACAGTGTGACATTTGTCATCCGCTGTTGCTGCAATTATTACTCACGAAAGAGCAATGTCTCAGTTCAATGATAACGCATTACATCATCTAATGAGGGGTTCAATTCTGAATTCGTTCATCGTCTCATGTTAACTACAATTCAACTGCGAACTGTATCCGTTCGAAGGCTCTGCTTTAATACCAGAATGACCATGTTTAACATCGGCAGGGTAAAGGATCCCGCAGTGCCCCAAAAGTTAAGCAATCACAGTCTGCAGCTTACTACCCGCTACTACCTAAGACCATTGGTGTCCTGTAAAAAAGGCTTTTACCTCTGGAGTAGAAAGCGTAGTCGATAAAGCTCAGGGAACGCGTTGCACACTACTTTCGGAAGGCACTTGTGGGCGGATTGACGAACATGAAGTACTTGAAAATAGGCTTGCAGCTATCCCCACAGTAAGGGAGGAGCAAGCAATATTCCCAATATTGTATGAAAATGATAAAAGTGCAATGTAGCGTGCGGCGTGACAAGCCAAACAGGGGAAGAACCGAATAGGTGTGACAGCTAGGGATCCGAAAGTAGTGTGTTATGCTGAAAGGAGCATTTCGCCATGGTTCTGAACTGTGTATCCCCCTCCAATATGCATTCAAGCCAAATCAGGGTGCCTGAGATACCAACATCCCTAATACGAACCACGACATCCAGTAAGAATGAGATCGTTGCCTCTATTAAAGCACTGAAAGCAACAAAGCTTAGCAAAATTTCTGCAGAGCTCTTACAATCCCCTTCAACAGCATCAGCTGAGCTCTTGCATTCCCATGCATTGAAATCTGTGGGATCTGAAAGCTGAGCTGGGAAAAATGATCCTTATGCTCCGTAAAAAAATAAATTTAATGCAATTCGAGAATTGGAGAGGTATTTGTGTGCTCCCTGCAGTTGTCAAGGTAAAAGCTAAAAGAGTACTAGAGCGGTCGAAGAACACCATAAAGATACACTTGATGCTGAACAAGGAGAGTTCCCTAGTGAATCATTCCGTGTCGACCATATTAGCACCCTGGAGTTCATAATTGAGTTGTGCATTGAATATCGATGGCCTCTTCACTTGATGCTCATGAATTGTGAAAGAGGCTCGTCAGTTCATCAAAAGGGAGTGTATTTGGCTTGCGTTCCGTAGTAGCGATACGATCTAAGTACCACAATACGGTACGTGGTAAGCTGTCAGAAAAAGAATTCAAAATCCAAAGTGGAGTCAGGCAAGGATGTAGCTCTGCTTTGTTGATTGATTTGATGAACACTTACATCTCCCTCATAAAATTATGCACCTCCACCAAATTACAATAGACGTGGATAGAGTATCCAACATTGTGAAACTGAGGATTACAGTTTCACAATGTTCACCTCAAAAACGAAAATATTCAGACGTCGAAGTAACTCTCTCACTTTAATAAACATTAATGAGACAACCTGTAGATAGAGTAGAAGGAGTCCAAAACTTTGGAAGTATATGTGGCAGTCAGTGATGAAACCGTGGAGGATATATCAAGTTTAATCGCTAAAGGAAAATTAATCCCAGCCTCCACCTTCAGGATTACTTAGTAAATCGAACGGTTATAAATCGCAGGCTTGGGAATTGGAAACAACTTACACGGAATCGATTATTAGAGAAGACTGCTCTCAAACTTCTTCTTACGCGACTAAATCTATAAACAATCGAGTAATGTAGCGACTATCTTTGAATTTTATCATGAGAGTGCAGATAATAAATATAGAAGTCATCACTTGAATTAGCAACCTCTCCCTGAACTAAAATAAATATTTGAGTTATGAGAGAAAATTTGAGGACTTTTATGCCTAAGAGAGTTGGTACTCGGACCCTGAAGTCTGCTTTGAAGACGAATGAAAACATTAGAAACCACATTCTTAAGTCCTGGGCATAGGGTCTCAACAAGACCTGCGCCATCGTGCTCAGATTTCTGCAACGTGCTTCAATTTTCCCCAACTCATTCCAGATTCCCCTTCATCCGTTTTGCGCCACAGATGTATGTCTAGAGCGACCCACCAGCTTGAGTAAGGTGATTCCATTGCATGGCGTGGTTGACGACGGAATTTTCTTCGCGCCGCAAGGTGTGAGCAATCCATTGCCATTTCCTTCGTTGAATTATGATGAGTGGAGGTGTTCGTTCGAGATGTGATTAGGCCAGAAAGTTCGAAGACATCTGTTTACGAAACTCTGCAGCTTAGGAATGATAATGACGTTAATTCTCCAAGTATTACATCGATATACATAGTAGTACTGACACGACATTGGATGGGAACAGTCGCGTCTTGGTCCTGGTGCTGCAAGAATTACTCTCCCAGATTTTCGATAGCATGCCGAACGCAGCTTTGGCTTTCCCGATTCAGCTCGGTGCCACTGTCACGTCGGCCGAGGTTGTATGTACTTCCTAAGTACAGAAAGTTATCAATTTTCTCGACCTGCTGTTCATCAATTCTTACTTGAGAGGTGGAATTCGTAAGGCTAAGTGACTTTGTCTTGGTCGTAGAAACCGCATTCACCATCTCAAAGAGAAACTTTTCTATGGCTGTCCAGGCCTATGTACGAAGACTTGTATAGATACTCATACGTTTATCATGTAAGAGCAGGTTAGAGAACGTGTAAAGGGTCCAAAATAAAATTTTTTTTCAACGGTGTGTACCTACTGCTTATGCATTTCTTTGAAGCAAAATTACACGATATAATCTCAACAGCATGTGTTCAAGCAGGCATTTAAGGATGCTTCCACACGGAGTAAAAGGTATCCCCCACTTCCTGAAGTTCTGTGCCATACTGTCTGGTAGCCGATTAATTGGTATAAAGATTGAAAGATTAAAATTCATAGAACGGAAAACTGAGCGAATGGATGCCTCTTTCCGAAGGAACTATAACCAGACACGATATGTTACGTTATCACGCAACGAGATTGAATCTGAGTGAAAATGATATACTCGCAGTCCTATGTGGAGGCTATCGTGATTACGATGCACACGAAGATGCACCCCACTTCTTACGGCACTTTTCATTTTCAGCACTTCAGAATGAGATTCTACTGATTATTCGGAAGTGTGAAGTTAACTACTAGTCGGTCATAGTTGACCCCGACCGGCCTTAAACGAGGCTACAAATTCCTGTACCACTTAACACCTAATAAACAGTCACTACTTGTCAATTCTACTTTCCTATAGTGATTGACAAGACACGTGAATGCATATTTACTTACGATTAAACTCGCTTTCGCATGAGTATGCGAATGGACGCGAAATGTTGCCTTTCTTTCGAAAGCGCCCCTTTACAGCACGTACTATGCAAATCACCTCTCTAGATACTCTCCCTGGCAGCATTGATGTACATACGCACATACAAACATACGAGTATATACTGGATACAGTGAATGTGAAATATTGAAAGATTAAAAAAATAACATGACTGCGTCGATTTCAATCATCCAAAATGAAACCGGAACTGAAGGCCTTACTGTAAGACCACAAGACCATGCATTTGGCTTCACTATACCGTAGATGCACAATTACCACGAATCTTTCTTAAATTTTGTTAAATATCTTCTTTTTTTTTCCCACAAGCCCCACGTCTTCGGTGAGATAGTAAGTTGAATGAACTTAGCATGTGTAATGGATCCGATAGGCTGCGCTGGCATGTGAGTTGTGCGCATCGAACCCAATCGACGAAAGTCTAATTAAAGTGTACGAAGCGATTTCGAAATTCTGTGGAAATTATTTACATTGCAGTCAAAGGTACGAGTATAAAGCATTCCGGTCTTGGGAGTTACCTACTGGCCCATTTAAGAGAGAGTATTGTATACGGAATCAGGATAAGCGCAAGCGGTGAGAGCGTAGATATGTTTATGGAATATTAATGAAACGATCGGTGGTTTGCCGACGTCATGCATAAGGTAGTAATGACATCTGAGTGGGTTAATGCCGACGGGTAAAATTCAAATTCATTTGGATTAGGGAAGTTGGGTTATAAAACTGACATCTAGTAATGATAATAGATAGACTATAATGGTTAATCAATAATGAGGGACACCCATGCCATAAAGTTGATTTCTGGGTCATCTGCAGGTAGTTTATGATGCTTCATGGTGCCATGTTGAATTACTGCTGCATGGGAACGTCGAAGCATAGAGCAGACTTCAATTTATATGGCTAATAAAATCGCAGCGAATAATAGTTCATTTGGTTATACTGCCTTGGGCGGTTAAATTATCACTGGATCGATGTTATTAGACACATTCTAGCGAGGACTGAAAGAAGGCTCCACCGATTCAAGATTTTTCATTATTTTGGTTTAGTGGTAGACCTCTACACAGGAAGTCAATGGCTACATACTTTTTAAAGAACAAATTTTTATGATTTATGGTCAAAATATTTCTGAAGAATATTTCTCGTCAAGTAGGCGTGTCTGCAATCAGATTGTATTCACTTGTACTTAGGATTCTGGAAAGCCATTGCCAAAGATCAAGTGCATCATTTATCATTACCTCCTGCTCATAGCTTTTCAAGAGAAAAAATAAGTTTTCGGAGGAAACGCCCCTAAAAAGTAGGCGTAAAACAAAATTTTAGTGAACAGAAATATATTTTTTTATCAAAGTTTGTCGATTTTAAAAAATATGTAGGAAATTAAATCGCAGAAGCTGAAGAGACTAGAAGGAGGAGAAGGAGAGAGTTACTCACTTCTATGCACTTGTTTTGATCTAAGGGAAAATTTGTGGGCGAGTACACTTTTAACGCCGCAAACATCTGAAAATTTAGTGAATTTATGCAAAGGGTTATAATAATTGAGAACCAACGCAAAACTAAGATGGACGCATCTTCCATTTTACCTTAAGAGAATCAAAGGATCAAAAAGTAACTCAGTCTTGTTTCTTCAAAGACATAATACTCGCACATGACCCGGTGATTCCGATTTCATTTATTTTTGCTAACACAATGAACCTACACTTTGGTCTAATAGTACCCTTGCCGTAGCGCAGGTAATCTAACCTAGTCCAAGTGTCAAAATAAAGTTGACGGGAAAAAATTGGAGACATTAGAGCGTTTCATGCACGAAAAGATTCCCAGAAACTCTGCAAAAGAGCGTATTGATATCTGATTAAATCCTTCCTCAATGAAGGGTTTACGTTTCATTTAATTTTAAAATTGTGACACATTTAAAGAAATTCCCTTTATATAGACAGTCTTCTTAGAACACAAAATATCATGCAAGAATTTTAAATATCCACAATAAATAGATCGGCGCCGATTCTGAGCGACACGAGATCTAGCACAAAAATGTGTTCCGATAAAATGTTAAGTTGTCATTTGCATAAGTATGCGCATTTAAAGCTTATAGGAGACTAATAAATCTTTTGGAATGAACATTCTTAAATACATACTCTCCGACTCTTTTCAGATTTAAGTTCTTTATATATCGTAAAATAAAACTTTTGAACATACTGAGTCACCAAAAATTTGTTTATATAACGCTTCGGTTTTGAATTGTTCGCAATCAGCGCAGTTCAAAAATGCTACCCAAATAAACTGTGCATCATTTTGACCTCTATCCTTGACGGAAAAATTAAAGCACAGTCATAATTGTATATCATCATGTTTTTATTAATTCATATTCATGACACACATAAAAAGCTTAAAATATTGCAATGGGAAGTACTTTTGTTTATGTTTAACACTCTTATACACTTTTTACTGCAAATGACTGTATTTATCTCTTAGTTTGCGTTGTTGGTCCAATTAGTTTGAGCAGTGGAAGTATCAACCTCCCAATTATAAAAAAGCCAGCACCTGCGAATCATTTTTTTTAGGAATTTCTCACTTAATTTTCAGGGTTCCCTTAATACATAGTTAATGGAACCTATTGCATTCGCTCATGCCTCCGTCCGTCCATCTGTGTGTCATCACCTTCTAACTCGTAAGCTATAATAGCTGCATGCATGATTCAGCTTCAGCTTTTGGATCGACGCCGTTAAACACGTCTAGTTTTGGAATCTCAATCCGTTTTCGAGATATTACAATTTATATGACAGGTATTTGGGCGTCTTATTTAGTGCTTAGTTCGGTAGGCAACTGGGAGAGTAGTTCCAGAAAGTTATTTTCCCGGTGCCACCTTAAGTTCTTAATTAAAAAAAAACCTCTTGGATATTGCTCTAAACTCTAGGTCCCGTCCATTTGTATGAGCAAGTATGAAACGAATAACACGAATGGTCGCGAGAAGCTAAGCACTGGGCCACATACTCTTCCCAATCTTTTGGTCTATTCAATCGTAAGGGTGATTAAATATCTGTGATAGTTTTGAATAAAAGAAAAAAAATTTAAGTATGAGAATAGATATCCTTAAGTTTTTTAGTTCACCCTTGCCATGAAGTGCATGTGGGGACATCGATTTAAAGAGCACTTACTACTCTTAGATTTCTGAGCAGGTGAAAATTCCAAAACGTTTTTTCACGGTTTTTCTCTCGCGAATGTCTGTTATAAGAGCGCTTCTTAATCTTTTCTTTTAAGCTGTAAGCCTCTTTTAATTATGCGGAAGAGGTAGTGAGCCTAACATGAATGACTTCGAGAAGCTACATAGGTCCTAGGCCCTATTTAGAGTGTTTTGCCAAATTGTTTCCTTTCATTGTTTATAAATTTATTTCCTCTGACTACTGAATGTTGCGTCCTAAATATTTTCTATGGTTTCGAGCTACTTCCTAGCATTCACATAATGCCTGCATGTTTCACATTCTCCATGACGCATAGATCATAAGTCCTAGCCTCATCGCTTGCTCTTTTAGACCAGAAAACTGTGTATTGTTTCGTTTAAGGGTTTGCCTAGGTTCTTTTTTTCTATTTTATAATCTTGGTTAGCATATGCTGTGTTGTCCCATTCTAAGTTCGTCAATTTGTTGTGTTTTTTCTTAAACAGTATTTCTGGTTTTCCTTCAGTGGTTATTGAGTAAGGCATGGGACAAAAATCAAATAGAAAGCAAAACAAGGGTTCTAGGACGTGACGCTTTTCAAAATGTTACTTTCTAAGACTGTCCAGACTTTGGATCATCATTTGTATGAAACTGAAAATGGTATGCAACGCTAAAGCGGCTATTCCCGACTCGCACAATGTCAGATTTTAAAAATTTAGCAATTTCGCGTATGAAAAAAGAAAACGAAAAAAACAATAGTACCTACATACATCCAAAATAATACAAACACTAGATACTATCTTAGCACAAACGACACCACTGTTCAAGCGCAGGAAACAGAGATGAAAGAGAGAATAAAAGGAAAATGTCAAAAGTTCTGAAGAAAAGTTTTTCACTTTCTCATTTATTTGGTTGAGTTATTAGCGAAGATCAGACACTTTGACACTGACATGACATCAGGTAGAAGTGAAATCACAATGGGGATCGTGAATTGCTCAGAGGTGTTAAAACATTCTCACAATACGTACATACATATGTACATATGTACATTAAAATCTTTTCATGCGATTCAAATTGCTGAATCGTATTCATGTGTTTTTTTCGTTAGTTTCAAAATACAGTTGGTCAAAAAAGAAGTCGGACACTTAGCTTTTGCTTCCTTAAACCGCAAAAAAGAAAATAAAAACCAAAACTATAAAAAACTCAATTGTTGAGTTCGAAGCCTAGTATTTTTTTTTCAGTAACGAGAAGGCTTCAAAACTGACCTTAATACAAAAGATTCGGAACTGAATTGATGGATCAATTAGTCCAATAACAGATCATTAGTGGTCTCCTATTTAGTAAGCAAGTCCATTGTATTTGCAACCTATCAACCTAGCCCAGCATAACTTTAACAGTCCATAACCCTTAAGTACCTTTTTCAACACTTTGCAAATTGTTTTGATTGAAGCATGGGATCTAGAAGGGATAATATCCTTGTGGAATGGCAGTGCACGTTGCCTAACAAATTTCTCCTCTTATTTCGTTTAAGTAGTCCGCAGCAATGGGTGTTCGAAGGCCAGGTTTCAATCGCGGCTATGAAGAAATGAACGGGGTAAATATTCCGCCAGTAAATGGTACCACATTGATGACCGCTCCAGTACTCGGACCCGAGTTTGAACTGTCTTCGGTGACAGTTGTTCCCGATGGTGAGTATTACATTTTGTTTTTATGTCCATTTAATGTCTAAAATTTTGTTCATCTCCTAGATACTTTCACTGTCCAACAAGCTGTGAATGCCCTGGGTTTTGGCTGGTTCCATGTAAAGCTGTCCTTATGTGTAGGCCTGTGTTGGATGGCCGATTCCATGGAAATGACAATACTCAGTGTTTTGGGACCAGCATTACATTGCGATTGGGGTATCACAAGATACCAACAAGCCTTGACTACAACAATTGTCTTCCTAGGAATGATGTTGAGTTCAACATTTTGGACACAGTTAAGCGATCGGTATGGCAGAAAACCTGTAGGTTCAAGGAATTCCGTTCTTTCTTTATTCTTCCAAAATTAATGACTGGATTTGTATTCCGTTTTAAGGCTCTGACACTTTGCGGTATTCTTTTATTTTTGTATGGCCTCTTAAGTGCGGTAGCACCAAGTTTCGGTTGGCTACTGCTTCTCCGAGGATTGGTTGGCTTTGCCATTGGATGCGTTCCACAATCGTAAGTAAAAGTGAATTCTTTCTTGTCAAACCGATTTGGTAGCACTTTTTTTTGTAGGGTTACCCTGTATGCAGAGTTCTTACCAACAAAACAAAGGGCAAAATGTGTCGTCCTCTTGGATGTAAGTTTAAAATAAAATAAAAAAAAATGTGTTTTTAAAAAAAAACTGGATTCTTTGTAAGTGCTTTTGGGCGTTAGGCGCATGCTTTGAAGTTGCTCTAGCCCTTGCGGTAGCTCCTAACTTTGGCTGGAGATGGTTACTTGGTTTATCAGCTGCTCCACTTTTTGTTTTCGCTGTCATAACACCGGTAGGTTGGCACCTACTTGTAAAGGACTAAGAATTACAAAATTTCGTCTTTTTTTTTAAGTGGTTACCGGAGTCAGCGCGATACCATGTCTCAAATGGAAACACAGAAAAGGCTTTAAAGACCCTAGAAGATGTAAGTTTTTGTATAATTTTGAATTCAAGTCCTGTAACTAGATTTTCTACTTCAAGATCGCCCGGGATAACAAACGGCCAATGCTCTTAGGTCGCCTAGTCGTTGATGGTTCTCCAAGCACCAAGGGCAGCATTAAGGCCCTACTCAGCCCTGGCCTAAGACGTACAACCCTATTGTTGTGGTTCATTTGGATGTCATGTGCATTCTGCTACTACGGCCTGGTTCTGATGTCAACGGAACTTTTCGCCAATAATCCATCGGGTTCAAAAGATGTTTCGGAGAATGTTGACGATTGTCGACCGCTGGAGACAACGGATTACATGGATCTGCTTTGGACAACTTTGGCAGAATTTCCTGGAATTTTTGCGACAATCGCTATAATTGAACGCTTCGGCAGAAAGAGTACGATGGCTTTGCAGTTCTTGTTGTATGCTGCTTGTGTGGTGTTACTTACTTCCGCTACAGAGTAGGAATACAACGTCCTCGAATGAACTACAAAAACAGATACATTTATTTTTTTGAATCCTTTCAGACGTATTTACCTAACAATTGTCCTGTTTGTGGCCCGAGGAGTCATCGCTGGACTCTTTCAAGCGGCATACGTTTATACACCAGAAGTCTATCCGACTGCCCTGAGATCGATTGGGGTCGGTGGGTGCTCAGCTCTGGCACGGCTGGGAGCAATGGCTACACCATATGTGGCACAAGTCCTCTTACAAACCTCTGTTTGGAGTGCTGTTTCAGTTTATAGCTTTCTGGCGGTTTGTGCAGCTATCGCATGCCTACTATTGCCGTACGAGACGCAGAATGTGACCTAAAATTGGATAAAAATTCTGCTTCTAGTTTGACTGATCTTGTTATAAAAGAAATATTTTTGTAAATAACTATGTATGTATATGTGTAGCTGTTAGAGGGTACATAAGCGTGAATGTACACGTTGTGTGGTGGATTGCGCGAGCGACGGAGCTATTGGTGCTACACACAAACGTGGCTCTCTCGCGCTGTAGGTTAAGCTATTAAGTTATACTCTGTATTTTTTTAAATTTAACTTTTCTTTTATATAAAATGTACTAAACTGACTTTTTTGTTGTTGATTATATTGAGAATTATATTGAAAAAGTTATGAACTACTTCGTGCGAATCAGTACGTCAACCAAACACCTCTGCTTTAAAAGGTCAGATGGTATCCACATCTTCAGTTGTACTGTGTTTAACAATCGACAGCTACGAAATACTTTTGGACAAGTTCGTGACTGATGGTTTATATTGGAAATCAGTAACCAGAAACGAATTCCAATGACTGCAGCCTTAAGGACATCATGCGGGTAATAAACTTATATTTTCGGACGCCAGTGCTCGATTTTTTCTGAATAGAAGTCATATCAGAATGAACACCAATGTTAAAGTCAACCTCATTTTATGAGAAGCAAGTTTTTTACGTCCCCTCCAAGAACTCCCGTGGGAGCTCTCCAGACTCCTTTTTAACCGTTCTAGACATACGTGGGTCTAGGGCGACCCCCAGTTCTGCCAGCTTAAGTAAGGTCATGGCGTGATTGGCAACAGAATTTTCTTCGCGCCGCAAAGTGTGACCAATCCATTGCCATTTCCTTCGTCGAATTGTGCTGTCAACAGGTTCCTGACCCGTTCTCGAGTAGAGGTGTTCGTTTGAGATTGCGATTAGGCCAGAAAATCCTAACGATGATGTGTAGACATCTGTTTACGAAAGTCTGCAGCTTACTGACTCGACATTGGAGCGGAACAGTCGCAACTTGGTCTTGGTGCTGTTAACATTACTCTTCCAGATTTTTGATAGCATGCTGAATGCAGCATTGACTTTTCCGATTCTACTGTATACATGCAGCTCGGTGTATCCGTGAAACGTAAAATGTATATCATGGGAGGTGGAGTAGAGGCTCTAAACAATACTGATGGGTAGATAGTTACATAGTTTCAAACAGTTCTCGACACCATTGTAATGCCACCACTTCCATTCCTTGAACACCTTGAATTTCTCTATAATGGCGTCGTTCTGATAATTGAAATTTGTTTTAAAACGTATTCCCACGTATATGGCCCTCCACATAAAGGATTTAATTATCACTATCAAGACTTCTACTGGTAGCTTACATAGCTTACAAAGAGTGTCAACTCTTCTTCATTAAATAGTGGGATTTCCTCTTGTATCCCCAGAGTGGCATCCTGCTCTCTAACTGAATGTGTCGGGAAGAGTGTATCCACGATGTTCTCCATTTTTGCAGCCCTCAAGGTTGGTCCTGCTGCTTGCGCACCCACCTTGCGTAAGACTATTTTATAACCTAGTCTTCAGGGATCGCTGTTAACGTCATGACGAAGCTCCTCCCACTTTTGTCTTTTGCTCAAGTTGATTGTTCTTTTGAGCTCCCTCCTTATTCCTCGATATTCGGCTAGCACAGTTTCTGTCCCTTCTATGTCTCTTCTTCACCCACTTGTCGTAGATGTAGGCACTGTCTTCTTAACTCGGTGATATCGTTTGTCCACCAGTAGTATACAGCTTGTCACCTCTCTTTTCTCCTGCGAGGCACGGACTCATCGTATGATTGCCGTATAAGATGCATTGTAGCATCCATTGTAGTCTCGGCAGTCTCCGTCATTCCCAGACTCAAGTCTCTCAATCTATTGTTGTCTTGAAGTACACTTGGTTCAGCCTGATGCTGATTTTTTAGCAGACGTACTTAGTAAGAAAGATAACGAACTTTTCAATGAAGAAAGTGTTAAAGATACAGGCATTATCAAACACATTTCCTTAAGTAACTGACTTAACACTAAATTTGACAGGATTCAATTCCTCACAAAGCTTTCTATGCCAATAAAAAAGACAGAATATAAGTTCAATGTTTCATTTGACTTTAAAGAAATTAGGTTAAGTTTACGTATATACATATGTATGTACTGATAAGTCGATAGCTGATCAAAGGAATGATCTCTATTCAGACCTAGATTTTCTCACTCCGAACCGATAAACTCGATATTTGCTTTCAGTTTGTATACAAAAACAGTTATCTGTTATTAGGGACATCGTTTCTAAATCGTCAGAAATCCATTGTTTATTTCGCTTTGACTTATGCGTCGCAGCTGTTCTTATCAATTCTTAGCTACCATGAGCTCATAATCACCCATCGATAAAGATAAGGCGATGACTGACCAACATTTTTACGCACATAAACAGGAAAATCACAGTTTGTGTCTCAGATGCTTTGCAAATCGAGTAATTTATTAGAGCCTTCGATATTCATTCGATTGAAAGCCATACAACTTGCACCCAGTTCAGCTCTGCTTGTTTGCTTATTATGCCGTAGGTCTGTGTCCATAAAAAAGCTGCATGACGTCACTTCAGAAATCCATAAATGTATAATAAAATTAATAACAAATGCTTTTGATTGTTTTGGTTTTTTTCTTAAATCATAACAAAGCTATCTCATTTAATTGAATTGTCTAATTGTTCGACAGCTTTCTCATAACTGGGCGGTTCATCTACGATGACAGTTCCATAGCTTGGGGGTGGCTTCATTGACGTTTCTGTCCGATTGTTTATAGCAGCAGCACTAGCCTGAACGTTAAATATTTCCATCACTTGATTTGTTGTTGGTACAATGCATATCGCTGTATCGGTTCTAGATTCAGGTGAACGTCCATTCACGTGATTACCCCGATTGGTCACATTACTCACTTCTGAAATTTGAACACAATGAATCAACAAAATTAAATTTATTAACACTTTTATTGTTTCTACGAATACATACGCGTTTCATTGTTTTTCAATCTTTGCGATTTGCAATAAGAAGCCTAAAATTTGTACAAATTTAGGAAATATAATTCTGTTTACAGATACGAGTATATTTCTCACTCACTATGCAAAATATGATACCAACAACAAATATTGCCGGCAGGAAAATAAACATGTAGGTGTCCTTGTTACTTGAATCCCGTCAAAAAAAAGAAAGCAACCGATTTGTTAAGAAAACAGTTTTAGTGAAAGCTTAGCGCGATATTATAGACTCGAATGAAAAGCGAACACTAAATTAATTTTTTTTTTTTGTTTGCCGCACGTACCTACATAAGAAAGGAGATAACACAAAATAGAACTGTTATACGGCCATTAGCGGTGTGATAGCGAAAATATTCCTTAAAAGTTGATATGATAAGGAGACAAATGTCCGCGATTTGACTGAAAGAAGTTTGATATCACTAATCAGTGTTAGAGTCTGATCGCCTGTCAGTCGAGATATTGTTTTTTTTTTTCTTATTTATCTGATCTAAAGCTATTTATGAATGTAATCGTACCTTAACTTATCATTAAGAAACATATTCAAGAGTATTTTTAGACCCAACTTACAGTGTGTCCAGCAGAAAAAGCTCGGGTATGATACCGCTTTGCAATTTCCCATTGCAATTCTAGGGCAGGCAAAAAGGAGGATAATGTCCTCAATGCATTGGAATTGGCTTTATGTGTTAGAAGTTTTTCACAGATTTACTCGTAGAGTAGAGCAGTTGAGAATTGGTAGTCTGTTTCCTGGTAACCTGGCCGGTGTAAGTTCAAACTCCTCTAGGAAACAGGAATCACAGCCGCCAATCACAACAGAAAAACGAAAAAAATATGAGGTTCCGAGCTACTAGATCAAAAAATGAGTTTCAGCCCGGTAGTACGATTAAATTTCCACAGAAAACACAGTCCTTGAGCGATTGAAAATGCGAAGGCTAGCTGCTCCGTTTGGCATAATTATGTATTTCTGTTTTAAGACGGTTGCCTAAAAATATTCTTCATGATGCTACGCAAACATGACATGACTATCAGAATAAAAGCTTGGGATTGACTTTTTTTGGCATCGTGACAGGACACTGTGTGATAGGCAATTATGCAGCACGGTTAGGAACAGCCTACAACGACTGCAGTTCTGTAGGAACTATGGACAAAGAAGAAATAGAATCCATTTGCCACTTGCTAAGCGATTGCCCAGCACTAGCCACCAAAAGGAGACACACTGTTGGGAGCTACTTCATTACGGAGCTGGATGATCTAAGAAACATTGACCTGAACAAACTCTGGAGATTCATACATACATATGTATACACATCTAGGTCGATAATGACATTTAGCTTCTCAGGGGTCAATTTTTGGGCACAATAGACTCATCGTTAGTCTAAGTGATGCGATAACAGCTTCCAGTCAACCACTTAACCTAACCTAGGATTGATTTACGCAATCAGTGTTCTTTAATCGCTGGAGGACAACAGTTTGAAGGAAGTAGCGCTATATAATTTGCAATAGCGTTTACTTAATTGGTAGGTTCTGTTGCTAGATTCTTTCTACTATAAGATAACACCAAATGTTCTTTACGGTTCCACCTCTATGCTGGTTCCAATGAGGAAATGCAATTGCCAAGTCATACGTTAACTTGTTTTGCTGGACACACTGTAAGTTGGCTGCGCAAATTTTCAGATATTCATTCCGATTTCTAAAACGCACCTTTGTACTTGAAAGGTATGATAAGAAAAGTTACTCATCTACATAACTTTGGATCAAATAAATTAAATATTTTTGCTGGCAGACAATCAGACTCTTTCACCGATAAACGATGATAAACTTTAATGAAATACTTCACGAGTGTTTACACTCACCTGCCTCCTTTTCATATCAGCGTTTAGGAAACACTTTTACTATCACTCCTCTAGGTGTCGTATAACAGTTTTATCGTGATGTTACTCGTTCCTCAAAAAAATCATATCCCCTAGTCGTTCAGACTTTAGTAATCGCTTTTCATTGGAGGCGATGACATCGCGGTAGCCTTTCTCCGAATTCTTTTTACGAAACTAATTTCTTTTTTTTTATTACTTTCAAGGAACATAAGAATAAATGGTTGTACTAGTATATCTGCCAGCAATATTAATTAGCGGCATTGTAACATGCCTAGTAAGTGATAAGGATATATGAAGAGAATTGTACTTTCTAAATTTTACTTAACTTTCAGGCTTCTTACGTGAAAACGAAAAATGAAAAAAAAAAACTCAATAGGGGTATGTATTTAAAAACCAAAATATTGCGAAATTCTTTGTTAGATTCATTTGGATTCAAATTTCAACAGGAAATAATGTGATCTTTGCGGATAGTTACGAGAGAACAGATACAAATGAATTTGATACACCGATATCTGTGGGGCAACCAATCAATGACACCACTGTATACAATGAAACAGGGACATCCAGGCCACCCAGCTATAGAAGAGTCGTTGTGGATGATCCACCCAGCTATAAGCAAGCTGTCCAAAACTTAAACAATGAAATAAAATAAGATCATCCAATTGTGATCGCAAAAATCGTTATTAAACGATTAAATTATTATCGCTTGTATATTTTTAGATTTTTTTTTATATATGTATATGTATTTTCTTAACTTTAGTGTGATGTCAGTGATATATTTTTAAATGTACATATATACTGTACAATAAGTGTAATCAATCATTGTGCTAAGCGATCAATGAGACGTAATACTACTCATTGTGATGAACCCAGAATTTAACTTTCAATCAAAATAATATCGAAGGTGCTAATAAATTAAATATTCGATTTTGAAATTGCTTAAAGTTTAATTGTTGTCGGATTATCTTATCGAGGCATACAAGATTATATACCTAGTTAGGAACTGATACGCACAATCGCTTCCGGAAATAGCTCATTATCTTTAAGACTACTGAACCGATTTGGATACACTTGATAGTACATGATAACAACTTGAGTCTCGTGACAAAAGTGAAAGAAAAACTTCTCAAAATAGAATTTCAATTTCAAGCCAGAGCTTTTTAGCAGTGCGAGATATGTATTAATAATACCAACCATAACAACACTCAATGTTATCCACTACAAGCACAGTAAAGGAATGACCGGCTAGAGATATCCAATACGGACATTGGCGTCGCTGCGTGTGTCCTCCCCAAAAAGTGGAATCCATTTAAATCAGGCAGTCTTCCAGTGCTAGGTCACATTTTTTAGGCAGAGAGAAACGAATACATTACCACGCAGTAGTTTCACTTTTATCAACGATGGGAAAGCTTTATCAAAAACTGTGAAGTGCTACAGCGAAGTGCTGACGGTTCTGGGAATACAGCACAGTACAAAGTTTTGCTTTATCTGCAAGCATGTGACCATATCAGGGAATAAGCAACCTGATGAACTAGAAGGAAAATACTCCGCTGGACTTACAGAGATACTGACTAAAAATAGAAGCATGAATCAGCAATAAAGTCTCGTACACCTAGTAAACAACAGAAGCGGTTCTTTTGTCATCTATGCTACAACAAGGAACTTATGTTCACCCTACAGCACAGTCGGACTCGGTAAAATAATGCAAAAAGAGAGAAAATTCGTATCCATCGGTATCTATCGTAGTGATTACAGAGCATAATACTGTGCAGTATCACATGAAAAGGCTGAAATTGAGTAAAAGTGACCTAAGGATGAAATCCAATCTAATTATCCCTGTCTAGGCCCCTACAATCGAATACAAAAATTCATTCCAAGATCCTTGATATTGACGGATTATTTGAAATAACTGCTAACAATTTTTGGGCGATTTATTGAAGCGTCAGGGGGATATTTTGGAAGTGGATTTACATTCACCTATGGGTTGAGTAGACACAATTTCACAAAAAACAAATTTTTAGGTTTCCAATTGAATAACATAATTCAGACTTAAGTTGGCCATTTAATATGATTTCAAAAGACTTTCGAAAATTTAAAATAAGTCGGAATCTGCTTTACAAAAATTACAAAACATACGAGTAGTGCCGAGCGTAATAACTTTTTTTTCGTAGAATGCACGATTTCCTAGATATTTGTAGACAAAAACGGTTTTCATTATTTATTAATTTTAAAAAGGCGTCTTACTGTCATTATTGATGCAGTTCTACCTCAGATTCTGGTCGTAAAGAAAACTTCACCTTTTATTTGCGCAACAGGCGAAGTTCAGGAATCATATCTATGAGGCTGCGCATAAGATGGTAGACTGGTTTTATGTATAATGCTGGCTATTATAGGGGTTCCAAGAGGAGGTATGTTTAGCAGCGCACCTAGTGCAAAGCCAGGCGTATTCGGAAGAGCTTCCGTGTAACCTGGCAAAGCAAATACATCTAAGATACCTTTTCTGGTGATTATCCCCACATCTTGCCCAAGGCAAGCTTAAATTATCAGAAAACTGAGAGTGCCTTGGAAATCTACGACTCGAGATGTTTTGACCATAGATGTTTCATATCAAGGATCACTTCTAAATGTTTCACTTCGTTAGAGATACAGATACTGATGCCCTTTACTGGCTGAGTCAAACAGGTCTTGGAATTTTGTGTTTGAAAAGAAGTGGGACAAACTGCCACTGTTATAAAACTACTTACGTACGCGTAGGGTCTGAATTAGGTCCCACTGTCAATTGCGAAAAATAAAATTATAAATATTTCTAGCCTAAAAAGTCAATCTTTATTGATTTTTACAGCTGCACGATTCTGTTATAGAACATTTTTGCAGCGATAGCCGAGACTAATCCTTTAAGGCATGGGTTTTAGTTTTTGAGTGCATGCAACTTGATTTAATTCGTAGAATTGTGTTATAAATAATTTTGCTGGGTAAACTATTATCACTTTTTTTTTATAATTTTATAACAACTTAAAATCGAAAAATGTCTGCCAAGCATGTAAACAATTCCAGTTAAAGCATAGTTTAGGTTTATTTTTTTTAAAAGAAGGAATCTGTGTTAAAAACAAATACTTTTACGATTCGAATCTCTTCCGTGTGAAGTTTGCTAGAATTTTCTGTCTGGAAAGGGCACTTTCCACAAATTGTTTGGCTTTCGTTTGAATGCTTATTTTTAATAAATTAAGTTTTATATATGAGTTCCTAGAGTTATATTAGTACTTGACCGGCTTGCGGACGCTGTTTGATAAATTTTAGAAGACGAACTATTGTAGATGGTGTAACGCCTTGAATTCTGCTTGCAGCAGCAATCTAGTAAAAAAGTTATTTACGTATTACTTAGTACAAACTCGAAAATGGAAGTTGGACTTACCGTTTGTGGTTGGATCATTGTTAATTTCTGTCGTTCTTCATTGGAGAGGCTTAGTGATTTGCTGAAAGAAAAAATAACTTTCGGTTAAAAGAATTGGACATCTGCCAATTATTAGTAACAAGTGAAGAGAGTAAACAATTTGAAAGTTCTGGGAGGGGCACCGAAGCAATTTTATCGTGAAGGCTATGCTCGGTACATTAAGATCTGGAGAGGTAACGCAATCAGCCTAAACAGTAAGCTGCGAGCACAAGAAAAGTGGCCACCAGTATCAGAAGAACAAGGAACATATTGTAAATGTTTTCGCCAAATATTATTTTAAACTAACAGCTTTATTAGAGCACGGGTCAGAAGCGTATAGATAAAATATTTCAAAGGAGAACTTGGTCGCATTTTACGAGAGAATGATAGCTGCATAGCGCTTATCTCATACCATAAGCTCCAGGCCCAACTCCATTACCTGTTTTGGATCTATCATCTACCTAGTTACTGCGATTTTTAAATGTAACATTGGTGCTTTCTTAAAGTTGGCATTTAAATCTACGCTTTTTGGCCTAGTCTGTAATTGGTCTCTCTAGATCTAGAGGAAGGATCAGACTTTTCTTCAAATAATTCTCTGATTAGTATCGCAATGTCACCTGAGTACCCTTAAACATAGAAACTGCTGTTACTGAGTAGAGTTAACAGAGAAAGAACTCCTCCGTGAGTGCACCATTTTGCGGCAATGACACTGATTTTGTAATCGTTTAGCTGTCTTCTAGGATGCATTTTATCAAATTACATGTAATATTGTCTATTCTTGTTTCTTCTTCTTCGTTTTTTATTCTATTATTGTTTTAGACACGTCTGTATATTTGGGCATAATCTGCATGATCGGAACCACCTTCGATATCCAGGGAGCAACTTTTCTTTATCTCTGAGGTTTGAATTATGATATTAGGTTCTGATGAACGATCGAAGTTGAATTCATATTGGTCAAAGAACAGAGCATTCAGTACATCTCTCATATGACCATCAACACATATATGTACATTCAAAGGACTAAGATAACAATGCAAAGGATATGTCGTTCGCCCTATTTTGTTGAACGCAATACATTACGGTGTACAGCGTCTGGGAATCCTCAATCCACTGACGATGTTTGGCTGGTGGTAGCAGCCGAATTTTTGAAGCTGAAAATACGAGTACCTCCTCTTGAAAAAAAATAATCAGGAGCTGGTTTCCGTCAGCGTTTCAAACATCAGTGAAAGAAAAAGACAGAATCAGTGCGATTTAGAGCAAGCAACTACATTAAAACACCTAGTGTGACACCTGGAACTGCAATGCTCCTCTCGAGGATCAAATTCAAAGAACATTTATAATGAACCCGCGACAAGGCCATTAGTGACAACCTGACACTATCAAGGGTAATAAGTAATAACCATCATTGACGGGTGCAATTCCAGTAGACGGTAAGCAAGATAGATGAATAAATCCGAAGTATGACTCATGGAATCGCTCCACGAAGACAAAAATTGACTTGTGTGATGGAGAACACAACAATATGAATGACGCGGCGGAGAAGTTGAATATCCGTAGTACCTTACTCATCTCAAACAGGGAAAAAATAACCACAGGGGATATGGTGGATCATCGGAGACATTACGGAACTAATACTGCAAAAAGTTAGACGAACGGAGCCGGCAAAGACAAAGGATACCAAAACTAATTCTACACGGTTACTCAAACCTTAGAAAAAGCAATGAGCCTGAAACCCAACAACCTATGTACGTTCTGACTCTAATACGTTCCGCAGGAATGTCAAGAGACCTTGACAGATAAGGAAGGAGGTGGTTAGCTTTAAACTTCACAGGTAGTGAAGCACTGTTGTGTACAAATAGAAGCTTTGACACAAAACTGCCACTTAGCAGTCGTGGCCGAGTGGTTAAGGCGTCTGACTCGAAATCAGATTCCCTCTGGGAGCGTAGGTTCGAATCCTACCGGCTGCGTTAATTTTTTTTCTTTTTTTTTGAAAACTAAAGCAGAATACAATTCTCCTCCCTAAGAGAGATTCATCATGTTTTTGAAGCCTCATTTTTTTAGGAACTACTCACGCAAAATAATCTATGTTTGCTGGAATCATTAGCTGTTCCTCTTGACGAACAGCTTCCACATCTTTCGCTTGTTCGGTCACAAAGTAATCATAAAGCGCTTCGATTTTGACGCGTGATGCAATTTGTTCGTCTTCCGCAAGCCAACCCAAACGTTGGGGCTCTAGAGCTGCGATCTGCTTGCACGATATGTCATCCATAGGAATAGCCAGCATTTCAAAGGCACTGAAAGGGAATATAATTGAAATATGAAGCCACTTTAGCAGTCATTTTATGCAAACCTTTTTTGAACAGAAGTCTTGGATTCGGGAATATTAAAGCAGGAACGCCATTGATTGGAAGAGCGCTTGAGATCTTTTAGAACGCTTATAGCTTCATCTAGCTTCGCTTTAGTGCGACACAATCGACTGAAACGTTCATTAGACACTAAACCAAACCTGTGACCCTAATATGAAGGATGAATAAATGATAAGATAATGCGAAGAGAAGTGGATAATTACCTTCTCTGTCAATCGCAAGTCTGCATTGTCTGGTCGCAGAAGCAAGCGAAACTCAGCTCGACTTGTGAACATCCGATATGGCTCGTTAGTACCTAGAGTCGTCAAATCATCTACCAGCACACCAATGTATGCCTCTGTTCGACTGAGAGTCAGCTGTTCGCGCTTTAGACTCTTTCCGGCCGCATTCGCGCCAGCCAATATTCCCTGACCAGCAGCTTCTTCATATCCTGTGGTGCCATTAATCTGTCCAGCTAGATACAAACCCGCGACACGTTTCGTTTCCAGCGTGGGAAATAGTTCACGCGGATCAATATAATCATACTCTACACCGTATCCTGGGCGAACAACCTCTGCCCGTTCCAAGCCATGAATCGAGTGAATCAACTCAACTTGTTGCTCCTCAGGTAAAGTGCACGATAATCCTTGGGGATACACCAGGTCGCTGTTGAATCCCTCTGGTTCAAGCCATACTTGATGCGTTTTCTGACCGAATCGTAGAATTTTCGACTCAATCGATGGACAATACCGTGGACCGGTTATTTCCTCGGTAACATGTCGATTTACGTGCAGATTGTCTTTCACAATCTCGTTTACTTTGAACGTAGTGTGCGTCAGATGGCAAACCAATTGGTCCTTTGCGTCAATCCAGACCTTGTCGTTCATAAATGAGAAGGGAACTGGTGGATCATCACCATACTGGACGTTGAGCTTTGAATAATCGATGGAATCTTTCCGAATACGTGGTGGAGTTCCAGTTTTCAGACGTCCCATTCGAAATTTGAGATTTTCCAGGCTATTTGCAAGACCAATAGCTGGCGCATCACCCATGCGACCAGCTGGACGCATTTCCAGGCCAATGTTGATGTGAGCACGTAGGAATGTACCTGTTGTAATGACTACACTGTGTGAATGGATTCTTTCGCCATTCTGGAGGATCACTCCGGCGCACTTCACAATTGCTGTTTCTGAGTTATCCTCTGGAGTGCATTCTTCGACGATGAGATCTTCTACTGGTGTGCAGAGTATATCTAAATTCGGAATAGAGAACAGCTCCTTTTGTACAGCTACTTTGTACAGTTGTCGATCAATTTGGGCCCGAGGACCCCAGACAGCGGGCCCACGACGACGGTTGAGTACCTATTTACAGAGTTCATTAGCTATTTTTAAAGAAATACGTGAGTTAGTGCCTAACCTTATATTGAACACCAGAAACATCGCAACATCTTCCACAGATTCCATCCAATGCATCTACTTCGCGAATCAAGTGACCCTTGCCAATGCCACCAAACGATGGATTGCAGGACATTTCCCCTAAAATAGCACAAATTCTAAAAAGTGTTGCACTCATATTGATTCTGGAACATACCAATGGTTTCCTTTTTATGGGTAACCAACAAAGTTCGAGCTCCCATTCGGCTGGCGGCCGCACAAGCTTCAGTTCCAGCATGTCCACCACCTATTACGACGACATCGTAGAACTTGTCAGTGGGTTTTTTACTGAAATATCTGTTGACAGTCCAAAAATTAGATAAAGCTAGAAAGTAGATGTTTCGAATTACCGTTTGCATTTATGAAGAAGTGCATTTCTTACAAAGTTCTTGGACAAAAACATGATAAAAGTTTTTGTTTACTAAGAGTACTTGAATTGAACCTGTTGTGTTATGACATCGCATGTGGCTGACTGACAGCTTCGATAGTTTTATAAATGTACGAATGGGGAACTAATGGCGGTAGTGTAGTAAAGAGGAATAGTATGTTCGTCAGGTAGAATTATTATTTGAATGCAATCCATTCTTATGAACTTTTGGAGCGGACTTGAAATGCAAGCTGTTCTTGCTCTTCTTGGACCTGGACTTTGCTGTGGTTACATCTGAAACTGAAGCACAATTTTTATGAGCAACTACATAAATTAAACAACAGTAATCGGAGATGCCAAAAACCACTTTCTCCGAGAAAATGCGATGCCTTATTTTTAACGGTCCCCCTCACTAGCTATTGCCCTCTCAACTCTCATCTTGAGAAGATGAGATTCCAAGAGGCTTTAAAAGAATCATAGGTCTCTGAAGGTTTTGGTAAAATGGAATTATTATAAAGTGTTATGGCGTTCATAAGGAGTTTCGTGAGGATCGTGAGAGCCGCAAGGTCTTACGAAAACTGGATAAGTGTCATGAGGGCTTGCAAGGAGGCCTTACGAACTATCAGGAAATGGCACAACGGCACTCAACATGTCATAAGACATGATAAGGAGTAATATAGAAGGGCAAGGTACTATTAGTGCTTCCAAAGTTTCCTAAGGGATCACCCAGGCTTGCGAGACGTATAAATGGTAATTCCCTTCTCCTATCATTGTTCCACTTTATCTGTGCATTCACTATCAGGTATTTCGTCCTTTGCTGCTTTTCCATATTGCACTCCATTGGTGGTATCCTTGCTTGAGTTCATTCAATTTGTGTCTGCTTTCGAACGGAAAACGTTTCTATGTTTGGCTTTTACCTTTTGCTATTGTATTATCAAAGTAATTTATCCCAAATTACACTGGAGTCATTCAATCTCCACCAAGGAAATGCGCTGCATAATCTAAATGCGCTGATTCGGTACACAAGGTTTGCTTTTTGCATTGCCACTGCTATTTAATGAATTTTGCGAGCACTACGACTACGATGATGTAGCATCAGAGTACTCAATTTTAGTCTCTTTCTTTCTTTTTCTAGGGACTCTAGAATTTGGGCCCAGTTTCTGGCGTTGAACGTCTTAATTTGATGATACCTACCTCGAGGCAAACGTAAACCCCACAAATGACGGACACCCTGGTGGAGATTCGGCGCGGGATAACCCTAGGCAATCATTGGCCTTCAGTCTATCTAAACTGCAAGGGTCCAAACTCCTAACACAAAGGACCAAAATTATGCTCTATAAAACATCGATCTTCCCAGTCGTACTTTACGGAGCCCACAGCTAGACGATAAGCAGCATGGCAGAGGAGATCTTGGGATCCTTCGAAAGAAAAGTCCTATGCCTAATATTCGGTCCTATCTGCAACCAATTGATCACGGACACAAGAAATTTCGGTCTGGCATTGGCAGCAGCGAACCTGGGACCGTAAAGGATGAAAGGCAGCAGTTCAGGCTCTGACCCTCCAAGGGTCACAGGCCTACTAAGTAAGTAAGTAATTTAATGGCACTACTGCTCTAATTTCCTGAATCTTCACCTTGATCTTTTTTTTCCTACATAGTACCTTAAACTATCGATGTCACCTAACCTCCCGAGTGCTGAAGAAGTTTAACAAAGCATCAGGCATGCAAAGGGCTCGCCAAATCTCAAGAGATGCTATGAGGGCTCACAAATTTTTGGGAAGTTTTTCAAGATCTTAATTAAGATCTACATTCAATGCCTGATATCATCAAAATCCCAGATTCTTACCACACGTTAAGTGAAGCAGCTATTCAGCAATCTAATATCCGCTTACATCCGCTAACAATCAGAAGAATGCTCTGTTCAACACCAATAATCTTCTATCGGTGCAGCCGCACCAACACTGAATCATTTTCAACAAATTTAGCAGGTTACTAAGGTCGTGTCATGCGTTTCATTCAGAGCGTGGCTAACTTAATTAGAAGCGTAGTAATTAAGAGAGAAATCTAGTTTCGAGTCAATCGAGATTCTAAGTTAAATATCTTCTACTCGTACTCATTCGAGTAGACGCGATAAATAAAATACAAAAAATTGGAATTTCCTTCGTACCTTTACCAACCGGCTTTTATTTAAATGTCGCAGGTATTCGATAGAAAATTAATGATAAAATAAAACCAAAGTTTACTAAGCAAATTGTTTACTAAGGTGAATGACTGAAATATTTGTGAATGTATCTACTACCGTGCTTGCAGTAGCGTTAATCATATTCGAGACAAAAAAAAAATCCAGTTCTTAGTTTCGATTTTGCGGTAAGAGAATGATGATGAGGAGGAGTTTTCGATGTTTGTGGATTCTGCAGAAGCAGAAGCTGATGCAGTTTCTTTCCTCTCCATCATCATTCTGGAGAAATATTATTATTTTCTTATTCTTTTGAATAATCTGACGTCGAATAAACTAGGCATCGATGTAAATCAATCGGAAGATTTATGATAATTGCATGATGGTGCAATAAACAAGATAAAAGCGATTCAGTGAGATAAATTGATTAGCAGTTTGCTGTTAAGTATAGATTTGCCTAATACCGAAAAACCTAGCACGCACCCTCTGCCAAGAGAAATTTTGTTAAACTAATAAAATAATTAACAAATCAATGTTTCATCATTGCAGGGAGGCATATCTAGACATCAATATCTTTGAATTTCAGCTTGTGCATGTATTTATTCCAAACAGCTTATACTCGTACTAGTGCGTTTTTTTTAGCAATGAACTGCGTGAACACTGGGAACATTTTATGAAAGGCGAATGAATATATCCATGGCGATATATTATATTTATGTACATATGCGAGCCCGTTTGCATTGACCGTCTATGGAGGAGAAGATTAAAAACAATTGCGCATTAGATGTCAGAGATGGCTAGGACATCTATAGCGAATGGACGCCAACTGCTCTATTACGGCAGTCATTACACCATTCAATCCTGACGACTTAAATTGTGTGAAGCTTCGTATTATCCAGAAAAATTCAGCCTTTCTGATAGGAGAATTGGAGCTGCATGACGATAGCGTGGTTACATTTTGCGTATGCTTTTCATGAGCGAGGAAAGTGAATGGCCATTAATAAGTCAAGAAATAAGACTCGAGGTGGTTAGGATCCATTCTATCTACTACGTTTCGGGCGGGCGGGTGGTGAAGATTTTTCTGAGCCTGGTCGTCTTAGATGGTTTCTATTTTTCCACACAAGAGCCTCCCTGGTTCAAGTCCACCTCCACAACGTAATGTTGTCCTTCTCAAAAGATGCTCCAGTGTTAGGAAGAGAAAATGCAGGTTAGAGGCAATAGCATCGGCCACAGCCTTTGCAGCAGAAGCAACTTCAGTGGGAACAGAAACAGCCTTTTCGGCTTTTCCTCCATTTACTTAGATTGCTACAGCGCGAGATGAACCTAGGCGTCAACCAACCAGCCTCTCCAGCTAACCCTATGCTTAGCTAACTGAACTGCCTCGAGTGACGCACTCCAAGTTGGTTGAGGTTCGCTTTTATTTGTGCGCGACACCTCGTCCTACTGCGTTGTTCCTCCGGGTTAGATCCGATGACTCTGCGGCCGAAACATTACTGTCCATTTGCTCTACATGTCCTAGCCATCTTATGCTACTGATCCGTAGTTTTTTAGGTCGATGTCACTGTACAGCTCGTATATTGCCCGTCAACGCAAACGGGACCGAATATCTACGAAAAATTTGTACATGCTTCAGTATCCTAAAGCAGGACTGAGATGATCAAGGTCTTGTATAGTCTCCTTAGTCGTTGGGGATAGCGCCTTACTGCTCAATTGCCTTCTCAGCCCAAAGAAACAGCCATTGGCAGGAGATATTCTTCGGTTGACTTCTGCTGGGGTGTTATTGTCAGAATCAATAGCAGAGGTGAGTAGACAAAGTTGCTTACTACCCCGAAGTTATAGCTGCCGACTATGACATTCTGTCCAATTCACCGGCGTTGTTGACCGCATATCCTTGGTTTTACCCTCATTCACAGCTAAACCTATTTTGGCAGCTTCTGTTTCGATACTAGCGATCGTACCAGTGACAGCCCCCTGTGTTCTGCCAATGTTGTCGGCGTTGTACAGACTTGTGAGTTTAGAACAATTCCTCCAAGAATGATGCTAAGGAAGTCCCATGACAGCGCGTAACATTGTCTAAGTCAAAAATCTGAATGAGGTCCGAACCAACCTTGATGGAAGGGCGAGCGTTCGCCATCGTCATCCTGCACAGACAGGGAGTTCGACAGGGATGACAAGACTAGAAATGGCTCTATATAGCTCGTCTCTATAAATGCTGACATATGCGGCCTTAAAATCGATAAAAAGATGGTGGGCATCGATTTGGACTTCTTGGGTTTTCTCCAGGATCTGCCGGAGTGTGAAAATTTGATCGAGTGTGGACTTTCCTGGCCTGAAACCACACTGATAGGGGCTAATCAGGTTGTTGAGGAAGGGTCCAGGCGTTCACATAATATAGATGGGTCATTTTGTATGCGGTGTTGAGAAGACTAATACCTCTGTAATTGGCGCATTTGGGGGGCTCTCCTTTCTTGTGGATCGCGCAAATTTCCTTCACTATATGGAGTTAAAAAGAGTGGAAGGATAGGTAAAGACCCTAAGTCCCATGAGGGATCAAGGTAAAAAGCAATAAGTTCTCTAGCATTGCTTAAACGACTAGAAGTGTACAAACAGCAGTTTCTCCAGAAGAAGGAATATTAATCTCACATCATCTCTAATTTAAAACAAGTCTACTGTCTACGAGGAGGTAGTCTAGTATGCTCACAATTGTTGTAAGTTCAGTCTAAAAGACAATCCACAGCTTCGTTGTGATATGTAGACCAATTCCGCATGCCAATTATTATTAATTTTTTTTTATGGTACAGTCTATCTCAGGAATAGAATTTATACCAATCAACACAGAAGCACCGTTCTAATCTGTTTCTTCCGTGAGTCGTTGAATGACATGAGCTCAAAAAGAAAAACAATGCAAAACGATTACCAGCTCTACATCCCGTACATAAACTCCTATGTTCTCCATCTAAGTATCGCAAAAAAAAATATTTATATGTACAGATTCAGGCACACATGGTTGCTTAAAAAAATGCTAAACAACTCACCTAACAGGCTAAGGCACAAGCCATTACAAAATGCCGAAGACTTTAACCGCATTTGACCGAGAAACGGTCATGGCCAAGGATATCATACCACCATGGCTAACCGCTGATGATGATGAGATTTGCGGCTGGTTATGCAGTGTGCAATTCAAAAGAATGCTGACCAAGAGCGTGAGTCGATCGTGCAATAGTTTCGAGACGTTAAGACTGTAGAGCATGAGGAAAAAAGAGGTCTTGGCCATGTAGTGGAGTATAACTACCCTTATGGTAGTGTGGTCAGCCGCTAAAAACTCGTTTTCTTTCCTCCACTTGCTTTGTGTGTTTAGTTTGTTCTGGTAAATCGAATAACCTGTCCAGGTCTACCAGTTAATGTTGGTAGAAATTGTTCTCTACTCGGCAAGCCCCGATGACGAGTCGGAAAAACAAAACAATCGTGTGAGCATGGAATGCGCAGTAGCTAGTGAAATACGTTGTGGGGATTACAAAGCCACACACATATGAATTACATATGTACGTATGGAGCGATGTACATATGTTTGGCTAATCGAAATATTTTAATTAATGTATTTTGTGAACTACGCATAAGCAGACTCTTTGTAAACAAAAATTTGATGCGCATTATGTTGCAAGACAGTACAAAGGTACCACAACTTTGCATCACGAAAGCAAGTGCGGGAATGATGACAATTTTCTGAACATTTTGGAATAGTTTTGAGAAAAACTAGCATCTCTTATACGGCTGAAAGGTTTTTGAAAAGTTGCATATAACCCACTAGCCGGGACGAAAAAAGAACTTAACCTGAAAATAATTCAAGGAATTTACTTATTTGGGGACACTCCTAAGAAGGAGTGCCATTTTAAATCAATAGGAAAACGCAGAAGTTTTATGAAATGTGGTGATATTTTTATTTTATTCTAAATTACAAACTGTGGGGTTAGTAATGGAGTACAATGTGTGACAAATGTCCGCCTCGGCGCATTCTTAATGAAATTTTTCATCACGTTTTCGCATTATTGCGACTCTATTTCACGAATAACAAGCTCTGATATTTTATTTTAGAACACGAATCATTGGTGGAGCTTTGTCGCAGACTTCATCTTCAACATAGACCTAAAGAAAAAAGTCTAATGGTGATAAATCGTACTATCTCGGCGACCAATTGAAATCTCCATTTTGAGAAATCACATGTCTAGGTAATTTGTCACGCAATAGAGCCATTGTTCCACCAGCTGTGTGGCATGTGGTGCCATCCTAATGAAAATGAACGTCATCCCCGTTGCATCAATTTCAGGCAAAAAAAAGGCAGTCAACATACGTAGTTCCGTAACGTAATCCATTCACTGAAACGATCGCACAACCATCATTTTCGAAAAAAAATTGGCCGAATGACAACGCCTTGCCAGCTCAAAAATCGCACCAAACTGTCACTCGTTGTAGATGGAGAGATTGTTCCACTATTTCTCTTGGGTTTTCGAAGGCCTGATGAACACGAGTTGGAGTCCTCACACCACTAACCTGCCCAAGACGTTGAAATTGATCGGTTAAATTCACTATAGCTGTACAAGAATGCACTTGATGATGACCAAAAGCAGTACGAATGAGATCAACACCAACAGCAGCTCTGGAAACAATATTAAAACTGACACCTGACATATACTGTCCAAACTCGGCAGCCAAAACTGCACTAAGACTAAGGGAATCCGGTCTATGGATAGCTAAACCCTACGGTCATGCCTCAATTCTAACTTCCGACGGAAACGGACTACATCATCCAACTACCAAACTGCAACCGGAGATTCTCTATCAGAATTCCTAGCAGAGACGAATGGGATGAAGTCAGAGTCCCTTTCGAGAATGAACTGGCCATCTTCACTGACAGATCCAAAATGGCCGCTGGTACGGTTGGCGGTGCATACTGTGAACAAGCTGCGGATATGATTACTGAGGGAAATATTTCAAAAAGTATAATAAACATCTACATATGTCGATAGTCATAGCGGACGAACTGGCTGGAGAAGGGTCACTTATAAACTCTTCACGGGCCCTCTCTGAGGCTAGTATACCGCTCAGCTCTCTGCAAAGTGAGATAGACATTGAGTCTAATGAGGAGGCTGGATAAACGCTGGTGCCGATTAGATACATGCGCAACAGAAAAATCGTTATGGCCAGTCTTAACGAACTAAGTCGCAAGGGTAACCGATTAGCTGTTGGCGTAGTGACAGGACACTGTGTGATAGGTAATCAAGTAGCACGTACATAGCTGCAGGGACGAAGGCGAAATAGAATCCATTCGTCACCTCCTTTGTGACTTTCCAGCGCTGGCCACCAAAGAAGACGTGTTCTTGGCAGTTACTTCTTCTCAGAACGAGTTATGTAACATTGAGCTAAGCAAACTCCTAAGATTCATACAACCTTTACCCCAGGGGAAAATTGAACCAGTATGCGCTGGCCCAATGGAATCAAAGTGGTCTAAGTGAGCCGTTGACAATTCTGTCAACAAGGGAACCTATTTACCTAACCTAATCTAAGTGTGACAGTCGATGTTAATCGATTGGCCTTTGAACCTTAAGTTTCAGGCGAAAGCAATTTCTGTCATTTCTGTCATATTAGGCAGAGATAACATCTCTCATAAATGTATGTACATATATGTATGCTCCCCAACGCCAACTCAAAGTGAGATACTTATTTTTCGCAAATACGCACATGTACGAGCAATTATGTTGGCAATGAGCCAATTTCGAGTTGAATACGCACATTTAATCTGCTTTGTAAAGAAATCGATTAGTGCTTATCTCGAGCAGCTTTTAAAAATTGCATATATTCCCCGGTTTTTCGATTTAGATGTTATTTTTATGAAAGTACTCCAAGAGATTAAAATTCGGTAGATGATTCGCGCGCAAAAAAAAAGAAAAACACTTGTGTAAAGCGATTCTGAGAGCATACACATAAAGAACGTAGTGCTCTGTGTACTCTGTGATGAATAAAAAAAAAACATAAAAACACATTCTTTAAAGTATTTTATTGTTTAAATTAATTTGCATTCCTAATACTAGTACGAAACGTGATAAGTCTATTCACGTTCGAAGGCTATCAGAACTGATGTTGGCTCTCATTAAAATTAACACTAATTCTCTGTATTCTATTGGAGTAATTTCTTCCAATTTAATTCTAAATTTAGATCTTTTATCGGTAAATATTGTCTCCAATCAAACCAGTGGCAAATGCCCTCCAAGTATTGGTATAATGCATCCAACTCAGACTAACTCATAAAAATATTAAAATCCCCTCTGTCCAAAGAGTATTTAGCGGATTTTCGAAATCATTTCAAGTCATAATTACCACTAATTTACCAAAAACACGTATCTAGCTACATGTGTATATAACAACATTCCATGGAGATACTGTATCTGAATATTTTGATAGTCCCGCCAAATATTTCACGGTTTACTGATTTAAATCGATGAAGAAGAAAAATATTTTTTTTTTTTACGACTGATCCGAAACGACATACAATACATAGACACCATCCATCTATCAAACACTAACGCCCACCATCTGATACGTTGTTCATCGATGATCAACATTTTTTGTTGTGACTCAACAAATCCACAGGTAAACATAGAAAATTAGTTAAATTCATTCATGCATTCCAAACAATTCACATGTCAAAACCGTTCTCATCATTGTCATCGTTTCGACTCGCGACCGATGGCTCTCGCTATACACAAACACACGCACAGTCATACTCCTTTCGAATCTATCTATAGATACAAGAATTACTTAAAAAAAAAAGAATAATAACTACAATGGAATTAAATAATAAAAAAAAAACAGAAACAACTACGAACGATCCACAAAACCAACGGCGAGAGATCAACAGCACCTATACAGCAGCCCCACCAAAGCCTGGCTTTTAGTTTTTCTTACCTCCTTCAACCACCTTCCTTCGGCAGCATGCCAACCAACTATCATTAAGGCGCGCGCTGTTGACTCTGCACTGCCTTGAGCCGTATTCAGTTTGGATTCAACACTGAACCTGATCGCAGGTTATCGAATAACGCACCGGCCAAAGTTAGGCACAGAATTCGAATTCGAATTCGAAAAAAAAGATACTATCGAATCGATCGCATTTCGGTTGACGGTACAAATACAAGATTTCTTTTTTTTTCTTAATTTTCTTTCCTCTTAATCGTTCGTGTACGTGATAAACTTTCGGCTTCGTTATCAATTTTTTTTTTTTTTTTTTGTATTTATTGTGTTTTCTATTTATTATTCGTTTTCTTGTGTCTGGGACTTTAGAAAATTGATTTTCATAAATAAATAATAAAAGAAAAAGTGAAATGACACCGGAGGAGATAATGTCGAATGCGACAATGAAGCAGCCACTGGCAGCTGCAGTGGAGGATGATAGGTGCATCAGTGGCCCACTGGAGTGGACCCTACTGATAGTTGGCATAGTTTTGGGTGTAGCCATACTCTTGTTTTTGATCAGGTAAGTCCGATAGGGAAAGTGATGATAAGATTGAATTTATTTTTTCTTTCACTGATCAACTGCGCTGATTGGTTTTGGATGTAGAGGGGATGGATTGCGAACACTTGCTACAAGAATTTTTTTTTTTTTGAATTAATAGTTATTATCAACAGAGTTGCATTAAACGTTGTGCTAAGACGTGATCTACAATTGAATCTCTTGATTGATAGGTTTATGCTGTTCGAGGTCAACGAGTATTGCGGCCCAGGTAATCTCTTTAAGATTATTCTTGAAAGCCTAAGAAAACTTGTGGAACCTATGTAGGCTAGGTCACGAAAGAGTCAAATGATTGAGGTTTTGTCTGCCTTGTTGTTCTCTCAAGGTGGATTCAAAGGCATTGATTTCTATTACCTCGAAGGAGTTTTATTTTCTAGTAAATGAGAGTATTTTAAACTCCTCAATTGTCCGTGTAGTGAACGTAGACTATGTGGCACAGCTCGCTTAGAAAAGCTTATGCTTTTCCTCCTTTAAGCTTCGAAGGATAGAAAATTTCATGCCCCATGATAAGGGCAAGAACACAAATGCCTTAAAATGTGATCATAAACTTCTAAGAATGGCAACAAAAAAGCTACAAAAGAAGGCCTGAACTAGCCAAACTTCAAACCGCGTGATACTGATTTACAAGAAAGAAGACTACCCTTAGTGTAGGCGGGCACAAGATCACTTTGAAACCAACCGTCAAATATCAAAATCAGGTACGATGCGCCTGTTTGGGCCGGAGTCATGAATGTGCAGTCGTATAATAGGAAAATTCAAACTGCCGGCTCCACGATTGTGACGGCAGGTGGTTCTTCGGAGACTCAATTTCGGAGGCTTCCACATAAAATCGACAAAAATCCACACCAAACAGTGAATTTTTTGAGATGAAAATAAAGCTCTTGCGGCAACTTTAATTCTTTAGGAAGGCATTTAGTCAAAAATGAGCCTTGCAGCTAAAGGTGTTCTTCAATCAAAATTTGAATTCATTTCCAACAGCTAAAAGGGCCAATCAGTGAACGTCAATTGATTCTTGTATTGATAGAGACTCAAGTCGCCAAGTTGAGGTCGCGGAAATGCCCACTTCTTGTGAACCACTGGAAACTCATAAGTTTTAGTTCTCACGCTTACTTTCAGCAATGACAACAGGTCGATTGAGCATAACGGCACGTGAGTGAAATTAGCAACTTAAATTCCTCGAATTTCGCGATAATTCACAGAGTTGGGCTCTAATCAGGACGGTTAAGCGGGCCGTAAATTCCACGTATCTCACACATCGTTTGATGAACAAAGCACGAATATATGTATTTTCTCGATTTTGACGCCTTGCTCAAACGTGTAGTTTTCCATGGTAACGTGACAGTTATGACAGCATACTCTCGTTACAAAATGACGTTGGCATTTCAAACAGCAATCTGCTGTCAAACTTTAGGCGTGGCTATTGAAGGCCCTGCAAATTATAGGATTACAAAGAACCCATTAAAGAGGGAAATGAAATCTGCCAAATCTTCCAAATCGTTATAAGTTGTACGTCATTTTGTTTTGGGTAAACAAATTTAAGAAAATAGAGAAAACCCAAAATAAAATAAAACTATCCAAAAACAAACCATAAACTTCTTTCGCATACACTTTGTTTTAGTTTGATGTTTGACAAACTACGAATTTTGGTGCAAAAAGGACGCGAACGGACCTACAACTTTTGATAGTGATAGCTGTCAAGTCTGCAGTCAATTTCGTCCTCCCATTTGACATTTGTGTTCAACACACATACTTTGGTAAATTATCAAGAAACGTTCTTGCCTTAAACAATGTCTAATAATTATGAAAATTTATTTTAAAATCATTCAAAAATTCGCCACACTTATAGAGAGCATCGCTAAAAATGTTGTTAAATGATGGGACTACATACGTAGCTACGCAAAATATGTTTCCAAACAATTAAGACATTTAGAGCAAGAAAGGCAATGAAGTAAACAGAATAAACGAAGTGAGTAGATAACGTTACGAAGAAATGTCAATAGGAGGTGGTTTAAGTGGCTAAAAATAATACATATCAGTCAATTATAAGATTGTCAGTGTCACTGAAAGGTGGTACAAAAAGGAAAGGTGATGAAAGCGTAGGGAAGTCCATTCGAACATCTGACGTCCAATCACACATCTCGACTAAGTTTCACACAACACTGTTTTTGCGATAATTGTACTTAATAAATTAAACTTGAACTCTCAGTATAAAAACAGCGGAAGTCATCTTGCAATGTGGTTTATCATCTGATAACCATAACGAATTCCTACATATTCAGTACGATCAGTGCAGTAAGATCTGTCAAAAATTTACGACACAAAGGTGGCAGATGGCGTCACTAAAATGGAAGTCGTCAAGGCGAGTGAAGGACTAGGATTTCTTTATTAGAAAAACTTGTTCCAAAATAAAACTAGTCTCAAAGAATGCATTGCAGTATCCACCTTCAGATGAATTTTACATTTAAAATTGCGTCCGGCAAGGCTGTATACGAACGCTGTCGTTAGAAAAGAATGGTTTAGAATACAGTCTTAAAACCTGAAAAGGGTTAGACTGAAGCTACTGACTGGTGGACAAAGGACTTAAAATTCGCTCTATTTTTCTACTACTCCAAGCAAAAGGCAAAATTTGTATGTAATATAAACAAAAATCAATTGATTACTCGGCAAACCTACTTCCAACTAATTTGCAAACAAGGCTGTAAAGTCTTTTTCGTATAATTTACCTTCTTACGAAATCACAAACTGACTTAATTGGCGACTATAACTGCGAACCAGATATACTCACAACACGATCTATCTCAAACCCATTTATTTAAAAAAAAAAAAAATTATTTATGGACTGATTTCTGCAGACGATATCACAATATCTGCGCTCCATTAACAGCAAAGTCAATGCCTTTTAAAAATTGACGATCCACCAACGATGACATAACATGACGCCATTAAGACAATCTATTAGAAAAACAACTAATTAGTCTCAAGATTGGATACAGTTATGAATAATAGTGTGAAGCATATCTAGACAGTGGGACATGTCGATAAAATGGAATGCATGCACATATTCATTGAGACTATACGTGAGAGCGTACTCGGAGTAGAAAATGGTTGCTTTATCTGTCCAAAAAAGTTCCTTGATGATAAGTTGTTTTTGAGTTTTACATCGAGTAAAAAATGTACTTTCTAAGGATCCATACATATGTCCAAATTAAAAAGCACTTGCAGTTTCAATTTATATAAGCTTAATCCTTGCTCTTCAAAAAAAAATCTAATTTCCGTCAAATCAGGTAATCGGACAGCCATAGCACATCGCCCACAACGTGAGATTAGGTGACGTCTTTCTGAGCTTTTGCGCTCTGGGGCCATTATTATAAATCTACTTCCACTTCAGGACCTGATGTTCTATTGCCCTCTCAAAGAAATACTCCACCAGCTCTTGATAGTACTGGTAAATGAATGTGATGGCATTGCCATCCACGTGCTTCTAGGAACCTGGTCTGATTACCTGTCTGCACTAATTCCAGATGAGATACAACTGCATGAGTCCCAATATGTCTAGAGTCTAGAATCGAGTTATCTATAATGATCGCGAGAGGTTTGAACAATTTAAGAGAAACGTAAGCCTAAGAATAGGAAGAGCTGAACCGAAGATGTCATTTTTCACAATCATCAACGTCATCTATATCTACATTACCAGGAATGTGATCATTTCCTTTTCTTTACCTTGTGCTCCCAAGCTAAAGCCTAAAATTAGGGAAATTCGATTCGACAACGTCATGCGGAGAACAGTCTTCCACAATTTTCGGCGTCATCAATAATTAATCCTGAAATCACCATTCCTTGGACTCTAAACCTGGGGAATAATTACATCATGTCGGCTTGATCTGCCCTTGATATTTTTCTTGTCAACTTAAAGCAATAATCGATCCAACAGAAGGCTAATTGCTTAAAATTATGTCCACAGGATATCCATCAAAGCTAACCTAACACAGCATTTCCCAAGCCATTACAATCGATCTTCTTTCAAATCTCTCCCCTTTAATCGCACAATTTTCTTTGTAGTTCCTCTTCCCAGTTATTCCTTCGAGACACGACTTGGCCACTTCACCTCTGAAGATGTTTTCCACCATCGGCGATCTTCATTTTCATGATCAGCAGTCAGAGTTCAATTCCAAATAGCCTCTTCGTCCAACAGTAGATACACCTTAGGTTAACTGTTTACTGTAAATTTTTAACCAATTTAGCTCGTAAATTTACACAAAAGTTCAGCGCCATCTCTATATTTGCGTGTGCATTCAAATTTCACATCCCAACATGAACTCCATCGACATCTAAACAGTTATCTATGTGATTTCCTTTTTCCTATCCGTTCGCCTTTTACACACACACACACACCCTTCTCTTCGGTAAATATTTTCTTCTTCGATAAATATTTGCACGACGAACTTCACATGAGGTATAGAGCGATTGAAAGAAGCATGAAAGTAAAAATGAATAAAGAAGCAAAAGAAGCTTCAAATTGTTTGACGCGCACGTTTTCTTATGGAATGTAGCATCGCGTCGCGTCTGTTTGACGTTGATCGCGCGGGTAAAGAAAGAAAGTAAACCGCTGTGGGGTTTTCAAAGTCCAACTCTGAGCCGCTGCCATCGGAAGTTGATGTTCAACGTGAAGTGAGAAAGAGTAGGAAATATTTTTTTTTTTTTATCCGTTCGGCGGGGTTTGGCCCAGTTTTAGTTTGGTACGCGAACCGACGACAACACTCATTCTCGGTGTACCGTAGTAATAGTGGTTTAGTGGTAGTGTGTGCTGCCTTTCCAAGAAGTACATAATTTAGACCATAATTTCGGAACTTACCAAAACGAAGAAACCCTACATGCTCCAACTGGTCGTGCACTTCCTATGGTGTTGGTGTAGCGGTAATCCACCGCCAAATCAGACTCAAATAGCGCACATTGGCGCAACAATGATTTCCAAACTCTGGAGGTAGGTGTTGCATGTTGCTTTTTAAAATAATTTTCTTGTACGAGTGTTTCTGTTGTTTGTTTGTTGTTGGTGGTATAAAAAGAAAGTTTATGTGTGTTTCCACCTAAATTGGACTGTGTGTGAATGTTATGGGCTGGGAGGCGGCCTAAAGGGGGCACCACATGCAGGTTCAACCGTCTTGCATTGGTGAGCTGGTAATTACCTATATAATTAATAAACAATGAGTTTCAATAGTTGTTGGTGGGATTTTGTTTTGATTTTGGGTCATGTTCTGATTACAAAAAAAGGTTTAATTAATAAAGTAATGCTAACTGAGAGGAATTTGCTAGATACTCGTACATTTAATTGAGATTTTCGGTTCATCATTCATCTTCTACTTCTTCTGATGAAAAGTGAAATTTTTTTTGGTAAATATTCGTTCGGTATCTGTATGCGATTGAGTGGTTAAACAAGTTTATACTGCACATCTGACGATGAGAGAGAATTAAAAGATTTCTTTTTCTTGTGCGGTTTTTTGTAGTTTTCTTGTTGGGAAAATTCAAAAATTCCATCATACCTTCAATAAATGCGACTTTAATTGATATATTCAGATTTCTCAGTTAGGTTGAGGTCAGTAATCTCATAAATAAGCGAAAGTGTTTTCTCGTTAACAAGCGATACTTTCGTTTCGAATGGAGTCAATGAGAAGGGTGATTTGGATAACGATTGATTAATTACGTAGACGGACTCAAAGGTCAATAGAGCATGACTTGGCTAAAGTACAATTTGATCATTAAAATTTGGAGCTAATCTCTGAAATCGGATCATCCACCAACATGAGAGGAAACTTGTTCAACGATCTGTACAAATTTCACTGCAGCGGTGGCTCATGGCCTAAATTGTCAGAGGCGTACATAAAAAAAAAATATATCCGAATAAATCCAATTAAATTTCTGGGCAAAAGGAATAATAAATGTCAACTTGACGACGAGTTCTTGAGGTACATATGTATGTACTTCGATAATTTTGAAAAACTTTTTACGGACTTTATAAAAAGACTCGCAAAACGTGAATCCTATTGTGCCAATCTGTTCAGATTCAAAAGTAATTAAGCCCTCTCGGATGAATTTCGCCAGCCCATTCAAAGCCATCATTCCAGAACACAGTGTGTGGAGTAATGGGGTTCCAAACTTCTGCAGTTCCCATTCTGTGTAGTACACCAGTGCCTCAAAACAGAAAATGGTGGTGGATGGTGCAGACATATACGGCCCTAACTTCAAACAAGCAGTTTCTCTGGGTTGTTCCACATCTGTCTTTCAAGCCTAGATTTTTGCAGTTGAGCTACATAGTATGCGCCAGAGAGTCCATCAGACGCAACCTCCGTAGAAAACAAAATATCATCTTTTCCGACAGTCAGACGGCGATAAAGGCTCTGAACTCCTTTTGATTTGAGTCCAAGCACGTCTGGAACCTCCTCGACGCCCTAAAGCAGTTCTCTGCTCACAATCAAATTACCATTCATTGGGTTCCAAGACATGAGGGAATAGAGAGAGGGTAACGAAACTGCTGATGAGCTAGCCATGTAGCCTAGGCATACTAGGATGGCAATTTTCATTCATTGGACCGTCCCAGCCACAAAGAAAGAATCTTAAAATGGAACTCAACAAGGGGGTAACGTCAAGCCAATAGATTCATAATTGCTTCCAATCGCAAAAAAAGTCAGGAAAATCTCGCACTGAACAAGCGTGATGCTAAGCTCCTCACTTCAGCCTATTTAGGAGGCAGTGACCGCTGAAGATATCGTTCAGAATTCTAAAGTTGTTCTAGATTCCTTTAATGCTAAGACAGGGAAAATTGATTTTGCGCAGATCTGTCCAGATAGTATTACTTCTTTAACATAATTTTGAAGATTCTTCTGCGTATCCAACAGAAATGCTCAGCATCAATGAAGGAGCCAGTGGCTCCCTTTTTTTGGCAAGTGAGTTGGCCTTCATTACCTTAAATAATGAAAGAAAGTCAGTCAATGAGACAGTCTTTTGAACTGGCTTGGATTTCATAATGGCCGAAACCTTCTGCCTGGAGTATCAATAAGTGCAATCCAAGACTCACTGTGATCGAACAAAAAATTACAGATTCAGATCCGCCGTCCATCTTGAAATCGACTTGGTCGCGTTCCGGTGTTCAGTAATTTCGCTACAATCAGTTTTTGGGGAGCATGTCGTTCGATATAATGCTGAATTCACTTTTCTGGGAGAAGTAATTGAGCAGCGTTTGGTGATCGTCTTCGTTGATTCAAGAGTCGATCTAATTCAAATGGAAGAGTCTGTGGAAAGTAAGCCTAGCAGTCATTTGTACATATGTAGACCTGAATCAGAGGGGTGAAGAAGGAGTAGATCGCAGACACCACGTCACACAAAATTTTAGCAAGTCATTGGGTTCTATCTAGCTCTTTAGCTTCTGTGACTCTGCCTTTGTCCACCAAACCACTGCCGCAGAGTAGATCTGACAACCGAAATAAAGATTCATAGCGATCTGTATGCTCCAAGTAAGAGTTCGGGGATAATTTGTTATCCCAAAGGTATGAATGCTTCCTTAAGATACTTTTAAAAGGAGATTTTTAATTCACATACTCCTCTGTTCCTATGGACGACCCGCCAATGCTTGAGAAAGACCAGAAAGTTGACTAACTTGATATTTGACGCGACTTAGCACACCGAGTCATGTCAAATTTGACGTTTGTCATATCCTTATGCACAAAAAATTATGAAAATCGTGATAATTGAGTCGTACATTAAATCCTCGAAACTGATACCCAGAACCAACGGCATGGGTCACTTATTTAAGTTCGGAAACATGAAACAGTTTCTGGAGAATACATTGGATACCTTCCGAATATACCTCAGGCCTCAGGGTTTTCAGGTGCAACTAGTATAAAATAAAAATATAAAGCCGTTCAAATAAGGACAACACATAAGATGAGTTCATGTTTTTGTTGATAGATGGTGCTACACAGATTTGCAAGGAAACAGGACAAATAGATGGCCGTGATTGTAGTGTTAAGTGGCAAATACTCAATTCATAGAAAATGGATGCCATTACCTTGCCTGTACTCGGTTGAACTTTGAACTTAAGGGAGCTACTTCGCTGTCGCTAGTCGTTCGTCCATGTTTTTAACCGGCAGCACTGAAAACAATTTCAGTTGTCATTGGCCACAACTTACTTTTATGTTCCGCGCAAGATCTGCAATAAGTTTTTTTTAGCTAAGCATCTTCCCCAACAGTTTCTTAATCCACCGATTGGTGTCCACAATGAGATATTCATATTTTTCTGTCGTGTCATTCGCGTGTCAACAATAGTTGCCTCGACCGGGCGTCCCCTTCTACGATGGCAATCTGTCAAGTAAATTTGTTGTTTTCTTTTTTTAACCCTTTTAACTCATTTTTAATAACTTTTAACCCCGTGTTAACCTCTCTTTCGAGATTCATGTCATCATAGTTATGACATAAAACTAAGCTTTATGAATACTTACTGTTCAATAACTACAGTTGGAGGTCACCACAAAAAGAAAATTAAACACACCTAAAAAAAAGTGTACTTTGCCTGAACTCATATGAGAAATTAAATTTTTGTTAAAATTTCTATAAAATTTAGGTACGCACTCTTGTTAAGTGTTTTTTACTTGCATTTTACTTACGTAGGTTCACAAAAAATTTATTCTTTAGCTTCAGATGTCTCAAAGATTTTAGTGTATCTAGGTGGCGCTAATTTCAATCATATTGAGGTGTCTAGTCACTTTAGATAATGTTCTCTAGATAATCGTCTAACCACAGATACTATTGCATCCGACAGGATCTATAGACGAGAGCCATTGGAAAATGGCCTGATCGGAGACTTTAATTGTAGGCCTGTTTTACTTTTATACTCTTTTAGTTTAGGAAACAAATCGGGGCTATTGAGTGTATGGGACAAAATTTCTCTTAAAACATCTGGATATTGCCTACAGGAGGTCATTATCCTAATTTAACTAGGTTCACTGATGGAGGTATCCAGGCCATTTATTTATTTAGAATGGTGCCTTCCAGTTTTCGTAATAAGTTCATGTCACGGTCTTTTTATCTTTCAAATATTCTTCCAGGATATTTCCTTTATCACTGCAGAACATTGTGGCTCAGAATTTTCCTTTGTCTGTATTTTGGGTTAATGCACTCATCGTGCTGAAAGCATTGTTAACTTACTTATCGGGGTCCCGACTCGTAAAGAGTTTCTGTCTGAGACACTGCGGCCTTCCATGCTCTCGGTCTCAGGCATGGCATCCGCGAATGCTTGATCTTTAAAACGGAGGTTCGGTGCTAGAAGCGTGGTAGCAAATCATCGAAAATTTTTTGTTATTCTATTAAATTGTATCAGACTAACCTCAGCTGATACGTAGATAGTCTTAGAAGAGGGGTGGTCGGCAGGTACGTAAAAGTGGTTGTATCAGCCAACTATGCTGAAACATAATTACCGCCTTTTTAGTACCATAACTCAAGTGTTCTATCGGATGCAAAAAAACGGGCGTTAATTGCTAGGGTTTCTGGGAAAAACTTTGAAGATTATTCAAATCAACCAGGGACCTGGTAGGTTCGTGGGCTTACTGGTTGTGAGGTAGCCACCATTACGGGTGGCGTCCAATGTTTTCTTGTGCTTTCATATCTTAATTTCAAATCAACATAACATTGTTTCTCTTGGTGTTGGTATTTTCCTTTTTTTTTAGTTCAAATATCGCATCTGTCAATTTACACAAAAGTGAACGAACATTTGACGAATCCGAGCTGGCCTCCATTAAGGGCGCTGAGTACGATTTCAGTTGTTTATTGCTCTACTAATTTTGGAGTTTATTTCACAGTATCTGTGACTTCTCTTGTACCCCCACTGAACTTTCATTTGGTGTCTAAATTGGATCAATCATTCTGGCCTTAGGTACATGAAATTTAAACTCCCACAAATCTTAATTTAATCGATATCATACTTTCCAAACATTAAGAACTTTCCATCAATTACTAGCGCTCCCTGGGAAATTTTTCTTTCAACCAATTTCGTATCCATCTGTAATGGTTCTCATATTGATTGACGAACCATTGCGTACAATGAACTTCTGAGCTTTCAATTATAACACGTAACTCCGTAACAATGGCTCACCGATTATAGCGTCAAGAAAATAATCGCCTCTAGTCTACAAATTGAAGTAGATAGGTACTTAACCTTTTTTACTGACTTTCCATTTTGATGACGAACGACTTAACATGAAAAAATAATAATAAAACAAAGACGTATACTTTAAGAGAAACCTTGTGTATACAACAGTTTTGTAGAAAGGAAAACTTGTTTAAAGTTGTTATGAATTAAAAAAAAAAAACTATCAATAATGCATAACAATAATGGATTACTTAATTTATTCATAGCATGGTTTTCTAATGCAATGGAAAAATTACATATTTTATAATTAATGAGCTTGCTAAACTCCTACCTTTGTATGGTACAAAATATTGGTAATTTCCCCAGTGACAGTCTTAAACTGTCAAATTAGAAGCTGTCAAAATGCAAGTCACAAATGTCATTTCTTCCATACTTAACACCATCAAGTAAGTAAGCTTTTGACACTAATGGCAAGGAAAAACCTTGCATTCCTATCTAAAGATAGGAACAAAAAAATACGTATTTATTTTTACATTTTTAATTCCATTTCACTCTACCTACAGCCGTCGATTTTTTTGGCATACCCTCTGCTAATTTTAATTTCCATCCGAATTCTTACACGTCTCACACGATGCTATTGGAACGCCAATTGACTGTATAATCCCAAAAGACAATAATCGTCCGACACCGCAGCGCGATTGTTTATTTATTTTCTTTTTTGATTCCTTTTTAATAAATGCAAATTTATTTTTTCATCTTTGCTGACAGTTGCCCAAAAAATTTTTTGTCTGCCGTCGTTTTTTTTCTCGATAGAATATTTTGCGAACGAATTTAAGAGTTTTGGACCTTTGTCTTGAAATAGCTTCTCTTGTTCGTCTTATATGTATCTTTGACTTGGTCTAACAGCAAATGAAATCAAATTGAAGTAATTATGCAAAATACATGTATATGAAGTAGTTTTTGCGTTTGAATTGTCAAAAGAAAGAAATTTTTTGTTCGGTTAACATAATTTAAAAGTGAGTGGAAATATAGGTTTTTTTCAGCTCCAACCCGTCCATAGGTCGATAGTGGTTGAGATATAACGTTTCTATTTTCAAAGTTTTATTCTAGATTAACTTTGCTTTTCTTCAAAACAAAGTCTAATAGTCTAGATACTGTTATAAATGGCTCTTAATAGCTATTAATATGCTGACTTTGTATATTTAGAATAAAGTACAGTTTTATTATGTTGCGATCGTTTAAGATGCTAAACAGATGTCTAGGTTAGGTAGGTAAACAATCAGTATTCATTTTGTGTGAGGACTCACTGCAAATGGCGGCAATGGTTTGAGTCGAAGCTAAGGATGATCCAACAGTCTTGTTGTCCAGTTTATTATTTTCATTATTTTATTTCTCTTTAAATCATAAGCTCTGAGCTGAAAATGCATCTTCATAATGCATAATTTTTTAGAAGTGTTGACACTTATGCCATCGGAGGGATAGGTTAGGTTAAGTCCAGGGTACACAAAACGAGACTTTTTGACTAAAATTGAGAAAAGTTTCCAGCTGCTTCAAGTATCCAGCCAGAGAACGTTCGATGTACGAGTATACAGTGGTCTTGTGGATTTAAGTCACTTAGCCCAAGTCTTTCTATAAATTCCCAAAGATGAAGTTGGAGAAGGGCTCACTTTTTATGAATAACAATGAACTGAGAGGTTTCGATTCTAGCAGTGTTTACGCACTAGGCAGATCTGGCCCAAAAGTAGATCAGAAACGCTTCAACTGTCTTATTAGACAGCAAATGGAGTTCACTTCCAACACAGTAGTGATCATTATAGGACACTGCATTATCGGTAGGCACGCCACCAGGCTGGATCTCTTCGCTAATGACTTCTGCAGAAGTTGCATGCATGAAGAATAGGAAAAACGTAGAAAGAATACATGCTAAGCTCTTTCCGCTCGCTAGCTCCTCCTGGTTCAACGGGTACGTACAATGGACCTTACTGGTCTAAGTGAGGTTAAATACTGCAGTCTGCCATAACAACCTAAGCTAACATAACCTCTCTAGGGCTTCGATCGCACGCTTCTCTTTCTTTTTCCTCTGTTCATAGAGCCATTATTCCCGTTGGTTAACCAGGACCAATTTTTGGACGCGGTTTCGTCTAGACTGTTTTCCGAATGTTGAACAAAAACGTCTCTTTTCCTAGCTCAATGTTTTTCGTCAATTACAATTTTAATTAAGCGTGTGGGAGCTCGTGGAATCAACCCTCGGCCCCTCCTCCTCCGTGAGGGATGTGCGCATATTAGCCTGATACCTACCTGGTCCTAATGCGAACTGTTCTCTACATCTGTAGTTCAAAACACGCTACGAAGGACAATTGTACGAGTACGTCGCTGTTGTTCATTATTTGCTTGGTCACTCCACCCACACTTAGCAGTCTATTGCCTCTGCTAATTGCTCGGATCCACATGGTCTGTTAAGGGGCTGGACATTGGAACCATGTTTAGATCTGAATATCGTTGTTTTTTTCATTTGTTGAGGTCATCAACAGTAAAGTCATTTGTACTTATTTTTGCTGGAAAATGGATGCAAACTGTGACTACCCCCAATTCTCCTCTCAGCACTTCTCGCTCTATCTACCTATAACGACTTTCCAAGGGGGTTAAAACTCAATTCGGAATGAGCTCCTAGGCACTGGAGGTGAGATCACTTACAATACATTTGTAGCTCATGATTCATGGGTTAACCACACGTTCTCAAAAATGAAAAAAAAAATAAAAACACAAAAAGCAAATGGCCTGGAAAATAATTAAATGAATTACCAGAATGGGGCATCTGTCTATACTCGTATCTGTCAGATTTTTTGACTGCAATAATTTTGAGCAACAAGATATGAATCAGCAAATTAGCAGCGACCGGTATTGTAGGTTTTGAGGCTTTTGCAACTCCTGTACAGATGTGTAAACATATTTAAAATTTATTAGTCGCACTTCGAATGATACAATACATAATTAAATTAAATAAGCACAATTAATACCGATATGGATGACCAGGTTTCGCTATAAAATATTACACAATTCATGAAATACGTGTGAAAATATGTTAAACAATTGAATTCATTGGCTGCAGCTCGATTTTTAATTTATCACACTTCAATTATAATTCAGCGGGGTTTGGGATTGTTGTCTTTCGTTTAGTTTTTATGTGCGAATTAGCTATTATGTACCTGCTAAATATGAATCTAAGCAAATAAAATGTGATAATTGAATTTACCTACTGCTTCAGTTTTCGGGTCCATGACTTTGCAGAAAAAACAAGAACAATTAGCGATTCAACACGACTTCAGCCATATTTGTCGCCATTTATAGTAAAAGTTCATCCAACAAGAGGTGTCATTTTCAATTTCGCGCTTTTGTTGAACTGTCAACATTCAACCGTCATTGCGATGACTTTTGATAGTAAAATGTAGGAGGTTATTAAATATGGATCAAAACACACTCGCACAATGTGTTGAAATAAAGAAAATTCACTACAAAAATGGCCAAAATATAGCGAATACTTTTCGTGAAGCGCGTACTGCTTTTGGTTGGATAGTAATGTGAAGACTCCAACTAGTGCTTGTCCGGCAAGGTATCTATTAGTAAATATCACCGCCGCCGGTAAATATCACCGCCGGAGCTGAGAGTGTGACTGAAAACCCAGGTGTGTCCATTTTGAAACGATCACAGTAATTGGGCCTATTTGCCACTATGTTCTAAAAATTTGGCCACTGCGGCTCAGTGGTTAGTACGTTAGACCACTGAGTTCAAAGTTCAAATCCCAGAAAATATCAACAAGTTTTCATCTCTCGCGAATGTCTGACACCGTCCGAGAGTAATAAAAGTGATGGGAAAGCTTTTCGATTTGCCTTTTAGGCTTAAAACTACAGATCCTTCCCATTTGTGCAAAAAATATAACACGCACAACGCGAAAGGTCATGAGAAGCTAAACCCCGCCTAAGGTGTGCCGCTGCACATGGTAGGGGCAGGTGGGTCCTCTACTGGAACCCATTGCTTTTCTTATGAAGGTGTTTATGCTAGTCGTAGAGGCAGTATTGAGGCAGTATTGAAGTCATTGAAAATGTTAGCAAATGCAGGACACGTGCACATGAAGTGAAGGACTATCGTTTCTTCCTCCTCGTTTCTGGAACTCCTGCAGAAGTCATTGTAGGGGATGCCCAAGTTCTGGGCATGCCTGCCTGTCGTGTAGTGTCCTGTTATTACGTTGCTTAGTATAAACAGGACCTGGTACCCAGCAAAGGGTGAGGTTGTACTGTCCATCTATCCCGTTAAGAGATACGCTGCAGTTTTTCACTGCCTTAGATGTAATAATGCTGTGACTTCGGCTGCAATAGTTGAGGAGATTGAAGGAGACGCTGATGCCTAAGTTCTCCGAGAAAACTCCGGCGCCAACTCCGTCTTGGGCATTGGACCCATCTATATAGATTGACAGCAATCCGTTGTAATGAATATCGCGTTGCGTCCACTCTGATCTGTCCGGTATCGAGTGATTGAAATCTAAGCCGAAATCAGTAGGCAAGCATCATAAGTATGCTGGCATGACCAGTGTCTTGCTCTTTTCAAAGTCGAGAGTCTCTGAGTTGAAGAGCTGAGTTGGTAGCCATTTGTTTACCGACAATGTCTATGGGGAAAACGTGAAGCATGATTTGTAGCACCGCTGTTGGAGAGGCTCTCTGCGCATCCGTGATGCTGAGCCATGCCTCTCGTTGAGCCTTTTTCATTAATTTCCAGTTGAAATTTCTCTCCAAGGCGGTCCATCACCAGAGAAAATTGGCTTTACCACCGACGTGTACCGGGAGTTCATTCATTTTTGACACGCTCGTTGTCATTTTCTCTCTAGTGGAGCTTCCTGTCTAAATTTGATCCCAAGTAGCCAGCGCTGTTTGAGAGACTTAAAGTGGAACCTCTCAATGTGGGAGGCAACGAAAAAAAAAATTCCTAGTGAAAAGGACCAGCTTAGCCGTGGTCGGATTAACACTAAGACGGCAGCTATTTGTCCAAATGATTAACTTATTTAAGGCGAATTGCATGACATCGACAAGTGCCTTCGGGTACTTATCTGATATACCGTCCGCGTTAGCAACAACCTTGCATACAGTGTTCTCTATTTCCAAGAGAAGTTCGTTGACCTCATAGATCTGGCGACAGATCGTCGTTGTAAAGCGCAGTGTCCAATTTTTGCGTCCGAGATAGAATGTTTGTAGTCCATAGGGCAGACAGCAAGGAACGTTTGAAAGCTGATAGCGCATCGATAAGACACAATGCGTTGTTCTCTCCCTTTCTGGAATTCCCCTAGACTTAAATAGAAAGCAATGTGCAACTACGCTGAAAATTGGGTTTGACTGGCTTGAAGCTCTTTACCGATCACCTTAACTTCTTGACGCTAATTAGCTCTAAATAAAGATCTTCCTTTTAAATTGAATTTATTTTTATTCCCTTTCAGAAAATGCGTGCAGGGACCTTTCTATCGCAAAAAGAACCGCATAGATGGCAAAGTGGTCGTCATCACAGGATGCAATACAGGAATTGGAAAGGAAACCGCTATGGAATTGGCTAGGCGCGGCGCAAAGATCTACATGGCCTGTCGTGATCCAGTACGATGTGAAGGTGCACGCTTGGAAATCATAGAAAAGACCAAAAATGAAAATGTCTTCAATCGAACTCTGGACTTGGGATCACTAGAGTCTGTACGAAAGTTTGCAGACAAGTAAGTCCAGTAAAAACATGTTCCAGGATACATGAGTTGATATCTCCCCCTTTAGATTCATTGCAGAGGAACCCCGCTTGGACATACTAATTAACAATGCTGGTGTTATGGCTACTCCCAAGGGTGAAACCAAGGATGGTTTTGATCTACAATTGGGTACTAACCATTTGGGACACTTCCTTCTGACCAATCTGCTGTTGGATACCTTAAAACACTCCGCTCCAAGTCGCATTGTAGTAGTTTCCAGTGCTATATACTTGTTTGGAAATATCCAAAAGGACGATTTGAATTACGAGAAGACTTACAGCAAATGGGGCGCATACTCCCAGAGTAAGCTGGCAAATATCCTCTTTACGATGAAATTGAGTGAGAAACTCCACGGATCCGATGTCACTGTGAACTGTTGCCATCCAGGAGTTGTTAAAACCGAATTAGGCCGTCATGTCGTCAGTGGTAGAACGAAGTAAGTAGACCAAGGAGGTACATACGAGTATCCTAACTGATTAAGAAATTTATTTTTTTGTTCGCCTTTCAGATCCTTTATAGATCCAGTAACAAGCTTTTTTTTCAAATCAGCTAAAGCTGGTGCACAATCCTCATTACGATTGGCCCTCGATCCGGCTCTAGAAAAATCCTCAGGTTGCTACTACATGGACACAATAAGATTTCCAGTGTTGCCAAAAGCTAAAAATAAGGAAATGGCCGAATGGCTATGGACTGTCAGTGAAGAAATGGTCGGCCTAAGACCAAAAGAACAAATGACAATTGTTCCAGTTACCCTTCAAGTACCTCCATCAAATGACAGTAATGGCCATACAACAGTTATTGAAGTTGAAAAGGTACCAAATAATCAAGAAGTCCCAGACAATAAGAAAATGGAAGAATGCATGGTAAAAGCGAATGGTAATTGCGAAAAGAAAGATATTTCAGAGAAAATGAAGAAAATCGTTGAAGATGAGAAAGGTGAAAAGATGGACGAACCAGAAAAGGTAGATAAGCCTGAAAAAATGGAAAAACTTGAGAAATCAGAAGAAATTATAAAATCTGAAGAGGCTAACAAATCAGAGAAAATTGATGTTCCAGAGAAGACAGACGTACAAGAGAAGATCGAAAAAATTATCAAAGAAGTGGACAATAACATCTCGAAAATTAACGGTGACATTGCCATCGTCAGGGATGTAATTCAGGAAAAACCTGATATTGCAGAGAAAGTTGAAACTCCAAAACAACCAGCTGCAGTGGAAAAGAAAAATCAGATGGAGGATACAGATGCAATTGAAAAGGTCGATGTGATAGAGAATGCCAAGGATGTGACGGAAAAAACAGAACCAGCAGAGAAGACAGATACTCCTGAGAAACCCATATAAATCAATGACGACTAATTTTAAGATCAGTTATATAATTTTTTTATATATGCATATATACATTAAATACTCATTGAATAAATGTATGTACGTGTAGGTTCTAATGTAAGATTCATTCCATATAACTGAGTGAGTACTACTACTGCCTAAGGATTTACAAGAAGAAAACTAAAATGAAAATGATTCCTTTCATTGTAAATAAATCGAAATGGATTAACAAATGCTATTAATTCAATTATTTATTAGAAAATTAGTTTTAATTTTTTGTTTAGCTCCTTTTGGGCCCGTCTAGATGTGTTGCATTTGGACTGATTTTTTGGAGAGCCTAAAAGTATTCTACGCAAATTGCGGTGACATGGGGAGAATAAAACTGAAGAACAGATTAGGAATCGAAGACTCTAGTATGTTGTTCGACTCGTAGCGAAAAGTGCCAACACCTCTCTTGAATCAGCCTTCCAACTAGAGGGATAATATCTTGTGTGCGCCTGCCTATCGATCAGAATCAGAATACCGAACCGGATCAATTCATGGTTAATGGCTAATCTTGTGCTGCTAGCTTTTTTATTCATACTCTTACTATTGTACTCAGTTACTTAAAGCCTTGCACCCCTCGAGGGGCATAGGCCGCCGTCAATAATGCCTGCGGGCCATCTTGTTCGATGTTCTAATACGAGTCTGAGCTGCCTACAACTGATTCACTCGACTGTCGCACGCCATGTAAGACGTGACATTTAGTTCCCCCTTTTGTAGCGTTCATAATAGCTATGAGTTTTTCTGTGATGCCTCTCCTGTCTAAGACCAACCAGACAACATCTCTATTCGAGGAAATTTTTGAACACATGGGCCTTCGTATACTATGGCCAAGAAATGGGTTAGCTTATTTCAGCAAGGATGAGAGAGCTATGAAAACAACCCCCACTGAGGGCGAACTGTGCCAGCGGTCACAAAAGAAAACGTCAGAAAAGTTAAAAAATTAGCTGTGGCCAACCGAAGAATAAGATGCTCACGCCATTCCATGCGTAACGACAACACGGCACGAGTTTCGAGTCAGGCCTTAGAAAACACATGTTTCTCAACGATAAACCACCCACCTTTCAGCCCGGACTAGAGATTGGCAAATAAGAACGAGATCAAGTCGGCCGAAAGAAATCATTTTGAAGGCAAAGGAAAAGAATAGAGTCAAGGAAACCATGTCCACGGTTTCAGAGACCTTGCCAGCCTCAGAATGCAAAAATAGGAGGGTTATCCAAAATTTGCAGAATGTCTAAGTAAAAAAAGTACGATTTGCTTATCCCAACACAGACCAAAAATCTAAATTCTTTGCAAATGCAGTCAGAAACCAAGGAGGTCAATCAAAAGAATAATTTACAAAGACTTTAGAGTTGTAGAAAAGTTTAAATTTTTAAATCCGTCGATAAAAATACTTTAACGCACTTTAGTGACGGTGGTGTAGTTGTGCCCCGTGGCGAATTTGTTCCTAATGTCAGCTTTCTACGTTATTATGGGCCAAAGGTTTAATGCCTTATCTTTCGACGATTCCTTTAACAGAATGCTCCAGACCCATTATGTGGATGATAAAATTCCGGAAGTGCTCAATAGAAAACTGATCTTAAAATAAAATTCTTCAATTTGAAGTCGATATCAATTCGCTAAAGTACACCGAATATAATTGTCAAATTAAGCGTGTAAATTGCCAACTAACGAGATAACAATCGGTATTGAAACTTGTGAAACTTTTTTCAGTGCCAGTACATTACTACAGTAACTAAAATACGGAACGCCTAAGTGTATGCTACATTTACCAAAATTTTCAGCTAACAGTTTTCATACAATCCCAACATACATGTATGTATGTATCTCCGAATTGTCATTGGAAATCAGCTATCAAATAGTCCACAATCAGGTGTAAAACAACAAACAAGTCTTAGCTAATGTTAAAGGTTTTTACCGCTCCGAAATAATCTCTAAAGCATACTGTCTGCTTTGTTTTCCATTGACGTCATTTTCATACTTATACAATGCAGGTCTTATCAGCATTCAACTATCTAAGTTCGTATACTCTGATAAAACAAAAATATCAATTTCTCTGAATTTTTTAGACTAATGACACAAACTTGCACATACTCGATGAGCAAACAATTAATTTTGATTTAAGCACCTTGCAGCTAAAACTGTCCACGATGAGGTCCATAATAATTACAAATTGAATAAATTTTATTTATAAAACAGTCGATATTAACTTGATTGAACACCAACCGCCTGACCACAGTTCAGGCTCTTAGCCTACTCCTATAATAATTAATTATTTGTTTGGTTAACACAGAGATTGATTACAATTATGCGCACTTAAGAGATCAATTTTATAACAAAGAATAATAATAACAACAACAACAGAATGAAAAAAATGGATCTTATTTGACTCCTTTGTTCAAATCCTCGACAGCTTGCTTATAGCTGGGCGGTACGTCTATAACGACAGCTCCATAGCTTGGGGGCGGCTTACATTGGCAATTTGATGTGATTTCGGTTGCATTATTCGTCGCAGCGGCAGCATTAGCTTGATTAAGGTACATTTCTATGACCTGACTCGTTGTTGGAACAATAAATATCGCTGTTGCAGGTCTAGGTTCAGTGGAACTCGCATTCACGTGATTATTTCGATTGGTCACATTGCTCACTGCTGGAATTTGAACCCAATGAATCAAACGAAAAGAATTTTTAAAAATAAAAATATTTACGGGATTCGGTTTTCTTAAAAATTCTCGATTTACAATAGGATAACTGGAAATTTAGAAAACACATTCTATGTTATTAATTTTCTTAAAGGATCTTTCTCACTCACTATGCAAATTGCCGAAACGCAAGATACTAAAACGAATACCGGAAGAATAATAAACATATATTCTTCTACCATTACTATTTGAATGCCATAGAAAACAATAAAAAACAACGGAATTCTTATAACAATAGTCAATGAAAAGTTAACGCGATGTTATCGTCTCTAATGAAAAACGACCACTAAACGATCGATGAATATGATTTGTTGACTTTTTTTATTTTTTTTCCAATTTTTCGCACCTAATACGTAAGAAGATAAAAAAAAAAAAAGAAACAGTCATATGTAGTGTACCGCAAAACGTTTGGCATGATATCGCAGATTTTCCGTTAAAACTTGACACGATAAGGCGGCAGCAGTAGAAACGTAGGTGTACACACCTGCATGGTGATAAAATGACTTGACTGCGACAGCCTATTGTCATCATCAATCGGTCAAATGGGGTGCGGGTGGTGAAATTGATTGATTAACTATGGGGTTGGGCTATCAGTCGAGATGATGGACTTGTTATATTTATTTAATCCTTGACAATGAAGACGTTTCTTTGTTATTCATTAGATATTTCTTCAGTCAAGTATGAATACGTTGTAAGGTTTGACGGTAGGAGGGGATGTCTCCACCCCTTACTCATACACTTCAAACGAGTGTTGAGTGTGCACGTGAATCACGTGAATGAATGAAAATGAAAAAAAAAATCCCCGCATCCATTTACTAACTCTAGGGTTTCAAGTGTAACATCGAGCAGCGTTGATAGTAGCACCGGAAATTCTGTTCCCAGTTCAACAGCGATTACACACAGTATGAGCCCACCGTCGTTCGGTTTGACGAATACAAGAGTAACAAACTCAGCCACCAACACCGACAAGAACAGTGCTGGAATGGTGTCCAACATCCAAATGGCTATCAGCAATCAGTCTATTCTTACGGGGATTTACAAATGATGCAGCAGAGAGTCCCACATGTGGCGTACTACGATTAGACGCCAACAATCTTGGACGCTGCCGGTATTCGTGATAATTTAGGCTCTGTTGCATATTCAAAAATGACTGATGGTTGTTTCACCTGAACTGACAATAACTCTAGCCCCGTTAGTAATACATCTAGCGGTCCAATTCCTAACGTCCCTTATCCATACTTTTATGGAAGTAACATGATGCCTGGCGGTTTCTAATATCGTACGCCAGCTGCTAACACAGCATCACTCGCTTTGGTTCAACCCGTTACGATGCCCTAACACAGGACACATAGGACTACACCAAGGAAGCATACCCACACAGTGTGAATCAACACACTAGAGTCGAGGGGGTAATTAAGGCTCGAGTACAAGCCTAATGAGCACGGCGACCAGAAGAGATCAACACATTAAGTCACAGAATGTAACAAATCCACCACAAGCCGGAATTGGTTCCGACATTTCATGTCGTCCACGTCTATAGCACCAATTTCAGGCAAAAAGTCAGTCAGTCAGTCCATTCACTGAAACGGTCGCACCAGCATCATTTTCGAAAAATTTGGCGCAATGACACCGCCAGCTCAAAAACCGCACCAAACTGTCACTCGTTGTGGATGGAGAGGTCGTTACACTATTTCTCTTGGATTTTCGGAACCCCAGATGCAACAGTTTTGGAAATGAGCCTCATCACTCAGAATAATTTTGTGTAAAAAATCATGATCTTGTTCATTCATTTCCAGCACCCATTCAGCGAAAGTATGGCGTTGTGCTTGCTTCAATCCTTGTGTAAAGTGGCCAAGATTATGCAAAATGAGGTGCAAAGTGGTTGCGGATAAGTCCAATTTTTGTGATTGTCTCGAAATGGACACACTTGGGTTTTCAGTCACACTCTAAGCTAAGGCGTCGATATTTTCAGCTGAACTTGCTGGACGAAAACGAGTTGGAGTCTTCATACCACTAACCTGCGCAAGACATTCAAATTTATCGGTTAAATTTTCTAGAGCTGGGCGAAAAGGGGCGTGAGGATGACCAAAAGCAGTACGAACCTTACGAAACGTTTCCGCGATATCTTTACCGTTTTTGAAGGGAATTTTCACTATTTCAACACGTTATGCAAGTGTCAAAAATCATCGCAATGACAGTTGAATGTTGACAGTTCAACGATGGCGCGAATTTGGAATGACATCTCATTTTGGATGGTCTCACTTTTGAATGCGGTCAAACCAGTCTTCAAAGAACGGAGCCCATTGTTCGAAAGCCACCTCTGAAATCCCCCAGGGTTTGATCTCACTCTGCGCCCTATATGTCACGAGTCGTGATGGCTGAAGCTCCAGCTCATGACGGCAGATCTTCAGATCTATGCTCATATTTTCATCAAAACTGTACTAAAAGGGAGGCATAGCTTATTAGTGTGAAACTCGTAGCGTAGGTACACACTAGATAGAACTGAATTTAGCACGATTTCATCGATTTATTTATTTATAGCTTTATTCGCTAGCCAAACAAATTCTTGGAAATGGGTTCAAAAACATTTTTTAGGTATTTATGACCAAATCCCGCGGTGCGATATAGAGCTTAGTCACAGCCATTGCCCACGGAACCTGATAAAAAAAGCAGACACAAAGGACAACATAGAGTTTCGGGTTTCTATTATCGTAACCGCGTGTCGATTTATAATTTAAGATGATTAAGTGGGATGTCAAACGGTTTAATTTATTTATTATCTGTTAAATGATAAACAACTTGTTTTCGTTTGTTTAGCAATAAATGGAACAACTCTTGGTGAAGTGTTTGAAATTTATGTAAATATTTTATGGTTTCCACGTTGGGTAGTGCTGGTGTAGGATAACAGCAAGTGTTGGTGATCTACAAGATATGATAAAATATTTGTATAAAATTAAGTTTATCGGAAGAAAGGTATCTGATTACCATGTCACTTTGGAATGAGATATTTTGTTGAGTATTTCTTGTTAGGCCCAATAAAATAGAAAACGTCGGCAACGAATCGAAATTTCATACTCCCCGTAGTTGCTTGCCAGATCCTCTGAGAAGAACGTTGAAGCTGCAACTCTTCTCCAATAGTACCTACAAAAGCTGGGTTGGAAAACAAACGAGCCTGAAACGCTCAGGCACTTGCTCAGGTACAACATAGAATCAGCAAGGAACACAGCAGAGGAGCCAGTAAAAGAAGGGAGATCATCTCTAATCCGTGGGTGTGATACAGCCATCCTACGCATAACATCGTCGTACTCGTACTTGACGCTCAGACAATCATAAAGAGCTGCGAGAAGAATTCCACATGAATGGAGTGCAACGCTGATTAAAAAGCTGAAAAGTGAATCATTTAAGACTCTCAGGGAGGAATTAGAACACAACCAATGGGGAAGCATGTTCAAAATAGTCATGAGTAAACCCCGGAAGCGGCAGCTATCAAAAGTAACAAGACGTCGGGAATTGATGGGATCTTGAACTTTGTTTTGCAGGAACCGATCAAAAGCAGGTCAGAGGTCTTCACACATCACTTCATAGCATGCCTAACGAAAGGGAAATTCCCGTGGCAGTGGAAATGACAACTATTCGTCCTATACCAAAGGGGGACATCCAACCATCTGAGTAACCGTCATCGTATAGGCTGGGTAGAGTGCCCGAGAAAAAAAACGGGCAAGATTAGAGCAATATACGGAAGGAGACTTGGGACTTGCAATCCACGGTTCGCCTTAAGAAAGAAGCGAAGAAGCCCGATCCATGCAATACCAACTGTGTGCGACATAGCACGTGATGCAAATACGGGACAAAGTTTCCAAAGGACAAGGCAGTATTGTGCTGTCGTAAAACTTAACGTCAAGAACGCGTTTACTTAGTCAACTAGAGATATTGGTACCTTGTAGTAAGAGCGCGGAGCGAGCAACAAGTACCAAACTACCTACTGCGTACAATAGTCAACTACTTCGAAGATGGAACCCTGTTCTATGACTCGGAAGAAGGACCGAAGATGTCTGTTCTAGGACTAATTCCATGGAACACAAGGCATACTCACAACACACAGGTCGAGTGGAGTCGATACGATCGGAGAAGTGGTGGCTACAATGTTAGAGAGACCGATGCAAAACTGCAATGAAACAATTATAAACGTGAAATTCTGGCACTAATGGTCTACAAAACCGAAGCTGCTCTCATAAGCAGCCGCAGAAAGGTGGAACATCTAACCACTAATAGGTCGGTGATCACAACTACGACTCGAAACAGTACATCATCTGCCAGGTAGTGTTGCTGGATTGCAGAACCTCTGAGGCAGTAGTGACACTATACAGACTAACGGCAAATATTGGAGAACTAAGCCGCTAATTAGAAATTTTTTACCGTGCAACTCAATACTTTCGTATGCAGCCGCAATATGAACATCAACGAACAGTCGTACATCGGAAAGATGATCTCAGGGCATAAAAACTGTCCTAGATACAAAAACAAAAACTAACATAACCCACCGCTATGCGATCTTTATAAACTACCTTGGTTTAGGGACCAAGCAAATTAAAAGATTCTTACCATGGGCTGGATCAAGATGTCATATAACCAGCGCCGATGATCAACCTGACTGGGAGCCTAATCTAAATAAAAATAGTTCAGACGAAGGGAGTATTCGGATACCTGGCTGCCTCCAGATAAGTCAGCCTTGTCTATAAATTGCGGATTTATATTTTTTCTCCGCTACTCTTGGCTCCAATTATGTCTAAAAGTGAATAAAAAAAAACAAAAAAACAACGGCCTCAGAGCTCACTTTTACAACTAGCCTTGTTCGGACTTCTCGGAGGTGGCATGCCGTATTGTTTTAGCTCTCTCGAAAGCGAGCGGAAAAACAGAAGGGAACCATCGGGCGAGCGACAGAAATCGATGTCCAAGTCCCTCACAACTCATCCAATAGGAATTACACGCCCAAAAGACAAATGTGCGATGCACCGCGTCTGCTCCGGTTATGAAGATGATCTTCTTGGAAGTATTCAAGAGTTGCCGATATTGACGGCAACTTCTCATCTGAAAGTGAAGGTGACAGCAATGTTGGCGATTGGTTTCAAAAAATTCTCAAAGATCATGCACCCAATCTCTCGTCTTGACAGGTCTGCACAACGTGGGTGGTATCAGGGGCATGTGTAACTATTCACCTATTCCGATCAGAGATCTGCGTATTTCTTCGAAATACCCATTACTAGCCACTCTTCCACAGCTTAACACTCTGGCATCTTCAGATAGTACACCTTTTATAGACGCATTTACAGTGTTAAATTCAGATGAGGCTAATACTACCGTGATCCTAGTATTCGCACCTTGTTGCAGCCCCAATGCAGTCACTAATTCAGTTTAACCTCCACCTCTCCAAAATGGCACCTGCCGCGCTTATTCGCCGCCTTTTAAAAAAATTGAGAAAACACGGTCTTGTCCAAGGGAATTGTCTGTATTTCGTGAGGTATTCATTAAGAGGAGAGGCGATGGAGGTACTTGTTTATATTACTCTTAAACAATTCTCCACGATACATATGAAGATAAGCTAAGATTAAGCGGAGCAGGTTAGATTTCTTATCACATCCATAAATTGTTGTGAAATAGAAGCCTTTCCATAATGCAAATATATGTAAAAAATCTCTCTAAATTTTTGGGCTGCTATCGTCTCCGCTGCAAGGTAAAAATTAATGAGGAAACAAAAAATGTGTTTCGTGACGCTGTTTTATTTCGCCATCAAATTTTACCGGACGTAGATTTCAGAATAGTAAACTGCACCGGATACATTCCATCAGTCCATTAAAACATTTATATTTATACGAACTAGTTCCTCCTTTTTAGAGCGTGTTGTAGACAGGGTAAACAAAGCAGTTAAGCGGATCGATTGATATCTAAGATCAGCCTTATTTATTGCATTAATGATTACGTTTATGAGACCCGATGGTACTTGAATGATTGGGGTGAGCCTTACGATAAACTAGTGAATCAGAATCGTACTCAAGGCCGTATTTCTTGCGATCATTCCATTCAAATATCATTCCTTAGCCTATCTATCACGACTTATTCTTACCTATTTCGAAAATAACGTTGTAAATCTGAAATCCATCCCAATGCATTCCAACAGATGAGTCGCTACAAATTCTTGTGGTTTAACCAAGCAGTTCGAGAGCAAAACTGACTACCGTTCATCGGCAGTATTTTCTAGAAAACAAGTGCCTTTCTAGGTGTTGATGGTATGGTTATGGTAGTGCTAAATTTCCCCACCCACAAAGCATTCTTTTTATCTTCATCGCATTTCTGAGCTACAGAAACCATTTCAGCATTTCAGCGAACCTCCTTGTCAGCGTTTGATTCGATACTGAAACTAGATTTCTATTCTAATTCTCTTCCTTAGTGAGTTCGTATTCCAGATCTAATTGAAAATTGTTGCTTTGCGATCTCTATTCTGGGATACTTCTTGGCTTTCACTTTCTCGGTAGGCAGTTTAGATCGCTTTCTTTTTGTTTATTTTTCGGAGTGTTGACAATCTCGACTTTTTCTGAATTGTAAGATTGGCAAGTTCTCTGTATTCGTCTGCCTTGGACATGGTTTTCTTGACTCCATCACACATTTGCATGACCTTTCTATAGCTTTTCTACTTTTGGCTCTTACGTCCAGCCACCAACAATGGGGGGGAAATTAAAACGGTGGTCATGATAGGATCAATTAACGGCTGCAGGGTTTTTCCTCGATTTGTTATTACATAACTTCTACTTGCACATCTTAAGATGTACTATCCAGTCGTTAAGACTGATTTCCAGACTTACAGAGAAATATCCTCTATTGCCAAAGATTTGGTTTCGAGGAATACCCTCGGAAAATTCATTAAGCAAACTCAATTTTGGAAGAGATCCGAAGATATTTTGCTGGCTAGCTTTAGAAACAGCATTTCTCACCAGTGGTTCCGGAGGTGGCAAACATTTACTTTAAAATTACTTTATTTATTAATTACTTTATCGTTAGATTCGGTGCAGAGCGATCTTCGTAGGCATGAGTATTCGTTATATGTATATATCGGCTCGGTCTAACCCGGGCTTTAGCCAACTTTCTGCTATTGTGCGCTTCAAGTTGGTTGAGATCCCTTCCCTGCGCGCCACAAAGGCAACGCCTTCCTCGACTACGTTGTTCATCCAACTCTACGAGCCAGAGCGTTGATCCTCATTTGCTTTACATGTCCCAGCTATCTCAAACGTCCAATGGACACTCTTTTTAACTACATCAATGTCGCTGTACTACTTGTATAACTCGTCGTTAAATTTTCTTTGCCAAAGCCCGTCAACACAAACGAGATAAAATATGTTACGAAGATTTTTTCGTTGGCAAGAACCAAGGATATCCACCTTCGATGAAGCTTCCATGTTTCCACACCGCAAAGTACATAGTGTCTTCTTAGTTGTTAGAAACAGGGCGTTACTACTTAATTGCCTTCTTAGAACGAAGAAACATCAATTAGTCATTTTCCTCCACAGACGGACGAATTTGGTAGAGATGCCAAAATTAGGCATGGCTCTGTACAGCTCGTCTCTATAAATGCTGTTATCGGTGGCTATGAAATCTATGAGGAGATGGTGAATATTGATTTGATCATCTTGGATTTTTTCCAGGATCTGCATAAGTGTGAAAATCTGGTCGATTGTGGATTTTTCTCGCCAAAAACCACACTGATGGGAGTCAATCAGTTTGCCAACGAAAGGTGCACATGATATGACAGATAAAATCTTAAAAGCGATTTTCAGGAAACTGATTATAGTTTAGGGAGTCTCCTTTCGTCTGCAACAGGGTAGCGCTGTAAAGACTAAGAGAAAGAAAATCCAATTCTCATTTACCCTCGTCGAGCCCTTTGGATTCATATGAAGTTCAACTTAGGAACACACGTCTTTGTATTTTAAACTTAGGGCAACTGGCTAAAAGTCAGACACCTCCAAAGGATTATAAAGAGATATAATTGGTTCTACGGGACGCATCTGGAGGAAATCTAGATTCTTGAGGTACCTCTGATTAAAGTGTTTCTGCATTTTAAGTGTGGACATCCCCATTCCAACATAATCCAACTGTGCGCCATCAAAATTAAACTAACCTCGTTGAAATTGGTCGGCAATACAATCACTTTAAAGAACACCCTGCTTATGTACACAAACTCTAGAGCACATGAAAAGTATAAAAATTAAACAAACCGCCAGAGTGTTATAGTTTTTTTTTCTTCAATTTTATTTTTATTATATGTTTTAATAATAGCAATTGTAATTAATAATTGTACAAAGCATCGAATTCTTTTCTTGTTTTTATTTTTATTTGTTGCTGCCGCCGCATCTATTGAATATACTTTCATATATTTTTGTTTGTTTTTACTTTTATATATTTATAACACTTTTATATTAAATTATTAAACATAATACTAGACAAAAAAATTATGTAATATTATTACTTTTGAATTCTCATTTAAATGCTTATTTAAATTTTTGTTTAAGTCAAAATTACAAACAAAAGAGAGGAAAAGATAATTTAAACAAAATTCTTGATACACAGTTTTTTTTTTATTAATTATTTCTTTTGTTTTAACTCTTATTTATGTTATTTAAAATTTATATAACTATTTAAATAATATATAATATATATACTTTATTGTAATACCTTAACTTATATAAAGTTTTCCTTTTTTTATTTGTTTTTAAATTTGTTTCTGTATGTTGTTGTATTTTTTTTTTTATGAAATTTTATTGTTTTTAAGAATTAGAAAGGAAACACGACGATACAATTCGTATGTATTATTAAATATTCGTTTCTATTTTCATTTCTTTTCAACAATATTAGTTACATAAAATTTTTCTTATGTGAAAACTAAGCTAGTTATTTTTTTTTTAGATTTTTTGATTAATCAGAAAAGTTTCTAGGTTTTTTTTGTATAGTAGTAGTGCATATTTTTTTATTTTTTTTATTTACTGTAGTACTTATAGTAGTTTGTTTAGAAAACGAAAAATTTAACAAAATGTTGTAAATTTGTTTTGTGGTAAATGTGGTTAGAAAATGTGTAAAAAGAAGGGAGGAAATAAATGTGAAAATTGGAGTAAAGGAAGAGAAGATAAACAGTGAAGTGTGTAGGTGTTGAGTTTAATTTTGTTTGTTTTTGTTTTGTTTGCACATCATTTTGATTTCAAAATTGTTTCTTTCTGACTTAAAATACTTGAATCATAAATTAAATGTATATAAACCTTTACATATCTATATTATGTATAATATTTATATATATATAGTGTTTTAATTATTTCCTATGAGTGTATTCCTCCACTCAAGATATTGACCTCTAGAACAAACTCTTCTTTTTCTTGTCTTTTTTGTCTTTGCCGTCGACGGTTCTGTAAAAAGGGAATTTTTGGAGATTTTTTTTCTTGTTTTTTTTTGTTTGTTTTGTTGATGCGTTTTAATTTTATTTTTTTGCAATAAATACGATATTTATGAAGATGCTGAATATATACTTTTTTTTTACAATGAGTGATGTTTTTTTTTTTTTTTTTGCTGATTTTTAAACATAAAAATAAAAGTTATGTAATGCAAATGAAAATTGGAATTTTAATGTTTTGAGGGAGTATTCGTTTTCTGCAATTGTAACGGATGTTGTCTATATGAAGTGATTTTTTTTTTGTTTTTGTAGAAATATTGCTTAGTAAAAGTATAATTGACGTAGACCGAAGCTTTGTGGGGTTGAGATAATAATTTTTTTCTGTTTTATGGTGGAATTACTTCCACTACTGAAAGCAAAAGGAAATTTTATTTTAAAAAATATGGTGTACAAGGAAATTTTGTTCCAATATGTGTGTGCTGGGGTTAATAGTGCGGAAAAAGGGATTCGAAAGGAAATTGTAAAACCGCACACCAGACAGGGCGGATGATATTTCTTTTTGTTAAGTATTTACATGGGTTTTGGCTGAATTAGGTATCATTTGTGGGACGAATTTATAAGAAAAGAATAGCTAAACTTTGCACCTAAAAATTGAGTCAGGAGGTCTGCTATCAGATATGTGGATTAACCACTTTAAATAAACGGCTCTGAATTTATTCGGTTTCGCACAAACAAGTCGAAGAAGTTTCGGAAAGTTATTGTAAAAGTATTGTCTGTACTATGCCAATCGGCACTTGTCTACAATTCTGGCTTTTCTGCTCCCAGAAATTGTGCAGATTGGAACGATTCTAAGCCGGCTTTTCAAATCTAAAGCTGAGAATGAAACATATTACGGATTGGCCGTGCCTTTGGGCGTTAGACTTCCTTTAGTTATTTGCCACGTGGACAGTTTTTGCTTCACAACTGAATAACAACTCACGTGTGACCTTGTGGAGTATAAAAATATGATAATCGGAATCGCCAATGCCCTAAGCTAAATGCAGAACGGACAAAACCTTGATAGATTTATACTACATGTTTGGATGAATTTAATTATCAACTGGGTCAAACTCTGGGATCAGTTAACAAACTGAATAAGAAGATTGAAACCAGGCCTCTTTTTGCGAATCTATACACGTAAATGGTTCTAAACTACGGGGATAATCTCGTAGGAATATTGATAGGGACGCAAAATACTTATACAATGGATTGGTGAATAGAATGTCGTAAAGAAGGACAGACATAGTGCAAACATAAAAAAATTGCTTTAACATGTACAGTCAACATGAAATTGAGTCAGGTTTTCCTTGATTTAAATAGTTACTAGTGAGTAAGCACTGCTTTTACAAGCTAGACTAGTTTTCTTGCTTAAGGGTAAGTAAATTAAAACCTGAAGGATTTAATTCTTTAAGATTCCTTTCCCCTTAAAAAGTAGGAACGGGGTCATTTTTCCTCATTACTTTTGTACGCATGGGCGCAATGTGTTTTGAACCAGGAATCGACCAGAAAGTGGAGATAGATTTGAGGGAGTTACTTAAATATCCGTACACCATTGGTGATTGCCAACCATCAATCAAATCCAAATAAATTTCACCGATGAGCATATGAAAAAAGATTTTGCAGGCAACGGGTAATAATGCACCAACTGCGTCATATATGGCTCTATAATGGTCTGGAGTGTAAGAGGCATTTTAGAGGAGAACAAAGTACAGAAGTGTACAAGGCTCTTATTTTTGATATTATCTCTAGAAGGCGCATAGTGTACATTGCAGTCTACAGCACCGAAAGCCACTCCAAGTCAACCAAATAAACATATCCGCAGTAAGTAATAATGGGTGCATTCCCACTTTTTTGTTCGGCTTTTCAATCCATAAATTCTGTAAAATAAAGGGGAATGCTGCTGGAATAACTAGGAAAGGAAGTTAAAAAATTTTAACGAAAATGAGACTAAGCAAATAGGACGTCCCGCTTATGCAAACCTCCTTTAAGTTGGTGTCAACTGCGAACCAAGTTTGGATCAAATAGTTGCTACGTATCAAGTGTATTTGATCGATTGGGTAAAGGATTCTGGTATGGTAGGATGCACACTATCAATATAGAGTAGTCTTACTGGCAGTTTCACTTAATTGCCAATTGAAAATCGTTTGAAGAGATCGATGAAGACCAAACAATGTGAAGACACATAAAGGGCTACGTAAAAAATGAACACGACCTCATTTAAGGTATCGCTCTAAGCTTGTCATGTAACATTAATATCACACAACCTACCAAGCCGTCGTAAATCGGCACCAGTGCTATAAGGCAAACTTTGCGTATCCATTTTTAACACAAAACCGAATTAAGATAAACTTCAGAATGGTAATAAATATATCAACTATCGATATCCTACCTAAGGAAGTTGATAAACAATCACTGCAATCAATGCCCATCTGCTTAGTATAACTTTTCTTCAGAACAATTTCTTCCCACAAATTACCAGAATACATGGGTTTGTACCCAGCAGTATGGAGTGGTTCGACATTCAAAATAGTGTTAAGCACACTATTCATCGAGAGAAATCTTTTTACCGACTATCCAACCTAGGAGCTTTCATGGAGGGACTGATGACCGTGTGCTCAAGTTATCGGGGAAAAGGAAAACTCTAAAGAGCCCTTAAATCGCATTAATTTAGCAACAGCGTTCTGTTTTTAGGATATTATCTTTTCTTTTACTGGAGTACAACGTCCAGATACCCTTATTACCCAATGTACCAATCCAGATACCTTCATACATTCTAGACAAACCAAAATCCTTCATTCAATGCTTATGAATTATACGATCTTGAGATTTACGCGTATCAGATGATATTTATAACCGATACTATGTTAAAGACGAAGACTTTGTCTTTGAAAACTAGGTTGCAGTGTAAATCGAGCCAATTTTTCAACAGCGTATGTTCGGTTCCAAAGCATATTAGTCGGAGATTCTAATGCAAAAACAATCAGAGAATTAGCATCCTCTTATATTTAACCTAACATTCCAGGACCTGCGAAAAACAAGCAGAGGGAAGTCCACAAAAGTGCTTATAGGTGAATATTATCTGATTTTTCTACACGATTTCAGCAAATCGACACCAGACCTAGAAGTTCGAATAAAAATTTCAAAAACAAATCTAACGATGGATGTAGGAGTACATCATTCGCGAGGAACGGGACTTTTTGCAAACAAATTAAAAGCGAAAGAAATTAAGTCGCATGCACATTAAGGTTCCGATTTATTTAATCGTTTATCAAAGATACAAAAATACAGATAAATCGCCTACTTCGAGGTTCATTTCGTAGCACCGTAATATTTTTAATAAGTGTTCGTGTTTTTGATCGATGAAAAATTTCGTATAAAATTTATACTCTTACGTACATCAGAATCAAAAAAATTCACCTTATTTTCCTGTCACGATAAAATCACATGCCTATGAATGCCATCTATAACCTCATTTTCAGTTTCTCGACAGCAATTTTCAAATCACAAGCAACCACAAGTTGATAATTACGTTAAGCAACAATGCGAGATGGATGTATTGATGGCACTAGAACAGAAGATAGTCAGTGTTTTAAATTATTTACGGTAAACGGAAAAAGAAATTGCAAGAAATTTACAAAGCCAATTAGAGAGATGTTATGTGTAGTATTGACAGATCAAGTGCATGTTTAACAGTTGAACTGTAGCGTACAATACCGAAAAATACCGTCAGAAGATTCTTTAGATTGCATACCAAGAGGACAATTAGAAAAAATGCATCACATCTTCTGTCGAAAGGGGTTTAGTTAAAAAACAGGTTACAGACCTTCTGTACAACGCGTTTGGAACAATACTAAACTTTCTTTTAATTTTTGGAATGGAAGCCTTTCTATGTTAGAGCTTGACAAACTCTCGTCGTTAGGGATCTATTGGAATTGAATAAAACACTTTAGAGGCACTGCTTATTATTATTCTTCAAAGTGATTGCTGGAACTTTAAAACACTCTAGACTATTCTTCCACGATGGTGTCTTAGAAATTAAAACTGTCATGTCAAAATTCGATAGAGAATACACCCAAAAAGTATCGTAATATCCTAGCAAAACTCAGTAGAGTAGAATATGCATAGTCTAGACCAATGAAAATCTAGAAGAACCTGTATAAACAAATATCCTGGTAATCGATTTCATGGAAAGACGTTCAATCATAGGAAAAGACAATTGAGACAGAATTTGTTGTCCAGACAAAGTGTGTTTGCTTTGGTCTCTGCCTGCAACAAGACGGATCTAAATAATAGATTCTACAGTAGGATCGGATTTTAATTCAAAAAGTTCTCTCCAATGTATACAAAAAAAAAAGTTTATTTATTTATATAAAAATAGTGGCGCCCAAAGGAGAGTATGAATTATGAATGGAACGAGATACACGGACTGCAATATTGCAGCTTCCAATCCTAATACAAAAACAATCAAGATAAGCTTTGTTTTCAAAGAGACATAAGCTGCTCTATATTAAAAATTGGCGCCCAACGAAAGTCATACGCGCGAAAGTCACAGTCGCGACGAATGCTGAATTTTATAAAAATAAAAAAAAATACAATATATGACCTCAGTTGTATGACCTCAAAGAAAAATTAAAAAAAAAAAACACTTCATATAGACCCCATGAAATAAACCATTTTACAGTCATCTGTTGGTCAAATTTTAATTCATTTAACCCGCGATAAGTCAAGAGTTGGCAGCTTTAAAATTCACTTCTACTACATCTTTCCAACGTCAAAAATGGTTTTATTTAATTACTACAAGTGAAATTAGCCATGCAGAAATAAAATAAAAAAAAAAAATTATAAGTTTCTTGTGTTTTTTTTTTTCGTTTTGTGTATGGCACGATAAATGTGTTTCATTTGTGAATTTTTGTTATGTGAAATAATTATTTATGTAGCACATCAAAGCAAAACTTATTCTAAATGTCTAAAGCTGGTGTGGTGTGATGATGATGAGCATTAAACAATTTTTGTATTAAAAACAAAAAAAAAATTACAAATGTGTGCAAATTGTAGAAAAATAAAAAAATTTAAAATAAATACATACTGGGATATAATAAATAAATAAAAAAAAAAACATAAAATCGGACATCTGGCCGGGAAATACATAAATTTTCATTTTTTTCTTTTTATTTTTTATATTCAACTTCAGAAATATTATTTTGTTTTAACAGATTGTGTCATAGGCACACAAAGATCAAAAAGAGGAAAGGAAAATTATTGGAGAAAAGTAAAAAAAATTATATTTCTAAGAGAATTCTAATATAAGACAACCTTAACATTGTAATAATTCTACAAAGTATTTAAAGAAAATAATAATAATATAAAAAAACATAATAATTGCGCAAGAAAAAAACAAAACATTTAAAAACAAAACTTGGTGTGAAAAATTAGTAACTATACTTCCTTTTTTTTTATAAAAAAAAAAAAAAATAAAATAAAAAATTTAAATCAAAAGTAATGCAAATGTTCATTTTGTTGATATGTAATATGCATAATTTATTTGCGTTTAGTTTTTATGTGATTCGTTATTCTCTTCATTATTACAATTTGGTGGTAATGAATTGGTTGAGTTGAGTCCAGCCGTTGGTATGGCTGTAACGCCGCCACCACCCCGATGGAGATGAGCGTCGGGAGCTCCAAAACTTGTATGACGTCGTAATAATGATCCAAATACACGGCGACCCTTCGACTCATCCGAACCTCGTGATGTCATTGATGCGGTCCTGGAAAATGTCGGGGGGTAGTTTTGGTTTTTTTTTTTTTGTTTTGGTTGCTTTCATATTAATTTTTTTTTTTTATAAATACTAAATTTTGTTCTATTCTTTTTTTTTTAAGCTACCAATGTTTGTTGTATAAAATTGCGCACGAAAGTTGCAGGATCGCTCTAGTTTGATTTGAATTTTTTAAAATATACTGATTTTTTTTAAAAATTAACTTCTAAAATTAAGTGAATATGAGTTATTATATTTGGAGGTCAGAGGGTAACCAAAGAAACTGTCTTCAATTACAATCGACTTGACTTAAAATCTACAAAAAATAATTTTGTTTTAAGAGCAAACATCCTTTTTCTGATTATTTTTATGGGGTCAACTACAACGGCAACACTGCAATACATTAACTGTTGTGTGAAACCTTTCCAACAAGTTGATTAGTCTTTATCAATATTCGAGAAGGGCGAGATCAACGGCATACAGAGGCGTACTCCAGGAATGATTTTCGGAAGTTTTACTAGCATGTCGCGCAAACAAAAACAGCAAAATGAAGAAGGAACCTTTGGAGTTAAGTCACAGGCCGTGCTCAGAGCATATGACACTTCTTCAGTGTGATTAATGGCGATAAAAACCAACACTCTACTGTCACGCAGTATAAACTATTCAATCTAGATGACGATAGCCAAAACTTTCGTCCACCTGACCAAAACGAAGTGGGGATAGCAATGTCTGAACTTAATTGCAACAAGGCTGTTGGCCTTCAGGCCTTATCTGCCGAGCTATTTAAAGCAGCTAGGCATGATATGGTAGAGAGCATAAACTTACTTAGATTTTAGGTCAGGGTTGGCCACAATGGACAAAAAGTTGCGCTTCCTCAGGTCCTGGATAAAATCCATAAATCGATATCCACCATTTATTTGTCGGACTTAAAGCAGCATTTATATAGATAGAGATGAGATATGTATGTATTGTGTTTGCGTCCAAGCAAAGCGCGTTCATCTGTGCAGAATCATGATGGAGAATGTTTGCTGCTCCATTAAGGTTGGTGACAACTGCACCAAAACTTTTATGTCAAAAAAGGTAACGGGCTCTCATTTGTGTTTTGCAAAATCAGTACTTAGACAGCAAACATCTACTAGACCCACTTGAATTGAACATATGCCACATACTAATGACTATTCAGGGATGCGGAAGAAATTGCATCTGTTCTTCAAATGCTTTAGGCAGGACCCGCTCTAGCTAACAGAAGGTAGCAATCGTTTCTTTGATAAATATTACTATAAAAAGGTGGCTCTAGCTTATTGAACTGTTTAAAGCCTCCAATTATTTACACAATTTATTCAATAAACTTGGTGCATGGTCTACATAAACGGTGCACTTGCATTAAAGTAGTATTCCTTGTGACCGGCGACAGCAGGAGAATTCTCCAGTGGGAATCCACGGTGGCAACTACATTTCTGGTCATACTGATCCTTTTAATACATTTACACGGCGCAACGGACCGTATGCGGTCCATGCCAAGATTCTCGCAATAATTCGCAATCGTTGTGCGCGTCATATTTTTTCACGCAAATTGAGAAGCTATCTCATGACATTTATTACTAGGATATCTAGGATTCGAACGTCGAAACCTCCTGCTTAGCGACCCAACGCACTAAACACTTGAGCCACGGTGCCCACAAATTATGTGGGTTAGTGTGACATTTTTGAAGCTCACACTGCGATCCAAGAGATATCCTGAAAAAGAAGAGAAATGCTAGGAACTGACAAACAGGGGCATTTACTACATTGTGCGAAATCGGTTGCGGTCTAAGGTTATTAACTTTAAGCGGATAAGTGTTATATTTTTTCGCACAAATGTAAGGGAACAACAGGTTAAGGCCATGTCCTAAAGGCGAGTTGAGAAGCTTTCTCATGACAATTTTACTCGAATCGAAACAGTAACCTAACTATTTGCAGATGGTTAAACCACCAAACATGTGGATATTTCTATCGGGACAAGGTAGACTCCGATCATTTTTTTAGCTACAGCCAAATTCAGAGCTCAACTGTACAACGAAAAGATGCTGTAATCCACTCAGAAGAAAAGCATGAACGTTGCGACGTATCTGGACTCGTAGTGTACGTAGAGCGTCTAAAACTATTGAAGGCTATCAAACACCGCTTAAAAGAAAATCGGTGGTATAATGAAGAGCGCAAACGCTTAAAAGAGTGAGGGATGAGGGTCACTTACAAGCGCTTCAGTGCAGAATAAGTGTTACAAGAGAAGAGTACCTACCCAGGAGAAGAAAAATCTTTGTAAGAAAAAGCGTATCTTCGCTGATTCGCTCCCAGCTTAAGGAAATCAAAGAGTTCCACGATCGAAATAATATCCGGGTGATTGGTTTTAATTCCAGACACACACAGGCTATTCGCAAAAGTCAAAGAAATATAGTCACCGATAAACAAGAAATCGCAAATGTATTTAAACTGCTGTATCCCAGCAGTTGTTAACTAGGTAAGAGATAGGGAGAGTGATTGGGCAAGAAGAGAACCCAACTTCAGGGAACGAAGAAGTAGTTTTCCCACCGAATATGGAAGAAGTCGGCGCCGGTATTAAAAAGCCGAAAAACAACAGTCGCCAGATTTGAAATCTTGATTGAGCGCGTAAGGGGTGCTTTCGGCAAGACATAGAGCTTATCACTGAAAACTTGTCCACGGAAGACTCCAAAACCAGTGAAGAATCTGATGCTGGTACCTTCGTGGAAGACGACAGCAATAGACTGCATGTCTTTCTAGGCAAGTACTATTTTATTGGAAATTGATGGTAGGCTCGAAGGAACTGCATCAATGGTGCCAGTTAGGCTGCGCTTAGTGCCTTGCTCAACTCGAAACAAGTCGAGAATACAAGAACTGTCTTAACTCGGTCGAATGGCCAAAACTGAACTCGGTGTTTTTTGTCTGGGTCCCAGGACACCATAATTTGTATGGCATCACTCTCTAGGAAGCAGACAGACCAAACTAATCCCTTTAGCTGTCTGTAAGAAATCTGCGAAGTTCTTGTTGTCTCTCAGTCAAAAAAGGTTGAAGACAACTATTTGGCATTTTAACTGGGTACTATGGTTTGCCTAAGCACTTTAATGTGCTAAACTTGAGTAACACACTACCGCGGAACCACGATATCAGGCGATATTATATCGATGCTAATGTCGTAAGTACTTCAACACTGTAGAGGTTATTCGGATTTATAAGAAAGACGAGGAAAGTTCAGTAAACTAGTTTGCTTCCCAGGAGTACAATAAACGAGTTGTGTCTGAGTGCTCCAATGGGAAATTTTTTTACATCGCCCTACAAAAATAAAGCAAAAATTGAATAAATAAAAATGTATTGCGATAGCGAAAGCCTCCTACAATGAATTTTTTTAAAAATTGGAATCAATATAGAAATGTAGCTCAAAAAAGGTTAACAGAAGTAATAGGAAATGGTGTCTTCTAATTTTCGTTATTGCTCAGCCGCTTGAATTCTTTATTCCTGCCGGTGAAAATTATTAAAGTAGTAAAGGATTTTGTCTACCAAGGCCCTGCTATAAAATCCGTAAACAACATCGGCACTAAAATCAAACGGAGAATAACACTCCCCAACCGCTGCTACTTTGGCCTTAGAAGACAACTATGTATGTAGCAATGCCCTATCAAGAAGAACCAAGGAGACGCTATATAGGACCATCATCACCCCCCGTCCTGCTGTATGGTGCAGAACCATGGACCTCAACAAAATCGGATGAAAGTGCCCTTGGAATATTCGAGAGAAAAGTTCTTCGTTCGGTTTATGGTCCTATCTGCGTTGAGGACACATAGAGGAGAAGATTCAACCACGAACTACATATATGGGCTGTACAACAACATCGACTTGTCGAAAAGATACGCATTCAGCGCCTAAGGTCATGTACATGCTCCAGCACGAAGAGTTTTCGAATCTAACCCTGATGGACTACGCAGAAGAGGACGACCACATCTTCGATGGCGTGCGTATGTGGAAGATGACCTCAACCAACTCGGCGTGCGCAATTGGAGACAGCTAGCCAAGGATCGTGCTAGCTGGAGAGGTTTGTTCGTTGAGGCCCGAACTGTAGCGTCAGCGAAAGTAAGTAAGTAAGAATATTATTCTTAGAAAAGCGTTAGACAATGGAATGCTCCAGTTTTCAGTTCTAAGAAAATCCGAGTACGCTTTTATTTCAGATGGACAGTTTCGAACGTGTTTTAAATAGTATTACAAAACAGGTTTATGTAGTTTTTTTTAATAATAAAAGGTTTGTAAAATTTTAAATTAAGATTAAATTTGAAGATTTTTTCCCTTTGTTCAAGACTACTTCTCGCCTTCGGCATATACCTACATACATACGTCTCATTTAGTTTTCCGTGTTACTCTTCAAATACATAACTTTAAATCTTCAGGCATTTCACTATTCTCCAAACCACTAACTACATTAGTTTTAACTTTAATTCAATTATAAATGATTTTGTAATAACAAGAAATGTCGAATCACGTTTGGTAGGTACTTTTTTACCACTAAACAAAAAATAAAATTAAAAGAAAAAAAAATTTTAATTCAAATTTAAACTCAAAGAATTATTTGTTTTAGAAAAAAACTAGCATACAAATAATTAAAACAAAAACAAATTTTTACGTGTAAAGTTGTGATTTCGTTTAGCAGATCTAAATTAAGCAACTTTCGAGCACAATATTCGTAAGTGATTTACTATAGATAGAGAATTATACGGTTTTAACTAATATAAACTAAATAAAAAGTTAAACTATAACTAAAACGAATGAAAAAATATATATTTTTTTTAAATAAAACTATAGAAAAGAATACAAAATTAAACATAAATCAAATGCAATCAATTTTTTATAATTTCTTTTCCAGTGGTAAACGTATTTCTGTTTTTTGAGATAAATTAAATTTTTCCGTATAACGTTTTCCAACATAAATATTTTACCAAAAATACCGTTTTTTTACACGCAAATACATGTGTTTTCGTGAAAAAGCTGAAAAAACTATTCTTTTAAAAATTTATTCCGCAAAAAACACACTCAATCGAATGCAAATGTTTAAAAAATTTATTTTTAAAGAGAAAAAAATTTAAAAAAACATAAATCAAAGAATTAAAAAAAAAAACTATATATGATTTGGAAAATGCATATTATATCCCAGTTTGTAGTGTCATAAGATGTTTCTTTCCTTTTCTTTTTTTAGTATTAAAAGTATCCAGAAAATTTTGTTGCAAATTATAAGAAAAACGATACATAAACTAAAAAAAAGTCTTATTTATGCTTGCGTGTTTTGTTGTTTCTTAGAATTTAGAATCAATTCAATTAAACATAAAAAAAAAATGTTAAATATTTACATAAATATACAAGTAATTAATGAAATTTTAAATAAAAGATTAAAGACAAGTAGTTAATAGACAAAAATTAGACAACACATAAATGAATAAAATGAAGAGATCCAACACAAAAATTAATGAAAATGAAATGGAAAAGAAAATAAAAAAGTAAAAAATAAATAAATAAATTGAGAAAATCAAGCGATAAAACAAAATAAAGTTATTCTGTTTGAGTCGAAGAAGTATTTAAATAAATCTTGTAAAAAAAGGATTAAACTGCTTATTGGATTTGTACTCACTCTTTACTATTCGCTTCTAAGCTTCGTCGTCTAAGTTCGTCTAACGTAATATGGTTGGTGTCCTCCCAATCTTTTTTCTCCTGTTCAAAGCCTCGTCTTCGTTCCTCCAATTCACGGATTTGTATTTCGAGTGCCTGTGGAAATTTTGCAACGAAAGGTGTTAATAATTGGTGTTTACTATAAGCAAGACGAATTTCTTATTAAATTTAATTTGCTTATTCAATTTAGTTGAACAACTTATTCTATGGAGATTAATGATTCTAAGGAGAGTTGCATAACCTTTTATAGGCTATAGCGCCATCCGCTATGCAGATCGCATGGCAATCATTTGTAGTGTAAGCTAAGCGCAACCACGAAGTCAAATATCTCGGGATCATCCTAGATAGAAAACTTAATTGGAACTCTCACATCAAGTCAGCCACGGAGTTTGCCACTAAATCGATGTCGACCAGCAGCCGTCTTTACGGCAGAGTTTGGAGGCTTAACCCCAAAATGATATACTGGTTTTATACCAAGATGGTAAGACCTATCATTACGTACGCTGCTGTGGTCAAAAACATTTGAAGATACAACGATGCTTTATTACAGGCGCGACGCGCACCTGCCCAACTACAGCACTAAAGGCCATAGTAGGGCTCTCACCATTACAAATCTTCATTAGGAAGACGGCTGCTGGATGCGCCATTAAACTGAAGCTCGAATATAAATTGAAACCAGAGGACCATGTGGGACACTTAAAAATACTTAACTCAATCCCAAATATGGACATGTTTCTGTCCATCCCAGACACTATGGTTAGGGAATACAGTTTTGGGAAACTTTTTGAGGTAGAAATACCAGACCGCGGCAAATGGGCCTATGGTGGTCCGGCACGAGACCCAAAAAGTTCGATCTGTTACACTTACGGATCGAAAATGAATTCTGGAGTTGGAGCTGGCGCCTTTGGATCCAACACCAAACTGTCGATACTCATGGGAAATGAACATCTTTTGCTCTCGAAGGAAAATGCAGATATCTTTTCAAGCAAACATGTTGGGAAAATCCGCATTCAATCTTGTTTGTATTTTAACTTAAGCGCTCGGAGGCAGGTAGGGAGACTTTTCTAAGTACAAATCCTACGATAATCTGGGAGTTCGGTTGGTTGTTCTCGAGATGTTAAGATGTTTGAAAACATATTAAAAGTTCGATGAATTCATTCAAATTTATTTCAGAACACAAAACTTATTTTTTTTATGAAGCTCTAAAAGCAAAACTCTGTGAAGGCATGTATTATTAACTATCTTTCATAACTGTTCTAAATTTTCTCGCGTAAAAACTATTCTTTCTAGATTTCAAGAAAAAAAAAACGCCACTAACCTTTTTACGTTCCTCGTGTCGCCTTGTCAATTCTAATTCAGAATCTTTTAATTTTTGTTTCTTTTCTTTCACCTTCATTTCGAAGACTTGTTCCATTTCGGCTTCCATTTTCTTCATTTTCAAATCGTGTTCACGTTTTTCTTCTTCCATTTGAGCAAGTGGATTCCTGAAAATTTGTTTTTATTTGGTAAAAATGTAAAACAAACAAAAAAATAAAAATAAAAAAAAGACACACGCAAAGGGCTTACTTCTTTTTTTTTTGCATAAAAAAGTACAACAAAAAGAAAATATACATAAATTTACAAAAGAAATAATAATAAAAGAAAAAAAACGAAAACATAATAACTCCTATTCTCTAAGTCGTGTCATCCAGCGCGACTCGGCAATGAGTTTAGTGCTTACATTTTTTACAGTTTATATAATAACACCTGTCGTCGTGGTAATCTAAAATGCTCCCACCTCACTGTGGAATTTTAGATACCTTGACGTAAGACGACTTAGAGAATTTTGTTGAAACTGTGAATTCAAAATTAAAAAGTCTTTCCAAAGAGGATACTCAAACATACATGTATGGCAAGATGCAAGGAGTTACTTTATACAGATCGAATAAAAACTTAGAATAAATGGATAAAATCGCATAAAAAAAATAGAAACTGGAAGGAAGGAAGGATGTCAATAAATAATTTATTTTGTTTTTTCAAATTTAGTCTCAAATTGGAAAGTAGAAAATATTCAAAAACAAGAAAAGAACTATTCTACTTCACTACTTTGTTTTTGCTAAAGGAGTTCATCCTATCGCTCCTTTAAGACCTACCTTTTGAAATTTTAGTCAAAGAACTTTAATCCTAGGCGTATATACATACATAAATATTTAAGGCTTCCGTTCATTCCTTACTGACACTCAAAACCAGCGGTTTAAAGAAATGACAATTCCCTTCACCGTATGATTGAAATGAATAAGGATGAACGATCAGAGCCAATTGTCTTCTCTACAAACCATAACTAACTAAAACAAACGAAATAAATCGATGACAACTAATTGAAAAACCAAACAAATACTAAACAAATAACTAAAAATGAAAATGAACTGATAATGAGAGAGACAGAGATAGAGAGAAAGAGGGAAAAAAGAAGAATGTGGGAAATGAACTTACCAAACAATCATAAAGCTATTCATAATTCCTTGAGGGCAAAAACTATATGAGAAAGAGAGACAAGGTATACAACAATGATGAACATCGATGAATGAGATTTTTTGTTTTCTATATTAACTGTTTTTATCTCAATTGTTTTGTTTTTTTTTTTTATGAAAATTCTATCCATTTAATCAAAGTAAAGGGGATTTGATGTTGTTGATTGATACAACGGAAAAAAAAACTCAACTTAACTATAACTAAATGAAAAAAACTTAAAAATAAAATTTAATTAAATGCACACAACAGCACCAAAGAAAAAGTACACACAAAAGCACATGTATGTCACAGAGCCAAAGGTTTTTCACTCACTTGTTTGTTAATCTGGCTTTACCATCGGCTCCTAGTCCGGCCAACTTTCTACACCGGTAGTTCTCATAGTGTACATTATTTGTTACGTCCTTCAAGTCCTGCAGATGCGTTCGAATAACCATATTGCGCAATGCAATAAAATCGCAGTGATCGAGATTTTCAACTGAAATTACAGAAAATTATATTCCACATGGTTTTTAGATCATAAACGATATTTTTAGGGATCATAAACACTTACCTTCAGCAATACCCCATGGGTATCGTCGTCCACGAATTTTCTTTCCATCGACTTCTATTACTGTATTCGCTCCGACAACAGCGAATGGCACACGACTTCTTAATTGTCGTAAGGCTTTAGCCTCTTCTTCGTCCTCGAGTGGTTCAGGGAAATCATAAATTTTAATTTTATGTTGAGCAATTTCGTTGAGAATTTGTTTCTTAAATAGTTGCACTTCTTCGGGTGTCATTGTATCGGCTTTGGCAATAACTGGAATTATGTTCACTTTATCGCAGAGGCGTTGCATAAATTCAACATCAAGTGGTTTTAGCCCATGACCCGATGGAGCGATAAAATATAGACAAGAATGTACTCGATTGTCTGGTGTTGCCTTGCGATGAACGCGGGATTCAGCTGTTAGATATTCTTCGTATTTACTTTCGACAAAGTCGATAATGGGTACCCAACTGGAAAGAGATAAAAAAATACATTTTCGTTATCAGTTGTAAACTTTGTAATGTCTTTAAAATGCTGATATCGGTTTGAGCAAAAAAGGATTGTTCGAACAACTCGAACATCTCGTACTGATGGCGAATTTAATACCCGCTACGTTTAGTATCTTACTAACAATTTGTGAAGAGTTCTTTGAGCGTTTTAGTGCTCAATTTATTATACTCGAGATGTCACAAGTCCCTTGGTATGTAGACTTTCAAGATTTCTTCCGGACGTGTTAGTTGAATTTGACCACGTGGCAAGCTCGAGACAGTGAAAAACTCAGGATCTTAATGAAATTCGGCCAGCAGTTGACTTAAAGTGGAGCGATGGCTGTGATCCTCACCAAACAATCAATCCCGCTAAAACCCGGAATGTTATAGGTGAGCTGCAGGTTAAGTGATTAGCTCGACTCCTGACTTCTGTGCAAGGAAAAACGATTTAGACAAGCTCAGCTAAATACATTCTGGCGTCTATCTCAATAACAGTCGTTAAGGCATCTTAGCCTTGATTTGCAAGATGACCACAGTTAGCGGAAACATTTTAAAGGAGTTCAACGGAATTCAAGAAGGCGTTCAATAGTGTACACATAACACATAAGTCATGATGTTCGCATACTTTACTCACCGGATTGGTGGCAGAGGATGACCGGGTGGTACTAAAAATAAACTAATAAATAATAACTAATAATAAACCATCAGCCTTCTGACAACTAAAATATTTTTGGTCCCTCGGTTGATGAACATATGCAGCTGAAACGCTAAATCAGACGCTGCATTCGGAACTTTATCCAAGGTATTGGGTCTAAACGCTATGCTGTGGCTGTTCCTCGCAAACATGGAATTACAGACATTTTGAGTATTCTGACCGAATCGTATGAATCAGTGAGGCATACATAGATGCGTTCATTCAGAAGCAGTAACAGTGGGTCACGCCCTACAAGAAGAATGTAGCGCTCTGAACATCAGGTCCGCCTCGAAAAAGTTGGTATATAACAGTCAAATATGAATTTCGGCAAATACGATAGAGCTGGTTGAGCCTGGCGCCAAGAACCATGCACGATGACGTCAGGGCCCTAGATGCCGTGAGTTTCATAACCACATTTGAACCATTCAAATCTCTTTGGTAGAGTGCAATCTTTCCGACGCAACTTCAGGAGACTTTTAGGGAAATCTGCAATGCTCAAGAGCAATAACTACTTCCGAGACAGCTTCATAACCACATTTGAACCATTCAAATCTCTTTGGTAGAGTGCAATCTTTCCGACGCAACTTCAGGAGACTTTTAGGCATATCTGCAATGCTCAAGAGCAATAACTACTTCCGAGACAGTTTTGTGAGAAGGTTGTTCTATCAGCTGTACAACAGCGCCAGGCCAGTTCCCACTATATAATCTACAATTGGAACCTGATAATCGAATAACAGACTTATCAACGAGTTACACGTTTTAACATCACATGAGTGCGTTTACAACAGAAAAATTGCAAACCGTGATGCCCTGCTTTTAATTGATACTATCGGAAAACTACTACCAAGTCCAAGGTTAAAAAATTCTCAGACATGCGAAAAATAATGTAAATATCGACGTGTCGTCAGTTCTCTGGCAGAATTCGGTTTGAGCTACAAGCATTCAATCCGGAATGGCAAAGAATGGAAACACTGCAATGCCATTTACACGAATCATTGTCGATTTAAAATCAAGGACAGAATCGTAAACGATAAGTTAAGACAGATCTCTTGATCCCTTTTGAGCTAAGCGCCTGCACTTTTGTGACCAATGGTGGTAGTTAAGTCTGCCTGTACTGCGTCAACCAAAATCCAAAAAAAAAAAATGTTTCTTGGGAGATGGTATAGTTTAACTTTTACTAAAACAAAGAGTTTTGTGAAAGAGACTTTCAAATGGGGTAAAAAAAACTGCACAACTATGGTCGGAGTAAGAAAAGAACAAACACAATCACTGAAGACCAAACGCGCGTATCCCATGCTATCGAATCCTAAGATTCGAAAGAGCACTTTCTCTGTTAGTGTTGTATTTTGGTGAGGATGGGAATGGCCTAGATACACTGAAGTGTGTTATAAAGCAACGTTCTTTTTTTAGTTTAAGCGAAGATATCTCTTTAGGGTCCCGCGACCTGAAATGGTTTCGTAGTACATCAGAGAGTGGTCGGAAAGCGAGTATTTACATGGATGTTCAAAACCTGCATTCAGATTTTAATTGATTAGATGTCCCCATTAGCCATAGAAATATTTCCATATATTTCTAAATTTCACTCACCAATTACTATTATCTACGGCATCACCAAATCCAGGTGTATCAACAACAGTCAACGTCAGATTGACACCATTCTCTTTGAGCAAAACTCTTGTCGATTCTACGGCAACTGTTTTCTTAATACGTAGCGATGGTCCCGGATGTTGGTCCTGATTGTAAATGTCCGACAGGAACATAGAATTGATCAGCGTTGACTTTCCTAGACCACTTTCACCTAAAAATATTCACAAATTTATTCCGTTTTTAGTAGATTTCAAAACAGTTAACTTATTTTTAACTTACCC